>CAOLHI010000029.1:0-600000 GCA_948474755.1 Ctenosaura bakeri | reverse complement strand
GTGTGCGTAAACCCTTGTGTGCATGGGATGTAACGTTTGTGGTCGCATATAGGCCATTAGGTGTCCATGGAATAAAGAAAAACGTGTTGAAGATGTTTAAGTCAAAAAAAAAAAAAAGAGGAAAAAATAGAAGGTGGAAGGAAAAAAAAAATTCTATATAAAGCCTTGTCTGGACCACTTAGAGAGACTTCTATTTTTTTAACCCTCCTATAAATATTTGATGGCACTTGAAATATTCCTGCAATAAAATGTGATTTGTGTTAACGACAAACAAGCAAGCGAACACACACACACACACACACACACACGAAAAAGATTTTGTAATGTGAAGCGACAAAGGCAAGCAATGTAATTTTTCTAAAAAAGAAAAAAAAAAGCAAACCAACTTTGTATTATTATTATTATTATTATTATTATTTTTTGTCAGCGGGATTTGTCTACTTGTCTTTGGAAAAAAAACCTTTTTATTTCATTGAATGTGCCATACTAGAGATGTGGGTTGTGGTGACGGTGTTGTGGTTAAATGTTTTTCTTTTTTTTAAAGAGTTTTTAGAGGACAGGAAAGCTGTTTTGTGTTACCGACATTCCATAACGCGTGAGGACATCGCATCGTCGTTTTTTTAAAACGAGAAGGATTTTTATTAGTAAGCTTCCGTCATTGTTGCTTTTTTGCACACGTATTTTCCATTCCTCTATCGTGCAATATGTACATAGAGCACTTGCGGGTTTTAACCTTAATCCCTCAGGGAAAAAAAAAATTATTATATATATATATAGATGTACGGTTGTACAGTTTTTCTTTCTTCTTTTCCTTTCTTCCTTATTTTTTTGGTCTCCTTTCTTTCTTTTGCTACGGAATGTCGACTCGGTCACTTTGTCGCCGTCAAGGGGCAGCCAGATAATAATCCTAACGCCACTGCCGGAAAAAAAAATCCAAAAAAAAATAAAATATCCACACCATTGACCATGGAAATCATCCATGCCCTGCCATTCACAACCCATATTTTTAATTATTTTTATTTCCTGACGGTTCTTTGTGCGAATTGGGGAAGGAGACGGAGAAATAAAAAGGGTATTTAAGCACCTTATGATTGACTTAACTGTGAACGACAATCCATCTTGCTGCCGACGATAGAGACCCCCTATCGTTTAGGAGTTGGGGTCGAAAAATAAAAAAATAATAAAAGTCTGGAACTGATGTGCTCAGGGATCTTCTAAAACTCTTCAACAGGGTGGCCAGTACGTCTGGGAGAAATTTTCTTTTTTTTAATTAAAAAAATAGTGTTGCATTACCCCTCCTTTGCACAACTGAACTGAGCAGAGATGGCTTTTTTTTTTGGCTCAATTGGTTCTCGGTTGTCTGGGTTTTCAGATCCTATACTGGCCAACCCTGTTAAGGATTGGCAGAAAATTAATAATAATAATTAATAATAATTAATAGTAATAATTAATAGTTAATAATGATTAATAATAGTTTTATATATTTAAAAAAAACTTTCCAAAGCTGCTTAGTGTTTAGTTTAATGTCTTTGACTGCTATTAATTTTGACCCATGAAGCAAATCACTTTTTCTTTTTTAAAAAAATAAATATTTATCCTCTTTTTATCCCCATAAATGTTATCTGCCAACCTGGTTTCTGCCTATCCAAAGCTTCCGGGGCAGAATTTTAGACATTACTGGGGAAGTTGGACATTATAATATTAGATTTTTCCAAAAGCTTGTTTGCTCTATATTTTCTAAATAGCTATAATTTATATTTAAAAAAAAAAAAAAGTTCTGGAAGTCTTTGTTGGGTGCAATGTAAATTTCGTTTCGCGGTATATTTTTGTACAAAATTCAATGCAGTATTTGGCGGCTGTGTTGAGTAAATTCACTTTGCCACAAATTTTTTAAAACATGTGAAATCGAAGCTCACTTTGCAACGAAGGCCAGAAAAATTTAGAAATGCAATTAGGAAAATATGTTTCCCAGGACAAAGTTGCAGAACTTGCGTCACCTCCGCTATTTAAGTGTATGCTTCGCTTTAACAAATGCAAACCAAAAATCATTATTAAAGCAACGTAGTAAATTTCCCTGGTGCAATTCTCAAATTTAATAGAAATACGTTGCAACCAGCAATGGGACAACTCTGTGCCAAAACATAGTGGTGGGACGGGGGGTGAAATTTAAAGTAGAGCTATCTTGGATTTGGGATGTTCCAAATCCAAATTAGTAAAAACAGGAATAGAAACAAATTAGGCAAAGATTTAAGATTCACTCTGTTTAACTGTTAGGCCAAAGAAAGTATTTTTTTAAAAAAACCCATCTCAGCTATACGACTGAATCATCCCTTACACACACTTTATTTAAAATTAATTATAAGAAATAAATACATTTAAATTATTTAAGTCTATAACTTTTGTATTTTCCCCCTCCTAATTGTACAGCATTGCAATACATTTATTTATAGAAATAATAGCCAGAAACACCCCCAAAGCATTTGTTGCATGTTGTGATCTATATTGAAGATAGTCCGTTAGGTGAACAAAAAAAACTTTTTTCTATTATATTTCTCCACTAGCAACTTTAGCCTACGATATAAGACTACTGCGTGAGGCATATTTCCGGTGTTTTAAAAGCAGTGAGCCTGTTTGCAAAGTTGACAAATATTTCAAATTTTTAGAGATGATTTTAAAAAGCGTAGCTAAGATCTGTTTGCGCATTGCTTTTCTGTATGCAAAAGTGAAATAATGTGAATTATTCATTGGCCAGTCCCTGTGGAGAACTGTACAGTTTTCCAGCTATTGGATTATCCATTTATATGGACAGATCTTGTGAATGCCAGTCATGCAGAATGGATACTCGTATATTTTCTTGATGTCCCCGTGAACATCATGGCGAGTTTCTTGAATCCTGACGGATGACATCCATCTGTGCATAAATACAAAAAGCGGTGATTGCAAGATTGCAACCCCCTTTCCTGGAAATAAATACTGCAAAGCGATGCCAAACTTGCAAACGCTCGAGTTCCCAAATCATTGCCTTACACCCATCTGTAAAGAGTTGGTAGCAAAATAGGTAGGCGAGCTGTTTATTTTGTGTGACACTTTATTCTGCAAATATTAACCACTTTGAGTTTTTTTTCCCCAAGAGGGGGGAAAAAAAGAAGATTTTTTGCAAACCAAAAATAATCATAGTCTCTCTCTCTGTGCATTATTAAAGCTGCCGGGCTATCTTGAGGTTAAATGTCAGGCAGCTGCGGAAGGAGGTGGAGCACGAGGCAATATTTTCCCCAAGTTCGTTAAGAGTCCTGTTTAAATTATTTTCAAACCATCCTTGCATGCAAATAGCAATGTGAACAAATGTTAAATTTGTTCCTTTTTATGTTGCTTCGGTGGAATATTTCTGATAGAATGGTGCTAGGGAAATAAACCCAAAGCCCAAACTCATGCAATCAATCAATCAATCAATCAATTTGTTAAAATGCATTTCAAATAAACATTTGAGAATATCATCTCATATTACCCTATTCTCATCAACTGGATTATGATATTCCACTATAACCGGCATGGCATCGTGGTATGAGCATCGGTCTACAACCCTGGAGACCTGGATTCGAATCCCCGCTCGGCCATGGAAACCCACTGGGTGACCTTGAGTGGGTCACATATTCTCAGCCGCGGAAGACTCCATGATAAATCAGAAATGACTGACTTATTGCAACAGCAATATGTTTAAAATTTGCTAAATTTAAATTACTATTTTCTGTCTTGCTTTCTTTTTAAAGATTTGGAGAGCTCTAGGAACAAAGTGAAGATGTAATTTACCCTTCTCTTATGTATGTAAATACCATGGATCCACTTTTCACGTTTTTTTGGTCGCAGGGCATAATATCTTCAGAGCAATAAACCAACCTGATCCAAATATGAAATGCTTCGCTCCTGTGCATTAAGGCATTTTGAAGCTTCGGGCTAACCATCCTCACTCGCCATTCAAATTTTAGATTTTTTTTTTCTACTTTAGGTACCCTTGCTGCCCATCCCGTCATCGCCTGTTAGGAATATGCAACACTCCCCTTATTTCCCGTGGCGCATGCTTTAGGTGTGAATTTCCTTTGCAATGCCTACCCGAGTCTTTCTCACCTTTCTCGAGAAGTTTTTCTAAAGATGCATAAATGTACAGGACCCGGCCAAGTTGTTTGTTATCCTCGTATCGAAATGCAGAAAATTCATAAGCAATACGGTGAATTTTATTTCACAAAACCACAGAGGTACTGTATATATATTTTTCCTATCTCCAAAATTTTCTATTTTGACTCAGAAAAAGAAAAGAAAAAAAAAGATTTGTAAAAAAAAATAAAAATAAATACAACCACAGTGGTAACTCTTTTGACTCTTAGGACATTAACTGGCTGCTTCTTTCTATGTAATTGTTACTGTCTGCCTGCTCCCTTTTTCGGAGACGTGTTTTTGTATGGATGTTTGAGCCGATGGGAGGCTTCGAGTTACAATGTATTTTCCCACTTTAAATATATTTAACATAATGACAAACCCCAGACAAGGCTTTTAAAAAAAAAAAAACGTTACGAAGAACTGCAGTGTTAGATGGTTTATTTGCAAACTTGTATTCAGTGCTGTCCGTTTATGGCACTTTTAACAATATTCTTGTTTCCAAAGTACAAAAAAATAAAAAATAAAGGTTAAAAAAAAAATATTCTAGCCATAACTGAATGTCAAGCAATAAAAAAAAAAACAATGACTTTTTTTGTGTGTAGGTTTAAAAGAAATACAAATTTTAGACACCTGCATGTAAATGCAAATCTCTTGTTTACTGCTTTCTTAAACTTGATCAACCGACTCCTTATTTTATTACTAATTTAAGGACTTGCAATGGCCTGTACACATTTTTCTCTTGCTCTGATTCTTAATGTCATTTACCTTTGTCTCCGCTTTACTCTTCAGTGTTGTTCTGCTCAACTTCTGTACGGTTATAACGATTTTGCTTTCATTCTCTATAGATAAAGATAATACTATTTAAAAAAAAAAAAGCCTATGCGGTGCAAATATTTATCTGTTTATCAAGATACCACATTATGCTGTATAATATCTGTTTTACTATATACTCTATTTTAGAAATAGTTGTTTAGAACTAGAGTGTGCTATTTTTGTGTTTTTCTGACGTGTGGTGCTAGATAAGTTAATTTTATGGAGAGAGAAAAAATCCCCCTTCCTAGACAATACCACGTTTGGGTCTTGTACGGTTTCACTGAATAATTTTTTTTTTCTGTGCATGTGTATAGGCTTTATACACATTGACACGGACGCGCCCGAGCAAGTACCTGTATCAGAGTACGAGATTGGGGTACGGTTTCTCTTTGAATATATGCTATCATTCTATCAAGTGGTCTCTGGCATATTTAATAACCCGGAGAAAAGTTTTAACTCCTCCGCGCTGATATTTGATATCCAACCTTGTTTCCCGGCTCTTTCTCTCCCGTCTCCCTCCATCCACATTTCTTGTGCATAAAAAAAAAATATTGCAACACTCCCTTGGCTGTCCTTGGTGCAGCACTTTGGAAATCGAGGCATCCAAAAGCGGGGGAAAAGCTCTCCATTTTTGCGTGCCAAATTGCTCTTTTCTGCCATGCAAAAGGTACCAATTGTCGCAACAGGTTGTTCATGCTTTGGTATCCCATGTGGCATCTGGTGCAATTTGGTACAGGTTGAATATCCCTTATTTAGGATCCCTCTAATGAAAATGAATTTTTTGGCACCGTCTGCCCACTTCCACCTTTGAGGTGGCGGCTCGGCTCATTGGTCCCGCAAGCCCTCAGTCTCTTTCCAGCCACACATCTAATACACAACACGACAATAGTGAAGAAATGAGGCACAGAGCTGGAGAGAGACAGGAGGGTCCGCGAAACGGCAGGAATCCAAGGGTAGATATTGGTGCAGAGCTGCTGCGCTCCTTCGCTTGGGGGCTGCCCGGAGCAAACCTGTTGTGCAATAATTTATTTTATGCACGTGCAAAGACAAGTATTGCAATGTCTAAAAAAGTCCAAAATAGGAAACGCTTGTGGTCCTAAGGGATACTCAACCTGTATCCATGGAATAATGAGCTATATCGGGGGTCTGTTATATGGTCTTGGGGCAAGGGAAAAGAGCTGCACGCCCCAAGCAGATGCCACAAGGAAAAGGAAACAGCCCCACCCTGATTCAGGGATGTGGTGGAGACTCAGAGGAATTAAACCTACACCCTTGTCACGTGGGAGCACCACCGGTGCTAAACTCCCACGTTGTGAATTGCTGGGCTTAGCAGCGTCACTTCAGGAGGGAGCGGTGTACGGCATCACCGATTTTACGGACAAGTGAATATGCTGAGGTTCTACCCATGCACTGCCATGGCAAGGTCATAGATTGCACCCGCCACATATAGACATATCTCCCTGCATGGAAGAGCAGATTTTTGAAATCGCCATCTCTACGTGAGCCCATACATTCCAACAAACAGTCCTCTGAGAGCTAACAACTGCCTGAACCAAACCTATGGCTCACTCCCTGCCATTGCCACCGTCAGCATCAGAAATCCCAAAGGATGCCAAAGAGAGAGAGAGAGAATTGCTGGGGCTTAGAAGCAGATAATCAGAGATGGTCCGTACCTGGTCAGAATAAAATCCTTCCGAGTTCTTTATTACCTACCCTTACCTTTCACATCACTTGATTGTGCCAGAAGAACAGTTCAGTGTGGGCCTTGTGCATCATGCTGTCTTGGCTGCCCAGCTTTTGTGAGTGACCTGAACCCCACAATAGTGCCACCATTGGTTGTGGGATGTGGGCGATGGAGGAGGTCATTCTGTGCCCCGTTAAAACGCTGCCACAACCTTGGAGTGCAGTCTTGGGCCATTTCCGCACCAGCCTGTTATAACGCGATGATTCCACTTTCAACATCCTCTGGAATCCTGGGGTTTGCAGTTTCGGGAGGGGCCAGCTGGATGTCCTTTGAGGTCTCTATAGAGGCCGGTCCCTCCCAAAACTGCAAACCCCAGGATTCCAGAGGATGTTGAAAGTGGAATCATTGCGCTATAACAGGCTAGTGCGGATATGTCCTTGGCCATCTGTGCATCTAAGGGTTGCACATCCCTTTCCTGCGTGCAATTATTTCTCTAAAAAAATTAACAAAACGGCACAGTTCTAGGCATACCCAAGAAGCTCAGAAAAGAGATTCTAGTTTCTTTTTGGAAACTTAAGGGCCTAGATAGCAAATATGCTTATTAAGGAGTGGAGTCCCATTGAGCTGAAAGGGCTTGGTCCCGGGTCCGTGGGTCCAGGATTGCAACCTAAAATCTGAACCCCATGGATTCCTGCATGGAAATAAGCCCCATAGGACTCAATAGGGCTCAGTTCTCCACCAATGCACGATAAATCTTATTTAGTTTTTGGAGGGACCTTTTGCCAAGTTATTGTGTACAGAGAATGCCGACCCAGTATTGCAAAGGTGCTGATCAATTCCTTTTTGTTTCTGTCCCTGGGCTTCACCAGTCTCTTCCTGATCATCCATGCATACTTGTCTTTTTAAAACTATAATAAGGAACTTATAGTGGAAGTCTAAACTGGAAACGGTACCTGCGGTTCCCGGCAGTACCACAAAATTGCACAGCCTAATTCCAAATAGAATTTGGCACCTAAAAATGCCACAACAGTATAATCCTTAAAAAAAAAAAAGTATAGTATTTATTCCAATTTAGAATATAGAACCTCATGTCATTCATCACCAAGATCATCTCCGGCAATAACCGAACAGATATCAAATATCTCCAACGGGGAAAATAAGTTTGAACTTTAAAAATATTTATTACAACTCTTTTTTCTGTACTATTAATGGTTATACGGTCTTTAAGCAAAGATTTTTGAGGAATTGAAGACGCTGTTTGTTTACCGCACTTTTTTGATAATAGAGGATAGTAAATATGAAAAGCCACAAGTCCTGGCTTCCATGCACTGCTTCTGTCCTTGGATTGAACAAACACACCGTTATTCTGGAAATATGAATTTATTCTCTGCACCCTGGCTGCATTTTAAGGAGTAGGGGAAAAAAATCAAGTACAATTGCTTTCAAATTCATTTGCAAGATTTCTTTAAAAGCAAGAACCTTCTTTGCGTTATACAAGTCCGTGGTTAATTTTTTGGTTCCCTTATGGATTCAAATCACTCCTTTCTTTCTTGCTTTCTTTGGTCATTTCCGCACCAGCCTGTTATAGCGCAATGATTCCACTTTCAACCTCCTCTGGAATTGCTCCGTGTCCTAGTCTCTGGAGCAGCTGAAAACAGATTTGCTCCGTCTTCCCTATGACATCCCTTCGAATATTTAAACATGTCTATCGTGTCCCCGCTTCACCTTTTCTCCTCCAAGTTAAACGTACGGATGTCCTTTGAGGTCCCTTCCAACTCTATAAGAGGCTGGCCCTTCCCAAAACTACAAACCCCAGGATTCCAGAGGAGGTTGAAAGTGGAATCATCGCAGTATAACAGGCTGGTGCGGAAATGGCCAAATCTTTCGTTCTTTCTTTCTTGTCGAATTTGTATGTTGCCTATTTTAAACGTTCCCCCTAATTGTTTGGGCTCCATTGTTTTATAAATTATGCAAGTTTGTGTGAGTAAGGTTTCTCCTTGTAATTAAGTGTCTGATGAAATAAAAATTATAAATATTATGGGTTTGAGGATTAAGCACATAAATATCACCAACCTCACTGGGTGACGCACTCAGTTTTTTTTCTGTAAATAACGACAAAAACGGACACGAGATCTGTACTGTACATGCAAAAACGTGTTGTCTTATGTGTACAGTATGTACAAATCCATTTTCTAGTTCAAAAGCATAAGCCATTGAGAGAAATATTAAAAAAAAAAAGTAATATTGTAATAAAACTTCGCTAACGATCTTTGCCCGTTGGTCACCTTTCCCCCCTCCCCGCTTCTTCTTTAGCAATCACTCCTTCGCACTCGTCAACACTTTGTTATTTTTACCCCGATCCAGAATAAAGTATTTTGACTCATTTTTGTACATAACGACTGTAAAAAAAAAAAGGAAAAAAAAAGAAAAAAATTAAGAGATTTAATGTTGTCTTTTAAATACTACGATTTTCATTCTAATATGAATGTTGTTATATTGTACTTAGAACCTGTACCTTTAATATGACATTACCTTTATTAAGTGCATTGAACACATCAATTTTCGATGTGCTTTATGTACTGGTCTCCTGTAATAAAACTTCAGCTTCTAATGGAAACCTTTGTCCCAGTGGGTTTATTTTCTTTCTTTATTTTTTCATATCAAGAGGGCTCTTTTTGGATTTTACGGAGGATTTTATTATGGGCCTGCATGACTTTTAAGGTTTTCCAGGAACTGCTTTCTTTCTGTCCCATCCCCATCACGGAAGAAGGCATTGCTCCGTGTCCTAGTCTCTGGAGCAGCTGAAAACAGGTTTGCTCCGTCTTCCCTATGACATCCCTTTGAATATTTAAACATGTCTATCGTGTCCCCGCTTCACCTTTTCTCCTCCAAGCTAAACGTACCCAGCTTCCTAACTGCTCCTCGTAAGGTTTCCTCCTAATATTTAGGTGGAATCTCTTTTCCCGTAGTTTGAAGCCATTGCTCCATGTCCTAGACTCTGGAACAGCAGAAAACAAGCTTGCTCCATCCTCCATAGGACAACCTTTCTAATAGTTAAACATGGCTATCATGTCACCCCTGTTCCCTGCATTGCCCTTCTGCTGAATAGTTGCAAATCATGGAATTATAGAGCAGGAGGAGACCCCAAGGGCCATCCAGTCCACCCCCATTCTGCTATGCATGAATGCACAATCCAAGCCTTCCCTTTGAGAGATGGCCCTCCAGCCTCCGTTTAAAAACGTCCAAAGAAGGAAGAGACTCCACCACACTCCATGTAGGCAGCAGCAGATCCCACTGTTATGAAATTCTTCCTAATGTTTAGATAGAATCTCTTTTCTTGCACTTTTAATATGTTGCTCCATGTCCTAGTCTCTGAAGCGGCAGAAAACAGATTTGCTCCATCTTCCCTATGACATCCCTTTGAATATTTAAACACGTCTATCATGTTCTCGCGTCATCTTTTCTCCTCCAAGCTAAACGTACCCAGCTTCCTAACTGCTCCTCGTAAGGTTTCCTCCTAATATTTAGGTGGAATCTCTTTTCCCGTAGTTTGAAGCCAGTGCTCCGTGTCCTAGTCTCTGGAACAGCAGAAAACAAGCTTCCTCCAAGGTTTCCTCCTAATATTTAGGTGGAATCTCTTTTCCCGTAGTTTGAAGCCAGTGCTCCGTGTCCTAGACTCTGGAACAGCAGAAAACAAGCTTGCTCCAAGGTTTCCTCCTAATATTTAGGTGGAATCTCTTTTCCCGTAGTTTGAAGCCAGTGCTCCGTGTCCTAGTCTCTGGAACAGCAGAAAACAAGCTTGCTCCAAGGTTTCCTCCTAATATTTAGGTGGAATCTCTTTTCCCGTAGTTTGAAGCCAGTGCTCCGTGTCCTGGTCTCTGGAACAGCGGAAAACCAGCTTGCTCCATCCTCAGTACAACATCCTTTCCTATTACATTGGTACTCGCCCTGCAGTGCTTGTTTTACTTCATTAATATTATCAGTTCTCCTTGCTTTTGTCTGCATTTACAGTTTTAATTTCTGTTAGCCACCTTGAGTCCCCATCCTGGCGGGTGAAGAAGAGGAATGCAAACGCTAAAAAATATTATTAAAGTATATAGAATATTATAAATATTATAAATTAATGACATTACAAATATAATATTAAACATAGGCAGTAACAAATTGGTTAATTTATCTTGCTGTTGCAGTGAGACAATAATTTCTAATTTATATAAAATTTATTTAAAAATTTATTAAAAATATCTTTAATATATATTTTTATCTTTAATTATATCTTTAATACATAGATTAATATATTGGTTTATATTTATTTATAAATATAATTAATATATATTATTATATATTAATTATATTATATATAAATATATAGATATAGATAGATAGAAGTTTATAATTATTATATATAATATATATTAATTTATATTTATATTTATATTTATATTCTAATTTATATTGGGGTTGCCAGTACAAATGATGGAAAAAATGGGTAAAAAAATGTAAATATAAAGAGAAAAAAGGGCCTAAATGCTTAAATTTTTCCAAGACTCAAAATAAAAAACGGGGCCCCTTTAAGAGACGCTGGAGCTGTGGATGACGTCCATGCCCTCACTTAAGATGGCACTTCCTTGTGCTTCCAAACTGCTTCAGTCTTTGCGTCACTGATTGGTCGAGCTGCTTCCTCGTGATGTGTCACGCTCGACTTCCTCTTTCTTGATTGGGTGATAGGGTTGATGGAGGCGTGTCTGTAACGGCCGTGCGTGAAGCGTCGCCTCTATTTTGGTATAAACACTCCTTCTCGCCGGGCCTTTTCACGCTGGGAAGGGAGGCCTAAGATGGCGGCGGCTGTGGCGGCTGGGAAGGAGCTGAGCTGGTGAGTGGGTTTCTCGGTCTGCTTTTCGCTTGAGGGAAACATCTCAGGGCTTAACGGGACGCGGGTGAAGGAAGGAACCATCCCTGGAGTCTCTGTGGAACTCTAGAACCCCGAGGGGGGGGAAGGAGGGAGGGCGAGAGTGCTCCTGAGCATGTGCAGAGTGCTTTATACCCTCGGGGCTGGAAAAACCGGGCCAGCTCCCCATCAGGTGCCAGATGTCAAACCAGAAGGGGTTGAGGAGGTGCAAGTAAGTAATAATCCGGATTTATGCTGGATTTCTGGGACACCACTTTGGGTTTAGTGGGGGATCACTGCCTGCCAAGTTTTGCTGGCAAAAGTAACTTTAGAATTCTGTCTGCGGAGAGTGTTAATCAGCTGGAGAATTTTAGTTACTGCTCTTCATCCATAAAGATCAAAATGAATCAGGGAACATAATCATAGTACTAATAATGAATAATATTTAAATTAAACATGAAAATGCCACAGATTCATAAAAGGCATTGCTTAAATTTAGTGACTTCTCCCAACTAGAGTAGTTCAGTCCCATTGCTTCCAACTAGAGTAGACCCACTGGGTCAAATGGATGGACCACATGGTTGCTGCTCTAATTAGCAATTAACATTTAACTCAATGTGCAGAAATAAGTATGCATTTGGGGACTGGAGCCTCCCAGTGTAGATTTGCATCTGAGTAAACATGCATAGCATTGTGTTGCTAAGCTCCTTCCTCTCCCCTCCTTGCAGCCTTCCTGCTTCCTTGATAATTGCAATTAATCTCTCTTTGTTCATTAAAAAAAATAGTATTGGAATGAGAGCCAGCATGGTGTAGTGGTTTGAGCTTGGATTATGACCCTGGAGACCAGGGTTTGACTCCTCGTCTGGCCAAAGAACCCTGCTCGGTAACCTTGGGCAGGTCACACACTCTCAGCCCCAGAAAACCCCATGAAAGGTTTGCCTTAAGGTCACCATAAGCTGGGAGAGACTTGAAGGCAAGGAGCAACAACAATCCTTGACTCCTTTGACTCTCTGCTATCTCTGCACTTCCGGTTGGAAATTCCATCCCTGCTGCCCCAGTGCAACTCAGTGCATGAGCTGCAACCTTATTTGCACCCCGTCTTGACTACTACAGGGTCCTCAGTCCGGGGCTGCCCTTGAAGAGTGTCCTGGAGTTCTGCTTCATGCAACTTCATGTTGGACTGGTAACACAGTTTTAAGATAATATTACTCCAGTAAGGAAAAACCAGGGTTTTTTTTTTGTCCCCTGTCCAAGGTGCTGGTTTAATGCAGGGCTGGACAAAGTATGGCATGTGGGATGGAAGTGGCCCCCAGGGCCCACCAGGAGTCAGTTTTTGGGTTCCAGATGCCGTCTGGGGTGTGGGTGGGTAGGTGGGCATTTTCTCCATGCTTTTGCCATTTTCCTGCCCTGTTGCTTTATGTATAGATATGAAAATATATATATATATATATATATATATATATAAACATCATATATATATATATATATATATACACGAATATCTCATATATATATATATGTATATGTATATGAATATCATGTATACATGTGTGTGTGGATGGATGGATGGATGGATGGATAGATAGATAGATAGATAGATAGATAGATAGATAGATAGGAGAAAAGTTTCTCCTGGGCCTAAGATGGTCCGGAAGGGCCCTACAAATTGGCAAGCTAGGATGTGTCCAGAGGAGGGCAACCAAAATGGTGGAAGGTGTGGAAACCATGAAGGCTGATGAAGAGCAGCTTAAGGAGCTGGGGATGTTTAGCCTGGAGAAGAGAAAGTTAAGAGGCAACATGATAGCTATGTTTAAATATGTGGAGGGATGCCATATGGAGGATGGAGCAAGCCTGTCTGCAGCTGCCCCAGAGACTAGGACATGGAGCAATGGCCTCTGACTCCAGGGAAAGAGATTCCACCTGAACCTTAGGAAGAACTTTGTGAGCATAAGAGCGGTTTGACAGTGGAATGTGCTGCTGCCTCCATGCGGTGTGGTGGGGTCTCCTTCTTCGGAGGTCTTGAAACAGAGGTTAGGTGGGCATCTGTCGGGAATGCATGGCCGAAGGGGGTTGGATGGGATGGCCTTGGTGGTCTCTTCCAGCTTTAAGATTCTACAAATGGCAGACATGACCCTAGAGGGTGTCTGGGGCAGGTTATTTATACAGGCAGCCCTCTGCATTAGTGAAATTTGGAAGAGATTTCCTAACCTGGATCTCAGTTTTTGTGAAAGGAATGGCATTTTTCATTGTGTTTGTAAACAAGTGAGAGAAAGAAGCAATTTCTGCAAAACAAGCATGTACACTTGGCCTGTAATAAATCAACAGTTTTACTAAGTGAAAGAAAGTAATTGGAAAATAATAAATTTGAGAGGTGAACTGGGGTAAAAAGCAGAATGCATCAAAGAACAGGTGTGTGGATGGAAGTTACGCAAGTTTTACCCTTTCCCTTCGTTTTCCATGAGATGCTATCAGAATTTGCTTCCTCTAATTTTCTGTTTCTGCACCTAAACTGGAATTTTCTGGGTTTCAGTGGACATTTATTTCCCCAAAGACTACGACCTTAAAACATTTTCTGTCACCGCCATAGAGCTAAAATGGTCATATTTTTAGCACGCTTGTTGTCATGGATTAGAATAAATCCAGAGACGCTATGAATATGCGTTGCAATGGAATGAGACCTCATTATGGCTTAACGATGACTTGATAGTGATTTACAGTGAAAGTGACTATTTCTGGCACTTATTAGATATCTTTGTCATTCCCAAGCAACACTAAACTTAACCAATCTCAATTTAGGGTCCTTTTTTATGGGTGTTATTTATATGTGAGATATATTTAACTGCCTTTTAAAATTCCCAAAAACAGGGATATTCCACCCCAAAACGGTCGTGACGTGTATTTCTCACGAGGCATTTACGAAAAATATTCTCTGGCTCCCTCCCTTGCTGAGCTTCTGGTGCTGTCAAAAAGGTATGAATATACCCTTTCTTTCTAAGTTTGGTTTGAGAAGTAAGTTGAATAGCGTTATCTAGACCTCATACCTGTTCCGCATCTTTACTTGGGAGTTAGTCTCACCTGGTTCTTAGCAGCTTGCTCCCAAATAAGCATACTTGAGGACTGCAATTTGACAATTGCTTATGTTTGCCTGTAAAGAATCTTGCTGTCTTCATAGATATCATAGAATCATAGAGTTGGAAGAGACCCCAGGGGCCATCCAGTCCAACCCCTGCCATGCAGGAACACCCTCAAAGCACTCCCAACAGATGGACATCCAGCCTCTGCTTAAAAACCTCCAAAGAAGGAGACTCCACCACACTTCATGGAGGCAGCAGATTCCACCGCCAGACAGCTCTGACCATCAGGGAGTTCTTCCTGAGGTTCAGGTGGAATCTCCTTTCCTGCAGCTTGAATCCATTGCTCCTCGTCCTAGTCTCTGGAGCAGCAGAAAGCAAACCCTCTCCTTCCTCTACATGGCATCCCTTCAAATATTTAAACATGGCTATCATGTCCCCTCTTAACCTTCTCTTCTGCAGACTAAACATACCCAGCTCCCTAAGACATTCTTCATAGGGCATGGCTTCCAGACTTACAACTTGGTAAATGCATTCAGGACTGAACTTTTAGCTTGGCTCTTGACCATGTATGTACAGTTGGACCTCCACATTTGCAGGGTTTGAGTTTCACAGATTTTATGTGTGACTTTCTCCAACCCTTGTCCCCACTCATCTTCAAGCACTTCTTTTCCAGGGGAACCTTCGCTCTTAATGGCTCTGATCAGGCCATGCAACCCTCTTAAAACCCACCTCTGGTCGTCGTCCTAAAGACAGCTTGCAGCCCAATTTCTCAGCACCACAAACCTTTTCCGGATGCCCTCCACCCACTCAAGGAAGGAGGTGGGCAGGAGAGGGGAAATTAGGGCAATCGTGCCAGCCCATCCCCTTTCCTTCTCTATTCCCTGACCTGGTTTGAACTTTGGGTGCCCTCTCTCTGCACCATGCGTTGTCCCGTTTCCCACATATATACACACTCATTTTGATATTCACAGTTATTTCACATTTGCAAGGGTCTTGCATGCCTCACCCTAGTGAATGTGGAGGGCCAACTGTACAGCATCTTTCTGGAGTGGAACCCTCTCCCCAGGCAAATGGGTCCAAGCGTCCACGCCAGCATTGTGGCCAGCCCTCTGGTCACGTAAGGAACATTATAATAGGTATCCTCCTGTTAGTGTCTTGCACGTGCATAAGTGTGACTTACGTGTGCATGAGTCTCCATTGGATGAGGCACAAGAGGTTCTTCTTATCCTTTGTGCTTCGTCTAAAATATTTCGTTCCCCAGCTGTGAAGGTCTGGGAGGGGCGGCTGCTGCTGCTCCTCCTCCTTTTATTATAGGGTGGCAGATAATGAAGATGTGGCTGGTCTGGGTTGTGAGGGGAAGGGAGACAAAACCTGGGTCCCTTCCCTCCGAGAAGCCATGATCTGAGGAAGAGGGGAGCGTGTTGACGAAAGGATCGGTTTAAATAAAGAGCAGTCTGGTGATCCAGGTGAAAGGAAGCTGTCAGGGAGAATCGGGCTTGCAACCTGCTGAAGGCTTTGACAGCCTGCATGCCGGGAAATAACCGCCACCCCTGTGGGCCGCTGTCCCCCCTCTCTGTCAGATGCGGCTAATTTGAGCCGCTAGAATTGCTTGACACCCTTGCATCAGGCGCATCTGAGTCAGCATCTTGTTGGTGTTGCAGCTTAATTAAATTTGCCAGCTTGTGCCACGAGGATGGACACGTTTTCTCATTCTGAGAGACAGCTGTGTAGTATTATTAAGCACAAGAGACATGATACCGTTGAGACATTTCTCCTGGTGTGTAAATCAAGGTGGCTTTTTCCCCCTTTTTCTCTCCCCACAAGCGCAACAGTTAACACTCCGTTAAGTTAATCCAAAATGCGGTTTTACGTGCTAACCGTGCTGAGGCTGAATAATTGAGAGCTAAGCAAAGTAGTCACCTGTTCGGGAACCAGGTCCTGAGTTGGTTGCAGTGTTTGAAAGCCTGATGGCTGGGCAGGTTAGTGTTCTCAGAAGAGAAACAGGCCTGGACCCAGAAGGCCATGAAGTGCATTCTGGAAAAATGTCCCTCTCAAATGCTGTCTCCCATTGCTTCATGACTTCCTTCTGATAAACTTGGGAGGAGAATAAAGTGCTTGAATAAAAGAGCATCAAATGTCCCTTGGGGTTCATTCGTGCCCCTTCCATCCTTCCTTGGAAGTAAGTCCCGGTGAACTCAAAGTCTTCTTTCCTTTCTTTCTTTGTATATTTATCAGTTTTTATACAAAACTACAGAAGCTCCAACAAACATCTCTAATATAGTCATAAACGAATGTTAACAAACAAAATAAAATACTAAACACTAAACTAAAAAGAAAACCTAACTAAAACATGACTTACTAACTAACCTGATTGATTAAGCATTAGAATGTAAAATGCAAGCAGGTGTATTTTTCAGGAGTGGTTAAATGCTGTTTGATCAGTAGCTGTTGTGGATAAAATTAACATACCAAATGGGAGCTCAAAGCAGAGACAACTTGATTGAGCTTTGATATCTGTTTATTGATTGTTTCCACAAGTAAAAGATCTTCATTTTAATGCCCCCCCCATCTGTTTTAGAAACAAAATTCTACAGAAGCTAGTTTCTGTATTTTTCAAGTGTATTAGTGCCTGATAATTCACTACTCCTTGAAATTTCATTATTTTCCTGTTTGAAATTCCATTGTTTTGCTGTAGACTTGCATTATGCACCGTCAGTGATTAACCATGATATGCTAATAAATGTGGAAAGCATATGTAAGAAGAGGCTGTGTTTTAAAGAAACTCAAATATTTATTTGTGTGTTGTTTGCCCCTCTCGGTTTCAGACCTGCGGCTGGCAATGCAGATAAGTCCAATGCTGGACAAGAAGATAGGACTGCCAGTGGACAGACTGAAGTAAAACTAACCAGAGAGCCAGTTAAGCCCTCCAAAGAGACGCCACCTTTCGAAGACCCCCGAGTCCCCTATCCTTATTTTTCTAGCTTGACAGCAAGAGAACAAAGGAGATACCTGTTCCTCTTGTCTAAGAACGCAAATGCCCATCCCAACATGATAGAGCCGTCTGCGCAAAAAGATTATTCACAATATCTGGTAAGCACTGGACTTTCTTCTTTGATGTAATCATAACACCAGGCTGCATTGATAGGGGTATAGTTTCTGGGTTGAGGGAAGAAATAGTCCCACTCTGTTCTGCTTTGGCCAGACCTCACCTGGAATCCTGGGTCCAGTTCTGGATGCCACAGTTCAAGAAGGATATTGAGAAGCTGGAACATGTCCAGAGGAAGGCCTGGAAATCATGAAATGACTTAGCACATCCAGGAAAAAGTAATCTTTCATACTGAAGCAGTTTTCAAAGAAATGGCTGCATTAGTCTCCTGCAGCGTAGAAACGAGGAAAGGGGGGTAAGAAGAAAAGAGATGCTGCCACATTCTTTTCTCTCTCACCCTTCCTTCCTCCTTTTTAGATCCACCTTAACTTCATAAAAGAATTGATTGCAAAAATAACACACTTTATGAATGGGTATTTTTGTTTGTTTTTAGCAAATGAAAGAATTTGTCAGCAAAGAAGTTGCAGAGTTCTTGAAGTTCGCCCAAAATGCGGCCAAAAGCTGTACCAAAGATTATGAGAACATCTCCGAGGAGGCATTGCTTTACACCAAGGTAAGAAAACACTAAAGACTTGCTCTCCTGCTTATTGTAGTTTAACATAATAATAAGCTCACTTGGAACGATGTGTTCATGTGCGATTCCAAGCAAACCTCTACAATACCCTCATGTTCCTTTCAAAAGTTTCAGATTTCAGGAAAGGGATGCTTATCTGTTGTTGTTGCTTCTATATATTTGTATGTAGGACTCAAATTGACTTATAATTTTGAAAGAGCAATACAGCTAAAACATACAAAAAGCAAACGTTGAAATGGAATTAAACTGTTCACAGTATCAAAGCAATTTATGATATGAACACCACATACATTTAGGAGAAGAATTAGAATGGCAAGTAAAATGCAGTAAATGCAGCGTGTTGTCTTAAAGGTTTGAATTTTTCTTAAGACGTTGTTGAAGATGCTAACCATCTTGCAAACACTTCTTTCCCCTCCCAAGAAATTTTTAAGCTCCCGTATTGGTTACGTGAAGAAATACCCTGAGTTGTATACACTGCATGAAATAACCAGCATCATGGGAGGAAAATTTAGCACTGAACTAACCTTGACTCTGGAAAAATGCCTTCTTGCTTTGGTAAGTAACCTGAAAATTGTCATGTTGAGTCCATCCACCAGTGGTGTTCAAGGAATAGGACTTCTAAGACAGCAGTTCTTAACCTTTTATTTACCATGGACCCCCTTTAAATATATTTTGTTGCCAGAGACCACTAAGACTTAAGATTTAAAACCCTAAAATGCATCAAATACTTATTTAAAATTGCTCATCGAGGTTCTTCAGATTTGGAGAGAAGGGAGAGATAAATTCACACCCTCCTATTATATTATTTTTATTAGAATGATTCCATACAAATTTTTCTTTCTTCTTTTTTTCTCCCTCTGTTTCAACTGTAAAAACTCATAACATTTCTTCAAGCCTTTGCAAACTGCTCTGTGAGACCATCACAGACCCCTGGGAGATCCACAGCTCTCAGGTTAAGAACTGATGTTCTAAGATGTTTTTTGGTGCCAAATATTTAATACGGGGTCGGATCCATCAGCACACTTTCCTGCACAAACCCAATGAAGTGTACAGGTACAGTGTGAGAGGACTGGTGTTTATTTCCGTGGGTTTCGTGTAAGAGAATGTGCTGGGGATTTTGCCCCCTGGTCCAGTAAATGGCATTGTTCATAGGGTCGGCATAAGTCGGAGCTGACTTGAAATTAGTTAGCAACAACAATGCAGGATTCTGGGATGCTGTCAGGGTGGGCATGGGGGTATTTTGAAGGTAAAACTTGCTGCTTTTTTTTTTAAATTGAGTATTGGGGGCTTTGGGGACGAGTGTGGTGCTTTGGGGTCCATAAAAGTGCAGTCTAAATTCAGGTCATACCCACCCCTGGCAGAATAGTAGCACTGACCACATTGCCTCCCATCTGTATACACTTTTGTTAAACAACTTCTAATTTTATTCTAGGAATATGTTAATTATGATATCTTTAACCTAGGCTCTTTGCCCACTGTTTTAACAAAAAGAAAGAAAGAAAGAGAAAGAAAGAAAGAAAGAAAGAAAGAAAGAAAGAAAGAAAGAAAGAAAGAAAGAACCTGTTCAGATTTGTTCAAACCACACACCTATCCAATTTTACTTTTGGAAACTCATTTTAAATTTAAAAAAAGAAAATAGGTCTTTATCAATCCTGCAGGGAAAATGCCTCCTAGCCTTCTTGGCTCATTTGGCAGCTGAGCCAAAGGTGTTAATTTTCTGTAATATTTTTTTTTCCTTCAAGGGAAAAGTGAACCTCATTAAGCGATTTTTTCCCAGACTGCCTTCATCAATTCAGTTGCCTGTTCATCACTGCAAAACCGATTTGGAAATTGGAACTCCTGAGCAGAGGGCTGCTGCACTGCACAGTGTAAGTGAACAATTCGACAGGGATGACGGTCAACGAGAAACATAGCTATACAATCCTCTCCGTTTGAGTCAAGGTGACACTTGTGAGAGTCTCCATTTATCCCATCGCTATGATACCAGAGTTGCTGTGGTCATTAAAAAAAACTACTGTCATCACAGAAACTGTGCATCTGAACTCTAGTAGCAGCACTGGTTGAGCTTCCCTTATCCAGAAATCCGAAAGCTGAAACACTCCAAAACCCAAAACTGTCCACCTGGGTGGCTGTGAGATGGTGACGCTTTTGCTTTTGGATGGTTCAATGCACACAAACTTGGTATCATGTGCAAAATTATTAAAAATACAGATAGCCCTCCAGATCTGCGGGTTTCGCTTTTGCGGGTTTGATTATTCCTGGATTATTTGCTGTCCCCTCTGCTGCCCCCCCGTGCCATTTTTAATAGGGACTGCAAGCCTTGTGAGACTCAGAAACTGTGAATGAGGCTTGTAAGTCCCTCTTAAAAATGGTGTGGGGCAGCAGCAAAGGTGGCCATAAGCCCCACCAGCCCCCCACTTCTGCCTCGTGGAAGAACCTTCATGCCTCAAAGGAATCCACAGTAGGTTGAATATGGTGATCATACTCTTTTGTGCATTAAATATGGGTTGGGAGGACCTAGAGTTATTCACAGTTTTTCCACATTCATGGGGGTCCCGTGCCCCTAACTCTGGCAAATATGGAGGATGGACTACTGTCCAAAGCTACCTTTTGGGCTACTTGTATGAGGTGTATGTGGAACATTTAGTGTTAGAAGAAAGTTAGAATAAAGAAAAGGGCCTGCTTTGAGCCTGAGCACATGGAGAAACATTCTTGACCTTTTGACACCCCCTTATAGAGGTTTGCTCTACCCTTCGTGCCCCTCACGCTCTGTCCTTCTTTCCCCTCTGGACCCAGTATATATTTGGAAACAATAATTCATTACTTTTTATTGATTATATTGAAAGATATATTCATCCTAATTTATCTTGTCTTTTCCCCCATGTTAAAACAGGATATTAGTACAGATGGAAATGCTGAAAAGCTTGCAACTAAATACTGTCCTCAGGTGGTGCTGAATAGTGAGTCCTTATATACCTTGTTGAATAATCACGGTCTAGACTACAAGGAACAGTGGGAGCTCCCTGTTTCTGTGAAAATTCATTCTGCTACAGGTAAGGTCCATTTCCTCCACCACCCTAGTTGGCTGTGGAATCTGTCTTTGAATATTATTTTAATTACAGCCTTAGCATAAACCCTGCACACCAGGATTCGATTCCCCACTCAGCTGTGGAAACCCACTGGGTAACCTTGGGCGTGTCACACACTCTCAGCCCCAGAAAACCCCGTGATACATTCACTGTAGGGTTGCCATAAGTCAGAAATGACTTGAAGGCACACGGGAGCAACAATGTTTTTTTCATTGCAGTGTTCTCCCTGCTTGATAAAACAATTGATTCTGTATATTGCAAATAATGAACTGAGTGTCTTAATTTGGCAGGGTGCTTTTTTTCCTTCTTTCAATGTCCCTTTTTAATTTTCTTTTAAAAGACAAGGAAGGGAAGTAATAAGGTCACAATGATATTTGAAAAATAGTGTCAGTTTATTGTGGAAGGGGAGTTGCTATAATCAAGCAGGGAAATTAGTTGCAACATCTTGCAACTACTTTAATTGGAACTGTATCTGGCCTGTATCTAAAAATATGTCCCAGTTCATTGGCAAGCGAAAAAACACTTATTTTCTTTACAGGGCTGAAGTCAATCAAAGTGGTCTACATTGATCCCCCTCTCCCAAAGAAAGAAATGACAGTCCGGGAAAAGAACCATGTTTTTCATGAATTCCTGGCTGATTTCCACATGACGAAACAATCTTCCATTGTGGCACATGCTGCAGTTTTGGACAAGCCATCAGATAAACCTGTGAGTTGTAGATTTAATGCCCACCTGGCTTTAAATGAACATTAGGAAGAACTTGAGTTTAACAGAACCTTAGGACGAACTCTGATCTTGGTCTTGTTATCAAGAGATTAAACCCTAGATTTTCACTTGGGCTGTAACTGAAAATCATGGGTTAACAAACCCCGGAAATTTTCCTTTCTGGCGCATGAGGGGAAAGAACAGTGAAAGAAGACTCAGGCCATTTCTGCACTACACTCTTATAGTGCTATTATTCCATTTTCAGCATCCTTTGGAATCCTGGGGTTTGCAGTTGAGGGAGCGGCATTTAAGAATTCTCAGCCAGAGAGCTCTTTGACCTCAGTAAATGGCAAACCCCCAGAATTCCACAGGATGTTGAAAGTGGAATAATAGCACTATAACAGTGTAGTGTGGAAATGGCCTCACACATGCCTTCTGTGAGGCTACTCTAGTAAAACCAGTGTGGTCCAAGATTCCAGATGCTATCACTTCTTTGGGTTTTTTTTCTTCTCCCTTTAGTCGGAGACAGCATTTGAAACATGTCAAAGCAGACAGGCGCAGGTAGCTGACTCCGAAGATCTGGACTTTGACACTGATGTCACAGAACTGGAAACCTTTGCCTCGACATCTCAGTTTCTAAATACTTCTAAACCTGAGAGCACCCTTGAGAAACCAGCCAATACGTCTAAAATCTTATCAGAGCACCTAAAAATGGAAAAAGAGGCAGCATGGGATACAAACAGAGATGGAAGGAGTAAAGCCGGTGAGCAGAGGGAGAGATCTCACAGCAAGTGGGATTTTAATAACCCTCTGCCATTGTATGGAGGTGTCTGGGGTTTGGATTCTGATGAAAATGCATCAGATAAAACTCTCAAGTTGATGGAATCCAAACCAGATGGCGAAAGAGCTGCAACTGAGAGACAGATGGACAATAATACCTTTTCCAGTTCTCTGGATATAAAAAATATTTTAAAGGAAGGAATTGATGTAGCCAAAGATGACAGTTCACCTGTTCTGTCCTGCTGTAGTGATACTGATGAGGAGCCTTTGATAATTGACACTGAATATAAAGATAGCAATCAGGGAGAATCAGGGGTGACCACATCCGATCGAGGCCCCGAATCAAACACGTCTCCCTGCTCTAGAGGAGCCCCACCAGGAAAATGGGCTGATCCTTCGGAGGATCAACAACGGAATGGCCCTGAAAATGACCCAGGCATTCAAGGAAAAAGAGAACCACAGCAAGAAACGAATGCACCCCGAAAACCTTGTCGACGGCTGTCCAAAAAATTTGATCCAGTAGGACAGATTTTGAAAATGCAAACTGAACTCCTGAAGCCACCTTCTCCGGATCGTCAAGGGCACCCAGAAGTGAACGTTGAAAGACCTTTGAATCGTCTGCCAAGCCAGGAAAATCCACTATTAAAAGTCTCAGCACCTTCCTCCATGACAGCTGGACAAAGTCCTGCTGCAAATACTAGTAGCTCATCCAAATTTAGCTGGGCAACGTACTTCCAGGGATCTCAGAAAGGTGAGTCCCTTGATGGTTGTCTTAAAAGAAATTTGGTGTCCATCTGAATGTGGTTGGAAGGACTGTATCCTCAAATTCAAGCCTTTGCAGGCTTTGTATCTTCAAAAGAGGCCCTTCTCTCAATCCTGCCATCCTTACACGCGTGTCCAGTGGGGACGCAAGATGTCCTTCATAGGGGTTGCCCCTAGGCTCAGGAATTCCCTTTCTAGGGAGGTTAGACTACATTCTTCTTCATCTTCCCTTTCTATTTCAGCAGGTTCCTATAGATTTAAAATGCTGGTCACTTATGAATTTATTTTTATTTATTCATTTTCTATCTCCTGTCCATCTGCAAGGGTTCCAAAGTGGCTTACAAAATTTAAAGGTTTAGCTTGAGGGGAAAAAAGAAAAGGACTATACAAAAGTTAACAAATAGATTAACTGGAATAAAGTTACACTCTTGAATGGAGAATGTCAGCCACTGAGGAGAAAAAAATAAAATACTGCTGAATGAGTGTAGACCGATAGACATGGGAAGTAACGAGGATTTTGCTTTCTCTTTTGGGAAGGAGTGCTTTGGGACGTGCCTGAAGAACATTCTGATTATGAACCTCCTGCCCAGGGCAACCTGGTCTACAAATTGTTCAGCCTGGAAGATTTGCTGTTGCTGGTTCGCTGCAGCATTCAAAAAGTGGAGCCACTGCCGCGCGGTAAGAAAGTTCAAGTCAAGAGGGTAAGTTTTCATATTCTGCGGAATTCAGGTTATTTTTCTCCCCCTTTTCCCAGGCATGCATTCTTGCAGTTGAAGCTAGTTCACACTCCATCTCCTTGGGCAGCCACTAGCTTGGACTGAGCCTGACCAACTTTGCAGAGGGGTCGTAGGCCTGTTATTTCGGTTGTCGTCTGCTGCATCCCACCGATGGGAGCAGTACACGAGAAGGACACCAGAGAAAGAGACTTCTCTGTTATGTTTCTCTCTTTGTGAAAATCCCTGCCCTCAGAAGCTCTATGAGAACCCCGACTGGCCTCATTTCGTGTGAATGTGTGCTTCAAAGTTTGCCTGTCGATTTACAGAGACCTCTGTGAACTTCGTAAGGTTCTCTCAGAGAAGGAGTGCTCAGAGGGCAGATTTTGCCAGTTCCTTCCTCTGAAATATAGCCTATAGCCCCTGGGATTCCTTAGTGATCTCCCCTCCAAGTCCTAACCAAGGCTGACCCTGTTTAGCTTCCAAGATCAAACAGGATCCCTTGCTTTTCAGGTATTCAGGCCCTACCTGTGTGTGCATGTACCTTCAGGTCATCTATTGACTTACAGTGACCCCATGAATTTCATAGGCAAGGAATCCTCAGAGGTAGTTTTGACAGGTCCTTCCTCTGAAATACAGCCTACAGCACCTGGTTTTCATTGGTGGTCTCCCATCCGGGTACTAACCGGAGGAGACAAAGCTTAGCTTCCAAGATCAGATGGGATATGGTGCGTTTAGGTTATTTTGGACTCATTGCCTTGTTTTATCATTAAATTAAAACGTGGCTCTTCACTCAAGCTTGAGTCCCAGTGACCCTAGCTTGACACTGACTTTTTGGCTTGTGGATTTCTGTATTTCTTCCTTCTATTTAGTTATCAAAATATCACTCTTCCCACCCTAAATCTTGATGGTATTCAAATGAAATTAATCCACAGCAAATTAAAAGAGTTAAGGAATTGTTTAACAGTCCAAAATTGTATTAAACAACTAAATAAATGTGGAACATTTTAAAACCATGTACCAGTACATTGTTGTTGTGTGCCTTCAAGTTGTTTCCAACTTATGACAACCCTAAGGCAAATCTCTTATGAGGGTTTCTGAGGCTGACAGTGTGTGATATCAAACCCAGGTCTACAGAGTCACAGTCCATGCTCAAACCATCACACTATACTGGCTCCCTGTTCCAATACTTGTCTGTACAAAAATCATTAGATACCCAAAGGCTTTGATTTTTTTTTAAATCGTATTTTAACTTGATGCTAGAATGAAACCAATGCAAGCCCCAATGAGACCTCCAAAAGGAGAGCATTCCACAAGCAGTGATGTAGTGTTTTTAATGTGATTAAAATAATATTAAAAACATACAGCAGCTCAGCATTAAAATAGAATCAAGCTGTTAACAATATTAAAAGCAATGGAATGCATGTATTCAAAAAGCCCTTTAAAAACAATACAGAAGCTCTTAAAATCTCTTCCCTTTAAAAACCTTCCCCTGATTAATAAAGAGAAAACAAAGTTTATATCCAAAAATATGAGAAAGGAAGAAATAGAATTAATAGAAAAAAGAACGGGTATTAAAGAAGAGAAGAAGATTAATTATTTAGGAGTTATAATCTCTAAACAAAATAATGCATTATTTGAGAATAATTATGTCAAGAAATGGGGAGAGATTAGAAGAGAACTGCAAAATTGGTCAAAACTGAACCTTTCATTACTGGGTAGAATGGCATCAATTAAAATGATGGTTCTTCCAAAGATAAATTATTTATTTCAGAATCTCCCAATTATTACTAACTTTAAGTACTTTAAAGAATGGAGACAAGATTTATCGAAATTTATATGGGTGGCTAAAAAACCAAGAATTAAATGGAAAATATTAACAGATAGAAAAGAAAGAGGCAGCTGTAATGTTCCAGATCTAAGACTATACTTTTTTGCAAATGGAATGAATTGGATTAAGGATTGGTTGGAACTGAAGAATGAGAGAATTTTGAATCTTGAAGGCCCAAATTTGAAATTCGGATGGCATGGTTACCTTTGGTACCATAAAACAAAGGTTGATAAAGAATTCCTTAATCATTATATAAGGAAGCCATTATTCGGAATTTGGAGATATTGGAGAAAGAAAATATATTCGAAAATGCCATTGTGGATTTCACCCCAAGAGGCGCTGATGGGGAGATCGAAACAAAAATCCAGAGGATGGCTCACATATAGAGACTTAATAATCATAGATACCAAAGGAAACCAAAGAATTAAGACTAGAGAAGAATTGATTGAAGAAGGTTGGGATTGTCAATGGTTCCTATACATGCAACTAAAAGAAAGATTTAAAATGGATTTAAAAATAGAAGGAATCGAGACAAACTCACAATTGAACGAATGGGAGAAAATAATATTTGAGAAAAGAGAACATTTAACATCACATCTCTATAGATACCTTCTAGATATGGAATTAGAAACAGAGAAAGTTAAAGAATCTATGATTGTTTGGGCACAGAATATTGGTCATGTAATAAACTTAGAACATTGGGAAAAAAGCTGGGCTATTACACAAAAATTTACTCTAACCCAGAATTTAAAAGAAAATTACATCAAAATGTTTCATAGATGGTATTTAGATCCATCGAAATTGGCAAATATATACAAATTAGAGAATAAAACATGTTGGAAATGTTCGCGAGATACTGGAACTTTCTATCATATGTGGTGGAAATGTCTAAAAGCAAAAGTTTACTGGAGAAACATTCACAGACTAATGATAGAAATCTCGAAAATAGAGATGCCTCTGACACCTGAAATATATCTCTTGAATATGCTGCATCAGATCGATAAGAAATACTCTAGATATGATTATATAATTCTGTATATGGTCTCAGCAGCCAGGATTGTGTATGCAAGATACTGGAAAAAGAGGAAATACCGGATATAAAAGAATGGTTACAAAAAGTTTTAGAATGTATCATTTTAGAAGATCTTACACTTAATCTGCAAGATAAAAAACAGATAAAAAAAATGGAGAATCTGAGATCAATTAAGACAGTGATAAAAGGAAAATTGGATATAGAGAATGAATAGGGGAAGAATTGTGGAACAAGTGTATGTTGATTTGATTTGAATTGGATTTGTATTTTATATATATATTTGTATTATATATACGTAGTTGAAAGAAGCTGGTCTACATTGGAGTACATATGGTTATTGAGATCACGATAAGTTAGAAAAATAGAAGTTCTATTGAGAGGTGAGAGGAAGTTTTATGAGAATTGTACAGATTATATGAAATACACGATATGTAAGCTTGTTTTTATATTGTAAATTTAATAATTCAAAGGTGCATTGTGAATTAATAGATGTTGTTTAATAAAAATATTAAAAAAAAAAAAAAACCCTTTCCCCTGAAACACTTTTATTATCATTTCTCTTGTTGCAAAGCCAGCTAAAGGAACAGTTGGGGAAACTCCCTGGATAATTAGGGGTTGTCATTTCTCCTGAGCTGCCTCTTGGGGATCCCAGACCAACAACATGGGTTTTGTCTGGGTAATTGCATACTAACTTGACTGTGACCCTCCTTAATACTATGGAATCTATTCATTCTGTTGTCAAAACAAGTTGTCATAATATCTCCAGTAATGTACTGGATGACAGCGAATAAATGGGAGCTCAATTCCAATAAGACAGAGAGGGTTTCTCTGACTGAAAATGAGACGTTCATCCAGTACTGGGCAAGGCTACATTTTCCCCTTGAGGGATCAGGTTTGCTGCTTGCTCAAGCTCTTAGACGGAGGTCTTACTCCAGGTTAGGAGGTAGGAGTGTTTTATGGATACAGGCTTCCCCTGCTTATCTGGCAAATTCAAGGGCAAAATACAAAAAGGAATGTGAAATACGCAATGTAATTCGAAAACAATTAGAGATTAACAAGACGATGATTACAAGTGGAACAAAAAATGGCATGTGGTCATATGAAATGCAAACTTGGGATAAAAAAATCCCTTATGAATGAATGAAACTCTCTCGGTACTACCAAATGAAGACAAAATTTGTAATGAAGTCCAGTGTTTTTCACAAGCAGTCTCAGTAATGTTGTTGTTCTTCTTCAGGGAAACTCAGATAGTTAGCCTGGGATGTTTCCAACCATTTTGCAGTCTTCCTCAGTGGCTTTTAAGCATAACAATCGACTTACAGAGACCCCCTTAGAGAATCATAGAATCATAGAAATGTAGAGTTGGAAGAGACCCCAGGGGCCATCCAGTCCAACCCCCTGCCATGCAGGAACACCCTCAAAGCACTCCCGACAGATGGCCATCTAGCCTCTGCTCAAAAACCTCCAAGGAAGGAGACTCCGCTACACTCCGAGGCAGCAGATTCCTTGTAACTAACATTGCAGGCGTTGCTTGCAAAGTACCCTATTTGCTGGTGTATAAGACTCACTTGTTTTCCTGGAAAATACTGTTTGCAAATGGGGTGTGTCTTATATGCTGGTGCATCTTATATGCCAGCAAACACAGTATCTCAGCCAGCTTAGCGGCTTTTTTCTCCCTCTCAGCTCACTTTGCAAGCAGTATGTGTCTGCAAGCAATTCCAAGCAAGCCTCCGTAGGCAAGAAGAACTGATGAGAGAGTAGAACCTCTGCCGAATTGATGGAACTTCTCCTTAATTTGGAAGCACCAAAATAGATGACGGGGCGTCAAAAGGTGGGGGCTTTCAGTCCCTTGGACTGCCAAAAAGAGAAATAAATGGATTCAAGAGCTAATCAGTCTTGAACTCCTCACTCAAGCCAAATTGAGGCTGTCATATTTTGGACATAAATAGAAAAGACAATAATGCTTGGTAAAATGTAGACAGTATTAGGACAAAGGGAAAGATCACATTATGGGTAGATGGACTTGATTCAGGAAGCCACAGCTGCAGGTTGCAAATCTGAGCACTTCATGGTAACCAGGTGACTTGGAGATGCCTCTTAATGTCGCCATAAGTTGAAGTCAACTTCATGGCAGTTAACGACAACAGCAAGAATACTTTAGATTTGCAGAGCCTTTTTTTTAAAAAAAACTAAAATCTGAGATCTCCTAAAGATCTGCTGTTAAGGAGTTGGCATTTAGAATTCTCAGCCAGAAAGCTCGTGGCCCTGACTATAAACTCCAAACCCCAGAATTTCACAGGATGTTGCCATGGCAGTTAAAGTGGGACGATAGCGCCGTATGATAAGGATCTTAGTTTGTTGAAAATAGGGAAGGCACAGGAAATGGAGACTGGTAACATATCAGTCTGTGGGGATTTAATTGGCCTTTTCAGAATATGCCAGTCTTCTTTCTTTATTTCTAGAGTTCCTAAAGATGGCAGCATTGCAGTACTATATTGCTGGGAGTGTTCCTTGATGGGAGACTGCCAAGGAAGACTGGGTGCTGTAGCCTGTATTTCAGAGGAAGCGACTGGCAAAACCACCCCTGAGTATTCCTTGGCCAAAGAAAACCCTACAAAATTAATGGGGTTGCCATAAGTTGGCAGGCAACTTGAAAGCACATACAGAGAGAGACAGAGAGGGAGAAGGAGAGAGAAATTGTGACTGAGTCTCCATACCCCAGATGCTGTCTGATCTTGGAAACTAAGCAGGGTCAGCCCTGCTTAGTATTTGGATGGGCGACCGCCAAGGAATCCCAGGTGCTGTAGGCTCTATTTCAGTGAAAAGAAGTGGCAAAACCACCTTTGAAGACCTCTCATCTAAGAAACTCTATGAAATTTGTGGAGCTGCCATAAGTCAACTGGCAACCACATATCCTAAAGGCACTGTCTGATCTTGGAAGCTATGCAGGGTCAGCCCTGGTTAGTACTTGAGTGGGAGACCTCCAGTTGCAGCAGTCTTCAGATCTGAGAGACAGATGAGTTTTCAGATTCCAGATAAGGGAGGCTCAACCTATGTTGTTGTTATTCAGGTGATTTTTCACCCCAAAATCATCCAGAATGACACAAAATTGCCACACACTGTGCCAGTTTTTCACTCTCCCTTATTTATGTGTCTGAAAGGGGAGGGCAAACCTTAATTTATGGCGCAGTTACACAGGCCTGTTTTAGAGAGTTTTCACCATGCAATGTGCCAGCAGCTAGTTGTGCATAAAATCCTGGTCTTTGTGTTAACCGTGCATGCATCCAATTGGCACCCTGCACTGTTCCCTTCCTGCTGTAAGCAGCCCTGGGTTTTTTTGTTTTGTTTTTTTTGGGGGAAAAAACTAAAATCAGGCCAACTTGCAGGATTTGGTGCACAAAATGAGCTACGTCGTCCCATGCCGTTCTGTCTGCCATTCTGTGTGCTTGGAGCCCAAATAATCTGGCTAGGGATGAAACATCTTAATTTTTTTCTAATTGTGTTGTATAACTTGCAAACGTGCATATGCTAGTTCCCAAGGGTTTTGGGAGGGGAGGTCAGCCTTCCCAAAGAGAACTCGTTTTGCTATTCTTTGTCTCAAAATGGTTTATTCAAACTGGTCACAGCCTAATTGGATTCACATTGCTCCCAGATGAGGCTTTCTGGGGTTGTGGCAGGTTATTAAAAATGTATACTGAAAGTGCTTTAGTGAAAACCTGGTTGTTTGGCTGTTTGCTTTGTAGCATTTTCCAGTTTACGTCTTACCAAAGCTAGAATATCAAGCCTTCTACGGGGTGGAAGCGTTGACTGAAGGCGAGATGTGTCGGCTGTGGATGGAGGGCTTGTTGCATTCCAACACCTCATTTACAGTTGGTAAGTTCAGCTCCCTTTTAAATACCAGGCAGGGAAGTTGCAAGAGACTCCAAAAAACTAAAAATTTAAAATCTCTGGGCAAATTTAAAGAACAGAACCTGCATCAGTGGATATGATTGTATCAAAATAGTTGAGCTGGTAATAAAACTTCAGAACACATCACACCCATCTCTAGACTGTGAGGATTTCTCCTCTGCGGAAAGATCAGGGTTTAAAAGCATTCCAAACAAAAAAAGCAGCCCATAATATTACAGCCCTTAAGATGTGTGGCCAGCCCCAAGAGCATGGCCAAATGATTACCTGGCTGTCAGGAAAACAGGCATTTTCTTGGCACGGTGACAGCATTAAGTTGAATAAAGTGTTTGTCTAAAGTTTACCCAGCCTCTTGGCATAGCTGGTTGCAGCACGGTTTTGGAGCTGAACCTCAAACAAAGCACAATAGAGCTCCAGAGCTTGGGTCAGTTTGCAGGACGGCGATACGCAGAGGCTTCGGATAAGTTACTGTTTAAATATCCTCTCCCTCTCTATGTACACAGTCGAGTGAATTGAAGCAGTCAATAGAGATTTTTGTCCTGCACTTGGAGGCATACAAGCCATACCGGGGTTTGATTGAAAACTGAATTTAGTACATTTTTATAGTAGGACTATTTATTACTTGTTTGCTTTTTACTTTTACTTATTTGGAAATATATCTATATATTATTCTGAACTATCTGAGTAAATGTAATAAGGTGACAAATCCGAGACAGTCAGACCTTCAGAAGTTAAGAACAACCATAAACCAGAGAATGGGAAGACAGAGTATTTCATGTTTAAGTATTTGTTCTTTATTAGATTTTGTAGGGTATTTTGTTCTGTGTTCCATTAATGCTTGAATGTTTAGTGATGTTCTGGTTTTTCCCTTATGGTTTTATTCCATATGAAATGTGTTTTTCTTTTTTGTAGTTTTAATAAGAATTATTAATTAAAAAAACAGTGATGCTCAGGACAAAAAAGAAAACAAAAACAAGCAATCAGTGCAGAAAACTTGTTTTAAAAAGGAATCAATTGCCGTTAGCATCATGGCAGTGACCAGGGACTAGCAAATGCTAGTAAACATCCCTGCATTCAGGAGACAATCATAGCAAAGCTTTTCAGGTTCACTTCATCTCATCTCATTTTAGGGATCATAGAATTGCTTTATGTTTATCTGCACTTCCTTATTTTTATTGTGAAATAGTGTAGTGGTTTTCCCTTCATTTAGGTCATATCGACGCCTTGACCTCAAAGCTTTTTCTGCTGGAAAAACTGTCTGCTGGACGCTTGAAGAAAAAATTTGGCATGTTTAAGTGAGTAGTAACTTCCCTTTAATGGGAGACCCTGACATAGTTTGTGTAGGGCAGGGGTGGGAATCCCCTGGCCCTCCAGGTGTTGTTGGACTGCATCTCCCATCATTCCTGGTAATGGCCGCTGGGACCTCTAAATTCTCTATCAGATGCCAGATTTTACTCTTATCTGGTTATATTTGGCAGGGTGGTTTAAGGGGAGTTGAGGGGGTGGACAAGCGATCTGGTATGAGTTTTCATGAATCCATCTTTGGGCAATACATTAAAAAAAGTCAGCATTCAGAAATGATTTAAGTTTGGGCTGTTTGTATCTTGGGAGCAAAAGTTAGGTGTTCAGCAGTTCCTCCATGCACTTACTTATTGCTTCTGAATGTACCTCTTTACGCAGGCCGGCAAATTCATTGAATATTCTCCAGCATATCTTGAAGAAAGTGACTAGGTAGGTATTTCCATGGTCTCTCTTCCCACAAACCATGCATTTTAAAGTAATAAGTGGCTCCGTGCTAATATTTTGGGAAAGTCCTTGCCCGTACAGGTGTAGAAATCTCAAGTGATGTACTAAGTAAGTTTAGATCAAGTGTGTGTGGGGGGAGAAATTGTGGCCCATGGGACCACATGTAGCCCAGGAACACCCCCCAACAGTCCCCCAAAGTTCCCCTTTGTGTGTGCATGTTGGGTCACAGTTCAACAGTGGAATCTACTGCTCCGTGGGAGGTTTTTAAACAAAGGTTGGAGGCCCTGTTTTGGGAATGCTTTGATTGTGTCTTCCTCCATGGCAGAAGGAGGTTGGACTGGGTGGTCCTTGGATTCTCTTCTAACTGTAAGATTCTGTGATAGCAAACTCCTGCAGCCTCTATTTATACAATCAGCCCTCCACATCTGCAGGTTTCACTTGTACGGAGTTGATTATTCACGGATTGTTTGTTGTCACCTCTGCTGCCTCCCTAGGCCATTTTTAATAGGGACTGCAAGCCCCACGAGACTGAGAAACTGCGGCGGAGGCTTGTAAGTCCCTCTTAAAAATGGTGTGGGGCAGCAGTGGATGTGGCAGGAAGCCCCACCAGCCCCCCACTCCTGCCTTGTGAAGGATCCCTGCTGCCTCAAAGGAATCCACAGTGGGTTGAATATGGTGATCGTATTTTTTGTGTGTTGAATACAGTTTGGGAGGGCCTAGAGTTACTCACTTTTTCCCCACTTTCATGGGGGCTCTGTGCCCCTAACCCTAGCGAGTGGGGAGGGACGACTGTAATACTTTCTGTGCTTTTAGTTTGCAGGAGGGCTCTTACCTGTTGGCTCACGCAGCAGGCGACTCATCCGTTTCGATCTATAAGAGCTCTCAAGGGAAGGCCACCGGAGTGACGTACAACCTGCACGCCGCTCACTCAGACCTGCCCGGTGTCCCATCAGCACTTTCGGTTCCGTGGGTCCCGCTAGACCCCAATGTCACTTTGCCGTATCACTTTGCTCAAGGGTGGCCCCCCTGCACTTTCCCACCAAAGCCCACCAACGCTCCCAAGAACCAGAAGGTGAGACCCATCTCAAAGTGGAGCTCAGGCAGGAATGCCCTCTGTGTGTTTCCAAGCTCTTCTCTGAAGTCAGTCCCAGTCTGGAACCACATGATCAGCCCTAGCCTTATGAAAACATCGTTTTGATGTTCCAGCTATAAACATATAACTTTATGTGGCCGGTTTCTTTCTTCTCCTCCTCTTGTTTTTCTGTAAGCAAAGCCAAACAGCTCAGTTTGATGTGTATATTCTCAGTCTCTTTTCCAGATGTAACTCAGGCAGGAGGGAGACTCTTATCATACTGTGGAAAATGAGAAACTCAGTTTGTACAACAAGTCCAGCCCTGGTCATGACTGGCCCAATACTGTTTTTCACCAAAGCTTGGAAAAGTTTTTTTTTTTCCTGAATTACAACTCCCAAAATCCCCCAGCCAGCATAGCCACTGGCCATTCAAGCTGAGGGATGTAGGGAGTTCCTCTCCCAAACACTGTAGCCATTGTCTTGTTGTTGATGTGTGCCTTCAAGTCATTTCCAGCTTAAGGCGACGCTATGGTGGAGTTTTCTTGGCAAGATTTCTTCAGAGGGGGTTTTTCCTTTCTCTCCCTCTGAGGCTGAGAGAGTGTGACTTGCCCAGGGTCACCAGGTGGGTTTCCATGGCTGAACAGGGATTCAAACCCTTGTCTCCAGAGTTGTATTCCAGCATTCAGACTGCTACACCGTGCTAGTTTTCTTGGTGATGACTCTCCTCCAACACCACATTTCAAATGAGTTCATTCTCTTCCTATCTGCTTCCTTCACTGTCCGGTTTTCAAAGCCATGCATAGAAATTAGGAATATGGTGGCATGGACAATCCTAACTTTAGTATTCAAATGTGTTATCGATGGATGAGTTGAGCACCTTGCTTGTGTTCAGGGATGGCATAAATGTACAGAATGAACCCTTACGGCTTTTCAAGAGGGAGCACTTTAGGGTTTTTGACAACCTACAAAGGTGTTCTTGGGAACCACACCTACCTCTCTCTGGCTATGAAAATGCATTTCTTCTGGGAGAAGATTTCTTTAGTGAGGTTATTTTTTAAAAAAGCTTCTTTTTAAAATAGGTGTGGTTTAGCCCTAATGGGGAACTAAGTATGAAAATAGGTGTTTTTCAGCCTTAGGGGAAAAGCTGTCAGTGCTGTAGCTGGGACCTAGGAATCGTCTGTTTTATTGTTATTTTACTAAAAGCAAAGAGTTATGAGAGGGTGTGATTGGGAGCAGAGAGTGGAAGATGTTTATTTCTATTCCACCCTCTGTCATGAGATCTCAGGGCAGCATATAATTAAGACTATATAAACAGTTCAAAACCATTCAAGAAAAAGAAACCAGGACAAATTAAGTAGGATAACAGCATGCTAAATACATTACCAGATTAAAACAACAGAAAAGGCTGAAACGGCTAAAATTGTGTCGGTCGGGGGTGGGTCAGTTGTGGTCCTCCGGGCCCAGTTTTGTTAAAAAGGTTAAAAAAAATTATTTGCAAAAGGCAAAGTTTTGCAAAAATTAATAATTTTAGTTTTGAAAAAGGAGAACCTTGCTTCCCATGGCAGGAAATTCAACAGCCTGTTGTTGTCTGCCTTTGAGTCATTTCTGACTTGCAGCAAGCGCAAGGTGAACCTATAATGGGGTTTTCTGGGGCTGAGAGTGTGTGACATGCCTTAGGCCACCTAGCAGGGTTCCATGGCTGGTCATACAGGCTGGGGAATTTGGGGAGTTTCTCTCCCACACACTGGGGCCATTGTCCTGTGAGTGATGTTAGTGATGTGAGCCATTTTCTGACTTAAGGCAACCCTATGGTGGAGTTTTCCTGGCAAGATTTCTTCTGAGAGGGTGTTGCGTTTGCTTTCCTCTGAGGCTGAGAGAATGTAACTTGCCCAAGGTCACCCACTGGGTTTCTGTGGCTGTGCAGGGAATGGAACCCTGGTCTCTAGAGTTGTAGTTCAATGCTCAAACCACTATACCATGCTGGTTTAGATCCTGCCAATCTGAAATGGAGGCAGCTGCTTTTTTTTTTTTTTTTTGGTAAAAAAAAATCAAACACTAGAAAAGTTCTAGTAACGGTGGTCCCTCATTGCACGGAGATAAAACCTTATAATTCAGTGTTCTCAGGGATCTTTGTGGATGAAGAGAGCGACATCTGTGTCTGCTTTTAAAATAATTTTAAAGGGACAGTGGCTTCAAACTGAGGAGTTCCAATTAAATATTAGGAAGAATTTCCTGACAGCAAGAGCAGTTTGACAGTGGAATCTGCTGCTGCCTCGATGGAGGGTGGTGGAATCTCCTTCTTCGGAGGATTTTAAACAGAGGCTGAATGGGCATCTGTCAGGAATGGTTTGACCCTGCATGGCAGAATGGGGCTGGACTGGATGGCCTGTGGGTCTCTCCCAACTTTAGGATTCTGTGACTGAATACCATCCAAGCATTAAGCAGAATCAAGTAGAATCTTAACTTATTGTAGTTATGTGCTTTCAAGCTGACTCAGCCTTGCAGTGACTCTGTCCTCTGGTTTGTTAGATTCATAGAATCCTAGAGTTGGAAGAGATCCCAGGGGCCATTGAGTCCAACCCCCTGCTATGCAGGAACACCCATCAAAGCATTCCCAACAGATGGCCATCCAGCCTCTGCTTAAAAACCTCCAAAGAAGGAGACTCCACCACACTCCATGGAGGCAGCAGATTCCACTTCCGGACAGCCCTGACCGTCAGGAAGTTCTTCCTGAGGTTCAAGTGGAATCTTCTTTCCTGCAGCTTGAATCCATTGCTCCATGTCCTAGTCTCTGGTGCGGCAGAAAAAAAGCTTGCTCCATCTTCAGCATGACATCCCTTCAAATATTTAAACATGGCTATCATGTCCCCTCTTAGCCTTCTCTTCTGCAGACTAAACATACCCATTCTGATTCCTTCAGAATGGGTTTGCCTTGGCCTTCCTCTGCTGGTGAAAGAGAGTGTGACTTATCCAGGCCTTTCCGTGGCTGTGTGAAGATTCGAATCTTGGTCTCCCAGGGCCATAGTCCAACCTTCATATTATGCCACTATACCTCTTGTGCTTCAGTTTAGATTTAAAACCATTTCCTCTTTTTCTTTCTTTCTTGTTCTTTCTTCCTTCCTTTTTAATCGTTCTTATCTTTCCTGTTCTTTTCACTCCTAGGCAAGTGCAGCCAAAGCACCGCCAGGCACGCCCAACCGCAGAGAGCAGGTTCCCATGGAGACAAACAACACTCGCCCGCCAACTCACCATCCTTTCCGAAAAAGATGTGGGGCCGCACAGAACAAGGCCGCAAGGAGGAACATCCGTCGGCAGGCCAATCGGGGGCCAAACTGGAAATTCTGCAAAAAAGCCAAAGATGAAATGACTTAGTCACACAAGAAGAAATATGAGATCGACTCAGGGCAGATTTTCAAAAGGCACATGCAAACTTTTGTCTAGCAAAATGATCAGAATCCTTGGACGGAACGCCAGGGGTGGCTGGACGGAGTTCTGGCATGAAAAGGATTGTTGCAGTAAAGAGTCTAAAAAAATTTTTTGGGAGGTAGTAAAATGGGGGGAGAAACTCCATTCTGTGAAACTGCTGTTTCTGAGTAAAGTTGCAATGAATGGATGTGGCAGTCTTGCTGATCATCAAAGGAATTTTCTTGCAATCAGCAATGATACCGTTAAATCCAAAGCAGGCATGGTTTCTCCACCCCACTCTCTCTCTTTAATTGAGGAATTTGCTAATCTGATGCTGTTTGTCAGTTAGTTGGGAACTGTTAGGAGTTCTCTGGAGTCTAACAACTTGGTCATCTGAGTTCCCAGATTTGTGGAATTGCCCTAACAGTAAGGCTAACATCAACATCCCCCCCAAAAAAATATTCTGCTTTGTTGGGTGAAAATTGGGGGGGGGAATGCTGCAGAGTGCCGTTTCAATTAAATGGTGATAATCTGGGCCAGAACAAATCAATGGAAGACTTTTCTATCCCGCCCCAGTTGTAAAAATTGCCTGGGGGGAGTGGTATTGGACCAGGGAGTAGTGATGTAACCCTATCCTTGTGCTGTTTTCCCACTGCCTTCTTTTCCCTGGCTGTTTTTTTAACCCTGATGGGGAATGCCTCTCCTTTTTGTCCATTGCCCCTTTGGTGGGAATGGAATCTCAGTTGAGAGAAGAGCATTACAGAAACAAGCACGCTGGTGTGGGTATAATTTTTGGGGGGGGAAAATTGGCTGGACAAGTAGGAATCTCCCATGTCGTGTCTGATATATTCTCAGTGAAACAGCATATTTGAGACAAATACCACTCAGAGGCAGAAATACAGTAGGGTGTATGTATTTTTTTTTTAAAGCAATGTTTTATATTTTTCAGAAGCTGAATGAAGTCATGGTGACCTGAAAACTATTCTGTTGTGGGGTTTTCTGGGGCTGAGAGTATGTGACACACCCAAGGTCACCCGCTGGATTTCCATGGCTGGCTCCCAGGCTCCTAGTCCAGCACTCAAAATACTATACTAAGATCGCTGTCTTTTGTATATTTTTGTTGGTTAATTTATTTTCATCCCTTCCTCCAAATAAATAAGAACAGTTGGTGAAAGACCAAGAGAGAGAAAGAGAGAGAAGCAGCTGTCGGTTTGCAACAGCCCAAATCTGTATACAGAGGGAGAGACCATTTTGGGGAAGAGAAAACACACACTAACACCTTTTTCATTCATCAGTCGGCTTGTTGTTTGCTGTTGCCATAACAGACACCTTCTTTTTTTTCTCTCTCTCTCTCCCTCCCTCCCCAACCGCGCTTCCGGTGAGCTCCGTCTGCTCCTGAACAAAAGGGGCAAAGTTTGCTTAGCCCTGTTGCTAAATGTTAGATTCCGTTCAGAACCATAAATGCCGTCTGTGACCCTCCTACCCAGAGAAATGCTTCTGCGGTGACTCATGCGCTGACTTACCAGAGGGTGGGGATTTGTGAAGCGTAGCTTTCTGTACACTCAAAGGAGAACCCGTGCCCTGAACAATTGGGGCCTTTTCTGAACTCGTCTGCAAAGTTTACTTCTTGCATCTGACTCTGTAATGAATGCCTGAGCCCAGCAATTAGGGAGTGTTTGGCTGGCAAGCACCCAGAGGTTACCTGTGCATTCTTGGGTGACTCTCCCACCCTCCTCTCCCCATTCTTTCATGACTGGCTGGAATTGAGTTCTTTCCAATTGATGTAAGCAGGTCGGGTGCAACACCACTACTACTTTTTTCCAAGAGACATACAACAGCTGATTTATTTATTAATGCCACTAATTCAGTGTAAAGTCATATGAACAGCGTAACAGCAAACGGTGCATGTAACTCCCTTGCTGAAACAGCTTCATTGGCTGCTGAGCCATTTCTGGGCACAGTTCAGAGTGCAGGTTTTGACCTCTAAAGCCCTGTGTAACTTAAGTCCAGTCTAAAAGCCAATATCTCCCCATATGAGCCTTCCTTTAGGGAAAGGCTTCATCTCTTTGCCGCTGCCACCCTCCCAGGCTCAGCTGGTGAGGACGTAGGAGAGAGCTTTCTCAGTGGCTGCTAGAATCACAGAATCCTAGAGTTTTGCTCAGTTTTCAAGGGAACAATTGTAAAATGAATTGTAGGAGACTTGGGGGCTTTGGGTACCACAAAAGTGGTGCTGGGGCTATGGAGTCAGGAGTCTGAAGCTATGCTGGGTGGAGTCGCAATCCAAGTCATAGAACTGCACCAACCGCGACTCCGTTTTCAAAATAAGACATGATATTAAAAGCCTGGTTTGTTGCAAATTGACTTTTCGAAGAATTTAGGAAAGCTTTCTTGTTCCAGGATTGTAACCAAATATATTTCATCTTTGATCAATCAAAGCTTGAGGATTCACGTGGTGGTGAGGATATGCCTTGTGCTACCATTTCGCAACAGTAAGCTTGTTGTGGCTGATTATGCATTTGCCGTTTGTGAAGGGGACGGTGTCGGATGGTCGAAAGGAGTCTAAAGTTTGGCAAATGCATTCCACAGCCTGGGCTGGGGGCTGTGTTTGGTCAGTGGGGTAGATTTCCCCACCGCTGTGATATGGTCTTTTTTGGACAAGGTTATGGTAGGGTGCCAGTCAGAGGTTAGAAAAGTTTGGGACTACATCTCCCAGAATCCCCCAACAGGTGGCAGGTTAGGGAAGTCTAATCTAAAACAGCCTATAAAATATTCGGGAACAGATTTCAGAGAGAGAGGAACAGATGGAATACAGACAGGAGAGTCAGACAGAAGAAAGGACTGGCTATGGTTTTGGGGAGCTATGAATCATTTAGTAATTCAAGAGTTAGTGTATTATTTCCTTGTGTCTTAATAAACTTCCACTTGTCTGTTTTCACCACTGTTTCTGTCTGCTCTCATTAAGTTTGGTGGAGGGACTGGTCACATTTACTGCAGCAAACCCACAAAAGCAACACAGCCACCGGTCCACAACAGGGGGTCACCTGGAGGCCCAAGTCCCCAATCCAGGAAGGGTTTAAGAAGGGGGGAAAGGGGGGGCAAGGTGAGTGATGGGAACCCAGGATTGGAATTGCAGAGCCAGCCTGGCAACGGGGATCCGTCATACCCTCTACTACCTGAAACCACAGTTTCCCCCCTCTCTGAATTCATTTTTCTTTCTTGCTTCTCCTCCAAGAAGGATGAGAGGCAGCCTTAGCCGTCAAGACCTGCGTCTCAGCGACTAAGAGCATCGCCACTTGCCGATCAATATTGCTAATGGGCTTTTCTCGGACGCTATTTAAAACCACCTGTGCTGGAAGAGCAAAGAGGCTGGCCCGAAACCAACATTAGCACAGTAGACTGTTCAGCAGGCACGGGTCGTGTCTGTGCATGAACCCAGCTCTGCGTAAAAGGTTTCTGCGCTCTCTTATTCCAATGAGTGATGGGCAGACGGCCCTTGCCAACCGAACGTGCCCCTACCTGTCGGCTCTTGCATAGAAAATATCTGAGCTTGAAACTGAACTGCAGGGGATCAAAGAACAAAAGATGGAAGGAACGAGATGGCTTAGCACAGAATTATCTTTTGTATTTTGGGGCTATATTTAAGAAAAGAGCCCAAGGCAAGCGTCCCTCCTCTTTTCTTTGGTGTTTTTGGAACCGGATAGAAATTGGAAAAGGGCCCTTTTAAGCTACAAAATTATAGCACTATGATTCCACTTTTGAGTGTCATGGCTCCATGCTGAGATTTGTAGTTTAGGGATGTTTAAAGTGACTCGAAACCGTGTGTCTAAGAGGATTTTTGTGAATTCAGTGGGGCCCCAACAGCTTTCATGAACAGCCATGTTTTTACTTGGGGTGCCCATGAGCATTAGTGGCACTGCCAGTGGTGAAGAATGCTGGGGTTTGCAGTCCAGTCACATCTGGAGGGCCATATGTTTGCCATCCCTGTGAAGATAAGTGGAGAGTTGGTTTTTCTCAGTTTGCACAGGGACCCCTTGGATAAGTAAAGTTGGGGAGCAAAGGCTGTCCTATCAGACGGACGTCCAGCAAGCCTTTTCTACAGCCCCTGCTGATGTTTCTCCTGGCCAGAAGGCTGGGAAAGCTCACATTGGCAGCCACACCTTCCCCTGACCCAGAAAACAAAACAAGCCCTGGTCTTTCCAGCCAGTTCTCATCCATGTTTTTGCAACAGCTGCCCTGATCTGTTGCAAGCCCAGATATGAAAACAAGGCACGGTTTCCACCAGGGTCAAAAGCTTTGGCTGGCCCTAGATTGCCTCCTCCAGCACTTGAATGGCTGCTGGTAGAGCAATTCATTAATTATTTTTATTATTACCTTTTCTTATGGAGACCCTAAGGTGAACCCATCACGGGGTTTTGTGGGGCTCAGAGTGTGTGCCGTGCCCAAGGTCACCCAGTGAGCTGAGCGGGGAATCAAACCCTGGTCTCCAGGGTTGTGGGCTGATGCTCAGACCACTACACTATGCTGTCTCTATTCAATACCTTATCCATGGGGGATACGTTCCAAGACCGTCTCCTTTCTCTGACCTGGTTTGGGTGCCCACCTTCCCCACCATGCCTCAGCCCCCTTCCCACAGACACAGCCACATTTTGATATTTGCAATTTTCCCACTTTGGTGAGGTCCCGCACCCCTAAACCTTAGCAAATGTGCCCCTAAACCCTAGCTGTAATTCTGGTTTAAACTTCACTTCTTGTACATTTTTAATTGCATTGTTCTTTTGAATTGTGAGCCACTTTGAGTCTCAATTTTAGGGAAAAAGCAGGACGTTAAAAAAAACCCCACCTAGTCCTCGTCATCATCTTGAATCTCAAAAACTCTGAAGATGGCTGACACAGCAGACTCCAGTTGCTCAGAAAACAGCCAGGTGGTCTTCGTCTTTCCTTTCCGAGGCATCAGGAAATGATATGATCGGCATTCCGGATACTTTAAGAATGTGTATCCTGCGAGAGTTTCCATGCCTTTGTTGACGCACGCTTCATTTGTGCTACTGTCCCGGTGTGGATGGCAGGTGTGGCACTCAGATTTCTAGGCAACCCCTGAAACAGGACGGAATAAGAGGAGTTTTTCTTGGGCAAAACTCCAAACATCAGAGAGGAAGACTTTCTTCCAACCCTTTGGAAATTGGAAGGGTTATTTTTCTGGGTTACAGTTCCCAGGCCAGATGGTAATTCTGAGCGTTGCCATCCCTAAAAGTTAATGTTTCCAAGCTTGGTGTGTGTGTGTGTGTGTTTATGAGTTTTTAAAAAAATTATCTAACACAAAGCAACTACATAAACATGATCTCCAAAAAACATTTCTAGCACAGATAAAGGCCATTTCTGCACTAGCCTGTTATAGTGTTATTATTCCACTTTCCACATCCTATGGAATGCTGGGGTCCTTTGAGGCCCCTCCCTGAACTGCAAACCCCTGGACTCCATAGGACGTTGAAAGTGGAATAATAGCACCAGAACAGGCTAGTGTGGAAATGGCCAAAAGCTACCATTAACATACAAAATTAAATAAAATACTTACAGTCTATTTGCTGCTTTGCAGACATACTATTTTAAAATTGTTGCTTTCCTACTGTCCTCTTTTCTCTTTGCTTGTGAGCCAACTCATTAAACAAATCATTAGCTGGTATTTAAAGAGTCTTAAGTAGATAAATAAATGCAGAGCAATGCTCAAATCACTACACCCACTTAGGACAAAAGTGTCAGAAAATTCTGAGCCCGAAGCTCCAAAACCATTTGCTGAGTGAATGTGCACCAAGGCTAAAGTTTTTAAAAATATTTTGGGAGCAGATGGTGGGAAAGAAGTAAAATAATGTTCAAGGACACCTGGATATGTCTGGGCTAAAGGGAAAGGAACAATCCTCTAAAGTTATGATTCTAAACGGGTATGCGCAGGCTATGTCCTGTGTGCCAAAGTGATAATTAGTGCAATGCAATGTCACCAATGTATGTGTTGTCCTTTTTTGATTGTCTATAGTCCCTGGCAGAAAGCTTTAAGGGTATGCATAGTTCAAAAGCTGTAAGGCTTTTCCTACTGATAAATAGGCCTTCTTTTAAGTATCTTGAGCCATTTCTCTTGCAGGCAGAAAAGTAGCATATGTTTTAATATTTGAAAGGATGTCACATGGAGGATGGAGCAAGCTTGTTTTCTGCTGCTCCAGAGACTTGGACATGGAGCAATGGCTTCAAACTTCAGGAGAGGAGATTCCATCTAAACATTAGGAAGAACTTTCAGACAGTAAAATATGCTGCTGGAGTGTAGAGGAGTCTTGTCCCTGGGAGGTTTTTAAGAGCATCTGCTGGGGATGTTTTGATGGCGTATTCCTGCATGGCAGGGGGGCTGAACTGGATGGCCCTCTTCCAACTCTGGGATTCAAGGATTCTATGATCACCTCTAATGGTCCCAATTTGGCAACCATCCCGATTTTCCAGCTGCTTTTCAAATGTCCCGGTTTCTGCTCTCTCCTCCCACTTTCTCCCTTCATCTTGGGCTTCTTTCAATTGCATCAAACTGAGTTCAAAGTGCAAAAGTCTTTGGAATGAATTAACTCAGCAGGATGGAGAGGAGAGGACTGGAAGGCTCTTGCCTTTCCCAGGACCACCAAGCAAAAGCAGAATCCTGCCGCCTCTCCTAGCTTGTGTTTTCTTCCTTGTTAATAACTTTCGGCACCCTGCCCATGCTTCCGATGTTTGCTTGGCTTCACATAGCCCAATTTTCATCCATGGCATGTTCAACAGAGTGGCAATTTGGGGAGGGGCGAATTGGGAATATTGCCCTTCAAACAAAAATACTGCCCCCTCCCAAAATTTCCCCTCAATCCACAAATGTTGACCAGTAACTTAAAATTTCAGATGAGCATTTAGAAATACAATTTAAGTAACCAAAGAAAAGGTGCAGACAAAGCTTGCCAAAAAAACAACAGCTCATGATAAGTTCACTGCAGGGGCGCTGTCAGTTGGAAAAAAATCTTGAAGGCACACAACAACACAAACAAAAGTTACCAAGGGAAAGCAAACACAGCCAATAGAAGAGTGCTAGATGGAACAATTTTCCATGTCTCAGCCTTTGCAATGTGGAAAAATTCAGAGAGGGAAGAAAAACTTTTTTTGGAGGGGCAGAGTTCTTATTGGAGGGCCAATGTCCTCAGACCCCCCTTGGCTACACCTTTCTAGCAGCTGCCTTGCAGAAAGAGAAGGGAATGGCAAGAAGGGATGGGAGAGAGGGAGGGATGGAGCCAAAAGATTTAACACAAGGAGACCTCGATTTTCAAAGCCACCGACGATGCGCAATGGGAACAATGTGGGTGTAGCTGAAAGCAATTCGCAGGGTGGGCGTTCCCTCCCAGCCTCCCTCCCTGGGAAGAATTTTACACCTTGGGTGAATGCACAAAACAATTTTGCACCCTTGCGTGCTTTCTGGCATAGACGGGTGTCAAGGGATGTCTATTTTATTTTTTTATTTTATTTTTAGTTCATTAGTTTAGTTTGTACTTAGGTAGATGCTGATTGCTTGTGGCTTTCTATGCTTGACCCTTTTGCATTAAGCAAATATAGTGCTAAGTGGCTTTCCGCTTTAACTGCCATTTTAACTGTTTATGTTAAAAATGTACGTTGGTATTTACGGTATTTTCTGTTAAAATGTTGTTGCTGCTGCTGTTGTGTACCTTCAAATCATTGCTGACTTACGGCAACCCAGGGAAACCCTGTGATAGTTTGTCTCAGGGTCGCCATGTGATGGAAACAACTTGAAAATGCACAACAGGTGGATCTTCAAGTTGTTTCCATCATATGGTGACCCTAAGACAAACCTATCACAGGGTTTTCTTGGGGCTGAGAGTATGTGATGCACCGAGAGTCACCCAGAGGGTACACACACACACACACACACTGCAAATACCAGGATTCCATATGATGCAACTATTACAATTAAAGTAGGACCATAACGCTATAACTGTGTAGTGTGAACAGGCCCAGGATGAACTCAGAAAGCTGTTGGTTGTGCCCAGCTGGACTGTTGAGCTGCTGAGCTTCATGCTATCCAACCTCAGCCCTTTGAGAGCTTCCAGGTGGGGTCTTTCTCCAAGGCTGGCAAGAGAGACATCAGGGCCGGACCTTGTCCGGGTGTATCTCCCTTTGGAGAGGACAGGCGTTGCTCCTGTGGTTGGTTCCTCACAAACTCTGGCAGCCACCATCTCAGATTCCCAGCCTGGATAGAGAGAACGGAGGAATTTGGGTGGCTGGTTGCAGGGCTGCCTCCTTCCCCCTCGGGGTATCTTTAGCTGTGCGAAAGGGCAGCAGTTGGGTAACCACTGTGAGCAGATGTCCTGATACCAGCAATATTCCAGCAGCGTGACGTAACCCCTGTTTATGTGCATATGATGAACTATTTTTCAAGCCACGCTCTTAGCCTAAACACAGTTAATTATACCTTCTAAGTAGTTTTTTGTTTTGTTTCGAAGGGCAACAGCCCAACAGAAGATCCTGAAACCAACCCCTGGGTATATCCCTTCCCACTGTTAGAGAAATGTCCAAACTGAATTTTAAAGATGGTCGATCTGGATGTCTGGAGGGAAAATAGGTGTTCCAGCCAACCGTGTAATAATTTTGCATCGATGCAAATATGTAAATACACTTGGATCTCATCTCTGAGTATCACTCTGACCACATTTCTGCACGCCGTTATTCTTTCTTATCAAAATAAATCCTGAAAAGAAGAGAGAATTGCCCGCCTGCCCCAAAAGAATGGGTCCTCCTTTGCAAAAGATTATGCAAAGCAAATAAAATTTGGAAAATGGTTCTGTAGAGCGCAGGAATGCGTGTGTGTACCCAGGAGTCTCCGCTGCAAAGAAACCCTTGATCCCGGGGATTAGTTTGCTAGGCAGAGCACCTAAACCAGATCTTAGCTCCTGCTCAGCCTGTTGGATAAAAATCTAGTTGGCTCCGGGTCACAAGCTCAGTTCTGATGTTGCAACATTTTTGGCATCTGGTCTGTGACTCAGTCCAGCCCGCCTTTCGCAACTAAAGCTGCTCATTTTTTTGCAGAGGAAATAGAGGGGCCGAATGGGAAGTTAATGATCAAGACAAAGATTTAGATTATTGAACTATCATGGTGGGCCAGGAAGGGCCCCAACCCCATCACTGCCCATTTTTTAAAGGCTGGGACGGATCCAGCCCTGACGAATGGCAGGGGAGGTCGACATATGGTTCCAACATTGGTATTCAGTATTCAAAAACTTTTTAAAAAAATGGCTGGCATCCCCTTCAGTAGTGATAGGATCGTGGGCTAGATTTACAATCCTGTAACTGCCAGGGATTCACACTTATAGAATCACTGAATATTAGAGTTTGACAGTAGCTCCAAAGACCATCTAATGCAACCCCTGGCCATGCAGGAATATAAAGCTAAAGCCTTCCTGATAGATGCCCATCCAGCCTCTTTCTAAAAGCCTTCAGTGATGGAGACCTTCCATGTTGAACAGCTCTTCCAGTAAATAATTTCTTCTTTAGATGGAATCTCCCTCTCTTCCTCTCTCTTTTTGCAATGTGAATCTGTTGGTTCCTTTTCTAGTCTCTCGGTGAACTGAAAACAAGCTTTTATGGTTATTAACAACCAAACATGATCCCCACCCACCCACCTTTTCAACCAGGAAGCATCCTGACAGAAGAGTTTCCAAGCAATCCCAGACTGGGGCACTCAGAAATGACATCTGGACCACTCTCCAGGTTGGAAGCACATCGAGAGAAGCTGTTGTGGTCAGACGTCACCTGGAATCCTCTGTCCGGTTCTGGGCGCCACAGTTCAGGAAGGATATTGACAAGCTGGAACATGTCCCAAGGAGGGCAACCATAATGGTTGAAGGCCTGGAAACCAGGACGCCCTGTGAGGAGAGGCTTCGGGAGCTGGGGATGTTTAACTTGGAGAAGAGAAGGTTAAGAGGTGACATGATAGCCATGTTTAAATATTTGAAGGGATGCCATAGGGAGGAGGGAGCAAGGCTGTTTTCTGCTGCTGCAGAGCCTAGGATGCTATGGAGCTATGGCTTCAAGCTACAGGAAAAGAGGACGTTCCACCTAAAAAATAGGAAGAACTTCCTGATGGTAAGAACAGTTTGACCATGGAATGCACTGCTCCCTCAGTGGAGTGTGGTGGAGTCTCCTCCTTCTTTGGAGGTTTTTAAAGAGAAGCTGGATGGCTATCTGTCAGGAATGCTTTGAGGGTGCCATCCTGCATGGCAGAACGAGGTTGGGCTGGATGATCTTCCCACTCTAGGATTCTATGACCCTGACAGGTCTCTCCAGTTGCTTGTTCTCAACACACCCTGCAGCCAGAAGAGCACTGCAGACGTCATTTCCCAAAACCTAAATCTGTTGTTACTCATAACCCCTTTGCTTCGTGCCGTGCCAGCCTAAATAGATAGTTTTCTTTTAGGTGTGTGTGTGTGAAATTCTCAAAGGTAGCTGTGGCAATGGAGCTCTGACTCTGTAGTTACCCTTGATCGTACAATCATAGAATAGAATTACAGAATATCGTGCCAGAATCTTAGATGTGGAAGGGACCACAAATGTTTCCTCTCATTTGGGAATACAGAACTATGGCTTTTTGTTCTTCTTGAGTGCCTTCAAGTCGGTTCTGACTTAGGGCAACCCTAGGGCTAAACTATGGCCATTTCCACACAAGTCTGTTATAGCAGGATGATTCCACTTTCAACCTCCTATGGAATCCTGGGGTTTGCAGTTTCTGGAGGGGCTCAAAGGCCATCCACAAAGGCCCCTCCCGAAACTGCAAACCCCAGGAATCCATAGGGTGTTGAAAGTGGAATAATAGTGCTATTACAGTCCAGTGCGGAAATGGGCTATCACAGGGGTCTCTGGTGGCTCAAGGCATGGGACACGCCCAGGTCATCTAGTGGGTTTCCATGGCTGAGTGGGAATCTGAGCCCTGTTCGCCAATGCTCAAATCACTGCACCACCCTTGGCTCTGATAGGGGTACTCAAAACAAAACCACTTTCCCTGACTCTGGGGCTGAAAACATACGACTGCTCAGCCCCTATGCAACAGGGAGGAAAAACTTTCCACCATATAGGAGGCCTTGTTCGCTATCTATCCAAAGGACCCTTGCAAAGACCTTTAACGAACTTGCAGATCTGTTCAGAGGCAATGTTTTTTTTGGGGGGGGGAATTGGTCAATCCAGACCACCCTCCTTTGTTATTTCTCTAGCATTGCTTTGACCGTTAAGCTTCCATCGATTTGGTCACTGCGGGCAAAATTCCAGTCTCTTCTTCTAGCCAAAGAAGCTGGGCTACCTTCCCAATTAGTCATCTTTTGGCTTCACCTTCCTGTTCTGTGCTAAGCAAATTTAGAGACAGTTCTGCTAACATATACAGTACTCTCTCTTTTTTCTAAAATAACAATAAAATCTAATCCCTTTAATTGCTCTGCAAACTCTTGTAAAGGTAGGGGAGGAGAAACTGGATGACCTTGGGCAAGTCACCCTCTCTCAGCCTCAGAGGAAGGCCATGCCAAAACTCGAAATATTGCTGAGAAAACCTTGTTTGTTTGCTTTTTTAAAGAGCCAGCATGGTTTTGGGGTTTGAGGCTTGGACCAGATGCAGGGAGACCAATGCTTTCAATTTTTTTATTTTTGTTAAAAATTCAGTTTTTAGAATTTCTGTTTCTTAAAATGGTTCTTTGGCATTGTCGCTAATGTCATTTTAGCCATATTCTGCTTTAATTCATGTTGGAAGCTGCCTGGGCCAAGCGGGGGGGCACTATAAATAAAATTACCACCTTGTTTTGGTTAATGAGGACATAACCAAAGTATTGCAATGAGGGGGAACCAAATTATTTTACTGTTACCATCAGTAACACTCTCTAGATACTTTTAAAAGATAATTCTAAATTTTCTTCCCTCTGTTACTCTGTTCCAAATTCTCTTGCCCCCAAAGTATCCAAAACTCCCAGAAAAGTAACCACGAATGCAACAAGTAATTTATAATACTGATTAATTACTTTGTAACCCCCATAATCTGCAACAGGAACAAATTATTAGAAAGTAACTTCCCAAGCCCTGTTCTTTTGGCTGCATTTGCGGAATTACCAGGAGCCTGGGAAAAGGTTTGCAACTTTCAGGGTTCCAATGACTTGCAAGTCGTGGTAGATGCTGTGCTTCTTTATGGTCATTTCCACACTGGACCGTTATAGCGCCATGATTCCACTTGCAACATCCTCTGGAATCTGGGCTTTGCAATTTCGGGAGGGGCCGGCTGCAAACCCCAGGATTCCGGAGGATGTGAAAAATGGAATCATCACGCTATAGCAGGCTAGTGCGGAAATGGTCATATGATTTTCCTTAGATATTCTTTTACACTGTTTTAAATTACATGTATTTATTTGATTCGGGGCTTTTAATTCAAAGTTTGCCTTTACTATTACTGTTTCTTCCAGCCTCCACCATTGGGACACTCAACCCTTTCCGCACGACACTGTTATAGCGCGATGATTCCACCTTCCAACATCCTGTGGCTTCCTGGCGTTTGTAATTTACGGGGGCCATAGAGAATTCCAAAGGGCCCCCCTCTCCAAACTGCAAAAAAAACCCAGGATGGCCTAAGATGTTGACAGTGGAATCATAGCGCCGTATGACAGTGCGGACGTGGCCAAATGTTCTTTGGGTGGGTGTAGATGGCCTCGGGGGTTCCCCTTCCCTCTCTGCCGCGGGAGCCGAGCCCCGGGGCGGCCGGGATGAGTCAGAGCGGGGCCGGGCCGGGCTTGGCTCCGGCCGGGCGGCGGGCGGGGACTCGAAGCGGGGCGAGGTCGGTTCAAAAACCCCACCCCGGAGGTTGCTGCTCCCGCCGCCGCCTCCGCCCGCTCGCCTTCGCTCACTGCTGGGCAACCTCCGAGTCCACCGCCACCGCCGCTGCTTCTGCTGCTGCTGCTGCGTCCAGTAGGTGAGTCCCAAACCGGAGTGGCTCCTTTTTTCGCACTGAATCCGGAGCGACTCCGGAGTCACACCCGAAACTCCCGAGGAATTTTTGCGCGCGCACCCTTTTCTCCCCTTTTCGCCCTCATCGGGGGATGCGGGAAGGAAGCAAAGGGGGCTGCAAGGGGGCTGACTCTCGTGTAGACGCGCAGGGGGTGGAAAGAGAGAGCGAGAAAGTCGGCGGTGGCTCCGGTGGCCCCGATCCGCCGGGAAGGCTTGCACGAGGTGCAGGCGGATGGAGGGGAATTGCACCCCTTTTACGCACGAGTGCGCCCTTTGGGAATGGGAGGCGGTGGCCCCCCTCCCGGGGAAACCCACCCCCCATTGAAGTGCATGGACTCCTCGTGAGGTTGCTGCCATGTAGGATCAGGCTGGCCTTGGGAGGAAAGCCACGTAGGAAAGGGACTTTGGCCCGGTGGGTGGGTCAGGGCAGGATGAGGCCCAAGAAAAGTGTCTCCAAAGCCGTCCCTCTTTCCTCCCACCCCCCGCAACCATTGAAGACCCCAAAGGAGGACCTAGGGAGTCCCATGGAAATGACAAACCTCACCCAGCCAGAATTTCAGAATAATAATAATAATAATAATAATAATAATAATAATAATAATAATAATAATTAATAATTATTATTATTATTATTATTATTATTATTATTATTATTATTATTATTATTTTTTTTTTTGCAGAACAGCTCAGAGAATTACAAGTTCTGCAATAGGCGTTGGGGCACGCATGGAATTTTGGGGCGGACTGCAGCTCTCAGAATCCTGGCCAGGGGATGCTGGGGGCTGTGGTTCACAAAGTAACTTCCCCAAGAACGGGTGAGGTGCAATGCTGGGCTCCCCCTTCGTTGCAGGAGGCAGCATTCCCAGGGCATACCTGTAGGCTCTAAATGTTTAAAGTGAATTAAATAATTAAATAAGTGAATTAAAGTGAATGAAATAATTAGTGAATTAAAATTGATTCAATTGAATTAGTTGCGATTATTTTTTTAAAGAAAATCGAAAGGTCTCCCGTGCAAAAAATATTCTCCTGCCTCCAAAATGGGGCGGGGTGAGTTGGAAATGCTTATGGGCCACAAGTTGCCTCTGGGCCATACTTCCCACACACCCTTTTCTTACCAGGAGTGGGTGGGCTGGGATTAGCCCACCCCCCCAAGAAGCAGAGACAAAGGTGGGAAGTGGGCTTGCTTTTGGGGAGGTGACCAATTCCCCCCACCAAAACACACTGGGGCAGCCTCATCTCCCCCTCCCCAGTCTTTTTATGGCTGCAAGAACTGTGGGATACTTCAGAGGTTCTTGCAAGAAGGCAAAGGATTAATGGAGGAGGCTTTTCTGCAGAGCTCTTGGGTGGGGCAGGAGAGACAGTTATTGAAGGCGGGTGGGCATAGCATCCCACCCAAGGATGCCAGTTGCCTTCTGGATTTCCCCTCGGTTTGGGCCGGAACTCACTTCAATCCTTGCTGCACCCAGCAAAAAAAAAGTCCAGGGGTTCCTCTATTTGGTGAATTTGGTTCTGAGCTTGCAAATCCATTTATGCATATGTACCTTCAACTCGCTTGTTAGTCTATGGCAACCCCATGTAGGGTTTTCTCAGGCAAGGTGGTTTTTCCAGTTCCTTTCTTGGAAATGTAGCCTGCAGCACCTGATATCCCTTGGTGGTCTCCCATCCTAATACTAACCAGGGCTGACCCTGCTGAACTACCAAGATCAGACAAGATCTAGTGCCTTTAGGCTGGGTGGTGGACTGATGTGTGTATTTGTGTGCCTTTAAGTCACCTGTTGACTTATGGGGACCCCATGAATTTCACTGGGTTTTCTTAGGCAAGGAGATTTTGCCAGTTATGCAGCTTATTTTCAATTTTACTGTTTTTGATTGCAAAGGCAGCCCTTTGAAACAAAAATCCCCGCTTGCTTTGGGGTTGCGTACTGCACACAGACTGGAATCTTGTTAGTCCTTTTTCTGGTATGTTTTCTGGTTGTTTATCTAGATGGGATAATGTTGTATCCTCTGCGTGGTCTCTTAGTGTCTCTTCGGTTCAGTTTGGTGACTTTTGGTTGTCCTTGTAAAGATATCATCACAATATGGACTTTGGATTTGGTTTTATGATTGACACAGCCACATTTTTTTTTATTCTGGCCCTGTCTGATGCTGCAGCACATTTCATGGAGGCGTAGTTTAGAAGGCCAGGAGATGATTATTTTTCTTTTCTCCTCTTTTTTTAAAAGAAAGCATTATCTTTTTGGTGGCTAGACTGTGCAAGCTTTTGGAATCACACAGGGCTGTTCAGGCAGGTTATAGGAAGAGACGTCCTGGCAAAGAGACTTGTGTCGTTTGAAAGCCTACCTACTTCTGTGAAAATAGAATCTAAGGAAGGATAACAAAGTCCGGTCTCCTTTTTTGAGTGTCCAAACAGCACAATAACTATCTCTAGTCAACTGTGGCAGCAAGAGAGAGGTGCTGTTTGCTCACAAGACCTCTGTTTCCTGGGCAACATTTGCCCTGGCAGGACCAGGGTGGGGCAGGCAGAAACGTGGCACATCATTGTGCAAGCTCTGCTGTAAGGGAAGCAACCCTTGCCATGCGAGTGCAACACAAGCCAGAGCGTAGCTGTCGAATTCCTCCTTGTGCACTGGTGCCCTCGGTGTGACAATGCACCGTTGGCAGTAAATCTTACAGTTGGCTGGGGAGGGGGGTGCCGAGAAGAAAGGCTGGCTCAGCCAGGGCACGTGGGAGACCGTTCTTGCAGAGAGAGCTTCCTGGCAAGGAAGTGCACACTGCAGATGGACTGGCGGTGATGATTAATGCCGTATTAATTCCCCTCTTTGGGGCTGGAGAGGTGGGGTTTTTCTAGCAGCCGTGGAGATGCCCAGTCATCCCAGCCTCTGGTTTCAGTGCAAATCCTGGGTGTGTCTTCTTTTCTGGGGAACATCCTTCCTGTTTTATGCCACTCGGTGCAGATTGCTCCCCCCACCCCCAGTACAGGGTGCCCAGGCCTGTATGTTGACAGCAAGCTGGTGAGAGAGAAGAGCCACACCCATCCTTTGGATGCTCAGCTTTTGGTAAATTTCTGGAGGGTTGCAACTTGGCAAGGCTCAAAGTCTGGGTGGGTGGGAAAACTGAAGGGTGAATTAAGTCCACCCTTCTCCCTTTCTGTGGCCATTTCCACACTAAACTGCTATAGTGCTATTATTCCACTTTCAACATCCTGTGGAATCTTGGGGTTTGCAGTTTAGGGAGGGGCCTCAAAGGGGGCCTCGGGAAACCCCAGAATTCTGGCATGCTTGGATGGGACTTGAATTAAGCCCCAGTTGGAGAATAACTCCTTGTTTCAATGAGTCTTTTGGAAGAGACCTAGCCGGTGGGCGGGACTCCCTTTTTCCTTCTTGTTAAGGGTGTGTGTGATTCACATATTCTGTCCCGGGCACCACAATGCCCCCAGCTTGGCCTTGTTAGTAATCTCCCAAGGCCCCAATAGCTCAGTACCCTCTGAGTTGGAAGAATTCATCTCTGAGTCTAGCAAATCCAGATGTGGGGAGCGTATGGGATGCTGCCTGCTACAGATTACAGTTGGCCTTCGGGTTTGACTTTCGCAGGTTTGATTATTTGTGTGTTTCGCCAACCCCTGATCTGGACATCTCAACTGCTTCTTTTTTGGGGGGAACCTGCCCTCTCTGTGGCTCCAATCAGGCTGTGCCATTCTTTAAAAACCCACCTCTGGTCCATTTCCTCTAGTAGCCACTGCCTAGCCAGCTAAGGATAGGTTGTAGCCCAGTTTTCCAGCACCACAAGCCCTCTCCTGATGCCCCCCACCAATAGCCAAGGAAAGTAGTGGATGGGAGATAGGGCCACCATGCCAACCCACCCTACCTTCTCGCTCCTTTCTCTGACCTGGTTTGCACCCTGGGTTCCCATTCTCCTCACCCCACCTTGGGCCCCCTTCTCACAGACACACACACAGGCCCCTTCTGAAATTTGCATTTTTCTACTTTTGTGGGGACCTGCGTCCCTAACCTTAGTGAATGAGGAGGACCAATTGTATTACAAATAGACCTGTGTGTATCTGGAAAATGTCTTGATTCACCTCTGCTTCCCCTTGCTCACAACAGACATCCCTTTTGCAGCTGCAAAAATGGACTCCGACCCCAACCCCCAAAGCTTATGTTGCAATAAATCTGTTAGTTGCCACATTGTCCTGCAAGACTTGTGGTTGGATGCATCATAACATTATTTTTTAAAAATCCCAATGCATATTTTTTTTAAAAAAATCAAATGACCAATTATGACATCTTGGAAAACTTTGTGGGACTACATTTCCCACAGTCCCCCAGCCAGCATGGGCACTGCCGTGGCCAATTCTTTTATAAGAATTCAGTTGGAAGAAAGCACCGTTGATTTCTCCACCCATTTACAACCAGAGCTACGTGTATGGTAACCTAAGACAAAATCTAATGGTTTATTGACCTGTGGAGCAAACCCATTGAATTAGTAGGATTTACATAAGTGTTGATTTAAGAGACCCAGGATAGCAATTACTTAATGTCAATTCCTGCATAAATCCGATTGATTGAATGGGTCTGTTCTGAATGGGAGTGGCAGTTGGGTTTATTTGGAGCCCTTGAAGACAGGAATGACGAATGGTAGGGACAATAAACCAACCCTACTCCACGAAGCAGTACAGCAGTGTGGTGTAATGCGCAGAGTATCTCACAAAGATCAAGGAGATCCGGGTTCAAACCCCCCCCTCAGCTGTGTAGCTCACTGGGTGACCCCAAGAAAGTCTCCCCTTCAGCCTAACCTACCTGGGATGAAATTGGTGGAAGGAACCCATGGCCCAGATCAAGGGTGGGCATTTTGTGACCTTCCTGGTGTTGTTTGATTGCAACTCCCAGCATTCCTTAGCATTGACTATGCTGGCTTAGGGCTGCTGGGAGTTGGAGTCCAGCTACATCTAGAGGGCTGTATGATTTCCCGGTTCAGGGCAGGAGCAGCCTTAAGGGCAGGGGGCTTGTAGATGCTGGTTTACGCCAAGAAATTGAAAGAGAAGATGCAAAAACTGAAGAGCACCCAAGGAAAGAATCTGAGAATCCAAGGAAAAGGCAGAGACAGTGGCCCCTCCTGAAACTACAAACCCCAGGATTCCATAGGACGTTGAAAGTGGAATAATCGCGCTATAAGAGTGTAGTGCGGAAATGGCCAGTGTCTCCAAGTGCTTGGTGGGCGGGCGGCTTTTATTTTTGAACAGGCACAACAACGGTTCAACTTTTATATATATATTTCAATGGCCTACTTCAGGGGCAAGATGCTAGTGAGCAGCAGAAAATTCTGGAGCTGAAAAATCTCATTACGTTTGCTGTTTGATTATTGTTGGCCCAGCAAATGGAACGAAATTTTCAGGCCCAGGATTTGCAGCTGCTGGGAGGCATCTTGCCCCTGAAGAAGGTCACTGAAATATACGCATAGGCCGAAACGCATTGGGCTTGTTCAAAAATAAAACCCATCCGCTGAGCATTTTGGAGACATTATCTCCCCTTTTTGCCTTGGCTTAGTCCAAGAGATTGCAACTCCTCCCTTCACAGTCTTCTAGCAAAATCAACAGCATTGCAAAAGTGCATTTATTAAAAAAGAGAGAAAGAGAAGAAATAAAAAACCACAGCCAAGTCCTGTTTCGGAGGCCTCTTTCTTTGGTTTCCCTCCTCCTTCCTCCTTTCAAAGTTAATTAAGTTCTGCTGCTGCCATAGAGGAGGAGGCGGAGGAAAAGAAGAAGGAGGAGGAGGAGGAGACAGGCCTTTCTTGGCATGACCTCACCCTTGCTCTGCTCTCTTTGCGGGTTCCGCTTGCAGCCGGAGCAGAGAGGGCCCTTTGCCTGCCAAGACGCCCTGGTAGAAAACCAGCCCCTCTCCGAAGAATGTTCTTTCAGCTCCGGGGATGCGAGTTGAAGGGATTCCCTTGGGTGCCTGTGTGTTTGTTTCCTGGTCAGACCTTGGGGAGGTCCCGTTGGGGAGAAAGGGGCTTGAGGGGGGACTGCGATGCCCAGCATCCCTCAACCAGCAAGGCAGTGGGAAAGGTGTTCTTAATGCAAGATTTGCAAACAGCCACCCAAACCACAAAGACAGGAAAGGGCATCTTTTGTTGCAGGGGATGGCAGCTCCCAGTGTTCCTCACTGGCCATGCTGATTGGGGGTTGTGGGAGTTGTAGTCCAAAAAGGAACTTCTGCATGCTCTGCTGTTGCGGAGACCTGTTTTTTTCTCTTCCTTTTCTTCCTTTCTTTCTTCCTTCCTTCCTTCCTTCCTTCCTTCCTTCCTTCCTTCCTTTCTCTTCCTCATCTCCCACCTCTTCCTCCTTATTCTTTTTATCTTTCGCTTCTCCTCTTTGTCCTGTCCACCTCTTCATTCTTTCTTTCTCCTCCTCTTCCTTTCCTTCTTTCTCTTCCTCCTCTCCCCACTCTTCTTCCTTTCTCCTTCTTTTCTTCTCTTCTCTCTTCCCTGCCCTCCTTCTCCCCTTCCTTTAATTCTCTTCTCCTCCTTCCTCCTTCTTCCTTTCTCCTCCTCTTTTTCCTTCTCTTCCCCTTTCTCCTTTCCTTCTCTGCTTCCTTTTTCCTTCTTTCATTCTCGCCTCCTCCTTCCACTATGTCCTCCATTTTCTCTTCCTTCTTTCCTTCTCTTCCTTCCTTCCTCCTCCTTCCTTCTTTCCCTGTCTTCTCCTTCCTCTTTTGCCCCCCTCTTCCTTCTTTTTCCTTCTTTCTCCTCCTCGTCGTTCTTCCTTTCTTCTCGCCTTCTTCTTCCTCCCCTTCTCTCTTTTCCTTTCTCCTTCTCCTCAATCCCTCTGCGACCACGCCTGCCACAAATGTCAGCTCAGGGTTTCCATTCTCTCATTCTGAAAGGAAGGAAGAACCACCCACCCACTCCTCTCTCTCCCTTGGGTTTGTGTGTCTTCCACAAAGGCGACACTCCCTTCCAGACTCACAACAAAGGACCCCCCCCACCGCCTCACCAGCCACACCTCGCGGGAAAGAGTTGCCAAGAGTGATTCTCCTCCAGTGCATTTGGAGTAGGTGGCTGAGCTTCCCAGCCTCTCTCAGCATGTCACGCAGCGTTTTCCTCCAAGGCTGGCCTAGAATTTGGCAAGGGCCAGTGGAAAGAGAGACAGACAGACAGACAGACAGGCAGACAGAGAAGGTCCTGGTTGCAAAACAATAAGATGTTTTTTTAGAATAATTGCATCAAGATTTCTTTGGCTAGAATCGGGGTGGCAATCTTGTCACTTTCCAGACATTGTGAGACTGTGGCCATTTCGCACTAGATTGTTATAATGCTATTATTCTACTTTCAACATCCTAGGGATCCTGGGGCCTCAAAGGCCCCTCCCTAAACTGCAAACCCAGGATTCCATAGGATGTTGAAAGTGGAATAATAGCATTATAACAGTCTAGTGCGGAAATGGCCTGTGACTCCCTGCACCCCAGCAAGGTCTATATTGAAGAATGCTGGGAATTGCAGTACAGCATCATGATCTGGAGTTGTAGGCTAGTGCTGTAACCATGACACTGCACTGGTTCTCCTGAATTCCTAGATGGAGATAAAAGCAATTTATTTTTTAAAAAAGCTTGCATTTTAAGGAGAAAGCAGAATGAACCCCAGCTGTGCACCTCTGATCAAAGCATCTACATTTGTGTGGTTTGGTGGCCCAGTGGTTAGAGTGCATGCCCTCCCTCTCTTGGAAGATGTAGCTTTTGGTTTTGCAGAGTCTCGACTGAATGGGGAAACTCAGAAAGCAACTGGGTGTGGTCTTGAGCCATAGCCTTCCCCCATGTTGTAGAATATATTGTATTGCTGAGATCTCTTACTCAGAGTTTGGGGAATTTTCTTGTTTGGACAACAACTCCTGCGATCCCATAGCTACAGCAGTTGGGGCCATATTTCGGCGGTGATGCTAGTAAGACCAAGCAATAGCTGTGTTAGTCTGTTTCAATACAAGAAGGAAAAGGTGTGTCTGTGTTACTGTAACCTAGTGGCACCTTTAAAACATATTGGTTTATTTTAACTTGGACTTTTATTGATTTCAGTCCAATCCAAGAAGTGGATTTCAATCAACAAAAGCTCATGCCACAATAAATCCGTTCATCTAAAGATTTGTTTCTTGTTTGCTTCTCCTTCCACCCTTCCTTTTGCTTGGACACACACTCAGAGTTTTGTTTTTTTGTTTTTGAAAATGTAACTTACAAGCCATAATGGAGGAAATTCTAGCACTCAGCCCTCTTAATGCATCCCAAGCATTGTTCCAGGAGCTGGAATTGATTGCAAAGAAAATAACCTCACATGGAGCACGCGAGTCCCCAGATGGTTTTTAAAAGGGGCTTGTAACTAAATTAAATGAAAACAGCACTTGAGCAGGGATACTGAGGCAAGGGTGTCCTGTCTGATGGGAATTGAAGTCCAAAAATATCTGAGGGGTCTCAAGCCCTGCTGAAGACCTGAACCACTAGGAACCTACATATAGCATTTTATTTCTATACCGCTTATCAACTGGGTGTTATCTAAACGGTTTACAATGTGTTTTAGCTAATTGCCCCCAACAAGCTGGGTACTCATTTTACCGACCTGCGGAAGGATGGAAGGCTGAGTCAACCTTGGAGCCCGGCAGGATTGAACTCACAACTTTGTGGTTGCAGTACTGGCATTTAACCACTGCGCCACCAGGGCTCCTATAATAAAGTTTCCTGGTGTTTCAAGTCCCTAACAGGGCTGGGGAACCTGCAACCCCTAAGATATTTTTGGACTCTAATTCCCATCAGCCCCATCTAGGGAGAAGGATGGGAAGTAGGAGTTCATCAACATCAAGAGGAGGCTACAGGTTTCTCAATTCCTGCTCTAACGGACTGTGCATTTCCAGTTCTGCAGCTGCGCTCATGAGGACTAGAAAACTTCTGTCCTCATTTAAAATCTCTAATTCTCCAGACTCTGCCAGACCTTCTGTATAACAGCATCTTTGCAACTCCTGTTATCATTGCAATTGTGCAGCTTAAAGATCAGTGAGGTTTTATCTCTGATCAAGGGTTATTCTCCAGCAAGGAGTGCATTGCAGGATTCCCCTCTGCTTCAACCTCATCCTACGCCTGGCGTTCCTCTGGTTGGCTTCTCCTTCCTCCAGAGTTATGTGGCCACTCAGCAGACGTTCCAAGGGTGTGTATGTGTGTGTTTGCTGGATTCTTGGCCTCCATTCAGATTCTCTGCCTGCTTGTTTCTTTCTTCTCTGTTTGAGTGCCGTCTTCATTTGATTTAGGGACAGGTCTCTTTCAAAAACCAGCTGGAGACTGGTGTGCTCCACAAGGAGTTATGTTCTTTGCAATCCATTCCAGCTCTTTATGCAATAGCCAGGCTGCATTTAAAGGGCTGAGTGGTACAATTTGCTTGTGGATAGAGAGACTTGGTTCACACTGAGTAGGGCCATTTCCTCACTAGCATCTTATAGTGCTATTATTCCACTTTCAACCTTCTATGGAATCCTGGGGTTTGCAGTTTAGGGAGGGGGCTTTGAGAAGACATGTGACCTTTGAGGTCCCTCCCTAAACTGCAAACCCCAGGATTCCATAGGATGTTGAAAGTGGAATAATAGCACTATAACAGGCTAGTGTGGAAATGGCCTAGGAAGCAAACTGTGGTGTATTGTTACGGTTGGAGTTAGGGATGTAGACCTATATCAATGCCTTTCTTGTAGGTAAGAATGAATAATTTTCCAGTTCCTAGCAAGAGAAAGGAGTCAGAAACTGCAGTATTCAGAAACACTTCACAGTTTGGAGTGTATTCTGTGCAAAAGAAAGGAAAAAAGCACATTTTTAAGCAGAGAAAATGACTTTTTTTTTTTTTGCACAGAAAAAAAGCTACTTAAAAAAAATTATTTTCTGTGCAGAAAATGCTGGGATATGGGGTATGACTGTTATGGTTAGGTCTGCTCTCACTGCTGGTATGGATCAGCATTTCCTCACACACCCTGGGCATGTGTAGATCCATTGGGTGGAGATGCTGGAATATGTAGTGCCTCTCATCTGGAAAACACACTAGACAGGGGGAGATTTTTGAGTGGACATACCTGGTGGATTGCATGCAACAATCAAGAGCTGGAGCTTGGCCTTCTGCTTAAATCTGAGGAATTTGGGAGTTCCATTCCTCTCATGCCTCACCTCCAGGAATGGAATGGTACCACCTACATTCCTCTGAACTACACCCTTCTTAAAACATCCATACCTTCTAATCCAAAAGCGCCTCTGATAGTGCAAGGTTGGAACGGGGAGGCAGAGGGGACATTGCTTCTATCCTCTTTCCCCCATCCCTTCTTTTACTAACACATTTGCTCTTTGGTTGGCTGTCCTGCTTTGCTGTTTTCCAACATGGTTTCTTTAAGTCAGCCTTACAAAGTGAGACCCACAAGTTGCTAGTCCTCAAGAGCTCACCTGTCCTTACTACATCCTTATGACCCAGGCCATTTCCGCACTAGCCTGTTATAGCTCGATGATTCCACTTTCAACATCCTCTGGAATCCTAGGGTTTGCAGTTTCGGGAGGGGCTGGCTGGCCCCTCTCGAAACTGCAAACCCCAGGATTCCAGAGGATGTTGAAAGTGGAATCATCATGCTATAACAGGCTCGTGCGGAAATGGCCCCAGTCATAGCCTCAGAGGGCCTGAACACCCTCGCCAGATCCCATCCAATTTTGGAAGCTAAGTAGGATCAGCTCTAGTTAGGAGAGAAGGAATGAGAGAAGAGAGAGAGAAAGAGCAAGTCTGATGACTTGCCAAGCTTTCTTTCCCGTAATTGTTTCACTGCCACGCCCTTGATGGCTCATCCATTAATGCCTCCGTGAGGATTATGGGGGGGTTACCTTGATCTCTTGGCCAACACTGTTAACGGTTCTCATGTTCTTCTGTGGTCCTTCTCAAAATGGCAACAAGAAGTGGTGCAATGTCACTTGCTGTCACCATTTTGGGAAGGACAGCAGAGGAAAACTATTTGGGTTTGCTCTAGGGAGCGTGTGAGCCTTTTTCAGGAGGGGAAGGGAAAAATGGGCCCCAGTCTCCATATAGGAGTTTCCATTTGTTTTGTTAGAAACAGATTGTTTGCCGGGATGATGGGAGGAACAGAGAGATTTCAGGGCAGGAGCAATGCTGGAGAGGTCAGGAACATCCCTGACTCTTTTCAAAACATATTTTCGATGCAGACCGCCAAACCTTGAAACCTGGCATGCGTGCAGCCTTTTTAACAGTTCAGATGGCTGTGGGTGCATTTTTGTAACAATATTTTGTGTATCATGGCTGCATCTTGTAGATTCCTGGAATGTATTGTTTGGAGTTGAAAATCTCTGCTAGAGAGCTTGACTACCTGTGTATGGAGCACTCTAGGTCTAGGTTGAGTATCGCTTATCCAAAATGCTTGGGACCAAAGGTGTTCCATATTTCAGATTTTTTTAAAAAAAATTTGGAATACAGTACCTTTTTGGAATAGCCCCACATCTCGTTTGTTCACTACTTGTGCTGAGAGGTGAGGTTGGAGAGAGACTGAGGATCTGTGAAATGGCAGGAATCCAAGTGCAGTGCTCGGTACAAATCCATGCTTTCCACCATTTCACAGATTCTCAGTCTCTCTGGTTTTGCCACAGCCACTCTCTTCCACCTTTGAGGTGGCAGCTGTGGCTGCCTTCAGATCTGAGAGACGGACAAACAGGAGCACTGCAGCCACCTCCTTGAAGGTAGAAGTGGGCAGCTGGTTGCAAAAAGAGACTGAAGATTTGAGAGACAAACAAGCAGAAGTGGTTGCTCGAAGGTGGAAGCAGGCACCGGATAGCAAAAAGTTTCAGGTTTTGGAAGTTTGCAGATTTCCAGATAAGGGAGGCTCAGCCTGTACCTTCTCACCAAATGAAACATCCCAGGATCTCATAGGATGAAGCTATGATACACTAGGTGGTATTAAAGTGTTCATCAAACTATACATCCTTGGATTCCATAGGGATGGAGCCGTGCCTGTTAAAGTAGCATCAAACTGCTGTAATTGTGTAATGTAGACACGCTCTACAAATGCAAAGGAACAGATTTACATGTATTTTTTCTCTTGTTTCTTCCAGCATCTTTTCAAGATGTCTACTGTCCACGAAATCCTGTCCAAGCTCACCCTCGAGGGAGATGTAAGTATGAGCTTTCCCCATCCAGCTACCCTTGACTATAAAAGCTACCTACGTAAGGTGTAATTATCAGGCAGTGTGTCTTTGGAGTGACGTTCCCTCCATCATGAATTAGTTTCTGGGTGTAACCCCAGGAGAGTGGCATCCTAGGCCAACTCCACATGGTTCCTGGGCATTTAGATTGGTTGGCCCACTTTGGCAACTTCCACAGCCGAAGAGGTGCTTCTGGGTTTTGGTTTAAACTACAACCCTGGAGACCAGAGTTCAAGTCCCTGCTTGGCCATGGAAGCCCACTGCGTGACCTTGGGAGCATCACACACTCTCAGCCCCAGAAAACCCCATGGTGTGGTCGCCATAAGTCAGAAGCAACTTGAAGGCACACAACAACAACTGTTTATTAGAGAACCAGAGAACCAGCTGATGCTCCCTCTTTGGCACAAACATTAAAGGGGGAGAAGCCCTTTTTAGTTTTCATTCTGGAAATCTTACCATTATATCCATCTGGCCCCTATATGGTAGCCCCAGCTTTGGGTTTTCTTGGCTAAATTTATTCCGAAGAGGTTTACCCTTGCCTTCCTCTGAGCCTGAGAGAGTGTGACTTACCCAAGATCTCCCAGTGGGTTTCTGTGGCTGGGTGGGCTTTGAACCCTGGTTTCCCAGAGTCCTAGTCCAGTACTCAAACCGCAACACTGTGACTTGGTCATTGCAGTGGACATGTCAGGAACTGGGCTCAGGTCCTTTCTGCATGAAAAGGGGCTTGCCCTGTCCTGCAGAACTGTGCCCCCTGGGCTTCATTCAGCCCCCTCCCCAAACAGGTTGACTTGGGAGGTAAAGGAATGTACTTTGTTTTGGGGAACGATCGGCCTCTCTCTCTCTCTGCATTTAATTTTTCCACTGCATGTTGTTCTTGGCTTCGGAAAGGGAGCTGATTCTTCTGGAAAAAGTCGTGTGCATTACAGGCCACGGTGGCCAGAGGCCAGGTCTTGCTTTGGCTCGCAGAGGTGGGAAAATGGAAGAAGCTGTGATTAGCTGAACTTTTGGGTTTTTTTTTCTTTTCTAAAAAATGCACCCACACCCTCCACCTGGAGGCCCAGGTTTTCCAAGGAGGGGCTTGGCAAAGCTGCGCTTGCATAACCTGCAGAGCGGGTCTGATGGAGCCCGTTTCTGTCGACTCGTTTTCATGTTGAAGTAGTGGCCCAAATGAGTTAGGTGTGTCTTTCAGGTCTCATCTGCCTCCTTGGGGAGCAAATATTTTCCTAAAGAATTTTTTACCCCCGCCCCCCGTTCCATCAGAAACCGTCTAGGGACTGTGGCAGGGGCATTTTCATCATATCCCCCCTTTGCAGGCCAATTTAAGCCCATTAGAGACCTTTCACTTTTTGTTGCTAAAAGAGGCTTTTCACAAATCAATTTTTTTTTCCAGGGGTTTTGTGTGTGTGTGTGAATCTTCAAGGTCTCCTGGGGACTTAATGCACAGCTTCTCACAATTGTGTACCCTGCAATGTGAAAAACATAAAACCATTGATTTGAACTTCCCCCAAAAGTCACTTTTCCTAGCTTTGCCTTTGCCAGTATATCTAGGCCAGCCTTTCTTGAACCGTCTTCCTCCAGATAGACTTCAGTCGCCCTCAGCTGGGTGGCAAGTTGGCTGTGGGTGATGGGATCTGTTGTCCAAACCCTCCCCTTCCTCCATGAGAGCAGGGGGCTGGGGAGAACTTGATGGAGCATGCCTTGGGGAGACGTCCACACCTGTGTTTTCTGTGCTGCAATACTTCATGTTAAATTTAGAACTTTCCCAAAAACCAGCAACCATGCCTTGTGGCATCTGAAAGACAAACACGTTTTATTTAGCATGAGCCTGTTAGGTGGTGTAAGCAGAAAATAAGAAAGAAAGACCCATCCTTCATAGGGTCTGCTAATCCTCTTGTGCATGCCATCACCTGCTCCCGTTCCTTTAAGTTAAAGAAATGGATTGTGTTTATGAAAACACATCTGTGTGCTGGATTTTAATTCTGTCCGGCTCCTGGATAGAACCTCCTTTACGAGCTCCTGTTTGGCAAGGCCATAAAGCAGGGAGATAATAGAGTGTCCCGTAAACTGGATTGATTTTTCCACCCCCTTGCAAGATGAGCCCCGTTCTTCTGTCTAATGCTGAGCCTGCTAGGAATGTATGGCTTTTTGTTAACGCTTGCTTTTCCTTCCCTCTCCTCTTCTGCTCAACCTCAGCACGCTCTCCCTCCCAGCGCCTACGCCACCGTCAAGGCCTATGGGAACTTCGATGCCGACAGAGACGCTGCAGCCCTCGAAACTGCCATCAAGACCAAAGGTAGGGCAGGAAAAAATAGGGCAGAGGAGCACTCCCTGAGTCCGTAACAATATTTCCCCTGGCTGTCCAGTTTTGAAAACAGGATGCTGGGCGTGAGAGCCCCTTTGTTCTGACCCAGCAGGGTTGCTTTTATGTTCTTGGGTAAAACTCCTGGATGCCGGCCCATTTCCTTCCCAAGGTAGGCATTAAGCAGCTCAGGAACAGCCTGCAAGAACAATTCCAGTAAGTCATGGGCAATTCCACATGCAGCAAATGCTCCACACTTCTGACACTCCTTGCTTTTCACCAGAGCTTGGGAAGGTTACCTCCTACAGCTCCCAGGACCCCACATTGGCCATAGTGGCTGAGGAATCCTGGGAGTTGTAGTCCCCAAAGTCAACTTTTCCATGTTCATCTGCATTCCCAATGAGCATATGGATGTTCAATGCTCAGTGGCATGACATGTGCAATTCTTCCTCTGCAGTTTTGTACTGAAGGCAGATGTTCACATTGGACAAAAATGTCCCACTGCTTCTGCTGGTGAACGTGCACAAACATAAGGCACCAAAGGCAACCATGTCCACCTTTCCTTGCCACCAATGGCTGTGGGATCCTGGAAAAAGGGGAATCATTGGTGCAGGGCACCCCCAAGACTTTGGGCAGTTGTCTTTATAAGGTTGAGGAACGAAGTGGATGGGACTGAATTGTGCCTGGGTGGAGTTGACCATTCCCACATCTGTCCTCTTCCTGTTGGCAGGAGACGATCAAGTTTTTGTTGGGCTTCCTGTCTGGCATGTCCTCTCACAGATGCTTCATGCTTTCTCCAAAGATCTCAGGCTAGAAGACATGGGCAGCTTCCAACCATGTGAAGTGGGTGAGGTGGAGAGAAATAGAGGGAACATATGAAGGAACCTGATGGATTGGAGCAAAGATTTATCTAATGGAGCATCCTGCCTTTGCCCCAATCCAGAAGGGTTCTTCCTATGTCCTCAATTTGTATGAGAAATGACCAAAACAGGGGAAGAAAGAACATATGAAGAATCCTGCTGGTTAGGAACAGAGGATGCAGCATTCTGCCTTTGCTCCAATCCAGAAAGCTTCTTCATATTTTTGCTTTTTAGTAGTAGTATAACTTTATTGATGAGGCAGTTGACCATATCAAAGGAAATAGCCTTAACCATTATAAAGTACAATAAAATGGGATGGGTAAAGTACAGTAGGTAAAATAGGCTAAAACAAGGTAAGATAGGATAGAATAGGATAAGATAAAGTAAAAATAAGAGAGTAAGATAAAAGGCTACAAGAAAATAACAAAACATATAATAAGTTATCACAAGATAAGATGAAAAAATAATTCAATGCAAAAACATTATGGATTTAGTAGTTCTATAAATTGGGTTCTTTGTGTCTCATCACCTTGTCTGAGAAATGAGAGTTCACCAAATTTTGCTGTAGTCGAGAGGAGCTGGCAAAGCCCCCTGTGGTCTTTCTTTCCTTTTTGGTGCCTCGCCGATGTCACGGGATATTTCGGGGATGGTGCTGAGAACCTGCTTTCATGTCTGTTCATGTTAGTTGTATTTGCTGTTTCTGGGAACAGAACCCTGGAGGAAATTTTTTTCTTGGCACACATCTACCTGCCTGGCATGATTCAAGCACCACACCTTGAAACGCAACTTATTTTTTTTTAAGAAAATAGAGGCACCAAACCAACAGGTACAAGGAAAATAAGTACTGGAGCCTCTGCTTTTCAGGGGATTTATATATCTCTTGTGCCTGTCAAGGGCCTCATTTGGCATCCTGAGGCAATTTGACATTCTTTTTCAAAAGAATTTTAGTTCTTTATAAGAGTTAACTACACCTCAAGTGTTCTGGATTGTAATAACCCTCCTTAGAACCCTTATAACCAAGATGCACAAATGCTGTGTGCTTTTTGTTTCGGACTGCATGTTGCACATTCAAAAGATGCTGAAAAATTGTGACTTTTTTTTTTTGGACTGCATGCTGTGCAGTAATTCTTGCTTTGGTGCAAAGCCCTGCTAAACCATGGCCATGTCTGCACCAGGCTGTTATAGTGCTATTATTCCATTTTCAACATCCTATGGAATCCTGGGGTTTGCAGCCTCAAAGGCCCCCTCCCTAAACTGCAAATGGCAGGATTCCATAGGATGTTGAAAGTGGAATAATAGCACTATAACAGCCTAGTGCGGAAACGGCCCATGTCAGAAGAAGAAGGAACACAGAGAGAGAGAGAGAGAGACCCAGAACCTGGCAGATTGTGGAAAGTAATGGAAGAAAGAGAAGGGAAAATGCCAGGCCTGCCAGCAAGCAATAAAAGCACAAAGAAACATTGAGCTCTCCCAAGACCAATGGGAGCATTGCGAGCAGAGAATTAAAAACCACAGCGCTTTGCCACTCCCTCTCCCTTCTTCCCCTTAAGACGAGGGGGGAGAAGAATTTATGCTCCATTCTTTGCGGAACCGTCCCCTGCCCCACCCGAGTCTCGGCTGTTATGAGTCAGCAGCCTCACCGAAGGATCTTCTTACCCTCAAATGCCTCCTCCTTCCCACTCCCATGAAATGGCTGAGCGAGGAACACGGACTGTTCCATTAGAGAGAGCAAAATCTTTGCAGACTTTGGGATCCAGACAGCTCAGCATTCTTCCATGCAGATGATGACTTTTTTCCCACTTACATACCCTGCTTTCCTGACTCTTGTTTTCTCAGCTGGCAGCCGTCCCTTAACCACCTTGGGTCAGATGGTCTTTTTCCTCTCTCTTTCCCCCCCCGCCCAACTGTAATCTTGCATTGCATTTTCCCCCCTCCAGACATAGCTAAAAGTGGGAAGCTGGGCTCAGCCTAAATCCTTAGTGAGTGAAATAAATTAAAAAGTGTGTGTGTGCAAAAGAGAGAAGGCTCCCACCCAGAAATAAATGTGGGGCTTCTGATCATTATTCCCTGAGTGATTCAACTTCTCTGGGGTGACTCATGTTCAGGCTTTTGGCCGAAACTTCCCCACATTCCAAGGACCGTCCCGTGAGCCTCTTGTGGTCACCGTTGCTCTCCGAGCGATTCCTCCCAAGGCTTTTCAAGGTTGAAATCCATCACTGGGAATCTCCAGTTCAATCACAAAAGGCTACCCCAAGTTATTTTGGCACCGGAGGCAGAGAAACCCGGCACAGCATTCCCTTCCTTTTAATTACCTTGTGACACAGTCCCTTGGGATGTTCTCCGGCACAAACCCCCTTGAAATGGAACCGGGGCCCTGCAAGGACACCCCAGTGAACTCCTCGCAGAGTCCAGGGCCTCGGGGACGTCTAATTTTCTTTTTCAAAAAGCTTCTAGTCCTCAAGAGCGAAAGCAGAACGGGCCCTTAGAAAATGCATTTAGCAAGGAATGCTGGTGTTCTGCTCCCATTCATTTTTGAGAGGATTCATAATGGAGGGGGCTTTTATTAATCGTTAATTATTAACTTGATTTGTATTCCTCCTCTTTCCCAGAACTGGGATTCAAAGTGGCTTACGCATTGAAACAAACACAATACAGGTTAAAAAAAATGCAGCGGGTCATCTGTCAAGCGGAATTTGTCGGAAACATTAAAAGCAATTGAAATGATTGAAAATTGTAAAAAGCAGTTTGCAGGCGATACAGTTGAGCCTTTCTTATCCAAAACTGGGTCGTTTTTGTGCCGCTCTGACTAGTGTGCTAAAAAAGGATCGTGAAACAGATATTGTTGCCCCAAGGACACTCTCTTTTGCACTTCCTAAATGCACCCTTGAGGATTAGAAACTTTGCCTTTCCCTTCTTAATTGAAACAACGGTCTCCAGAAGTGGAAGAGGACCTCAGAGTGTGGAAAATTTGGGCGGGTGTTGCTCTCCTTTGAGCAGGCTGGTGCCTTTGTTTCAAGGTGATCCGGAAATTTTCCCCCTGGGCGTGACGGGTGCAACAATCTTGGAAAGAAACGTGTTGGGGCGAGAACCTGTTCTCCAAGCCCAAGCTAAGAAAAATGTTTGCTGGTTTAGCCTGGAGAATCCCTATGAAGAGAGGCAGGGGTTGTAAAAGTGCTTTAAAAAAATCCCAGAACTCCTAAGCTGACATACTGAATGGGGATTCTGGGAGCTGCAGTTCAAAAACGTGGCTATCATGTCCCCTCTTAGCCTTTTCTTCTCCAGGCTAAAGGTGCCCCCTTCTCGGCTGGGTACACAATAACCATGTTTAAATGTTTGAAAGGATTTCAAACTTTTCCTACAGTTTTAAGCTGTTGCTCCATCTCCTAGTCTTTGGAGCAGCAGGTAACAAGCTTGCCCCATCTTATGGAAGATGGGGCAAGCTTGTTACCTGCTGCTCCAAAGACGAGGAGATGGAGCAACAACTTAAAACTGTAGGAAAAGCGAGCTTCCTGATGTTAAGAGCAGTTCCACTGCAGAATCCGCTGCTGCCTTGGAGTGTGGTGAAGCCTCCTTCTTTGGAGAGACTGGATGTCCGTCTGTCAAAGTCTTCCTGTCCTCCTTGCGTTTAATCTTTGTGCTCGCAAATACCTACATGCCGAAGGAACTGGTCAGTGACTCTGAATCCTCTCCTCTCTGTCTCCGCAGGCGTGGATGAGGTGACCATTGTCAACATTTTGACAAACCGTAGCAATGAGCAGCGCCAAGATATTGCCTTTGCCTACCAGCGGAGGACCAAGAAGGTAAGTGAGACCCCCTAAATCTCCGATGTACGGCCGCCCAGGTCACCCTCTGCCCTTCGGTTACGTTGGACTACGTTTCCCATTTCCCAATTTCACAACACAGCATCTCTGTTCTCTCTTTTCCTCAACCCATTGTCCCCCCAGCCTCAAACATGTTGTCATGGGGTTACAGCAGCGTGATTCCACTTTTAACTTCCCTGATGATATCCGGAGTGTAGTGGAGTCTCCTTCTTTGGAGGTTTTTAAGCAGAGGCTGGATGGCCATCTGTCGGGAGTGCTTTGAGGGTGTTCCTGCATGGCAGAAGGGGGTTGGACTGGATGGCCCCTGGGGTCTCTTCCAACTCTACATTTCTAGGATTCTATGGAATTCTGGGATTTGAAGTTTGGGAAGCAGAATTGTGAGCCAAAGAGCTTTCGTGGTACAGAGGACAAACCCCAGGATTCCATGGGATGTGACCATGGCAATGGAAGTGGTATCATAGCGTTATAATTGTCTAGAGTGAAAAGTCCTCTTGCCTTCTCCGGGCCGGTCCTAATATTAGGCAAAGGAAGGAAACTGCCCCAGGTTGCAGATGCTGGAAACATCGGCAGCTGAGTTCTGTGACCATTTCCTCCAGAGCTGTGTGCTCTCCAGCAGAGAATTGGACTCGATTTGGGAGACCTAGTGACCCTTTGAGACTCCACAGTGACTCCATGGGTCCCTCCTATTGGATCCTGCGATTGGCATGTTAAGGAGAACCATTTGGATCCCTCAGCTGGAGAGAGCCTTAGTGCATCATGAAACTACAAATCCCAGGATTGCATTGGCAGTTCAAGTGGAATCAAAGTGCTACAACTGTGGAGTGTGAATGGGGCCCCTAAGGTTTGAGCAAGCAAACCCTTGAGGACCAGAAAAAAGTTCTAAATGGTTGGTGTTCTTTCTTCTTTTTAGGAACTTTCGGCTGCTCTGAAGTCCGCTTTGTCTGGCCACCTGGAGACCGTGATCTTGGGCCTCCTGAAGACACCGGCTCAGTATGACGCCTCGGAGCTCAAAGCCTCCATGAAGGTCAGTGGGAGCAGGGGGTCCAAAAATGGCCACTTGCATGCCTTTTTTAAAATATGTATTAAATTTATATTTTAAATTGTATTTTATATATTTTGTATAAATTGTATATACATACATACATACATACATATACACATACAATTGTGTATATATATTATATACAATTTATAATATATATATATATTGTATAAATTGTATATATATATATTATATTATATATATTTAAAATATATATAATTTAAGATAAAATATATAAAATACAATTTAAAATATAATTTAAAAAATAAAATATAATTTAAAATATATAATATATAGATTGACATTTTTAACATAAAAATGAACTCAAATTGAAACACGGTACTAAAACAGTGAACTAAAAAACCTGAGCATTAATTCATTAACTAACTAAGCATTAACTTACCAAAACACAAAAGGGCTCTGAACACCACTCCCACACCCCAAAGCAAACCATGATGAAAAAGAGAAGATAAGAAAGGGGAAAAAAAAATATTATTCTACCATTGCTCGTCCACCTGAGCAAACTTGCTAGGGTTGCTAATAATTGTGGATTCCAGCCCATTTTGTCCATTTGTGGCTCTATAGGTTGCACGGAAAGCCTTTTCTCTGTGTGTGTTGCTTTCCAGCTCTCCATGTATGTCTAGTGCTGAAAAAACAATGCATTCCTCGGACAAGAGCGGGAAAACTTTGCTTTTCTGGGTCCCTAAAATTGATTTATACGGGAAGAGAGGCGGAGCTTCCTTCTTTCCGTTGGCCAATGCTGCTCTCTACTGGCTGAGATCTGTCACTGCCCCTAAAGAAGTCCTTTAGTGGGTCGCACCAAGGATTTGGCAGGCACCGACTGGGTTTAGACCAAGCTCCAATGCCAAACCGAATTGACCAGCTTCTGGTTAGTTCTGGTTGTTTCTGGGAGGAAACATTACTCCTTCTGAAGGGACAGAACTGAAGCTGAAATGAAGTCACTGTTGGCATCTCTATTGGAAAAGGAAATTTTGCAAGCACGCAGCATCGCCTGCGTTGCATGGTGGTTTGAGTGTCGAACTTTGAGTCTGGAGATCCAGGGTTCAAGTCCTGGCTCAGCTGTGGAAACCCACTGGGTGACTTTGGGCAGGTCACACTCTCTCAGCTTCGGAGGAAGGCCAAGGCAACCCCCCTCTGAACAAATCTTCCCAGGAAAACCCCATGTTAGGTCTGTCTTAGGGTTGCACTAACTTGGAAACAACTTGCAGGCACACAATGACAAAAGGACAACCTACCCACGCCTCTTTGTCTGTTCGTGGGGCACAACCCACTCCTGTTCTAACCAAGAGAATGCAATGCAAAGTGATTGACTATGGGGTCATGGTTGGCATGGCTTTTTGGACATCAGTTTAGGCTTGGTCAACACCCAAGAAGGCTTAGCAGTTTTCCTTTTGCAAATACAGGTTGAGTTTGGGGCCAGAAGTGTTTTGGATTTGGGATTTTTTTTCTCTCCAGATTTTGGAATATTTGCATATACCTACATAATGCCATATCTTGGATATGGGACCCAAGTCTAACCATGAAGTTCATTTATATTTCATATACACCTTATACACATAGCCTGAAGGTCATTTGATGCAATATTTTTATGCACGAAGCAAAATTTGGGGAAACAATGGTGTTTGTGTCTCAGTGTCTCATGTAGATGATTTCAGATTTTGGAGTATTTTGGATTTTGGAATTGCCCAACCAGCACTGAGCTGTGGTCCAGCCCATCTAGAGAGTTCCAGCTTTGGAGGAAAATGGGAGAAAGCACAGACAAAATGTGAATATAGCTGTCATGATGACCTCTTATGGTCAGGAAAAGCAAGGACTACTCCTATTCAAGACACGTTTTTGATGTTTTGATGACAAGTTTTCCAATGATTGGTGGGGCCAGAGGCAAAAGGAATGGGGCCAAGACAGGGATGGAAAGAATATTCATAAAATAAAATGGTTGAAAAACATGTTTTTCAGTGTTGAAAACTGCTGACAATGTTTGCAGTTTAGGACTTACTCTACACAATATTTGCATGTGGTTTTTCTGTGCAGGAGAAACCTTTTTCTGCATGGAAAACAATATTTCAATGCAGAAATATTAATCACTTGGCAGAAAATGCTGCTTGATGCTCAGGAAGTGCTGTAATTGGGGATTTATTCTGCATAAAATTTGCACACAGTTGATTTGTGTAGAAAGCAGCATTTTCGGTACAAGAATTGATAGTGGTTAAAATATTTTTTTAAAAAGTGAATAATAAATAAAACCTCAGAAGGGTATATTTGGACCCCAGGATGACCATATTTGTGTCTGGGGCCAAAGATTCCCAGTCCTTTGTAGAAATCTTTCCACTCCCAATTTTCTGGATGAGGAGGTATTTAAGACCCCGGTTCTGAAACGCGGCAAAAACACGAACAGCCTTTTCTTAAAAACTCCTTTTCCATTGCTGTTAGGATCCCAAGAGTTAGACTGTAGTACAAAAACAAGAAAGTTTCACCCGTTCCTTGGCTCGGAGGCATTTCATTTTATCAATTATGTATCTAATTCTAAAGCCAAAGGTTGCATTATTATTTTCTTTCTTCTCCTTTTTTTCCAACATAAAATACATGGTGTTAATTATGTCCCATTCTTTAAAAAAAGAAAATTCTTCTCGCTTCTCCTGGCAGCCAAAAACTGCTTTATAAATGATTCCGTGTGGAACTGAATTGGAACAGAAATTAACAATCTGTTTTCCGACCCTTCGGCGGAGATCGGTTTTGATTTGAACTGTGCCGGGGGGCCGGGGGGGGGGTCCTTTGCCGGAGTTCCCAAAGAGTTTAATTAACACCTGACACCTTTTCATGTGGATTAGTAATTTTCTTATTGTATTAACAGCTTCATAATTGATTTACACTTTACACCCAGTTAATTCAACTTTTAGTTCAAAGCTCTACTTCTCTATGCAGTTTTATACGGTCGCCGTGCGGAGAAGACAAGTGGTAGAGGAACCCGCTGATTAAATCTTGGCTTTGATCATTTTATAAAAAAGGAAACTGGAGCCCAGACTTTGAAATACATATTTCATAATACAGGTCCCTTGAACTCGGGCAGTTTGTTCCGAATGTATGAAATCGGAATACGAGAGCGCCATGCAAAATCTTATTTTTTTGTTCCGTTTCTATATTAGCAGGGATAATGAACTGGGTCTCTTTGCCTATTTTTTAAAGGGCTGTGCGGCACTGTGTTGGTTTCTGCTTTTTGCAAAAACACCTGCCGGATGCGGTGTGTGCATTGCATTCGCGACAGTGTGAAAATATTGGATGTAAGTTTTGGGCGCTCCTTTCCAGAGAGATGGTTTCAAAGCAGAAGCTGATTTTGGGGTTTGTAGCAAGAAATAATTAGATCTCCAACTCTCTCGTGCTCTGCCCCAGAACCTGTTTTTGGATTCAGACCTTAGCCCCAAAAATCCAGAGCTTGGAAAGTTACCTTTGGAAAACAAAACTCATTAGACAAGTGGTTGCAAAAGCTGAAAAAAGTGAACTGGGAAGTTGCAAAGTTCCCATACTTAATGGATAATTCATTAAGTGACTTGTTCTGCTCTTTGCTATTTTTCAATTATTGTTATATTATTATTTTGTAGTCCTTTTCCCCCAATCATGGGACCTAAAGCAGCTTACAATGCATGAAGAATGATATACCAAAGCATGAATTAAAAAGTGTAAATAGAAAGCTTATTTTAAAACATTCAATTTGCAAAATAACTATTAAAATTCATTAAAATTAAAAACACCCTTTTCCCACCCAAGGTGGTGGTTGTTGCTGAGTTCCTTGAAGTAGTTTCCAACTTATGGTGACCCCACATGGTTTGAGTAATGGACTTATGACCCTGGAGACCAGAGTTCGATTCCATGCTTGGGGCTGAGTCGGAATTTGAACTCTCGTCTGCCAAATTGTCATCCAAGGTTCAAACCACTATACCACACTGTCTCTGCCCCAGAAGTATTGCATTACTAACACAAACTGTGCAAATAGGATAGGCTGTGGTTGTATTATTTGCTTTCCATGTCATCCATTTTAAGACGTGCTTTTCTTATTTGTGAAATGGTGCTTGCTTGCTTTCCAGCCCTGGGAAGCTCTCCACCCACCCAAAAGTACAGTCTCAAAGAACAGAGTCTGTCTCTTTCTTAAATATAACACTGCCTTTTCCTCTGCTTTACAAATGGAAGCAACAGCTAAACTTTTAAAACGACTCCTTGGGATTATGTCTGCATGTCCATAAATCAGATTTTTGCAATTTTTGTGTGTTTCAGGGCCTGGGAACTGACGAAGACACGCTCATCGAGATCATCTGCTCACGGACAAACCAGGAGCTCAACCTCATCAACAAAGCTTACAGGGAAAGTAAGTTGGCCCAGGAGAGCAATGCAAATGGGGAACCAGTGCTTAGGATTTCCCCTCCCCGGCTGCCTTGAATAACGGCCCTGCAGTGTTGGAGAATTTCCTTGGTAACCTGTTGGATTCTTCTGGTTAGTAGCTGCAACCTGACTCCAGCTGGTGCTGACCTTCTTCTAAGGCAGTGGTTCTCAACCTGTGGGTCGCGACCCCTTTGGGGGTCGAACGACCCTTTCACAGGGGTCACCTAAGACCATTGGAAAATACGTATTTCTGATGGTCTTAGGCTCCATTCCCTCCTCGGTGGTGGTGCACAAGCGCGAGCCATGCGCTCGCGTCCTCCTGCCCCCTTTGGCGATGAAGCAGCCTTTGCCGGGGAGGGGGGAGGCATTGTAAATAATAAATAAATAATTTTATGGTTGGGGTCACCACAACATGAGGAACTGTATTAAGGGGTCGCGGCTTTAGGAAGGTTGAGAACCACTGTTCTAAGGTTTCCCTGGCAGGATCGCTTTCCGAGGAAGTTTGCCTTTGAGGCTGAGAGAATGTGACTTGCCCGAGGTCACCCAGTGGGTTCCTGTGGCTGAATGGGAATTTTGACTCCCAGAGCCCTAGTCCAACAGTCAAATGGCTACACCGTGGCAATATTTTTAATTGTTTTTAAATGTTTTGCTGCCTTAGGTCCAATTCCAGGAGATAGGCGGCATACAAACATAATAAATAAATAAATAATAAACACCTTACAGGCTATGTATAACTAGATCTCAAGGGACAAGCCAGGCTTCATAGTACAAAATGCAAGGCTTCAGATGACAAACGAAACCTCAGACTCCAAACTAGCCATGCTACTAGAATTCGGACTACAAGCCAGGTCTCATGTTGCAAACTGGGTCGTAACGTGCCTTCCAGTTGAGCTTGACTTATGGTGACGTTATTGTAGAGTTTTCCCTGAGACAACCCTATCGCGGGTTTTCTTGGCAAGATTTATGCACATTGGTTTGCCGTTGCCTTCCTCTGAGGCTGAGAGAGCGTGACTTGAGCAGGATCACCCCGTGGGTTTCCATGACCAAACAGGAATAGTTAGAACAAACCACAGTTCCTGAAATTTAGACATAAGAGGAAACCGTGGTTTTAAGAAATAGCTTTCGGACTTCTTTTTGTGACTTGCTCCTCATCCAAAAACCGATTTTCGAATGTCACCGACTTTTGAACTTCACTCACTTCTGAAAATCCAATAACAACTCCTTCCTGTAAAACCAAAGGCAGGTTTTTGTTAATCCCTGATTCTTTCCTCTCTTCTTTTTTAAGTGTACAAAACTGAGCTGGAAAAGGACATCATCTCAGACACATCTGGCGATTTCCGGAAGCTGATGGTTGCCCTGGCCAAGGTAGGACGCTCTCGGTCCGGTTGTCTTTTCCTCCGTTGGTTTTGGCTTCCTGTTAAGTGAGAGGACCGTTTGCTCAGTTAATGGCTGCACCCAAAACAGGGGTTGACTTGGGGCCTTTCCGCACTACCCTGTTATAGCACTATGATTCCACTTTCAGCTTCCTGTGGAATTCTGGGGTTTGTAGTTTCCTGAGGCCAAAGAACTCTCTGGCTGAGAATTCTAAAGGTCAGTCCCTAAACTGCAAACCCCAGGAGTCCACAGGATGTTGAAAGTGGAATCATTGCGCTATAACAGGGTAGTGCGGAAAGGACCCTGATGTGTTCTGTTCTTCTTTTTTTAAAAAAGGGGAGGAGGAATGAGGACGCCTCCGTGGTGGACTATGAACTCATTGACCAAGATGCCAGGGTAAGTGGTGGTCTGCCTCATAGGGGTATTTCTGTTGCAACCTTATGTTGAAATTATAAATGCATTACTTGCAGATCTGTTATCAACCCATCTCACAAGACCCCTTGTGTGTGTGTGTGTGTGTGTGTGTGTGTTGGATTTCCCCTTTCTGGCTTTGTTTTCCTCTTTTTCCCCCTGCCATCCGAAGGACACTGTCTGCTCGTCCCTTTTTTAATCTCAACCTTCCAATCCTTCTTCCACTCATCCCGCCCTTCTTTATCCTCCCTCGTTAGTGCTCGTTACTTCTTTCCAAATTAAAGTATAGGTTTCATTTATCCTTAAAGCGGTGGGTGCAAGATGTGAGTTGGCTGGCTGGATAGACACACAGCCAAGCAGAACGGTGGAGATGCAACCGCCCTGTTCTCCATACCTGGAAAATGCAAACTCTCTGCCTAAAGCGAGGCAAAGAGGAAGCTTTGGAAGAGAGGAATTAGGGCCGTCGGCACTTTGCTAATATTTCTAATCTGTCTCACTCTTCTTAAAAATGCATTCCAATTCCAGGAACTGTATGATGCAGGTGTGAAGAGGAAGGGCACGGATGTTCCCAAGTGGATCAACATCATGACGGAGAGAAGCGTTCCCCACCTTCAGAAAGGTAATGGAGAGCCCCTTGCTGCAATTCCAGGCCATTGAATGTGTGTGTGTGTGTGTGTGAGAGAGAGAGAGAGGGGGGGGGATGAGATGAAAAATGAGAATGAAGCAGCCCCATCCACAGGGCTTCCTTTTCATCCAGTTGTTGAATGAGTATTGAGTCAGGTAATTGCTGGAGATGGGGTTGGATCAGAATCCTAGAGTAGGAAGAGACCCCAGGGGCCATCCAGTCCAACCCCCTTCTGCCATGCAGGAACACCCATCAAAGCAGTCCCAGCAGGTGGCCATCCAGCCCCTGGTTAAAAACATCCAAAGAACAAGACTCCTCCACACTCCCAGGCAACAGATTCAATTGCTGGACAGCTCTGACCATCAGGAAGTTCTTCTCGAGGTTCAGGTGGAATCTCTTTTCTTGTAGTTTGAATCCATTGCTCCTTGTTCTAGTCTCTGGAGCAGTGGAAGCATTCCAGGCATGTGCTCTACTGCCGAGCTGTGAGTCTGTGATGGGACTCATGACCCAAAGGCAGAACACTCTGTTCTCATGCAAGAGATGAAAGCAGGTCCCTGACATATCTCCAGTTAAAATCGGTCAGGTTGGTCAGGAGGCAGGGTGTCCACATTGCACGATTGTTGCTGTTCCATGCCTGTTGAACTCTCATGGCTCCATCTCATGGAATCCTGGGATTTGTAGTTTGGTAGAGCCTGGGCTCTGCCTGCCCTTTTCTTATCTCCTCCTTTTGTCTCCTTACCTTGATAGTGTTTGAGCGGTACAAGAGCTACAGTCCTTACGATATGTTGGAAAGCATCAAGAAAGAAGTGAAAGGAGACCTGGAAAATGCCTTCCTCAACCTTGGTAAGTATGAGAATGGACAGAAACTGCATGCTGGGCTATCCAGTACTCCTAAGCAAAAGCAGGAAAGGAAACTGCAAAAATAGAGCCGCAGTGCTAAACTGCACCGTTATCAGTAGACAGTTCTTCACATTTGCCCATTCTTAGATAGAGTGGAATCATAGCATGGGTTGGAAATTCTACCTCTTTGGAACCATGGCTGTCAGAATTCCTCAGCTAGCATGTGCACTTTCTGTACTGGCTAGGGGATTATGGGAATTGTAGTCCAAAAGTGTTCCCCCCCCAAGTGCAGTTTATGTTACATGGGATTGCTGGGGATGATCAGGGGTATAGCATGGATGGGAGAGAATATGTTTCAGAGCAGGGGCTTTGACCTCATCTTCTGGAAAGCCAGGGTTCCTGAAAGACAGTTCTTGCTCTGGGAAGTGAATGAGGTGATAACGAGGCTTTCAAGTGTAATGATTGCTTCTTGCCACTGGAACACAAAAAGTGATGGATTATATGATCTTAATTCATTTGATTGTTCACATGCAGATTAATCTGTTAGCGACGTTTGCAAATTCCTCCTGGAATTCAGGTTGAATGTCTCGTGGAGTGTGGGAGCAATAGTAAGGCAGAAGTTCAGGAAACCAGAGATCTGAAAGAGAGGCTACCATTTAACATGCAAGCTCTCATGGATGGTATCTTGCCATGTAATCATGTTTGCATCCTCTCCTATTACTGCCTACTTAAAAAAAATTGTCCAGTGCCCTCTTGAATTTTCCTATTGTGTGTCTTAACATTCCTACCATGTCTCTTAGCTTAAATCTTTTTTCCATCCTTCCACAGTTCAGTGCATTCAGAACAAGCAGCTCTACTTTGCTGACCGTCTGTACGACTCCATGAAGGTACCATTTTTGCACCAGTTTTTAAAAAATTGTTGAAAGGCTGGGGGACTTAGGAGACTGCTGGAGTGGCTTTAATGGCCCCAAAAGTGGGGTCCAGAGGCCACAATTTGGCCACTCTTGCTGTAAAGCAAGGAGTGGAAATCATGCAGTCCTCCAGCTATTATGGGACTGTAACTTCATGGAATGCTGGGTGTTGTAGTCCATCAGCATCTGGAGGTTTCATTTTTCCCACCTCTGTTCTAAAATGTAATAGAAAAGATTCAAAATGACGTTAATCAGCTTGCAAATAATTTGTGAGATGTGAAGAAGTTACATCAAAGTACGGTTTGAGTGTCCCCTATTTGAAATCCGAAATGCTCCAAAATCCAAAATTTTTGAAAATTGGAACCTGGTCTTCTTCCTGGAGGGAACATGAGGGAATTAAGGAGGCCCATTTGCACCATTCCAAGCAAACCTCCATCATTCTTCCACGTGCCTTACAGGAAGAGGGCAAGAGGACAAGAACTGGTAAAACAGCAGACTCTGCGTTGAAAGAATGGTAGATAATTTAACAACAATTATGCAATGGTATATATACAGAAATTTACAAAAAGTTAAATTTGCAATGTAGGATCTTTATAAAACAAACAGATTTTGTGTTCAGACTTGGGCTCCATCTCCAAGATATCTCATTACATCTATGCAAATATTCCAAAATCTGGAAAAAAAATCCAAAATCCGAAACCCCTCTGGTCCCAAGCATTTTGGATAAGGGACACTCAACCTGTGGTTGCTTTTGGGGTGTAACAAAATCAGGTTTCGAAAGCAATGCGAGGAGTGAGAGTGACTTTGTTGGTGTAACAAGTGATGGTATCTGGCCTCTTTCAAAAGTTACCTTTTTAAGTTCATGTTCCGACAGCAGCTTTGCAAGTTCTATTCCAAACCATGAAAGTTCCTTTGTGCAACTAAAGTTAATGATTTGCAGGGCAAAGGAACCCGGGACAAGGTTTTGATCCGGATTATGGTCTCTCGCTCTGAAGTGGACATGCTGAAAATTAAGAGCGAATTCAAGAGGAAATACGGGAAGTCCCTCTACTACTTTATCCAGGTGAGTTCATACTGTGTGGGCTGGCGGTTTGCATTTTGTGGGAGCGGTGAATCTGCTGCACATTTTACTCCAAGCATTAAAAGAGTTTTGCAAGGTGCTGAACGCTATCCTGAGTCTTCACCTTGGAGAACTCCTTTAAGGCTGGACAAAACCGGGAGTGGATTTACTGCCCCACTGACCTGGAATCCACTTCCAAGTCATTAAGCCACTCGGTAAGCAGCTCCCTTGTCCCTTGCCCACCCTCACCCCTACTCTAGGCAGTATTCCTTGCCCACCGAACATGTTCAGGCTGAAATCCGGCTGGTGCATGAGCAGTCACGCATAAGAAATATGCTGTCCGTCTGATTTCTTCTTCGGGAATCCCACAAACCTCTGGTGCTTTACTCAGAGCATTTCCCCCTTGGAATGCAAAACCTCCTGGGAAGCTAGTGAAAAATCCTGAATTGTTAACAGGTTCTTAATGGCCGCGTCAGCAAAACAGCTGCGTTTTAACATTTGCAGCGCTCCCCTGAATCTGATGAGGCAGCAGGAGAGCTAACAAGGGACCCCACAAAGTCGAGGGCATCGCTTTGCATCCTTTTGTGATGCTTATTATTTTTTTTTCTTTAACGTCCCCACTGTGGGGTAATTGAGATTCCCTCCCCTTTATTGGCACGCCCGGTTTCACTCCACTTTGCGATTCCATCACCCGTTCTGGATTGACATTTTCTGCGTTTGGGGTGGTGATAGTGTCGTGGTTTGAACGTTGGCCTGGGACTGTGGGAAACGGGGTTCAAATCCTCCTCCAGCTATGGAGACCGATTGGGTGACCTTGGGCAAGTCACACTCTCTCAGCCTCAGAGGAAAGCGAGGGCAAGCTGCCTCTGAAAAAAATCTTATTAAGGAAAAAGACCCATTATAAATTTGCCTTCGGGTCACTGGAACCTGGAAATGACTTGGAGGCGCACGAAAGCAATGCTATTTCAACTTGTTTTTGCATTTTCTTCCTTTTGTCTCCTTGCAGCAAGACACAAAGGGTGATTACCAGAGGGCGCTCCTGAACCTCTGTGGTGGTGAAGACTGAAAACCGTGATGGAATTGGGGAAAAAAAAGAGATGAAATGAAACATTCCCGCACTGACCTGTGCTTTATAGTCCCCCTCCTTTGCTTTTCCCGTCCCTTCCTCCCTCCTTTGCAGAAATAGTGCCACGGCAGCCCCACTAACTCTACGTCTGCATCCCATAGAAAAGAGGCCAGAGGGATTTTGCTTTTCGTACCGCTTTCCTTTCCGTGTGGCTCTGCCCGGCTTGGCTTTCCCCCAAATTTGCTAATCTCAGCAGGAATAACTAAGCCGAGAAGAAGTTAATAATTCCAAAAGGAGAGACAGAGAGAGGGGGGGCAGGCATGTTTGTGGGGTGGCAATACGTTCCTGTTGAAAGTATCAATAAAAATGGAGTTTTTACGTTAAGGGAAAAGAAAACCGTGTTGGTGGTTGTTCTCTGTTTCTTGGTGGGCGTCCGTTTCTCTCTTCCAAAAGCGATCACTCTCCTGGATTCTTCTCCATTATCTGCTCTTTTGTTTTCTTCATTGAGGCCTCAATACCCTAAAGGCACCGGATCCTATCTGATCTTGGGAGCTAAGCAGGGTCAGCCTTGGTTAGTACTTGGATGGGAGACCACTAACGAAGACCACGTGCTGAAGGCTCTGTTTCAGAGGAAGGAACTGGCAAAACCACCTTGGAGTATTCCTTGTGTAATTTTTGAGGTCTGTACCATAAGTTGGCAAGTGATTTGAAAGCACACACGTGCATATGTCACTTCCTAGCCAAGGAAACAATGGCCATGTCCGCACTAGACTATTATAGTGCTGTTATTCCACTTTCAACCTCCTATGGGATCCTGGGGTTTCCAATTTAGAGAGGGGCCTCAAAGGTGTCTTTGGGGTGTTTATCCAGTTAACATGCACCTAAATGCAATTGCTGGTCCCAATTAAAAGTAGACCCATTGAATCAATGGGATTTAGAGAAGGGTTGATGTGCCATTCAGCCATTGACTGAGTGAATTGGGGGGCAGCGTTTGTATTTAGGGCCCTGAGTCTAAAAATCTGATTGAAGCTACAATGCACCCCAATGCATTCGGAGAGCAAGAAGATGCTTCAACCGTTGAACAGTGAATGGTGGAGCTTTATCTTTCTAATCCTGGAATATAGCATTTTTTGCTACGGTCAGAGCACATAGGATGCAACCACACCGACCCAAAGTCACTTGCAAGCTGGCTTGAAGGTTTTCTGGACCCCAATTTGATGCTATCATCTAGCAAAAATTTCCAGACATGACCTGTCTTTGCAGAGTCAAGAAGAAGTGTGTGTGGGGGGGGGAATGCTCCTTGCTGAACCACTTGTGGGTGATTTTATTTTTTTTATTTATTTAACATTATTATTTAACATTATTTATACCCTACCTTTTCCCCAAAGCTTGGACTCAAGGCGGCTAAGAAATTAAAATGAGTCCAATGCAGCTTTTAAAAAAACCATGCAAAAGATCAACATTAACAGAAAATGAGACTGTTAAGAATATTAAAACAATTTAAAGCGTTTAATTGAACATGATAAACAGCCCTTTAAAAACAGGACGGTAGCAAATGATTTTTATTTTATTATTATTATTTATTATTATTATTATAATAAATTATAATTTATAATAAATAAATTATAATAAAATAAAAATCATTGCTACTGTCCTGATATATATCATCACCATCATTGTTATTATTATTATGATTAAAGTCCTATTATTATAGGCCTTTGTATACACATATACAAACATTCTTACATATGTTCTATCCATGTGGAGAGGTGGGATACAAATTATTATTATTATTATTATTATTATTATTATTATTATTATTATTATTATTATTATTCCTATGTCAGACTATCCAGTGAATCGGATATCCAACATTTCAAATTCCTGAGTTTCAGCAATAATTATTATATTTACGTAACATCCTATTTATAGGAGTCACAGAGACCACTCTACTCCAGCCTCTATACTCATATAAACAAATTTCTTTTTTAAAATATTTTTATTGAAGTTTTATAGAACAGAGACTAAAAAAAAAAAAGGAAAGTCTCTACAAATCTGAAAATATAAGTATATATTAAAGTATATATCAAATAGTCTATTAGCTATCTATCTTTCATTCCATTTTTCTTTACATGATCTCCCCACTGGATTGTCCTTATGTTATATATTTCTTATATTAATGAGGATCTGCTTCCCCAAAAAATCTAAAAATCAACAGGGCTCTACTAATAAAGACAGAAGTAGATTCCTATTTGGGTTTACATCTAATATGGCATTTTTGATATAATTTAAGGCAAAATGGGAAAAAAAGTTCTTGCTTTTAATATAATTAAGATAATGGATTTTTTTGGGGTCCTAATCTTAAACCTTGCATTAAATGATTTCTTAAGAGAACTTCCAAAGAAGGTGCAGAGAACGGCTCCCACCATTAGAGGGCGCTCAAAGAAAGCTGCAGAACCGGTCCATGGTTTGACTTGTTCCTTGTCTCTCTGCAAACATTTACATTCTCCTAGTCTGAGCTCACCTAACCCCCCTTCCTCTCTCTCTCTCTCTACATATATATATATGCTAAAGAAACAATGATCATGTCAAGAAACCCCTGTTTCATCTCATGGGTGAGTGGGTGGGCACACAATGGTGCACATGCAAAGATAAGCCCCTCTGGGTTGCAATGGGAAAATGTGGTCCAACATTCTTGCAACACCCAATGTGGGACGTGGAAGAGATGTGGGCTGAGTCTGGACTGAAAATGGTGGTCCTTCCAGCAGTGGTAGAGTTTGGAGTGTGGGGAGGGGGGCTGGGAAGGGGTGGGGCTACAGCACAAGGGGCGTGGCCACTGCATGGGGGCATGGCCAGGGAATGTCCAGGGTGTGCAGGGGCATGGCCAGGGCATGGCCAGGGTGTGCAGGGGCATAGCCAGGGCATGTCCAGGGTGTGCAGGGGCATGGCCAGGGAATGTCTAGGGTGTGCAGGGGCATGGCCAGGGCATGGCCAGGGTGTGCAGGGGTGTGGCTATGAGCCAGGACACCCCAAAAACATTGCCGCCTGGGGCAAACTGCCTCCTACACCCCCCCACCATCCTTATGTGACTGCTTTCAAGCAGTGAGTAAATAAAGGTATGTAACAGGAAGGGGTTTCCCCAGCCTTCCACCAGCACTGTTGGAAAGCCTGTATAACAGGGGACCCAATCCACAAGACTATTTGTTTCCATGAACCCCACTGAAATGAATGAGCCAGGGGATGCAGAGCGTTACTCCTTGGTCTACTGGACTTTTGCCACTGGTGGATCAGGCCCAGTTTCTCTGTCTCTCCCAGTCTTACGTCTGTCTTCCAAGAACTAAGTTTGGAAAAGTGACCCATTTTTATTTTTTTGGACTGCAGCTCTCCAAATGCATTCCAACTCGTAGGAATGGAGCTGGCCAACTTGGCTGCAAAGTTCTGGGGCTTGTAAACCCCACCACTACCAAAAAAGGAACTTTTCTAAGTTCCATGTAAAGAGCTGTCCTACATGAGTCCAGAGTGGTGAACGCTGAGTTGTGCTTTCAAGTCGTTTCTGACTTAGGGTGGTCCTAAGTCAAACCTACTGGATAGAGATAAGTTGAAATGTGTCCAGAGGAGGGCAACCAAAATAGTCAACAGTATGGAACCCATGAGGCAGCTGGGTAGGTTTAGCTTGGAGAAGAGAAGGTTAGGAGGAGACATGATAGCCATGTTTAAATATTTGAAGGGATGCCATATGGAAGATGGAGCAAGCTTGTTTTCTGCTGCTCCAGAAACAAGGACAAGGAGCAATGGATTCAAACTGCGGGAAAAGAGATTCCACCTAAATGTTAGGAAGAACTTCCTGAGGGTAAGAGCAGTTTGACAGTGGAATGCACTGCTTCAGTGGAGTCTGGTGGAGTCTCCTTATTTGGGGGCTTTTAAATAGCGGCTGGATGGCCATCTATCAAAGGGGGGCTTGGATGGTGTTTTCCTGCCTGGAAGAAGGGGGTTGGACTGGATGGCCCTTCAGATCTCTTCCAACTTTAGGATTCTATGGGGGTTTCTCGGCAAGATGTATTCAGAAGGGGTTTGCCATGGCCTTCCTCTGAGGCTGAGAGAGTGTGACATACCCAAGGGTCACCTAGTGGGCTTCCATGGCTGAGCAGGAGATTTGGGCCCCAATCTCCCAAAGTCCTAATTCAATGCTCAAATCACTACCTCGGCTCTCTAAATGGACAGCAGTTTTATCTAAGCCACCTCTAGAAATACCAGGGATTGAACCTGCCGCCTTCTGAGCATGTGTGCTAGCCCACCGAGCAATGGGCCAATTCTAACCTCTTTCAGGCTACCTCAATGTGTTTTATTGATGATGTGCTCGAGTGTGCAAGAAATTTTCCTTCTTGGAACGATTTAAAAAGCAAGTGTTTCTAGCATTCCTTTGCAACCCTTTGTGCCGGAAACACACACCCACGCACACAAAAGGTGCCCCGAATCCCTTGAAGGATCAAAATAAATACCGCTCAAGGACTTAATCGCAAACAGTTAACTGCTCCTTGCTTTTCGGGAATATTTCTTCACTGATAGGAGAAGAATTAGAGTAATTTATGGAGCCATGCACTCCTGGAACAGCTTGGCAAGAGGAAAGCTTTTCCAATTATTCGCAGGCATTAGGCTTTCCTTTCTTCCCTTTCAAAATGACTTGTTTACACTCGGGGAGCACTTCTAAATTTTTAATAGAGAGGGAGAATTCCTTTAATTAGGCGGAGTGACTTGTTTATGTCCAGGTTGTGCGCTGCTTAGTGTTGTAAAACAGAGGAATGGGTTACCCCAATGGGCACACCGCCGCCGCATCGCTTTGGCCGGGGCCTCGCGCTCCCTCCCGTAATTGCACTTAATGCTTGCAAGAAAAGTCTTATTTGGCCACGTAAAGGCGATCGAAGGGAGGAAAACAAGCAAGCAGGTAGCCGAGGGGGCAAAGGGCAAAGCCGGGTGGAGCGTGATGGAATAAGTAATATCCCTCCCCAAACTGATTTCATTACATGGCGATTTCTGGATTTCTTGTTTTCCCGCTGATGCCCTTTGCAAAATCGGTTAAGGAAAGGACAAAATGCCCACGGCTTTCAGCAGATCTGGGTCTGCAGCGCCCTATCAAGAAAGCATGGAGGAGAGGGCCAAAGTTTAAGCCCCACACAAAGGATTCAAAGTGAGAGCTCATCCTCTTAGGGCAAGGAGTTTTCACTCCGAGTTGCTCCCTTAATCATGGAGAAATTCACTCCCCCCGAATTGAGTGTCACAATTCATTTTGGCTATCTGGTACCTACTGTCTTATAATCTGGGTGCCTTTAAGAAAAAAAAAATCATTTGCAATTATATTTTAAGCATTCAAAACAATTAGGGCTCCATCTTTTTTTCCCCTCCCTTGGAAATCCGTCAAAAATGACAAGTCCAGAATTTGACAGTTTTGCATCTTGGTAAGGAAGATCTGCAGATGGACCGTTTTTTTTTTGTCATCTTAACATTATATTTAAAATGCACTTCAGGCCCCCAACCTCTTGCATCCTGGATGTTTGAGTTAAGCATTAATGTTTTAAAGCAAACATCAAAAATGAACCGACAAATGGCCACCGTCCCCAAATGCATTTGTGCGCAAGTATCTTAATTGTCACCGGGATTTATTTGCAAATTTTATCTACGGGGTGAACCTCGGCTCCTTTCTCATGATCTGAATTGCATTTCGTTCCGCAGAGGTGTGTTTTGAATCGCAGTGGAAGGATTGGGCAACTTCAAACTCTGAGTATTAAAAGGCAGAGAGCTTAATTTCCTTTGGCGGCTGATTGATCAGAAATGAAACAGGAACAAAAGGGACATGTGAAATTCAAAAGGCAGCGACAAGAACAGATGTGTGGGTAACCGACTGCAACCGACGGACCCACCGCCATGAAATAAGGGGTGCAAAATTATGTGGCTTAAAAATTGGGGTTCAACCATGCACAGGGGAAAAAAAATTCCGTGCAAGGCCCATCAAAACCGATGGGACGTTTGTACAGGAATATGTCCTGGTAGACTGTGACCTGCAGGCACAAGTTATTTCTCAAAAATCAAAACTGTACAAATGGACATCTCCTTAAAGCTCCTCCCTGAACATTTTTCTTGTGAATTATGGCTCATGTTTAATTTCATGATGGTAAACTGAAAACATCAACAACAGCCATCCAAAATGATAGGTTCATGGGCAAAATATATGGGGCCGAATATGTACTTCGACGCTGATTTAATAAATGCATTCTTTTTTTTTTTTAAAAAAATATCTCTTTTATCTACTGTGAGAATATTTCTGGGAGTATAGAAATTTATCTTTTGTGGTTTTTAACTTAACACATCCAGTTCTTCTTTATTTGTCATAGATGGAATCTGCTCTTCTGCTGATACCAAGAAAAGAACAGGGTGAAATTCAGAGAGAGAAGGAATATTTTTTCCGAACTAACAGCGTCTTTAGTTTTGATTTTTATCAGCGCTGAAGGCTGCCAAGCTGGACTGATTTCTTGCATTCTAAATTTTAATTCAATTAAATACAGCTAGCAATTCCAAGATGAATTTAAAAATGCAAGTCTTATTTGAATGGCTGTTTTAGGATACAAGAGGTTATGCACCTTTTAGGTTTGGATAATTCAGAATGTATTTCAAGAGAAAGCCCAGCATACAAAAGATGCCCCCTTTTTAAAAATAGCAAAATTATCCTCACCTTTTTACTAACCAAATGCCAGAATTGGCTAAATATTCTTGTATCGCATGTCATTGGTATAGATTTTAAATACACACCTTCTGCAACTGAAGTGGGGCTTTAATAGGATCTCAGTGAAATGGACTTTACAGAAAGATTTCCTGGAAAAGAATGATATTTAAGTTTGCTTCAGTTTTAAATTGTTTTGAAACAATTTGCTGGAGTCAAAAGGCAAACTTGACTATCCTAAAGAAAGGAGAGAAATATCTGTCTCTGTTCATAAATTCCTTTCTTGAAGGCAAAATGCATTTTATTTTCCAACAAGCATTGTCTGAATTGCAACGGCCTCTGCCAGGAAATAGAAAGAATTTAAAGAAGGGGAATTCAGTTAAAGTCGTATTTTTACTGAGGATACAAGGAGTGTGAAAGCTGATAGAAAGAGAAGGGAAATGTAAAAGTCACAGAAGGAAAAGATCTTGATTATGGCCAAGGAAAACATCTCCAAACCATGAGCAAATTTTTGGGTTCTCCAAAACTCCCCATTAGGCTAAGCTATTTGGCAAAATGGCCAAATTCTGTCGGTGTCTTACACAGGCGTTAATGCAATTGTATAAGTTGTATAATTGTATAAGTGGTGGTGCTTTTTGTGGCATTGCACAAGAGCAAGGGAGCAATTCATAACTTGTGCACAGCCTTCCACATCCTGGCCAATTTTTTATGCAATGGTGCCATCCAGCATAAATCTGGCATCACTATACTAGCATGATTTTAAGGTGCACAACCAGCAAAACAGGATTTCAAATACAATGGGTGCATATACTTCTCCTTAGTAGCTGAAGAAAGAACATAGGGAAGGGATTTAAATGCAAGATGCAAGAAAGGAAGTCAAAGGAAGCGATCAATAACTGGGGTTGGCATTTCAGAGGTATCCAGGGGGATAGCCATGGGAGAAGGGGCAAAATTGAGGGCATTGCCTCCAAAGAAGAATTCTGCATCCTCAAATGAAATGTTCTTTCAGCCCTCAAATTGCCAGCATTGCAGTACCTTAAAACTGCAGTTAGGCATTTAGAAATAAAAGTTTAGGCACCCAAAGGAAAAGGGCAGGGAGAGCGACCAAGGGAAGGTAAACACAACAAACAGAAGAGTTCGTGGCGCATTTCTCTCTCTTCAGTGCTGGAAATGTGGGGACCTGTGGAAATTTTCTTTTTGGGACAGAATTTTTGATGGTCAACTATGAAATAAAGAGACCAGACACAAACCTGGGGTTGATAAAGGGCCAGCTTTAACATGATATATTTAATGATTGCGTTGGTCCAGAAATGGGGCTTCCATGCTCAGAGCTGAATCCAGGACTGTCCCCAAACTGCCAACCAGTTTGCATTGTTGCTTCCCTAAAGTAACTTTCCCTAGTTACATGGATATGATAAGAGGAAGAGTTGGAAAGGAGTCTTGGGTCTCTTTCATACAACACAATCATAGCACTGAGATGCCACCACACCTGCCATCCTATGGAATCGTGGGATTTGTAGTTTGATGAGTTATTTAGAGTTGTCTGGAAGAGAGAGAACTGTTGTGCCTTCTCAAGTTACAAATCCCAAGATTTTGAAGGATGCAGCCATGGCAGTTCAGTGGGATCAAAACCTTATAATGATGTGTGTGAAAAAGAATGCAGATAGAGATAGATAGGTGGATGGATGGATAGACAGATAGAGATGGATGGATGGATGGATGGATGGATGGATGGATGGATGGATGGATGCATGGATGCATGGATGCATGGGTGGATGCATGGATGGATACAGAGATAGATAGATAGATAGATAGATAGATAGATAGATAGATAGATAGACAGACAGAGATGGATGGATGGATGGATGGATGGATGGATGGATGGATGGATGGATGGATGCACGGATGCATGGATGGTTGGATGGATGCATGGATAGATGATAGATAGATAGATAGATAGATAGATAGATAGACAGATAGATAGATAGACAGATAGATAGATAAATAGACAGACAGATAGATAAATAGACAGACAGGAGAATCCCACATCATTTCACAGTGAAGCCAAGGGACAGGCAACCACATGGCACCTTTTGGCAACTGGGAAGGATTTCCTGATGGGCCCAAAGTCTGCAGAGAAGGTCAGGAAAAGGTGCCTCCACTGCGGCCCACTCCATCTCACAGGATTTCACTGGCTCCCTTTTGATCTCCTTTCGACATACCTCTGCGCATGGTGGGAGCGGAGGAGGAACCAGGGCCGTCATCTGCTCAACCCACGGGCACACTTGGCACCTTCATAGATGCCTCCCCTTTTAAAAAATTTCCATTCTTCTTTTGTCGAGCCAATTTTTAAGACGGTGCCTTCGCAACTCCCAGAGCCCAAGGAAACGCAATCTGGAACCAAGCTCGAGTCTCTTCTTCTCCCCGGCGTGCCTCGCTCAGGAAAATCCGGGGTTCGGTAACGAGGGGGTCCATCTGGTCCTCCTCGAATGTGCTGATTAGGAGCGGTGTAGGTGGACCCAATCCACCAGGGACGGGGGCTCGGAAGCAGATGCTGGGGTGGGTGTGTTACCAAAGCCAGCCAGCCAGCGAGAGAGATGGCTCAGAGCCAAACCTGCTAATCACAACCGCCTCTGAAGTGGCTCTAATCATTGGCATGAAGCTGTCTCAACTCTTATGTTGTTTGCTCAAGCTGGTAGTTTAGAGGTGCCATGTACAAGATATTTGTCGTCGTAATTTTTCCAAACAGGTTAAGGCAAACAAAGTGGGGGGGAACCCGCATATTGATGTAAGGAGGGCTTTTTCCTCGCCCCAAATTAGAATGATAAACATGCTTTTTCCTCATCGGACCGCTCGGAAAGAAACCAGATGTTTACCAGTCGTGCTGTTGTTGGGAAGGCAAAGCCCAACACAGCTGTCGAAGGAAAGCAAACTGTTTTTCTTGTTCAAAGGGGAGGAGGAGAAAAAAAGAATTTGATGGCAAAGATGGCAGGATTGGGGGAACTTGGTTGCCTCTCGCTTGCAAGCGGACAGATCTCTCATTTGCTTATTAATTGAAACATTTGTATCTCACTCTCCGGGCCTTTCCGCACTAGACCGTTATAGTGCTATCATTCCACTTTTGACATCCTATGGAATCATGGGGTTTGCCATTTGGGAAGGGGCCTTTAGACTTCTCAGCCAGAAACTCAGAAAACTACAAACCCCACAATTCCATGGGAGGTTGAAAGTCCTGCTCGGAAGAAAAGACTTGCTGTGAAGTTTTCCAAACTCTGTGTCAAAAATTCTTCCTCCGAGTTGATGGCAATGAGGACTTTAAAGAGGAGGAAAAAGAAAGCTAAACAAGCCCTGTCCAAGTGTAACATTTCTATTAATCAGTCTGTTGTGCCACATTTTCCCCTAGAAGCTTATAATTAATTACCTCAAATCTGCCCGTAATCCAGTTGTGCTTAGCAAAGGCACGGATAAAATAAGTCAATTTTCTGCTGGTGTTTATAATGTTTAAACATTTTAATATTTGATGTAACCCGACAAGTGGGTGAGTTTGGATACATGCAGTTTGCAAACCTCTGCCCCAAGTACACTCTGCATGGAAAATGAAATCTCTGTTTGAGTGAACACTGGAAGGGAAGACAATGTGGCTTCATTAACTTGGAAATTAAAAGATTTACAGGTGTCTCAGATTTTGTTGTTGTCCTTGTTGCTTAAATGGAATACACTCAGCTGCAAAGGAGCTGCATTTAGATAAGCCTCAGCCTGTGGAAATGCTACAAACTCTCAGCAAATGAATTAGAACATTTCTATTGTTCTACCATCTCCATTAATGTGCTCATCTATCTGATGGGCAATGCAACTTGGCTCCAGGATTGTCAAGAAGGCATGGCAGGGGTGTGTGTGTCAAAACACAGCTCCCCAGATGTTGTTGGACTGCAATGCAATGGAATGAAGAAAATTTTTATTGGGGGGTGGAATTATTATTGGAGGAGCCAATGCACTCATATTGTCCCCCGATAGCTGTGGCCCTGAAGTTTGGGGTGCCCAAAGGAAAGGGACTGTCCTGGCCCGAACAATGCCCATGTGAGGGATGGGGCGATTCAAGTTCTTGAATTAACTGCAGCCAAGGCAATGGTTGCAAGCCAGCAAAGCTTAAGAAGCATTCTTGCCTCTGGTCATCAGTTTGAAGACGTGTGGTCAAATCAGTCCAGGGTGTGCAACAAAGCAGTCAACCAATGCAAAGGTCCAGGAATCGAGCAGGGTTGTCAGGCAGTCCAAGGTCAAGTCATGAGCCGGTCCACAGGTACCAGAACCAGAAGTAGACAGTTGTTTCCAGCAACAGACATGGCCGCAGCTAGTTCTTAAAGGGCTGCGGCCAGGTAGCACTAATTAAGAGCGTTCCTCTTGCTTTTTGCAAGGAGACTTATGAGTCGTCTCTCTGCACTCCTTTGCACTTGCTAGGTCCGTGGACTTGGAGGCTTCAGCAGATTCCTCTGATAAGCCAGCTGTCTGTGAGTCCTGGCTTTGTGCTTCTCAAGGCTGCCCTTCAACAGGGAGAGTTGCAGGACATTCCTCAGGCTCAGATCCCGAGTCGAATCCTGGTCCAAGAGAGGGGTAGGCAAAATGAGCAAGGAAACGCTAACCAGCAAATGGAACTAACCTGGGTGTGAATCATTTCCTGCATCTCACACTCCACAATGCTAAAAATTTGGGGATCAATGGAAGATTTCATTGGAGGAGCAGAATTCTTATTTGTGGGGAAGTGTCCTCATTCTGCTCCCTGCCTTTATCTATACCCGGGACCCAACCTCCACTCCCTGTCCCTGATTAAAGGGCCATCTAGTGGACCTTCATTGGTGGAAACTAAGGCCATTTCCGCACTAGACTGTCAAAGGCTCCTCCCTAAACTGCAAACCCCAGGATTCCATAGAATGTTGAAAGTGGAACAATTCCATAGGAAGTTGAAAGTGGAATGATAGCACTATAACAGTCCAGTGTGGAAATGCCTAATTTTGTGAGATGACAGACCTGGCTTCCAGCACTGATGGCTTCTGCAATCTGAGGGTCTGAGAACTGAGCAGAACGTAACTTTGCCAAACAATTCTTTGTGGAAGGGGACTATTTTTTTTTAAAAAAAAAAACTTTTGCAAGATTTCCTTGTGCTCGGTAGGCCCCTTAATTGCGTTCATTGCAGCTTCTTGCCCTGGGCCATTATCAGGGGGCTGGGAAGCAGCCTTCCCTTTGGTGAAGAAGAGACCAGATGCAGCTCCACCGATTGGTTGGAAGACCAGCCTGGGCGAGATGTAAAGAAGCAACTGAGGATTTCCTTGCATGCTCTTTGGACATATGCGCAGCTCAGGGGCTAATCTTCCCAGGGCTTTGCAACCTGGGTGACTCTCTCTTTGCATCTCTCAATCTCCTTCTCTCTCTAAATGGGTATTCTGAGAAGAGAAACAGAGGAGAAAAGGGGAAATGTTTCTTTTTCTCTCCTTTTGCCGGAAATGCACGGTGCTGTTGCCGTCGTTTGCAAATCTTCCGTTTGTTTTTCATGTATACCAGGAGCCGGGTTGGCTTGTCGAGGAGCCAAATTGCCTCTAAATATTATCTGTTCGGTGACAGCACCTCAGAGGCATGCAGACAACAGTGGCACTTGTGGAGTGCGGGCGGCCATCTGGCACCCGGCTTGATGTTGTCTTCAGCAAACGCACAAAGACAAGCAGAAATATTTCCATTCCCAATGTGTGTTCGTTTCTGCCCTGTTAGTCACAAGCTTTCCCCAAACGTAAAGGAGTGGGAAGAGTTCCCTTGTGGATCGAGGCAGGGCAGCGATAGCCTGTGTCAGTGGGCCGGTGAAACTTCTCTGGGTTTTACTCTGAACTTTAAAGGAATTGTCCAAGGCATCCAAGCACATTCCACAAAAGAGACTCAGCACCTCGGATAGAACCACACCTTGTGGGGGGGATGGATTTGTATTGCCATTGTGGGTATGGGTGTGTATGTGTCACCTATTGACATATGGCAACCCCATGTATTTCTCAGGGTTTTCTCAGCCAAGGAATAATCAGAGCTGGTCTTGCCAATTCCTTCCTCTGAAATAGAGCCTACAGCAACTGGCATTCACTGGCAGTCTCCCACCCAAGGACTAACCAGGGCTGGCCCTCTTTAGCTTCCAAGATCAGATGGGATCTGGTGCCTTTAGAGTATTTAGCCAGTTGATAGGAGCCCAAATGTAATTGCTCTGGTGGATCTTGGGCCTTTAGGGTATGTGTATATCCGTGCACACATCTCACCTTATGGTGACCCCATCAATTTCACAGGATGCTCTTGGCAAGGAGTCTTTGGAGATGGTTTTGCCAGTTCCTTCCTCTGAAATAGAGCCTATAGCACCTGGCATTCATTGGCCATCTCCCATCCAAGGATAACCAGGGCTGACCCTGATTAATTTCCAGGATCAGATGGGATCTGGTGTCTTTACAGTATTTAGGCAATTGCCATCATGGGTACAAAGGAGGAAACAAGTTGGACTCAGTGCATTGGGGCTTCTCTTAATTAGAGGGTATGACAGGGTAAAACCAACAGATAAATGAGTCTCCAATTTTTTAAAAAAACCACTTTCAAATTTGTATTGATCTGAGTGACAGAGCAAACAAAAAACTTACAGTAGCCACTGCTCCATGTCAGTGAGGCAAAGGAATTCACACCAGATTTTCGTCTGAACTTTAGAGGTACTTTCCAAAGTGCTGATCCTATTTTTGGAATTAAAAGTTCAGCACGAAAGATGGCTCAGGCTAAAACATGGAATGGATTTACTACCCCACTGGCATGGAAAGCCATGAACTGCCACTGATTTTAAACTGCAAGGAAGAAAACGAGAAGGAGAAGGAGCGACGAGAAAGAAAGACCAAATTCCAAACGGTGCCACCCAAACAAGAAAAAGGCACTTTGACAGCCAGCAGGATTGTAACCCTCTTTTCTAACAGATGCTTCTAAATGGGGCCAATTTTCCCGCACATTTAGCAGCGCAACCAGAAATTAAACACATTATAGAAAGCATTATGCAGCCCCAGCCAACCCCTTTCTTACCCATACATTAGAGAGAGCATACTCCATTTATTTAGATATGGGGTAGGGTGGGGGAGATAGAGCCAAATTGAATTAAATTCTGTTAATTGGCAGCTAAATCTTAATCTCCCCCTGTATCTGTGTGTCTGTGTATGTGTATACATGAGCGTGTGTCAGATATTTATAGTGCTATCATTCCACTTTCAACATCCTATGGAATCCTGGCCGCCTTAGAGGCCCCTCCCGAAACTGCAAATCCCAGGATTCCAAAGGATGTTGAAAGTGGAATGATAGCACTATAACAGCCTAGTGTGGAAATGGCCTTTCTGTGTTTACTCAGATAGTTCAGAGTCAATAATAGATTTTGAAATATACGATAAGTCAAAGAAAAAAAAGTAGACAAGGAAATATAGTTCTACTAAAAGTGTTCTAAATTAAATCTCGGTCAAATCCAAGCATAGTTTGCCTGCTCTCAGTATATGACAAAAATAACATCACCCTTTCCTGGTACTTCTAAAATTCATTAAAAATGCATTTCTTATTACTGTTGTCAATTTATCCATTTCTGGCATATCTTGCAGAAAATTTGAAAGATCTCGCAATCAAATGACAAAGGCCATTTCCACACTAGATTGTTTTAGTGCTATGATTCCACTTTCAACATCCTGCAGAATCCTGGGGTTTGCAGTTTAGGGAGGGGCCTTTTCCTTTGAAGCTCCTCCCCAAACTGCAAACCCCAGGATTCCAGAGGATGTTGAAAGTGGAATCATAGCACTATGGCCGTTTCCGGACGAGGCTGTTATAGCGCTATGATTGCACTTTCAACATCCTATGGAATCCTGGGGTTTGCAGTTTTGGGAGGGGCTGCAAACCCCAGGATTCCATAGGATGTTGAAAGTGCAATCATAGTGCTATAACAGCCTCGTCCAGTAATGGCTTATAACAGGATAGTGCAGAAATGGCCCAGGACAAAATCCTCTCTCATTGTTCTTAGAGCTTGCTCAGGCTTGGATAAGAACGAACCATCGCGTTCATCTCCCCGAGTCGGAAACCGATTCCTAAGCTTGGCCTAGTTTGTCTTGGAGCCAAGGAGCTCTGTTGTTTTCACTCCGCTCCGCCGTGCCTCCGGAGGCCATGGATAGGCGCGTTGGGATGAGCAGCCATGGAGTTGATAACTTTGGCCTACAGCTCTCTTGCACAAAGGACGGAACGGGGAGAGAGATTTGTCATCTTCCCCCTTTTGTTTGTCTGTGCTTGGTTGACAATATAAAGACAAAAAAAATAATGCAAAGGGAAGGAAGTCAGTGGTGCCCTAGGCAGAAGAAAAGAGAGGAGAACATAACAAATCAAAAAAAGAAATAGGTGCTTGCATGTGTGTATAGATCAATGTGAGGGAGAAAGGGCGGAGGGAAGCCAGGAAGGGAATATCAGTTCTAGTCTAATGAATGGCAGGGTGCAATTATCTGGGAGATTCTCTCCTGAACACAATGGCAGGAACATGTCTATTTATTCCCTTTTTTTAAAAAAAAAAATAATATATATTCATCTTCTACCTTCCGTCTAGAGATGTTGGAACGGCACGCAATAAAACCTGTCTGACATATTTAAAATAGCATAAATAAGGAGATTTTAAAAAGACTAAAAATATATTGAAGAAGTTAACAAGTTAGAAAGAAATATAAAAACTGGTCATAACTATTGAAAGTTATTTGAAATCGCATGCATGCAAGGGTTTATGGAAAACCAGTCCTGAAAATGACCATGTCTTCACTTGGCACTGGAATGACAACAATGTTGACACCATTTGGGTCTTGAAGGGGAGAGTATTCCATCCTTGGGGTGCCACAGCAAACAAGACCCCGCTCTGACTATTGGGATATAGGGAAGGGTCCTTCCAACACACCCAAGTCCTTGGGGTGACACATGTAGGGAGAAGCATTTCCACAAATATTGAGGTAACAAGAGGTTTGGGACTTTAAATGTCATTACCAGCCAGGGATGTAATTCTTCATTATGTTTCTTCTCAAAGGAAGCAACAAATAATTTGAACAATTTCCTCTGTACTAGAGGTGCCCCCCCCCCGCAAATCATACAATTATTGAAGGATATTTTCAATTTGGGACCTCTTTTGTGCAAAATTTGCATGTTTTGCACATGAAGCTGCATTTTCTGGGCAAGCAGCAGCATCTTTTACAGAGAAAATAGTGTTTCTGTGCAGAAATATTATATGCTGCCCAGAAAAGAAGTTGTTTCTTGCACAGTTAATGCTATTTTCTCTGCAAATCAATTTTGCATGGAATAAATCCCCGATTACAGTGTTTTCTGCACAAGAAACAACTATTTCTGTCCAGGAAACGATAATTCTGCATAGAAATTGTGTGTAAGAAATTTGGGACAACGTTGTGTGGCTGCAGGGCAGCATGTGGCCCCTTTGCCCACTTTCATGGCCTCTGAAGTCACCCCAAGGCCCCCCAACAATTTCCTACAAAATATTTCAGCATCATTATGGGGCACTTTCTTGCCTCAACAAATTGTGGAAACATGCAAAAAGACCCCCGTCCAACCCACACAGGCACCCCAATGTCTTAGTGCAGAGGCATCAAAGACCATGGACCATTCCCCCAGCTCCTTATTTAAATGTTTCTTTTTCCTCCCATTGTTGAGTTCTTGCAATGTTTGCCCGCTTCTCCTTGTAACCTTCAGGCTATTATACTATTGATGAACTCCTGTCCTTCCTTCACGTAATTAGATCTAGGCCATTCCCACACTAGCCTCTTATAGTGCTATTATTCCACTTGCAACATCTTATGGCCTTCGAGGCCCGTCCTGAAACTGCAAACCCCAAGATTCCATAGGATGTTGAAAGTGGAATAATGGCACTATAATACGCTAGTGTGGATATGGCCCTAGTCTTGATTTAGTCAAGTGTCTTCTTCCTCCTCCCTTGATCTAGTCCCAAGCATGGTCTTGAAAATGGGTGGAGGAGAACCTCTAGACTGCCTGCTGTGTGGGTGCAACAGCTCTCAGAATCTCCAAGACACCCAGGTGGGTGGAGGATGCTGGGAACTGTAGTTCAAGAAAGCTCTACTCACGAGCTCTGAAAGTAGGCAATTAATGAAAATCTAAGTGATGCACCAACTTCCTCTCGTCTTCCAGGTTCTGTCCAACATCTCTGAATCTGCAGCAACCTTGTCTTGTCATTTGGATGAGGAGCACCATTCTTCAGCTGCCAAGGTGTGAGGCAGTCCATTTAGATTTAATAAGACAGTAATTGCACATTAAACTCCCATTGATTACCTTGAGTGTGTTTACGGAGATTTAACAGCGATGGAACGGATGTGTTTTCCGACAGATCTTCTCCCATGGCAGGCAAGCCTCTCTAACAAAATGGAGCTAAAATGCTTTTGTTTTATTTTAACGGCAACAACAAACATAGGTAACCATTCATTTGATTTAGAATAAATCTGCAATGGAGAATCCTGGAGAACCCCTTTGTAACCAAGTTTTTCTGGGTGTTCTTGGTTGATCTGTTTAATGACTATGAACTATCATCTTCTTTACAGTTGTTGGTTCATGAAAAAAGTGCTCATTTTGTGTACTAAATTTTGCTAAAAGTGAAATTTGGAGGCAAATGGCAGCATTCTTGCGGGTCCAATATTTTTTTTTAAATAATAGCTGAGAACACTGGACAAAGGAAATGTCTATCAAGCAAGGACAGGGATATCTACAGAACTGTCCTCAACCTGGTGCCCTCCAGATGTGTTGGATTATGGTTTCCATGCATGCACAGCTTGCGTGCGCAGAGTTTCCATGCATGCATGAGAAAGATTTGAGCTGTAGTCTAAGCTGTCTGAGGTTTGAGACATGGAGGAAGATGGAGCTGAAGATTTGCCAATAGATCTCAATCTACCTCCTGTTGGGGCAGCTGGTGGATCTACTCTGGGTTCTACAGATACTTCTTCTGCAGCTGCTGTTGGATTTCAGCACCTGGACAGTTCCCAGGAAAAAAGATTCCTCCTAAAGCTTGAGAAGAACTTTTTGGTGGTGAGAGCAGTTCATCAGTGGGACACGTTGCCTGGGAGTGTGGTGGAATCTCCCCCTTCTTTGGAGGTTTTTAGAGGCTGGATGGCCATCTGTCCAAGGGAGGACTTGGATGGTGTTTTCCTCCTTGGCAGAAGGGGGTTGGACTAGATGGCCCTTTGGGGTCTCTTCCAACTCTAGGATTCTGTGATTCTACCTTTTCCTTCCCCAGAGAATGCAAAGCAGCCAAATCTTCATACCTTGAACCCCCTCCCCCTCAACAAGGGACAGCAGCAGGGGTCCATCTTGAGACATGATAGCTTCTAGGCTGAGAGGCTTTGAAATGGAAGATGAGGGCAAATGAATAGCCCCCTTCATCTCATCCCAAAAGGGACGTAGACACACATAAGCTGCAATTACATGCACAGAGAGGCCTGGAAACCATGAAGCCACATAAGGAGTGGCTCAGGGAGCTGGCTATATTTAGCCTGGAGAAGAGATAGTTCAGAAGGGGAGCATGATAACCATGTTTAAATATTTGAGAAGGTGTCATATGGAGGATGGAGCAAGCCTGTTTTCTGCTGCTCCAGAGACTGGGACATGGAGCAATGGCTTCAAACTCCATGAAAATAGATTCCACCTAAACCTTAGGAAGAATTTCCTGATGATAAAAGCAGTTTGACAGTGGAATACGCTGCTGCCTAGGAGTGTGGTGGAGTCTTCTTCTTTGGAGGTTCTTAAGCAGAGGCTGGATGGCTGTCTGTCAATGGGAGTGCTTTGGTTGTTCCTTCCTATGTGGGAGAATGGGGTTGGACTGGATGGCCCTCGGGGGTCCCTTCCAGCTCTATCATTCTTAGTAGCTGATGTAGAATACTGGCCAATAATTGTAAGGGGTGTGCGCGTGTGTGTGTGTGTTTGTGTATCGTGAAAGTTCTTTCCATGCTCCTCACACTCTTGGTTTCTGCTGTCCTCCAGACCTCTCCGCAAGTATGTCGGTGAAGCTTTCCATTCTGCCGGCACAGAAGAGGAAGTCAGTTGCAGAGGCAGGAAGTGGTTTAGATGTTTCTCCCGATGGGCTGTTGTGCTCCATCCCTTTCTTTTCTCTCTCTCTTTTCCGAGCGAGTTGGCGTCGAAGGCCTTTTAACTGGTGATGGGTAGGGGCCTGCTCCCTAGTCTCCTGAAATCTGTTTCAAGTACCTGGATGTTTAATCTCCTTTGATGTTGAAAGTCAAGAGATAAAAATGGACAGATGCTTCTTTGGGGTAACACTGAAATGTAAATGAAGCAGTGCCAAAAATGAGAAAGAAGAGGAGGAGGAGGAGAAGGGGGGTGGAGAAGAGAGAGCGAGGAAGGGCAGAGAAACCCACTAAGTTCTCGCCTCTTGAAATTTTTATTATTTCCCATCCGAGCCGACTGCTTTTGTTTAATCTTGCCATTCCTTTTCTTCTTGATTGTGTGCTCTTGTTCTCAGGGATATGCAAACTTTATTAGGCCGTGCGGTGGCTTTCAAGCTCTCCTCGTCGTCGTCGGCTTTTGTGTTTGAGAATTGGGAATCAGGTACTTCCACGGTTGGCCGGAGGGGAGAAGTGGGCAGGAGGAGCCTTTTATGAATAATCAGCTCTGACACCTCTGACGAGGTTGCTCCTTCATTATAAATATTGTTAAAGGAGTTGGGGCCACCACGAGGCTCAAACAGAACAGAGCCGGGACTGGGAAGGAGAGCCGGCCTTTGATATGGGACGCTGGACTAGTTAGCACGCCGGTGATGGCCCAGGTGTTGACAGGTGTCATAGACGGGTCTCTCTTCTCCTTTCCTTTCTGGAAGGAAAGTTCCTGCTGCTCGCCTCCTGGGTAGCATAATTATTGTTCTGTCTTTCGCCAACTGTGCTCATTCTGCAAACTCCGCCGGCTTGCTAATGGCTTCGCTTGCATACCTCCGTCCCAAATGCACAGACAATCCTCCCTTCTCGTCCGCTGTCCTCAGCTTGGCTTTGTTGTGCATCACTTACTTTGTTGTTAACAGCCATCAAATCAGCCTCAATCTGTGGTGGCCCAAGTCACCCTGTCCTTAACCGCCTGCTCAGGTCTTGCAGATTCAGGACGCTGTCCTCCTTGATTGAGCCTCTCCATCTGGGATGCAGTCTTCCCCTTTCCCTACTGCCTCCTACCTTCCCAAGCATTATTGCCTTTCTCTAGTGAGATATCACGTCTTCCTACAATATGCATGAAGTAGAACAGTCTCAGTCATCTTGGTTTCTAGAGATCATTCAGCCTTTATATGCTCTTGTTGCTAACTCTGTCAAGTGGACTTCAACTTATGGTGATCCTATGGATGACAGACACCTTGCGTGCTTTATTTTTGATTTGGAAAGGAAGGTGGAATAGCCTTAAAAAGCAGGGCTTGTTTAAGGCTGAGCTTGTTTAAAGCAGAAAACTTTCTGCTTGCTCCATCCTCCATCTGAAACCTTGCTCCGTCTTCCATATGACTTCCTTTCAAATATTTAAACATGGCTCTCATGTCCCCTCTTAACCTTCTCTTCTGGCGGCTAAACACACCCAGCTCCCTAAGCCGCTCCTCAAAGGGCTTCGTGGTTTCCAGGCCTTTGGTCATTTTGGTCGCCCTCCTCTGGACGCCTTCCAGCTTGTCAAGATCTTTCTTGCGTTGCGGTGCTCAGAACTTTGCATTTGTATTTGCCTGAGCTTCCTTCCTTCTCAAAGCCAGGGAGCTGTGATGAAGAGGTAAGCCTGGCTTGATAAACCTTTGTCAACCGGCCTGCTGTTGCAAGTAATGGCCTCCATTCATTACTGGCCCGGTTGATTTTCATTTACACTTGGCGCTAACAATTAGCTTGAGCAGGTGTGAAGGTGATGGAGGGGCTGGGACGCACAGAGGTCAGACGCAGCTCCGTGTGTGATAAATTAACCATTGTGATCAAGTGGCAAAAGAGGCTTTTTTTGTGCTCGTCAGCAGCCAACAGACGAACCACTCACCACACATCAACTCTAGTCAAAGCCAGGCTGGGAATGCAACCATGATGGCTGGAGTCCACTTGGTGTCTCCCATGTACATAAATTCTCTCTGGAGGTGAATAGATGGTTTTATCTGATGCAGAATGTCTGTGCTCAGTTCGAGGTTGCAGAACCTGAGTGGTGCATGAGGCATCCCTCTGCATTCTGATGTAGATGGACACCAAGTGGGGTTGTGCATCCAGTTGCATAACATGGCCATTCAGCACAAGTGTTGCATGGTGCACAACTCCCCAGAAGAAGAGAGAAATGTAAGGTCCTACACCTAGGCAGAAAAAAATTGAATGCACAAATATAGAATGGGAGACATCTGGCTGGACAACTGTACGTGTGAAAGGATTTGGAGTCTTGGTGGGCCATAAGCTGAACATGAGCCAGCAAGTGTGGTGCGGCAGCCAAGAAAGCAAATGCAATTCTTGGTTGCATCAATAGGAATATGGTGTCTAAATCAAAAGAGGTAGTGGCACCACTCTATTCTGCTTTGGTTAGACCTCATCTGGAATACTGTGTCCAGTTCTGGGCACCTCAATTCAAGAACGATATTGACAAGCTGGAAGGTGTCCAGAAGAGGGTGAGCAAAATGGTGAAGGATCTGGAAGCCATGCTCTATGAGGAGCGGCTTAGGGAGCTGAGGATGTTTACTTTGCAGAAGGATAGGTTAAGACCGGACATGATAGCCATATTTAAATATTTGAAGGGATGTCACGTTGAGGAGGGAGCAGGCTTGTTTTCCACTGCTCCAGAGACTAGGAAAAGGAGCAATGGATCCAAGGTGCAGGAAAAGAGATTCCACTTAAACCTCAGGAAGAACTTCCTGACAGTCAGAGCTATCCAGCAGTGGAATCTGCTGCCTAGGAATGTGGTGGAGTCTCCTTCTTTGGAAGTTTTTAAGTGGAGGCTGGATGGCCATCTGTTGGGAGTGCTCTGATGTGTGTTCCTGCATGGCAGGATGGGGTTGGACTAGATGGCCCCTGGGGTCTCTTCCAACTCTATGATTCTACAATTCTCCATTGTAGCTACTTTGAGTCTTATTTGAGACACAAGTACGATTTAAATCAAATCACTAAAATCGATCTGACAATCAACACATCATGCAACACCTATGCAGAATTTTGGCTACTACCAGATCCTTTGTGTACTGATCCAGGCTAACACGGCCATGCCTTTGAATGTGACAACTATGATCTACGATCTGTTTATTGCATTTGATGAAATAGACTCAGCCTATGAAAGCTTCTGCCACCAACTTCTTTCCGTCGGTTAGTCTCAAAGGTGCTACAAGACCCCTTTGCATACCGATCCAGACTAACAGGATTATGCCTTTGAATTTTGGCCCTCTTCCACAACACTGGCAAGATTCCACGCCTGACCAGATTTAGTGAGTTGAATCTTATCGTGAGTCCCAATCCGAGTAGCCTCACTGAATTGGTGCCATTTCCCTACGTGTCGATTCTGCTTTCAGAAACCGATTTAATGAGTGCACCCCGGTTGGGACTCACCAGCCAGATCCAAAGCGATGTTTTATAGCCTTCCAGCTCTGCTTCCCTTCTCCCCCAAAGTCAAGACGAACTCCATCCCAGTGTTGGCGGGCCTTCCATCGAAAGCACCTCTCGCTCCATTTTTCTCACTTAGGAGTCCGGAATCTATCGCCGTAAACGTAATTGGCTGAGCGAGTGGTGATCGTCCCGCTCCGAACGTGAACGTTTCAACTTGGCTCTCCCAGCCGCTGAATAAACACATATTGATATTATGGAACAAAATAATATATGAATGCATTGCTCATTTGTGCTCTGATAGTCACCCCGATACTATTAGTCACGCGGGGAGTGACAAACACAATTACGCTCCGGCACTAATAGAGTGGAAGGGCAAAACGGCCTCACCTCGGCATCCCGGGTCGATTTAAATGTTTGATGTCTCATTGAATTAGTATCACAGTGTGAAAGACAAAGCTCTCGCTAATGCAAATGAGGCCGGACATGCAATACTGCTGATTGGGCTGACATAATTAGAATAATATTCTCCACACAGCTAATAACAAGCCGGAGAAATAAATAACCACGGAGATAACTTAATGGTTGCATGCGCAAATGCTTCATGGAATATGCTAAGGCTAGCATTTTTCTTCTGTTTACTCACAGGATGTTAGCGGGGAGGGGGTCTCCCCGCTCTTCCGCCCCGGACTTTCCGGCCCGGCACCACCTCGCCGGAAGGCCACGTGGTTATGGGCCGAGGACAGAGCCTGTGAGTGGATTTCTGAGGTCAAGACGAGATAAGAGGTCTGAATTCTGTCGGTTTGTCTCAACTATAGTAGACCCATGGAATCCACTTTCATAGGAGACTGTGTCTGTCTTGAATAGGCTGGTTCCTGGGGAGATGAGGCCTAGCAGCAAGGAGGAGGGCAGTATATTTCCCTCAGGAACCCAACCCCTGTATTTGAATAACTCTGAATACAGATTGGATTGCAAAATATGAGGAAAAGTTACAGGTACTAGACAAGAGAGTTTGGGGAATTAGAAGCATAGGATTTCAATTCTTTTGAGAAAACAAAATCCTGGCAATGCCGGGTATATATGCTAGTTAATGAATAAAATAAACATGGATCCTACCAGCAATTGCAACTGGACTAGTCTCATTGGAGCAATTGTTGAACAGTGGATCAACATTCACGTACATCCCATTGATTCATAGGTTGTAAAAAAAAATTAACGTTTCACAGATATAGACCTGTTTCTCTCTGTGTGCATTTATTTTCCGTCTCCACGTGTTTCTCTCTCTTTCCATCTCTGTCTCCACATACAGACTACAGACACACACAGAGACCCCCCCCACACCCATTCAAGTGATTAACAAACAGAACTTAATAGTTCAATGAATAAGCACAATGTTTCAGCTTTTGCCAAAGCGAGCTTGTAACCAAGGTGGCAGTTCAGAACGTTCCATCACCAAAAACTATTAAGTTCTGTTTGCTAATCACACTAATAAATGTATATTTTTTGTGATTAACTGCATCCTTCTGGGATCTGGAATAATCTTAGGAGAAATGGTGTTTGTTTGCTTTTTAATCTTTCTCTCTCTCTCACACACATAAACACATTTAAAAATCCCTACACATGCACACACACATGTACAGACACCAGGATCCAGTTACTGTACAAGCACCATGCTTGCACAAATCCCAGTTGCGCAAGAGATGGTATTTCTTTTAAAGGCATCTTTAAGGTGGCACCCAGATCAGCTGGAATAGGGAGGAAGGAACATGTCCAGTCCATCCCCTCCAAGGTGGCCACTGATTGACCTGCCGGGTGTGCCAAGCAGCTCCAAACAGGATGCAAAAACTCTCCAATGTGTCCCCATTGCCAAAACTGCCTCCGTTTTCTTCTTCTGGTGATGATGCTCCAAAGATATAGCGATTTAAGTGCTGGACTAGGACATGGGGCGAGCAAGATCTGGTTCTCTTCTCAGTCATGGAAACCCACTGGGTGATCTTGAGCAAGGCAAAGTCTCTCTCGTTCTAAGAGGAAGGCAATGGCAAACCCCCTTGTTGGGTGCAAAAATCCATCCATCCATCCATCCATTTAGTGTTTCAATTCTGAGTTCCGAAGCAATTCTAAAATCTTTGGATCCATTTTGATTTGAATCCGTCCTGTCTCACCGGCTTCTTGCCTTTGCTCAACTGTAAGGACTGGGTCAAAAGTGAGTAAGGTAAGTAAGAGCAATTTCATAACCGGCTGTCTTGCTCTGAGAACATCTGTTTATGTCGGAAAGGTGATGTTTTAGACTAAGAAAGGTCACAAAGACTCTGTTCTGTAGATCTCACAACTTTGGTTAAGCAACCTTTTAACTCCTGTGCATTTCCTCTCTGTTTGGTGTAACATGGAAAGCTCTATAAATATGCTAGTTTCCAATCAGCCTTGCCCATCTGACTGATCTCTTTCTATTCAGCTTGGCTGAAAGCAGAGTTCATAGGACTGGACCCCTTTTGCAAAAAGTATTTGTGCGCAGGCATGTATGACTCCTCCCTAACCTGGTTCAGGGCCCCAATCCCAATTCCACTTGGGAAGGCACGGAGAGAATGATATTTCAGTCTGTTCCTACAACCTTTGAATAAATCTTTCCAAGAGGCACATAACAATTTGTAGCATACATCTGGTTTGTCATTTATCTGGGAATTCAGAAACAAAAACACACTTGAGAGAACAAGATATTGCAGGGAGTATGACAAATGGCCAGATAATAGTCTCTGGGACAATAGTAAGATCATTCAGATTTGGGGGGGGGAAATTAGAATCACAGCAACAAATAACACAACCTGTGATATTTATGTTGCTTAGAGGAGCCCATGGCTGGGAATGTGAGCATGCACACAGGAGAGAGGGGATCGTGCCCATCAGCAATGCTTTTTTCTACCCAATCGTCCAAAGATGAGAACAGAAAGACCAAGTACACAAATGACACCAGCAAGTTGTGCTTTTATTTTTTTATGGTTGCAGCCGGCTGTCTCCTCCTGCTGCTTCTCAAAAAAAATAATAATAATAGCCCAAAGCCAACCATTTTCAGCAAATCGCATTATTTCACTTCATTAAGGGTTAAGAATTTGATTTCAAGTTTATTGCTGGTTTACCCCAGCTTAGCAGTGCTGAGGCAGCAAGTGCCACCAGATCAATGGCTGAGAGAGGTGGAATAGCTGCACCGCTCTCCATGTTAGAGCAATTTATGTTGTGGCATAAAGATGAGCTGGAAAAAGACATACCAACATATTTCCCCCCCTTCCCTGTGCTTAGATGGTAGAAGCAAGAGGGGTTCGGTTGCTGGAGAAATCCCAAGGTAGAAACTGACCTTCAGTTTGGTTCTTAAAAAAAAAGAAGAAGCAAGTTCCTAGAAAACCCCACAGATATTCTTTAGGAAAAGGTCTTCCCTGGACTTTAACCTGGAACTTGTTGGATAGCTGTGGCTGGAGTAGAACCATGAAATCAACTGTTGCATGGTGAGTCAACACACGGGCCATTTCCACACTAGACTGTTATAGCGCTATGATTCCACTTGCAACATCCTATGGAATCCTGGGGTTTGCAGTTTCGGGAGGGGTCACTGCAAACCCCAGGATTCCATAGGATGTTGCAAGTGGAATCATAGCGCTATAACAGTCTAGTGTGGAAATGGCGATAGATAATTCAATAAGTCTATTCTAGTTGCAACTACCCAACAGGTTTTAAGCCATTCCTGTCCTAAAGCCAAGGCATCTGAGTACCAGCCTTTCTTCTTAAGTCACTATCAATCCAGTAAAAATTCAATAGAAAAAGCCCAGACTTTGAAGGAGACCCCAATAGGGAATGCAAGAATGATGGAGACACCTTGCATTCTTCTTTCTCCATCATTATGATAATCTCCTCCTCTTCCTTCCTTGCACAAGCCAACTATCTGGAGTTTAGGACCATCAGTGATTCAGATTCTATCCAAGAATTGAGGCATCAGTGAAGTACCGGAGAGGAATGAGATTTCCTCTTTGTTGGATTCAGAGATGGGGAGGGCAGGACGCAAAGCCGACCCATTCAATCAATTGTTCACAGAATCATAGAACTTTTGAGCTCGAAGGGGCCACAAGGACCATCTAGTCAAACTTCCTGCCCTGTGGGAATAGGCAACTTCAGCATTCCTGAAAGATGTCCACCCAACCTCTATTTGAAGACCTCCAAAGATGCATAGAGGGCCTTTCCGCACTGGACTGTTATAGTGCTATTATTGCACTTTCAACATCCTATGGAATCCTGGGGTTTGCAGTTTAGGGAGGGGTCCCAAAGGGCCTCAAAGGTGCCCCTCCCTAAACTGCAAACCCCAGGATTCCATAGGAAGTTGAAAGTGGAATAACAGCACTCTAACAGTCCAGTGCGGAAATGGCTAAAGACCCCACGATGAGTACCAGCATCTCGATGAGTGAAAGACCTCACACCCCCCCTCCCTTCTTCTCTTTCCCCTTTTCTTGCAAAAAGAGGAAACTTTTCAAAAACAATGCAGGAAACACTCTAGATTTGTTTCCCATTTTCCCTAATTTGCCGCTGCCGCTTGTTAATTTTGCTAAGAGTCCTGTTGTTTTTCCGCCCCCTTCTCTCTCTCTCTTTCTCCCTCTCACTTTTGCTTTGTTTCGATGTGGGTTGTTGACAACGGGAGAGAATGTCAAGCACTCAGCGCTAATAATTGCTTAAGGAGGCCTCTTCTCCTGCAAACATGAGCACTACACTGCTTTATTAGTATTATTATTTTTTTAAAAAAGGCAGAAGCCCTTGCTTGGAAGCGGCAGGGCAGGAAGAAGAGGAGGGTGGAAGAAAGAAGTGTGTCTGTGTGTCTCTGTGTGTGCGCGTGTGTAAACCTGAGTGTTTCCTTCTGAAGAATTTTTGATTCTCCTGCTTAACAAAGAAACGTCTGAGATTCAAAGCCATAGCTTTAAGTGATATTATAAAATAGAATACCGAGTGCCGTGTTCAAGAGACGACTCTTTGCTTTGAATGTGAAGCTGGGGATGGCAGAGGGGGGCTTGAAATTGTCAGATGAGGGAGGGGATTTTTTTTATTACTTTTTTTTATTTTTGTTCTTGATCTAAGCATAGAAGAGAAAAACATGCTCCTTGCATTTGAATACGGCCTGGGTGCCGGCTCTTGCCGCAACGTTGTTGGAGATATAAAGCAATATGGGAGCTGCCTCCAGGCGGCACCTGCTTTTCTTTTTTCGGTGGGTCAATGCCATCTCTTTCCCTTAGATCGCGGTTGTGCCGCTCGCAAGGCTGCGGCTTTATTAGGGGCCTAATTAGGCAGGCTGTCACTTTTATTGGTGATGGGAAAGGAAGATAAGTGGATTACTTGTGTCATCTATCTCTATCCAGACGTGCCTCTAAAAAAAAAAAAAATAGAAAAAGGAGAAGAAGATGGAGTCAAAGGCACTCGCTATAGGCCACGGGTACCACTTTCGGTGAGAGATGGAGCAAGAGGGAAGGAAAGGTAGGATGAAAGCCACCAGCAGGCTCTTCCGCTCTTACCTTTGGCCCTCCTCGTGCGTAATTTCAACCTCACAGAGAGTTTAGAGAGAAAAGGAGTCTCTTTTTCTTTGTGGAGCGAAAACACATCCTCTTAAAAAGCAGGGAAAAGAAACTGGTGAAAAATTCGCTTGCTTTGGAAGTTTGCTCAAGCTCCAAACAATAGGTGAGCAAGTCCAGAGGAGGGCAACCAAAATGGTGGGAGGCCTGGAAGCCATGAAGCCCTATGAGGATAGACTTAGAGAGCTGGGTATGTTTAGTCTACAGAAGAGAAGGTTAAGAGGGGACATGATAGCCATGTTTAAATATTTGAAGGGATGCCATGTAGAGGAGGGAGAGGGCTTGTTTTCTGCTGCTCCAGAGACCAGGACAAGGAGCAATGGATTCAAGCTGCAGGAAAGGAGATTCCACCTGAACCTCAGGAAGAACTTCCTGACAGTCAGGGCTGTCCGGCAGTGGAATCTGCTGCCTCAGAGGGTAGTGGAGTCTCCTTCCTTGGAGGTTTTTAAGCAGAGGTTGGATGGCCATCTGTCGGGAGTGCTTTGAGGGTGTTCCTGCATGGCAGAAGGGGGTTGGACTGGATGGCCCCTGGGGTCTCTTCCAACTCTACATTTCTATGATTCTATGTTTCTATGATTCTATGAACCCCATGGAGACTGGGAAAAGAAGCATTTTTGGGAAGGCAGTTTTGGGAGGCTTCGCTTTAATCCTGAGTCCCGGCTCTGGTTTTAGGTAAACACCCAGCAACGCACAGATTAAATTTGAGCTTTCCATACTGCTAACATCTGAGTCCGTGTTCGATTTCATCCGCATGTTGCTAACATGTTTTTCCTTTTTTCAAAGCACACACAGCAGTGAGGGACTTTGGGAAATAAGCACACATTGGGTCGGTCACAATGAAAACATGTCACTTTGCCTGAATACTTCATCCATTCCCCAAGGCTCCCAGTTGAATGGGGGGAATGGATTGTGAATTGGCCTTTCGTGGGTGAACTGTGTTTCCGAATGTTCAGTGGAAGTTTTCAGTTACTGCTATGCTAGGTATTTGGGAACCGGTGTAAAATTTCATTGAGGAGGCTGATGCTCAACTAAAGACCTACCCAGGTTCCTAGTATTATTTTTGGTCATCCTTCTCTGGACATATTCCAGCTTGTTAATATCCTTCTGGAATTCTGGTGCTCAGAACTGGATACAGTATTCCAGGTGAGGTCTGACCAAAGCAGAACAGCATGATAATTTGTTTGTTTAATGCAGAATAACCCTATTCAGTTCAAGGCTGAAGAAGTAGACTTGCCCATGAGAAGCCATTGTGAATGGATGCACACTGCTCATGGACGCATTCCGATGTGCATTGCCCATGGAAATACTTTGCACATGGACTGGTATTGCACATGCTGTTGTGCATGAACATTTGGCATTGCAATTCATTAACAAAGTGGTGTTGAGTAATTCCACGAGTATAGTTACAGTAATGGCTTGGTATCCACTGGAGTTTAGTTCCAGGATACCAAAATCCATAGATGTTCAAGTCCCATTGTATACAATAGTGCGATAAAATGGCATCCCTTCTATAAAATGGTGAGCAACTCAAACAAGTGTCAGAAGGAGCTTGAGGGTCTGTTGAAATGATGGGATATGCCTACACATCAGCGTAGTGCTTGGGGCATGACAAAACCAAAGTCTGCTTTCTGGATATTTTTTTTTCTGAATATTTTCGAGCCACAGTTTGAATCCATGGATACAGAACCTGTGGACACAGATGGCCAACTATATTTTCCATCTCCCTGTTGCAGGATCTTGGTCTTGCTGTCTTATCACACTACACTGCTATAGCACTATTATTCCACTTTAACTGCCACGGAAATATTGCTGGGAATCATGAGATTTGCAGTTTAGAGAGAGGCATTTAGAATTCTTAGCCAGAGAGCTCCAGTGCTTCACCAAACTACAAACCCCAGAATTCCAAAGGGTGTAGTCAGAGCAGTTAAAGTGGAATAATAGTGGAATAACAGCGCTATAACAGTGTAGCGTGATAGGGAACTTGGTGTCAATGTGGAGGATCCAGTTCACATGTCCATCAGGATATGCGTTGTTGGAGAGGAGCTCACCCACCACCCCTCCATCTCTCCAAACCAGAGATAAGGCTACACAATGGTAACTGTTGGGACCATAATGGCATCTTCCCATTCATCTAATTCAGAGCTTTTTCTGAGTTTCCTAATGCTCCAGAGAACTAAGGAAGCAATGCTACGTAGCTGGAAGAAACAGACATGTAGAGCAAGGGAGTTTCGAGACCCAGAGATGGGAATATTGAAGTGAGATGAAGGAATGGAAGACACAGGAATTTTAAAAAGAACTCGAGGAACTTGCTTAACTCGGAGGAGCTCCTAGAATGAAGTATAAGGCAGGGGAAACGACAAAAGAAAGATGACAGGGAAAAAAAGTTAGCCAGGAACGAAGAAAGAGGGAACAGAGCAAAGTTGGAGAAACAGCAGGGGAAGAAACAGAGAGATGCAGATAATGTGGAAAGCTGGGGAAAAGAAAGAAATATATGCTGGGGAGCAAGAGAGAAGAAAGAGAAAGATGCATGGCGGAGCTAAAAAGTGCAACAGCCCAAATCTCCTTGGAAATGCAAGAGGGAAGAAGAGAAAGTTCATTGTGCAAAGAGGAAAAGACAAGGTTCAAATGCAAGAAGGCAGAAGGAGGCAGCCTTGGTCCTCATCTAAGGAGGCTGTCCAGATCCTAAAGCAGTGTCTTGCCATTTCTGCACTAGACTATTATAGGGCCTCAAAGGTCCCTCCCTAAATTGCAAACCCCAGGATTCCATAGGATGTTGAAAGTGGAATAATAGCACTGTAACAGTCTAGTGCAGAAATGGTCTCTGTCATCAGTAATGGAAGGGATGAAGACAAATTAAAACTTAATCCAGACAAGACCGAGGTGCTTCTGGTCAGTCAGAAGACAGATCAGGGAACACGGATCCAGCCTGTGTTAGATGGGCTTATGCTCCCTTAGAAGATGCAGGCTTGCAGTTTGGGTGTGCTCCTAGACCTGGCTTTGCACTTGGAGGCCCAGGTTTCCAAGGTGGCCAGGAGTGCTTTTGCACATTGGAGGCTTGTGTGCCCACTACTCCCATTCCTTGAGATGCCAGATCTGGCCACGGTGGTACATGCCTTAGTTACATGGCATTTGAACGACTGTAACACGGGACTGCCTTTGAACAGTGTTCAGAAATGTGAGTTAGTACAGAGAACTGCAGCCAGATTGTTAACCAGAGCAAGTTACAGGGACCACGTCATTCCACTTTTACAACCGCTCCACTGGCTGCCAATTCATTTCCAGGCACAATTGAACTGAACTGAATTGAATTCATTTCCAGTCACTGTTGAACTGATCTGTCCAATGTTTAGGTGGAACCTCTTTTCCCGAAGTGTGAAGCCATTGCTCCATAGTGTCTTACTCTCCGGAGCAGCAGAAAACAGGTTTGCTCCAGCCTCCATATGACATCCTTTCAAATATTTGATTATGGCTATCATATCACCTCTTAACCTTCATTTCTCCAGTCTATACCCAGCTCCTTAAGCTGGTTCTCATAGGACATTGTTTCTGGCCTTTTGCTATTACCTTCACTATTACCTTTTATTTCGTTTAACAAAATGAACTTTTAAAAAAACTTTTAAGGAAGTAAAAAAAAAAAGGTGGAGGTCATGGTACCAAGAGGTGTTAGGGCTCAAAAACAGATGGAGAAAGCATATGGCAGCGCCGGTGGCTTCCATGTCAGTAGGTCAGTGAATCCATGCTGGATTTTGGATTGAATCTTAAAGGAGCTGCCTCAGGTGCTGAACCTATTTTGGGGCTAAGACTCAAACACAGTGGAAGTTAAAGGCCATTTCCGCACTAGACTCTTATAGTGCTTTGATTCCACGTTCAGCATCCTATGGAATCCTGGGGTTTGCAGTTCCGGGAGGGGCCAGCCGGCCCCTCCCGGAACTGCAAACCCCAGGATTCCATAGGATGTTGAATGTGGAATCAAAGCGCTATAACAGTCTAGTGCGGAAATGGCCAGAGTTTAGATCCACACACACAAACCAACCTGGAAGCCACTAGCTCATGCTGCCCACCGTAAGTACCCTTTGAATCTTTGAATTTTTGACTTTTGTCTGATGGAATTTGCTTTCCTTTATCGGTACTTTGTTGAGCGAGCTGTTTGCGTTAAGTTAGCCGATCAGCCATACAGTTCTTCTCTCCCGAATCAAAGGGTTTAGGGATTTCTCTCCTCCGTCCCTTGATGGGTGAAAAGAATCAAACAAGACGTGGAGGAAATCCTCTATAGAAAATGAGATTTCTTGTAGAAAACTTTAATATCGACCAAAAGAAATGAAATAATGCATAGCTCGCCTGCTCTCTTCTTTTTTCTTTTATGCAGATGGAAAGATCTACGTTGGAACAAACCCAGGAAAAAGCGGGAAGTGTTTCCAATCTCCTTGAACTTGCAGAGGGTTGTTTTTTTTTTTGCCTGTGTCTGAACTGAAGTTTAGAGAGGCTTTTCTGATTTCTACTAAATTAGCAAATCTCCAAGTGTCCTTCTCTTCTGCGTTTTGTTCCTGATGGCAAACGTCCCCCGAGTTCTTAGCTTTTCCACACACGTTCAGAAGGTCTTTGGTGGAATCAGGAGAGAGGAAATCTGGAGTCTGTGTTTTTGGCATCCAAGATTGACAAACGGGTTCGGCTTTGGCTCTGTTTTCAATTATTAATGAAAAATATTGTGTTTCCAGAGGCAAATCTAACACCGCAATACCTCCCGCAGCCCTCTGGCAACTCACAGTTCCACCGTTGTCTGCAGAGGCTCAGAAGCCCTCTCTGCTTTTCCCTCCTGCAAATAATTTTTTTTCTTAAAAAAAAAAAAGGATACCTCGATGAGGTTTTGCAGAACGAAGCTCAACGCTGTCTCCAGTAAGGTGCTGCAATAAATAAAAAATGATCATGGCATGCTGCTACATTGCTTCTATTTGCGGGCATTAAAGTATCCTTTCTTGACTATTGCAGTGATTTAGACATGGGTTAATTAAACATTTACATACATGTGCTCAACAATATATCGTACGGCATGATAATGCACACTTTAATCAGAATCTGTGGGTGTTGTGTGTTTGCTTGTTCCATGTTAATTGGCTTCATGCTGGCTCCTAGCTTATGTATTTGGCTGGATGGAAACAGCATCGACGTTGGTGTTTTAAATATTTTAATTAGGACCAGAAGTTCCCGGCTCGCTCATTTCTCATTGGGTTGTTTTTCATGCATGAATAAATTAGCTAGCATGGAGGCACTTTTGCAGAAAATACTTGCCCCGGAGCCATAAAACGAGTCCTGTTCATTAATACTTTAATGAAATTAGCTGTGAGCAAAATATTACTCCTTTTAACTGTGTTCTAATTTCTTAATTTTAATTAGGCACATAATTGTAGTGTGCAGAAATGATCTGAAATGCGCACCGAGAAAAGTTCCATCACTGTGGGCCTTCTTCGCTGTGGCGGAAACTTGGAAGGCGTCTCTCTTTGCAGTCTGCTTGGGTTTGCAATTTCCCTCATTCTGTGCTCTCTCTCTCTCTCTCTCTCTCTCAGTTCAGACTCATTTCTGCTGGAAGACCCCTTCTGGCGGGATTATCCCTCGTTGGAATCTGCTTACAGCCAAGAAGGCAAAGAGTCCGGTGACACCTTAAGACAGACTAATTCATTGCAGCGAGCAAATAAATAAGTCCAATTTTTAAGGTGTTGCGGGACTCTCGAAGCATTGCTCCTCGTTCCTCTTTCTCAAGCAATCAGAAGCCTTGGGATTATTTGAAATTAGAGTTATGTGCATTGCCTTTCCCCATTCTTCTCTTCTGGAGCATGAATGCTCCTTGTCATACTCCTCTCCTTGCAGTTAACCATGGATAAGGGCTATATTTCGGAGGAAAGAATTGGCACGCCACGTTTAGATCTTCTTTGGCCATTTCCACACTATGCTGTTATAGCACTATTATTCCACTTTCAACCCCCCATGGAATCTGGGGGTTTGCAGTGTAGGGAGGGGCATTTAGGATTCTCAGGCAAGGAGCTCTTTGGCCTCAGTAAACTACAAATCCCAGAGTTCCACATGATATTCAAAGTGGAATAAAAGCACTACAACAGTATAGTGCAGACATGGCCTTTGCCCAGCAAAACCCTGTGAAATTCATGGGGACACTATAAGTTGGCAGGCGGCTTAAAGGCATGTATATACATGCACAGAATCACGACCTTGGTTGTGATATCCATGTCAGACCAAGGGAACCTGGTCTTCCGCTCCACCAATTTGTTCCGAGCCAAACAATCTCTGTATTCAGGGGACACCTCTGTTTTTGGACAAGCATTGTGGTGTGTGCAGACGAGGACTTTGCAGAAATGACCTTTCATTCATTTACATTGGCCAGAAAACTGCTAGTGCCTTAATGTACATTTAAAGGTACACATAGGTAGTTTTTTAAAAAAATTTGTAGCATTTTAAGTTAAGCTTAAACAGGAGCTTCTTGGTGGCTGCCCCAGGCTCCAGTAGCACGTTTCTTTGCTGTCCTTCTGTTGGCAAGCAAAAGCTTCTTTTTTTTATTATTATTATTTCAACAATTTTTTTCCAGTGGAAAGTTTTTAAAGGAAGAGCTTTTAAGGGGATGCTTTTTAGAATGTTTATCATAGGTTTCACATTACTTTCATTTTGTGAATAGTCTAATTCTGTTTCAGTCTTTTGAATGTTTTTAGTTATAGTGCAATCATTTTAATTTGAATCCCAGGTTTTGGGAAAATCCGGGGTATAAGACGACGACGTCAATGACAATGATAGAATCATAAAGGTGGAAGAGATTCCAAGGGGTATCTAGTCCAACCCCATGCAGGAAGACACAATTAAAGCAATACTGACAGATGGCTATTCAGCCTCTGTTTAGAAACTTCCAAAGGAGGAGACTCCATCACACTCTGAGGGAGCATATTCCACTGCCAAACAGCTCTTAAACCCAGGAAGTTCTTTCAAATGTTTAGACGGAATCCCTTTTCCAAAAGTTTGAAGCTATTGCTCCACGTCCTAGTCTCTGGAGCAGCAGGAAACAGGCTTGCTCCATCCTCCATATGACAACCTTACATCACCTCTTAATCTTCTCTTCTTCAGACTAAACATTCTCAGCTCCCTTGGCTGTTCCTCAAGAGGGCTTCACGGTTTCCGGGCCTTCTACCATTTTGGTGGCCCTCCTCTGGACCTGCTCCAGCTTGTCCTACCCTTCCTGAACTGTGGTGCCCAGAACTGGACACAGAACTATTCCAGGTGGGGTCTGACCAAAGCAGAATAGAGAGTACCATCACTTCCCTCGATTTAGACGCTGTACCCCTATTGTTTTCATGTTTTTATCTTGTGTCGGTCACGGAGCAGACCCCAAACTGGCTTAATTTCAGTGAGGGGGTACACCATGCCTTGTTAGGTGGTGGCCTCAAAAAAGACCACCCCTCTTAACCCCTAAATCAAGCCCCTCCATAACTTGGGTCTTCAGTCTGAATGGAGTCTCCTAGTGATTGTTTTTCTCACCACGTCTCCAGTACCTGAAGGAGATAAGTGAAGGTGCCAGAATTTGACCCTCATGGGGGTTTGCTGTTGGCAGCTGTAAATGGACGTTTGCAGAAATCCACCATGGCAAGAGAGGGAGGGAGGGAGGGAGGAAGGAAGGAAGGAGAAGAGGGGAAGGAAGTAGAAGAGGAGAAGGAAGGAAGGAAAGAAGGAAGGAAGGAAGGAAGGAAGGAAGGAAGGAAGGAAGGAAGGAAGGAAGGAAGGAAGAGCAGGAGGGAGGGAGGAGGAAGGAAGGAAGGAGAAGAGGGAGGGAGGGAAGAAGGAAGAAGAGGAGAAGGAAGGAAGGAAGGAAGGAAGGAAGGAAGGAAGGAAGGAAGGAAGGGAAGGAAGGAAGGAAGGAAGGAAGGAAGGGCAGGAGAGAGGGAGAGAGGAGAAGGAAGGAGAAGAGGGGAAGGAAGTAGAAGAGGAGAAGGAAGGAAGGAAGGAAGGAAAGCAGGAGGGAGGAGGAAGGAAGGAAGGAAGGGAGGGAGGGCAGGAGGGAGGGAGAGAGGAGGAAGGAAGGAGAAGAGGGGAAGAAAGAAAGTAGAAGCGGGGAAGGAAGGAAGGAAGGAAGGAAGGAAGGGTAGGAGGGAGGGAGGAGGAAGGAAGGAGAAGAGAGGAAGAAAGAAAGTAGAAGAGGAGAAGGAGGAAGGGAAGGAAGGAAGGAGGGAAGGAAGGAAGGAAGGAAGGAAGGAAGGAAGGAAGGAAGGAAGGAAGGAAGGAAGGAAGGAAGGGTGATATGCCCATATTCACCCAGTGGGTTTCCATATCCAAGTGGGGAATCGAATCCCATTCTTCAGAGTGGCAGTGCAGTGATGAAACCACTGGACCATGATGGCTCTCATACAGACATTATACAATGGTCAAAAAAAGAAAAAAAGACAGCCAGATGTGTAACGAAACTTGTACATGGCAGAAGTCACTAACAGGACGCCAGCCTTCGTTCTGGTTCTTTTTTGGTCCACCTCAACAGTGTGATAGCTTTCTGCTCTTGCATTTAAGGTGACCAAACCATGCTCGGGATTCTGGCCTCCTTGAGCACTCAGGGAAATAAGATGCCTAATTGAGATGCTTCTTTTCCCTCCCCCCATCTCTATTTGCACGGCCTCCAATAACTGACACCTGCTCTAAATAATATTGATATTTCTTAGTTAAATAATATATTATAGCTAATTGTAATACTTCATTATACCCACAATTAAGGGAGCCGAGGTTAGTTTACAATTAATACTAATATTGGTTGATATGTAATTTAAATGTAATTTGCTGCTGTTAGCAGATTGCCACCGGAAACGAGAAAGCTCAGGGACTTCCCAGTTCCCCTGGCAATCTTGTTTTTCAAGATAAACAATTTTAAATAAATTGGGTGTTATGCTCAGATAATTAACACAGTCATTAGATTAAGCACTCGGCTTCACTTCTGACCACTTCATTGTCAAAAGGCTTGTCTCACCCTCTCTAACATGCACACGCTTACTTTTCCTGTTACAAAAAGGAACGAATTGCAAACCTTTTCTTAAAAGATTTCCTTGCAGATGGAAGGAGAACTCCCAAGAGTGAAACAGTGATTTAAAATATAAATAAATAAAATTGAAATACTTTTTTTTAAAAAATGCGCTGATTCAAAATCACTGCGCAGTTCCTATTACAATATATTAACTCTTTGCAGTGGATGGAGGCCCCTGCCACCAGGCAGATGGGTTCTAGGATCCTTTTCTGCACCACAGGCCAAAGGTTAATGTTGGAAATAAAAGTTTCCCCGGGTGTTAGCCCCACTGGGAATTTCTATGGAAGCTAAAACTGGATTCACCCTCCTTTTTAGCAGAGTAGCAGAAGAATCATGTCTAAATTTGTGCATGGCTTTTCTGATCCCAAACTGACTGAAGAAATAAAACAAATGCTGCAAGCTTCAGTTTGCAAACTTAGAAAAGTTTACTAATGGCTTCTACATTTGCATATGTGTTGGGGAGCCTACATCCTAATGAGCTAATGAATAGTAGTAGCTTCGGTCTTAACTCACCATCTTCTGATGGAGATGCAAAGCATGGTCGGAGAGGAGGAAGAGGAAGCAAAAATGGAGGAGAAGAGAGAGAGAAGAGAGGGGTCTCTTTCTTTTATAAGACCGATGGCCCAAGCAACTGTTCTGGGTTACACGATCTGATCACCTGAACACCAAAGGTATTTCTGATCATGCAATTAAATGACAGAAAGGCAAATGGTGTAGCTCTGGCATGCAAAAGAGAAAGGAAGCCCTGTGCTAGCTATGCCCACTTGCTCCAAGAACAAGATGTGGGGAGAGAGAATGCTGGAATTTTCCCAACAGTTAACAGCCATCCAGTGGCACCAAAAGGGTCATTTTGCATTCAGGAAGCCCTGCTAGACAGGTGGCCTGACAGTTCTAGTATAAAACAAAAAAATGCTGTTGGCACTTTTAAGCAATTGCAGTTTTTAAGTAAAAAGTATCTTATGTAAGATACTTTTTATAAAAAATTTTTTAAAAAATATTCTCCAAAGAAGGAGACTCTGCCAAACCCCCAGGCAGCAGTGTATTCCACTGTCCAGCTGCTCCTACGGTCTTAATGCTCTTAATGCATAGAGGCAATGCACAATTCATGTGCTACTTTGGGTTCTCCCATGTGCTACTGCAGGCCCAACAGCCCAACATGCGCAACTCTGCTTATTGCTAGCATCAGCTGAATAGGACCATTGTGCGGTGTCAAAAATAAATAAATAAATAAATAAACACAGAACTCTGCACAAATAATACAACTTAAGACCCATGCATGTCACTAACAGGACGTCGGCCTGTGTCTGTTACTACACTCCAGTTTTTGCCCTTCTTCAACTAGTAGAGCATTCGATTGCACTATAATCACGCCATCATTGAGATTAATCAGTGTTCCTCGGCATCCGTTGATTGCAAAATTGCTAATTGAATTGTTAAGATATTTAGTCCAGAGTTGGCGATGCAGCAGAGCAGAGCATCATAAGGGTGCCCCAAGACCTAAGCAGCACCAGCTGAAAGCAAGAACCCTTTAGTCGATTGGTACCTGGTACCTGCCCAATCTAGGGGGCCTGAGCCAAAATATCAATATGCCACCGGTCGTCAACGACACTTGGCAATTTTCATGATTGCTTAGATAAAGCTATGTCTAAATCTGAGGGCCACAGACCCCTTCAGATGACTTTTGGGGTCTGCTCCTGTGGTTTGTGGGGTCAATGACAAAAGGGACAGGGCCCAAATAGCCATGATATTTATTACACGGAGCCTTTTTCGGACGGTAACTGAGCCTTGAGAAAGGCATTTCAGGCTTTCAGGGAGAAAATTATGCAGAGAAGCTGGGAAACTAATGAATGAGGATGTTGAAGGGAAAGGGATGGGTTTTTCAAGGAAGCCCAGAAGGCCTAAGATGGTGCTAAAGGGAGGACCATTTCCGCACTAGACTGTTATACTGCTATTATTCCACTTTCAACATCCTATGGAATCCTGGGGTTTGCAATTTAAGGACGGGCCTTTGAGTTCATCTAAAAGCCTTTGAGGGCCCTCCCTAAACTGCAAACCCCAGGATTCCATCGGAAGTTGAAAGTGGAATAATAGCACTATAACAGTCTAGTGCAGAAATGGCTGAGCTCCGTTGTAGAATTCCAAGGATTGCAAGAGACCCCAAGGGCCATCCAGTCCAACCTCCTTCTGCCATGAAGGAATACAGTCTTCAGAAGCTAAACTGGAGTTTTAGTCCTCCCTGAATACTTTTTAGTTTTTTTTAAAAAAACAGCATGCATGTATATGGCTTGTTCTCAGCATCCTATAATTCTCTTAATAAGAATCAATTACCTGTTCTTTAATTCTCTCCTCCCTCTCCCCCATTTCCTTTTTCTTCTTCTTCTCCAAACTGTCTAGTTGCAAGAAACAAGTCCCAAGGGAGGGATGAGATTATGTTTTTAAACCATTAATTTCTTCTGATTATCATACTGCTTTCCTCATGCTAATTGCTAAAACCCGATGGGAGCTCACTAGCGTGAGGTACAGCCGGGGAGAGATGGCAAAACCAGAAGTCAGCAAAGGTGGAGATTTGAAAAAGGCTCCCGACTCGTCTTGCAGGTTTAATAGCCAGGAGTAAATGCAAAGGAGTTCCTCAAAGTGGGGAAGTTGAGCTCTGAAACATGGCATCAGTTCCTTCCTTCCTTCCTTCCTTCCTTCCTTCCTTCCTTCCTTCCTTCCTTCCTTCCTTCCTTCCTTCCTTCCTTCCTTCCCTCCAGCAAAACTAAAACTGCCTCTTAATCAATGAAGAAATTGATCTGTTCTCTCCTGGCACCATATACCACGTCCTACTCTTGTTCTCTCTGTTAATTAATATTGCCTAATTACTAGGGCTGGCACCTCATTAAGGAAGTCCTAGCTACTCTACGGCTGTGATCCAACATTCCCTCAGCACAGCATAAATATCTGCCTGCAGAGATACATTGCCCCAACCGTATGCAAATCTCCCCATGCAGAAAAGCAAGACTGAGCAGCACATGTTGGTGACTGGGTGCCATTGCACAAGGTGCAATATGCAACCACAATGTGCAATGTCGGTGTGCAAACATAAGGCTCAGTGTTGCCGTATGGGCGATTCCACCTCTGCTGCTGCCAGCAGAATCTGCCTGTTGCTCTGTGGCAAATGATTTGCCCCACTTGAAGTGGTTCTTAACCTGAGGGTCTGGGGACCTCTGGAGGTCCATGGGGCCCTCACAGGGGGTCCACAAAACCCTGCCGCTGCTGGATACCAACAGCTAGGGCAGCAACAAGGACCTACTCAAGGTCACCCAGTGTCTAAGCAGGGATTTGAATCCTAGTCTCCAGAAGCCTTTAACAAATAAATAAATATATGAATACATAAGTAAATATTTGAATAGCTAAATCTAAATCTGAGGTTCTTTGGAAAGCCCCAGAGGGAAAAATTGGGACCACGGATGGTGGTGGTGGTGGATTTCTCTCAATAGTCTGAGGTTCCAATTCCCAGCTTAATACATATGGGATGGCATCCCATTGGCTAGTGTCAACTGGAGTAGATCCATTCGATCAAGTGTTGAATGATGAGTCAACTGATAAGGTAAATCCCATTTATTCAATGGATCTACTCTTATGAAGAGTAACAACAAGCTATGTGTAGATATATCTGAGATCTACCATGGTTTGAGGATGGGATTAGGACTCAAAGAGAACAGAGTTTGAGGCTCTGCTCGTACATGGAAACCAACTGGATCACATTCTCTCGGCTTCAAGGAGGGGCAACGGCAAACTTCCTTTGAAAAAATTCTTGCCAAGAAAACATCATGCTAACCCCACACTTTAGGGTCACCAAAATTTGGAAATGACTTGAAGGCACACAACAAAAACAGATACATTTAAGAACCTCCTTCCAGATTCAGTTCTCCTTATTCCTTCCTGAAATCTCTTTAGCGCCTTTCATCAGTTATACATCTCCTTTTATGCTGCCCAGAATGGAATTTAGCATTCCTCTTGTGATTTCAGAAGAGTTGGATATGGATTGTTTCAACCACAAAGCCTTGCCTTCAGTGGAGACCTATCTTACTCACTACAATGGCAGTTGGTGGCTTTAACATCAGTAGACCAGTGTATCTGCTCTGGCTTTTAGTCTGAACTTTAAATAGCTATGAAAGATACAGAATCTTGTCCCTCAGATTGCTGCAGAACCTTGGAGAACTTTACACTTTGGACTAAGAGTCAGCGTGAATTCACGAATGCACTCACATGGAAGCCACAAGTCATCCCTGACTGCTCCATCCATTATTTCTCCACCTTGGATTTCTTGTCTAGGGCTGATGGGATTTGCAACATTTGGAGGGCCACTAGTTACTTCAGTACCACTTCACTTGGCTCTCCCTCTTCAGTCTCCTAGATCTTCCAAAAAGTAGATTTGCCAATGCCAGTGCGCACACACAAACACACACCTTGGCAATTCTTTTCCTGCCTTAACGTAAGAGGCACCAGGGACTCCATTTTACAATTAAAAGCTCCAGCAGCAGATGCTGTTAAGGTAATATTTAGCAATGACATGGGCGAGAGTCTTCCCCGTTATAGGTGTGCATATGGTTAATCATAATTAAAGCAGGTTGACAGCTCCTTGGCAACATGCACTGAACTCCCTTCACTGAACCTATTAAAATCCAGCGGGAATGCTCTTGATGTCATTATAAATCTTGCCATTTTTTATTCTAATGTTGTGTCCACTTGGAATACAGCAGGCCTTGGAAACTTTTTTTCTCTCTCCAATTGCTTTCCAAACAGCTACGCTGCCGGCTGGTTGACGAATTGCTTTGGATTGTTCACGTGATAAAAGTTGCACGACTCTGAACAGCTCCATCACTGGGAGCGCCTTGGACCAATGATGCATTGATGAATTGCAGAGAAGCAGGCAGGTGTGGCGTTACTCTTACAATAGGATCCCAGCAGGTTTGTGTAAAGGATAGGTGTCCATATGCACAGTGAACCCTTGTGGTCAAGATCCAACTTTGTGCTTCAGGCAGGGTCTTCTCCCTGTCCCACAACCATCACAGGTGAATTTGGTGTTGACATGGGAGAGAGTCTTCTTGGTTGCTCCCAAGTTATGGAATTCCTTCCCATGGGAGACTTGGCTGGCCTCCTTTTTCCTCCTTTAGAATAAGAGAATCCTAGAGTTGAAAGAGACCACAAGGGCCATCCTGTCCAACCCTATTCTGCCATGCTGGAAGACACTATCAAAGCACTTCTGACAGATGGACATCCAGTCTTTGTTTAAAAACCTCCAGAGAAAGAGGAAACTCCACCACACTCCACTGAGGCAGCAGATTCCACTGGCAAATCAATCTTACCACCAAGAAGTTCTTCCTAACGTTCATGTGGAATCTATTTTCCTGGAGTTTGAAGCCATTGCTCCATGTCTTAGTTTCTGGAGCAGCAGAAAACAAGCATTCTCCATCTTCCATATGGCATTCCTTCAAATATTTAGACATGGTTATCCTGTCACCACCTCTTAACCTTCTCTTTCCCCAGCAAAGATGGTGGGTGGGACGTACATCTTCATAAGTGGACTCATGTGTCCAGGAAATAGAACTGAGTAATTTTGTAATGTCTATATTCACCTGAGACTGTTGTAGTGTTTCAACATCTTCTGGAATCCTGGGATTTGCAGTTTAGGGAGGAGCATTTAGAATTCTCAGCCAGAGAGCTCTTTGGCTTCAGGAAACTACAACCCCCAGAATTCCATAGGAGGTTGAAAGTGGAATAATTGCACTATAACAGTGTAATGTGGAAATGTCCTTAGATCTAAAAGGAGCTATCCATGGTGCTGATCTATGTTGGGAATTATGTTCAGGACCTGGGATAGCTCCTGTAAAAACCTGAAGCGGATGTGCTGTCCCAGTAACATGAAAGTTACCAGTCAACACCGAGCCGATGCCTCCATGAAGCCCACCAGCAAGACATAAACTCAAGGACACCCTCCTGTTTGTAGGGTACCAGACTAGCTGGACCTTCAGCATGATCTGTCAGGACTATTTTTATATTTTATGTGTTGAATTTTGGTTTTCAGCAGCCTTTGATGCTACTGATGTCTAGAATTCTTTCTCTCCAGAGCTCTGCTAAACTGGAAAAAAAAATCCTCAGTAGAATTGCATGCACTTCTTATTTTGGCTAAGATAAGGCATAGATGGCTTTAATTAATGGCTAGTGTCCTGTTGGGAGTTCTCACACACACACACACACACAAGTTCCCTTATGCATGCAGTTGCATTTTTTTGTATAATACTTGCATTCAATTCACAATTGCACAGAGTTCCACAAGTGCATTTCTTGCATGTTCAGCTGCGTGTTCACAGATGGTATTTGAATATTCATCAGTGGCTTCAATGTAGTCCTTGATGCTCTGGGACTGTGGAAATATAAAATTCATTCACAGATACATGACTGGTTGCACAAGACTGGTATTCAGCAGAAAGGCGGGGTGGTGCTACCCACCATTTAAATCTCTGATTGTAAATTTACACTATACGCTGTGCAGGTACAATATTATTCCATGTTTCCCCCAAAATTGGGGCTCAAAGAGGTGCACAATTTAAAAGAACAATACAATTCAAAACATAAAAAAATTAATATTCAAACAGAATTAAACTATTTACAGTGTTAAAGCAATTATATATCAGTAAAAGAATAAAATGCAATTTTAAAGACAATCCTCCTAAAAACAACAACTGAAACAACACAACCCCCCTGAGCCTGTTCTTTAAAAACATCCTATTTAAAAACCTTGGCTAAAGTGTCATTTTATTTAATATGGAAGAGCGGAGGGGACAGTATGCATATTTTAACATCAGTTTTCTAAACCATAGCCATGCAAAAATGGGAAGCAATGAACTTTGCACGAGGGCACTGGCTTCCCAGGTGTCTCGGCGATTTCATAAAATAAAATAAATAAATAAAATAACCCCATCGCCTTAAGATAATGGTTGGTTCTGTTTATTGGCCGAATACGTAGACGTAGGACTTTTTCCTGCTTTCGCCCCGGTGCCGTGGAAAAGTTAACGGTCGATTAATGATACACTTCCAGAGTCAACAGTGGAGGCCCTTTTATCTATTTCTTGTTAATTAGACACTTAAGTTCTTAATTAGCTACTGTTAAATCAATCAGTCAATGAGGGTTGGGACGATGGTCTCTCGGGGAATGGTGGAAGCAATTGATCTAAGCCGTAGCTGGGGAGGCGTGGAGCCATTGTTGAGAAAGGACATTGGGGGCTTTTCTTTTGCAAAACAGGACCTGGAATTTCTTAGAGCGGATGCAGGAGAAGATAAAGAGATGGGCCCGAAAAGTGCTACACATATTCTCCTATGGAGTAGTCCCCACTCATTGGTGGAGGATAGATTCCAAGATCAATGTTGCAGGGGGAGGGATTGAATTTTGGGGGGAACCGGTCATATGCAGTATGCATAGGCAATATGCAGGAGAGTCAGTGTAGGGAAATGTAGGCTTTAGTTAGAGCACCCAGCCAATGCACTAAATATTGTAATCGGCCCCTGGGCTTCCTGGAGTTGAGAACGTCAGTGGTTTCCAAATGCTGATCTTGCCCCAGCAAGACAAGTGGAGAAGGAGGTTCTTCCTTTGAATGCCATGAGTCTGGTTCCATCACTGGTCACTCTAACTAAAGTCTACCTTTCCCTACACTGACTCTCCTGCATATTGTAATAGGCATCCAGCAAATGTATTATGACAGGAGCCGCACATCCCAGCGGATGCCTGAAATGGCACATTGTACTGAACCCTATATATATATATATATATATATATATTCCCCCACCATATGTCTGGAATCCATGAAGCCCTATGAGGAGCAGCTTAGGGAGCTGGGTATGTTTAGCCTGGAGAAGAGAAGGTTAAGAGGTGATGTGATAGCCATGTTTAAATATTTGAAGGGGCGTCGTGTTGAAGATGGAGCAAGCCTATTTTCTGCTGCTCCAGAGACCAGGACACAGAGCAATGGCTTCGAAGTTCAGGAAAAGAGTTTCCACCTAAACATCAGGAAGAACCTCCTGAGGGTAAGAGCTGTTTGGCAGTGGGATGTGCTGCCTTGGAGTGTGTTGGAGTCTTCTTTGGAGGTTTTTAAAACAGAGGCTGGAGGGAGTGCTTTGAGTGTGTGTTCCTGCATGGCAGAAGGGGGTTGGACTCAATGGTCTCTTCCAATCCTGGGATTCTATGATTATAGCATCACCTATGGTAAAGTTTTTGTGCTTTGGAGCCCTTATTGATTGAAATAAAGGTTACTTGAACACAAGAACTGCAACATCACAACTTTTGCTTTCCAAGGTCACTCTTTTTCCTCTCCTTCCTCCGTCCCATCCTTTGCTCTGATGTCTGGGAGACAGCACCCCCAAGGCCTGATCCAGGCTTTGCCACCCTCACCTTGTTCCTCTCCTGCCTGCTTCCCACTTCAACTGTCCCCCCAATGCAGCCAGAAGAAATGGTTCTAGCATAATACGAAGTGGCCCTTTAGCTTTCCAGAGCGGCTTCATACTATCTGGTAGGACACAGTGTCTCTATGGGCCCTGTGAAGCCGGAGAGGGTTTGCAACTATCCATGGTCTCAGCTATCCATGGTGGGTCTCGGAATGGACCCCCTGAAGATAAGACTGGACTACTGTACTGCACTGGTATTAATTCCTAGGGTTGTATATCATAACTTCTCTGGTGGATAGTTATGCTGCACGACATGTAGAATCTTGGCCTGTGTGCATTAATGTAATTGAATAAAAGCTAGTTTCACTGAATATGGAAGGTTGCAAACAGATCTGGGCACGAGGGCCTTTTTCTACCGCACTTTATGTTTCATTTAGCTTCCATCCAATTAATTCATTAATTGCCACTGAGTGCAGAAGAGTTCACACTCGTGAGCCCACAGGGCCTTGTAAGTGGCCCTGATCACCCTAATCCCAACTTGGCTTTGGGTCTGAACTATCCAAGTGCTGCACCCAACTCCCAACATAGCTTCAACACCTTGGATAGCTCCTCTAAAGTTCAGACTGGAATCCGGAGCAGACTTGCTGCTCTACCAATGCAAAAGACACTAAAATCCAACCAGTTTGCAATGGGGAGGGATTTTTTTGTCCCCCATGAATGCCTACTTTCTTTCCCCCTTACTTTTTATGACGCACTCTCCCAGGGCCTCTGTGAGTCCCCACGTCCCCCATGCAATACCTTTTGCCGCAAGTCCCTCTTTGCAGCGGCCCATGCTACATTTAACTTTGGTTTGTCTTGTGCGGGGGCCTCGGGCCGAACCAGACACAGACGATCTGAATATTCCCTGCATGCTAAACAGACCCTCGTAAGCCTCCCTCTCTCTCTCTCTCTCCAACCCACCCCCCTTGCAACCCCCAGGCTAGATTGTTATAGATGCTGTTTATGATTCTGCTATGACAACTGTGAAGGACACAGCAAAGAATTTATCACAGGATTACTCATCCACCATCAGAATACCTAATAAGATTCTAAATGACCCAAGATGATAATAAGATCTGGCTTGTAGCAATAAGGTATTAATAAACTGCTTCTCCCCCCTGCCACCCGACCCCCCAATAACGGAGAAGTTTGGCATCATTACCCTGACATATTTGTTTTCCTTTTAGCTGGCAAAGAAGACCTGGCATTTTAGATAGCAAATTTATTATTATTTTTTTATTATTTTTTTTTTAAAAGAGTGATATATGACCAATGTGCCATACATGAAGTGGAACCCATACCTTAAAGACCAGACAGAAAGCTTTCTGTTTGCCTAGGCTATCAGCATGCGAGGCTTTCCTCCAATACATTCTAATTGTTTTGTGCTACTTATTTTTTCCTCTTTCAGCCCCCCATTTTTTTTTTAAAAAAAATTATATTGAGAATAATACATGGTCCGTTGGAGAACACAAGGCCATCATTCAAATGAAGAGGTTTTGTCAAAATCAGGAGCTCCTTTGAACAGATCTGGAGTGATTAATGACTGACACAGGAACCCTGAAGTCATGCAAAGCTGGGGATGATCTTGTGCAAAGCAGAGGCTGGTGTTTCCCCGTATCAGCAAGGTGTGAATCCACTATTCTCAATTTTAGTCCAAACTTTTAAACGAGACAGCCAAAGTGCTAAACTCTATGCACCCCCTCGCCATAGGGTCAGCATCTTGGAGAAATACATTAAAATTTGGCCATTGGCCATTTCCACACTAGACTGTTATAGTGCTATTATTCCACTTTCAACACCCTGTGGAACTCTAGGGTTTGTAGTTTACTGAGGCCAAAGGTGCCCCTCCCTAAACTGCAAACCCCAGGATTCCATAGGAAATTGAAAGTGGAATAATAGCACTATAACAGTCTAGTGCGGAAATGGCCTTAGAAGGACTCTGAACTTTATAGGAATTGTCCATGGTGCTGAACTGTATCTCCAGATTTCCTCCTCCTTAACTATAATTATATCTCATTTCCCTCCAAGACTGGGGCTCAAGGCGGCTCAAGATTACAATTAAAAGCAGACAAAAAAATTAGTGCTAAAGCTGAATTCAATTATTAACCACATTAGAAACGTCTGTTCTAAAAAGATTTTAAAATGTCAATACGGTTTGAAACAATACGGAAGTTTCAGCCATTTTGCAAAGGCATTCAGTTCTGAAAGCTGTCTGAATCAAAAAGTTTTCACCTGGGCTATTTCTGCACTAGACAGTTATAGCGCTCTTATTCCACTTTCAACATCCTATGGAATCCTGGGGTTTGCTGTTTAGGGAGGGCCCCCAAAGGCTTCTGCTTCATCCTCTCTTCCAAGGTCCCTCCCTAAGCTGCAAACCCCAGGATTCCATAGGATGTTGGAAGTGGAATAATACCACTATAACCTTCTAGTGCGGAAATGGCCCTGGAAACAGGAGGGCAACAAGGTGGGGGCCATTCTAGCCTCCCTGGGGAGGGAATTCTAAAGTTTAGGGGCAACCACTGAGAAGGACCCCTCCTGTCTTCCCACCAACCACACCTGAGAAGGTGACGGAACTGGGAGAAGGTCCTCTCCTGAGCATCTCAGGCTATTGCTCTTCTTTTCAACATAACAGCCACAAGGAGGATCTATGTGTCATCAATGTGGCTTGATTTTCCTGACCCGGTTTCTTTTAAAGTCTGTCCTACTATGGCCTTCTCTAGCTGGGACTAGCAGCTAGATTTAGGCTGGATTTAATCCCCAGGCGAGCTGCTTTAGAACCCATTTCAGAGAGAGTGCAAGCAAGCAAGCTAGTGGTAGGATGCAGAACCAAAGCCAAGATTCTGCATCGTGGTCTATGTTTTGTAACTAACCCTGTTTAGTGAATTGCACACACACGCACACACACATACACACACACAGAGAGCACACCTAGGCACTGGTGTGAGTGGTCCGATGGGCATCAGGTGTTTTTGGTACTCATTGTAAGTACCTCTGATGAACATGCCAAAGGTCACCCAGCAGAAGAGCAGCTGTGAAGGAACTTGACAAGATCCTGGGGTATATGGATATATTATTGATTACCACAGTTAGGATTGTCCATGCCATTGTACTTCCAATTTCTATGTCTGGTTGTGAAAGCTGGACAGTGAAGAAGGCTCAGAAATCAGTTCATTTGGAATGTGGTGCTGGAGAAGAGTTCTACAGATACTTTGGACTGCTAAAAAGATGCATGAAAGGCTCCAAGAGCAAACCAAGCCTGAGCTCTCCCTAAAAGCCGAGGGGACCAAACTGAGGGCTGTCCTATTTTGGACATAGCATGAGAAGACCTGACTCACTAGAAGAGATGATAATGCTTGGAAAGGGAGAAGGCAGAGGGATAGAGGAAGAGGAAGGCTGCATTACGGATGGATAGACTCAATCTAGGAAGCCACGGCTGCCCTGAATGTGCAAGACCTGAGCGGGACGGTTAAGGACACGGTGCCTTGGACGTCACTCACCATAAGTCAAAGACAACTTAGAGGAAGGAAACTCTGTTGTGCACGGAAAGAATCCCAGCATGAGCTGCCAGCAGCGTTCCACTTCTAACCGGCTTCAGCAGAGGACAACCAGTCCCAAACCCACAGAGATCCCGGTTCAAGTCCTGCTGTGCTGAGAGGAAGCCAAAACCTCAGCTTTCCTCTAAACTGTACGTAGAACCAGAGGTGTTCTCCAGCTTCCTCTGTAGTATATTGAATGCAAGCTACGACGCAGGCATATTGAGAGCAGACAGTAGGCACAAATCTGACCAAAAAAAAAGCAAAAAAAAAAAAGCTAATGAGCTCTCCTGTGATTATCAGTGAGTACTATGACTCATTAAATCTCATTTCCTGAAAAAGTCCACACAGGGAGACAAAATTATCCAGGATAAAGGCCTGGAAGCCTAATTCAGCCAGATTTATAGCCTTCCATAAAGCAGCTTCAACTAATCGGCATAGACAGAGGGAGAGGGGAAGGGGGGAAAAAACTTCTAATGAGATTTTCTAAAATTAAGTTCTTTGCCACCTCCTTTATGTATTCCTGTCCCCCTCCCCGACACGGAATCATAGAATAATAGAGTTGGAAGAGACCCCAGGGGCCATCGAGTCCAACTCCCTTCTGCCATGCAGGAACCCGCATCAAAGCACTCCCTTGGACAGATGGCCATCCAGCTTGAAAACCTCCAAAGAAGGAGGAGACTCCACCACACTCCATGGAGGCAGCAGCAGATTCCACTGCCAGACAGCTCTGACCACCAAGAAGTTCTTCCTGAGGCTCAGGTGGAATCTCTTTTCCTGCAGCCTGAATCTGTTGCTCCTTGTCCTAGTCTCTGGAGTGGCAGAGAACAAGCCCTCTCCCTCCTTGACATGACATTCCTTCAAACATTTAAACCTGGCTCTCACATCCCCTGTTAACCTTCTCTTCTGCAGACTAAGCATACCCAGCTTCCTAAGCTGCTCCTCAAAGGACCTCATGGCTTCCAGACTTCTTTTTCCTTTCTCCCTTCTTCTTGGTCTTCCATTTCATTTCAGTGTGAAATCAAGGCCAGATAGACCTCAGCTGCAAACCCACCCAACAAGGCCAGGAATTCTCTTGGTCACATACATGTATGTACATAAGTTCCCCTGCATGCAAAGTTGTACTTTCAGAGCAATTGTGCAATGGATGCATTCAGTTGCGGGTTGTGTAAGCAGAGTTCCACAAGCATAACCATTTCAGGTGGGCCTACATCTTATTGATAAGTCCTGATAAGACCAGAAGAGATCTTGTGAATGCTTATGACATGCTCATAGGATGCTGGCCTAAGCCATACTTTGTAGACTTTTACACCTCCATAAACATTTTAGCTGCCTGTCCTCTCTTCTTTTGCCCACTTGCTTTTTTGGGGGGTGGTTGGTGGTAGAGCAGGGGGTGGTTTCACCTACCGGCAAAGGGAACGTAATTAACAAGGTCCAATTTTTCATATCAAAAGGGAGCCAGAACTCTGCTCGGGGGCCTCCGTTTGACTCTCCGCATCTCTAACGAGGAGGGACAGGCAATTATTATTATTTATTTCACTAATTAGCAGTCTGATCATTCATGGCGAATCTCTTTGGTCTTAGAAATATGTTCCTTGTACCCTTTGTTTAACATCAAGCTTGCTTTTATCAAACCGATCCGGGAACGTGTGCCCACCTCCTTTACCAGAAACGTGGGGGAAGAGAATATTTATTAAAAAGAAAAAAAGAAAAGAGAGAGAGAGAGAGAAAAGATACTTTCTCAGTCGCAAAGATAATGCAACAAGGAGCAAGTGTCCATAAAACCGTCACCTTTCAGTCTCTGAAGACATCATGCTTTATGATAACCATAAAACATTTTAGTGCAAAATGGATTGCTGTCCTATCGAGATCCTTAAACGGACTAGAGAGGGTGTCACGGAAGACGTACGGCTATTTTTTTCCTGGGCGGAGATATATTTTATCATAATTTGTGGGGTAGGAGACATCCTTGTACACATGATTGCCTTTTCTTGCTTAGTTAACTTGCCAAGGTCAGAGTCCTGTTGACCTTTTACGGAGGCAGAACTATTAGGAAATCACGCCTGCGCCAGAATGCTGCCGGTCGACAGAGAAGTTTGCTCTCCCCAGCCGTTGAGATGGTGGCCCAAATTCTGAGGGTGTCTTGCAGGTGTAAATTCCCCTTACAGCTCCTTTATGGGAGGAGTGTGTAAGGGGCAGCCCTGGGGTTGCATGTGGCCCCCCCAAATATTTTTTGCAGCCCTCAACAGCTCCAAAATAAAAGACCACCGATAAAGACCAGGTGCTGGAGGGTATATTTCAGAGGAAGGAACTGACAAAACCACATCTGGGGATTCCTTGTTAAGGAAACCCTACAAAATTCATGGGGTTGCCATTAGTTGACAGGTGATCTAAAGGCACCTATGTACACACACACCTCTGATGACAGAAAGGACTGTCTGTGTAGTTTCCAGATCAAGGAAAGTAATAGTACCACTCTATTCTGCTTTGACTAGACCTCATCTGGAATCCTGTGTCCATTTCTGGGCACCTCAATTCAAGAAGGATATGAACAAACTGGAACATGTCCAGAGGAGGGCAACCAAAATAGTGAAGGGTCTGGAAGCCATGAAGCCCTATGAGGAGCGGCTTAGGGAACTGGGAATGTTTAGTCTGCAGAAGAGAAGGTTAAGAGGGGACATGATGACCATGTTTAAATATTTGAAGGGATGTCATGTCAAGAAGGGAACGGGCTTGTTTTCTGCTGCTCCAGAGACTAGGACAAGGAGCAATGGATTCAAACAACAAGAAAAGAGATTCTACCTGAACCTCACAAAAAAGTTCCTGATGGTGAGAGCTGTCCAGCAGTGGAATATGCTGCCTCAATGGAGTGTGGTGGAGTCTCTTCCTTCTTTGGAGGTTTTTAAGCAGAGTTGGATGGCCACCTGTTGGGAGTGCTTTGAGGTGGGTTCCTGCAGGGCAGAATGGGGTTGATCTGGGTGGCCCCTGGGGTCTTTTCCAACTCTATTCTTCTGTGATTCTATGAACTCAATAACCATCCATTGCTTTGGTCAAAGCTCAACCAGTCCTTGACTTGAGTTAGAACAGAAACATGGAAAAACACCATTATTTTTATGTCTGAAACCCTACATTGGTGCAGTACAGCCTAAATCCCACATGTGGACTTAAGCACCAGCTGTGCTGGGCAACCCAAGTATTCAATGGCAACACCGTACAGCTAAACCAAGACAGCAAAAGTGCACCGGAGTGTGCAATCAGGACATTCTGTGGCCAAGTGACATCAGAGTGTGGTCAAGATGGACAAAGGTATTAATGAGAAAGAACACACAAGATAGGAAAAGCTGCAGTAGTGTGTTTTTCCCTGAGCCTCTTGGGAAGGGCAAGATTTTGCCCCTTTGTCACATGCCAGCAGCTAGCCAAGGTTCACAGCTCTCCAAAGAGAGTCTTTATCAGCAGCCACGGACAAAATTTACAACAGTTTTTCAGCCAGTTACCTTTTGTTGTTTCTGCAGTCTGAGTCAGTAATAAATTACCTTTTGTTGTTTCTGCAGTCTGAGTCAGTAATACATTCTGAGTGTCAGTCCAAAGGAGTATCCAGTAGTGAAGTCATCACACAAGGCAAGCGTCAAGGCTTCCAGGAACACAAGTCAAGGATCTGAATGCAGGACGAGTTGTTTCTACCAGCATGTCTCTGTGCCGTGGCTGTTGGGGAGAGTCCTGTCTGTCTGAGTCCTGGAACTGGGGCACAACACCCCTCTCCTTTTCCCTCCCTTCTGCTGAGTTAGTTGTGTGCATACTACTTTTGTGTGTGAAACTCAGTTTGCAGCAACTGAAATAAGCTGAGGACAAAGGGAGAAAGTGGGAAGAGACACTGGGACATATTAATAGCAGCTGAAAAGTTGGAAGGGAGAGCATTAATTGGGACTGTCCATGCCCAATTGGGACAGTTGAGGGCTATGCAATGGCACTGTGCACTCAGCTCTGCTACTGCAACCTTGAACTGAATGTGGATTTGCACCTTGGACAAAAAAGTCCAGCCACTTATGGAGTATCTTAAACATCTGTAGGATACCAGCATAGTGCAAGTGACACAGGAAGTTATATAGGGGATAACTTCCCCTATACAACTGCAGATGTTTATGGGATCCAGAGGTCAGTGGAAGCAAAGAGGCCCAGTACATATCCAAGCAGGAAAAGATCACTGTGGAATGATTCAGTCTTATTATTGGAACAGGACTTTTCTGTTTCTGGTTTTTTAAAAAATCCATTCCTGCAGGCTGCTATCATGCATTTGTTGCTGACTGTTTGTTCTAGATTTTTAGAGAAAGCAAGAGGAAGCAACGTTTATCTGAAAGTTTTTGACTTTCGGATTTGGCAGCTGCATCTGTTTGAATCTATAAATGATCCTATTTAGCGGCAAATTTGCTTCTGCGTTTAACTTCCAATGTACTTTTTCATGTGGAGGGTCTATAATTTAAAAATAATGGGCACAAGAGGATGAATATACGACTCCCATTAATAGCCAGCATTGCTTATTTCCAGCACTTTTTAATTATTGGAGTGTGCTGCCTGATACATTCAATTCGAGTGGAAAAGGCATTCAAATTTCACACCATTTGCAATTACTCATTTATCTGCTGCTCTCCATCCGAGCTCTTGAACGACTTGTTTCTCCTGAGCAGTTTTTATTTTATTTTAGCAGTTTTCCCAAAGTGGAGTTTTAGAATCACAGAATCCTAGAGTTGGAAGAGGCCCCAAGGAGCATCCAGTCCAACCCCCTTTGCCATGCAGGAAGACATCACCAAAGCCCTCCCTTTGACGGACGGCCACCCATCTCCAAAATCTCCAAAAAAGACTCTCCAAAGAAGAATAGTCTGAAATGGTCTCTTCCATTGCCGAACAGTTCTCATGGCAAAAAAAAAAGGTTCTCTCTAATATTTCAGTGGAATCTCTTTCCTTGTAATTTGTATCTGTTGGCTCATGTCCTAGTCTCTGGAGCAGCAGAAAACAAGCTTGCTCCATGTTTCAACTTCTAGCTGGGGTTTTGACTGGTATGTTTGAAATAGCTGTATCTAGCATGTTTTAGCTATTGGATCTTAACCTCTGTTGTAACCCCTGTTTGGGAGAAGAGCAAGACATAACTCAAAGAATTAGACAGAAGGATTCCTTTCTTCTCATGCCTCTGGTATATGGGATGCCACCCCAGGCACCAATTGCACTGGGAAGTCCTGGTGCTGAAATACACCTGTTGAATGGCCTTAAAGGAGGATTAGATAACTCAAAAATGGAAGATGGAAAAATGGAAGATAAGGCCATCATTATTTTATTATAATTTGAACCCTGTTACTTTGCAGAACAGGGCTTGAATCCTCACTCAGCCATGGCAAGTCACATCCTCTCAGCCTCAGAGGAAGGCAAGGGCAGACCCCCACTGAGCAAATCTTGTTGGAAAAACCCCATGCTACGTTTGCCTTAGGGTCTCCAGAAGTCAAAAATGGCTCGAAGGCACACAACGCAACAAGATTAATGTACTTTCTGCAAAGAAACCCACAAGTCAAAACAAAGCCACAAACATTCCTTGCCGATTTACAGCGCAATGTCAGTCGGTAGGAAAATAAACACTAAATCCTCTTCTGTCTTTGTAAATTGTGACTTCAGTGGAACGGCTTCTGTGGGTGACATTTTTCACACTTTAATTGGGCTTTTGCTGATTTTATCAGATTTTTTTTGCTGATCAAAGTAAATTGGTTGTTTCCTCCTTTCTTTTTGCAACAAAGCTGAAGAGAAGTTTAATGTGCTGTAATGGATTTTACTTTATTTTTATTTTTCCTGCTTGAAATGTTCTCACTCTTCCTCAAAGCTGGCTTTCTGGGGTGGGGTGGGGACATTTTAAAGCATTGCTTTCTCCTTCTACCCCATTCGCCTTGTTGTTCGGTCAAACGGTTTGCATTTAGCATTGCAACCTTTAAAGACCCGTCTTTCCAGATCTTTGCTCCTATAACCTTTCTATGTCCAAGGGATTGAAATAGCTGATGGCTTCCATGTTAATAGGACAATTAATCCACTCTGGGTTTTAGTTTGAACTTTACATGTGATATCCAAGATACTGAGCACTGTAGGAACATTATGGGAGCTGTCCAAGTTCAGAACCTTGGATAGCTCCTATAAATCTTATGGTTGAAACTTAGAGTGGATTTAATTAACATCTGGAGGTCAACCTAGAGTGGATTTACTTAACATCTGGAGATGGAACATGAACTCAGAGGAGGGGAGGAGAGAGAAGAGAGCAGGATCATGTCCTTCCCAGTGGGCTCAGGCAAAAGCAAAAGGTTGCAAACTTCTCTTAGCTAGGATGTTTTTCCTCTTTAATAACTTTTGCCATCTTGTCCATTCTCCGATAAGTCCTGGTTTCCATCTTTAAAGCACTGGAGAGCATGGAATGACTTGGTAGTCGCTTTGCTTTGTGATTAAGACAAACACGCTCAATTACCGTACTACTTTATTAACTATGATTTAAAGAATGCAAAGTTTTTGTGCCATTTACACTTCACTGGATTTTGTTTTAATTGGCTCCTTTTTTCTGCTACTTATCTCTGGACACGTATAGATAAATCATATGGCATTCTTGAAACGTGGATGGTGTGTTTCGGGACATTATCGGTTTATTTCCCCCCCTTGATAAATCCACCTCTGCCAGCATTTCAGAGAATGACAACACAATCACAATGAAAACGGTTCTGCCGGTGATAAAGGAACAAGTAAAATGATTGATTCTAAAAGAAATGGTTTGCTGTAAAAGAAACAGGAGTGCCATCCAATTGTCCTGTTGCATAAACTATATTCTGACAAGAGGTCCACATCAGGGCAGAATATGGAAGAACAGAATGGTTCCCCCTTGGCAAGGGGGTCAGAAAAGCCTGCATTTTATCACCCTGTCTGTTTAATTTCTAAGTAGAACATATCATATGGAAAGCAGGATTAGACTTCAAGGAAGCAGGTGTGGAAACTGGGGAAAGACTCCTTGAATTAGTGGACTGACTAGACAACAATTAAGTTAGTGGGTCTACTCCATCTGGGATTAAACAATAGGATTCAGGTCTAAATACCCTAAAGGGACCAGATCCTCTCTGATCTTGGGAGCTAAGCAGGGTCAGCCCTGGTTAGTACTTGGATGGGAGACCACAAACAAATACCACATGTTGTAGGTTAGATTTCAGAAGGCGGAACTGGCAAAACCACCTCTGAGTATTCCTTGCCTAAGAAAACCTCATGAAATTTATGGGGCCACCATAAGTCCACAGGGGACTTGAAGGCACATCGACACACTATAAGGTTCAGGCTTTCCTCCTAATCGTTGGTAGAAGAAAGTTCTTCAGGTGTTCACTGCTTCTCCCCTAAATTCAGGACACAAAGGAGAATCCACAACAAGACGTTCAGAAGTCCTTGAAATGTCCCACCCAATTGTTGGATTCTAATGGTGTGAAATGGCTTAAATAGTCAAGCTGGGTGCCCTTAAATTCTCATTGATTCAGCTTTAAATATTATCATCCAGTTGAACTCAGGTTGATCTGAAGCTAGACATTTTGGCAGATGTAAGAATGAGTCACAGCATGTATGACCTGAAATCAATCATGGTTTTTGACAGTTTTTCAGAACCTTCTGCAGAACTTTCTCCTATGGATTGACATTGCCCTGTCGCAGACAGTGGACTAGATATTCCTCATTGCCCCTTTCTAATTCTATGACATTTTGATAGATTTGTGATAGATTTATGCACAAGACAATATTATAGAGGTTATGGCATCCCAAAAACAGAGTTAGAAGGACCCTTGAGGAGCCTCCTAACTTTACGATTCTACAGCCTCATTGTTGGTTGCAAATAGAATGGACTTAACACTAAACCAACTGGATTTATCTAAGTGTTGGTTCACCAATCAACAATGGATTCAATGGGCTTACTCAAGTTGAGACTATCTAACAGGATTCCCATCACTTTGACTTTAACAACATTGCATTGTACCCACATCTGATTGTCCATGCATTGCTTCAATGAATGACTTTTGTTACCTCTAATTCCTGGTTTGGGATCAACCACACCATACCTACTAAGGGGAAGAAACCAGGGAGAGAAAGATTGTGGAGACAGTATTGGTTGGGTTGGCATCAAATGGAATCACAGAAAATTGAGAGTGAGAAGATGAATATTTGTTGAGCTTTTTTTGTGGCAGCTAAAAAAGCCAATGCGATTCTGGGCTGGGAGTATAGAGGGTAGTCAAGGAAAGTGATAGTACCTCTCTATTCTGCTTTGGCCAGACTCCCACCTGGAATCCTACGTCCAATTCTGGGCATCACAGGATATGGACAAGCTAGAAGGTGTCCAGAGGAAGGCGAACAAAATGGTAGAAGCTCTGGAAACCATGAAAGACCTATGAGGAGGGTCTTAGGCTGCTGGGGATGTCAACCTGGAGAAGAGAAGGTGAAGACATGACATGATAACCATGTTTAAATATTTGAAAGGGTTGTCACATGGAGGATGGAACAAGCTTGTTTTCCATTGCTCCAGAGATGAGGACATGGAGCAATGGATTCAAACTATAGGAAAAGAAATTCCACCTAAACCTTAGGGAGAACTTCCTGATGGTAAGAGCAGTTCAACAGTGGAATATGCTAAAAGTGCAGTGGAGTCTCCTTCTTTGGAGGTTTTTAAACAGAGGCTGGATGACCACCTGTCAGGAATGTTTTGATGGCATCTTCTTGCATGGCCGAATGGGGTTGGACTAGATGGCCCTTGGGGTCATTTCCAACTATAGGATTCAATGATTCTAAGATTTTTCCAAGAAATATTTCTGACGTTACAAACATGTCAAAAACACTCTAAGCAACTCAAGTTTGAACAAGCCATATATATATATATTATATATATATATATATATTTCTTGAAAGGAACCATATACCTTAAATAAAACGTGCAGCAGTTGGGAAATTCAACACTTTAACAACAGGAATTTGGTAGAAATATTACGGGAAAGATACACGGCATTATCCTCGTGCCTGACCTTTGATGTTTATGGGAAGAGATAAAGATTATTGTTTGCCTGTTGCTAGAATATTAGGTCGGTAGCCTACCTGGATCAGACTCTGAATTCTTCTTCTTTTAAACTTGTCTTCGGGATATACTGAAATTTGACGTTTATGGCTCCAGTCAAGTCGTTTCACCGTTCCCCTGGAAGGACACCAATCAAAAATACTTCCTGCAGGGATTATGGAGGAAGAACTACCTTTGGAGAGAGCTAGAGAAGAACATGAAATAAAGGCCTCCGAGTCTGACGGTTCTGTGAGCCCGTCATAGATTGCGGCTCATTTAATCACCCAAAAAAATAGATGCCTTTGTGATTTGTAGGGTAAGCCGGGCTTCATAGAGAACATTCTCCGTACTTCGCTCTCTGGTCTGCTGGGGCTTAGTAGCTTTAGGAAATCTATGAATATTCATCCCTCTTTTCCCTGGGTGCAAAGTAAAATAACCAGTAATTAGTATAATATTTAATACTCCTGTTCAAAATAAATAAATCTTTTGTGTTTCCCCCCCAAAAAAAAGAAAAAAAAGGGAAATCTAATTATTCTAATGTAACGACGTCTGCGTGTTGTAACCGAAATTGAATGGGCTGTTTTGGAAATGCTTTTAAGCCTTCATTTACATGTTTCCCCGTTCGGTTAATTGTTCCCGTTGTATGCATAAAATGGAACTCTCAATTGCGCTTGCATATATTATTCATCCTGCCACCTAGCTTCCAAGTTTAACTGAATCTAATATTTTAATTTTGCATTATAATCGGGGGGAAGTTGGGATTTCGAGGAGTTGCGTTCAGATTTCAAAGTTACATTTCCCTAGATTTGGGGTTCTTAGGTTTTTCTAACTGGTTTCAAAGCAGGTTTTGATGGTGTGGTATAACTTAGCCACGTTTCCGGCATAACGTGGGCATTGTTCCAAATATATTCTGCATTCATTTTTAGGGCATCTGAGATGGATCATTTCCTATCTGGGCTTATTGAATTCAATGTCTTCCTTACAATTTATTATTATTATTAAAAGTTGTGTGCCTTCAAGTCATTTCCAACTTATCATGACCCTAAAGCGAATCTATCTCAGAGTTTTCTTGGCAATTTTTTTTCAGAGGGGGTGTGCCTTTGGCCTCCTATGAGGCTGAGAGAGTGTGACTTGCCTAAGCTAACGGGCTGCTACGTTTCTGCAAACCTTGTCCATGGTTACTACTATATAGTTTGCTTAAGGACTGGGAAATGTGGCTGGTTATCTAAACAGGACAAGGATCTCTTTTCTTGTCATTTGAATCCATGGGTTTGTGTTCGAGGTTCTGGAAGGGCAGAAACTCACTCCATCTTCTACCTAACATCCCCTCAAATATTTAAAGATGACCGTCCCCGTCTTCTCTTCTCCAAGCTGACTACACCCAGCTCTCTAAGGCCTTTTCCGCACTAGACTGTTATAGTGCTATTATTCCACTTTCAACATCCTATGGAATCCTGGGGTTTGCAATTTAGGGTGCTATTATCCCACTTTCCACATGCTATCAAAACCTGGGGTTTGCAATTTAGGGTGCTATCATCCCACTTTCCACATCCTATCAAATCCTGGGGTTTGCAAACCCCAGGATTCCATGGGATGTTGAAAGTGGAATAATAGCGCTATAACAGGCTAGTGCAGAAGTGGTCTAAGTTGTTCCCCATCAGACGTGGTCTCCAGACCTTGGATCTTCTCCATTGCCCTTTTGCGAACACATCCCACTTTGTGAACATCCTTCTTGGACAGTGGTGCCCAGAACGAGACTCCAGCCCTTTGTACCACTCCTACCGAGGGTTTGTTGTTGTTTTTCCAATTTGGGAATCTCCTCCTGAGTAAGGACAAAAGCTTTAATCATTCATACCATTCTCTGGGGCAGGAACTTGTCGTGTTTGTTTTGGGCATCTTTATTATGCACACTTACAACGGCACATTAATAATGATCAGCGGTAACGACATCATTTGTGGCTTCCTATTAAGTGACTGTGTGTTAAAGGACAACCCAAAAGCAAGGGAATGGATGGCTTGGACCCAAATCTGGTCCTACTTCGAGGAGACAGGTTGAGCCAATTATTGGACAGTGAGTCAAAGGAAATCCCGCTGATTCCATAAAACTGCTCTCGTTGGAAATGGTGAAGAGGAGTCGCTCTCAGCATAGCCCTGTTGTTAGAAATTCTGCCTTTCACAAATGGAAGGATAGACCAGCCACCTTTGGTCATTTGGTCGGTTATTTCCAGCTGGATTGGTGCAAAGCCGTGACTAAAAGGGTAAAAGGAAACCATGAAGCCCTATGAAGAGCTGCTTAGGGAGCTGGGCATGTTTAGCCTGGAAAAGAGAAAGTTAAGAGAGGACATGATAGCCAGGTTTAAATATCTGAACAGATGAAAAGCTTGTTTTTTGCTGCTCCAAAGACTAGGACATGGAGCAATGGCTTCCAACTGCCTAACTTTAATCTCAGTGTTTGTTTCAAATAAAATAGACACACTAAATCAATTGGATTTATCTAAATGTTGACTCACCAATCAACAATTGATCCAATGGTCCTACTCCAGATAAGACTAACCAACAGGATTCCTGTCCCTTTGACTTTAATAACATTGCATTGTACCCACCTCTAATTGTCCATGCACTGCATCAACAAATGGCTTTTGCTACCTGTGATTGCTGATTGTTTGGGATCAACCACACCATCCCTACTAAGGGAAAGAAACCAAAGAGAGAAAGATTATGGAGACAGCATCGGTTGGGTTGGTATCAAGTGGAATCACAGAAGATTGAGGCTGAGAAGATGAATATACGTCGAGCTTTTTTGCAGGAGACCAGGATATGGCGCAATGGCTTCAAACTTCAAGAAGAGAGATGCCACCTAAAATCTGGAAGATCTTCCTAAGAGCAGTTGGACAATGGGAATCCACCGCTGCCTCCATGGAGTGTGGTGGGGTCTCCTCCATCTTTGGAGGTTTTTAAGCAGAGGCTGGAGGCCATCTGTCCAAGGGAGGGCTTCGGTGGTGTCTTCTTGCAGGGTAGAATGGGGTTGGACTGGACAGCCCTTGGGTTCTCCTCCAACTCTGTGATTTTATAATTATATTTGATCAGCTCATGGTTGTGGAAGGCTCAATTTACCCAGTGAGAAAAGAGTTTCCCCTCTCTGTCTCCTTACAATTAGCTGTTCCGGCCTTGATTTCTTCTAATCAGATTTTTGGATGCTGGTGGATGAGAACAAATGTTTCTCTCCATCAGATCTCCTAATACACGTCAACAGACATGTAATTATTCACCCCAAAGTGCATGGAAGAAACCGTTGAGGTTTTACAGCCCTACTAAGTACGTTTTCCGGTTGTTGTTTTGTCTTCGGGGCCTGTGCCTTTCCTTAGCACTCCACGCCACCCGCACAAGTCAGATCCTTCCCTGAAAAATAATGGAAGCACTTGATACTTCATGGAATGAAATGCTTCTGGGGTTCGGTTTGCTTTTCTGGCTTGATCTTCCTTTATCCCGACGCTTCTCCTCCCGTATTACCCACCAAGGTGGAACTGCAGCAAGGTAGTCGCAGCGATTCATCTGAGGAGAGATGCCAGATCAATGTCTGTAGCAGGCAGGCGGTGGTATAAAATGTGTCAAAATTTGCACATCAATGGCACCGGGCGACTTCAGAAACCTAACTTCTCAGGTGAAATTGCCGGGGGGGGAGGATATCCAACTGGAAAAATAAAAATAATAATAATAAAATAATCACAAGGCCATTTTGAGCCACCACGATAATCATGGAATCGCTGGAGGCAACAGGCATCAGCTGGCATTTTGGTTCCCCAACTCTCCAAAAAATCCTTGCTGGGGCTTTAGAATTGGAGCCGCAGTTGCAAAAGGGGAGCCAGGATTTGCAAAGAAGAAAGTCTAAAGTATGCCACCAAGTGGAAAGTGGAGTCTCTCTCCTTCCAGCTCTCTCTCTTTCTTTCACTTTCTCTCTTCCATTTTCTTTTTCTCTCTTCCATTTCTTCCCCTTTCATTTTCTCACATTCTTTCTCCCCGTCTCTCTCTTTCTCTTTCTCTTTCCCTTTTTCCTTATTCTCTTTCTCTCTTTTCTCTTTCATTTCTTTCTTTCCCTTTCTCTCTTTCACTTTATTATTTTCTTCACCTCTTTCTCTTTCTCTTTACTACTCTTTCCCCCCCTTTCATTTCTTTCTCCCTCATTTTCTCTCCTTTCTTTTTCATTTCTCGCTCTCTCCTCCTTTCTCTTTCTCTCTTTCAGTTTCTCTTTATTACTTCCTCTCTTTTCCATTTCTTTCTCTTTCTGTTTTCTGGTTTATTCTCTTCTCTTTCTCTCTTCCACTTTGTCTCCCTCTCTTTCTCTCATTCGTGCTTCCTTTTCTGTTCTTTTCTCTCTCTTTTCTCTTTCCTTTCTTCTTTCTCTCCCCATTTTCTCTTTTCTTTCTCTCCCTCACTGACGTCCTGGAGTTTTCATTTCACTGGTGTGGGAAATCCACGCAGGAGTTCAGTCGGAACTGTAAAGTGGGTTATCCAAGCCCCAAAACATATCCAGCACCTTGGACAGCTCCTTTAAAACCGAAGCTAAGACCCCAACTGGATCCATTGCCCTGCTGACTTGGGGGCCACCTGCCGGCCACTACATGCTCCCTCCCTTTGTCTAGCATCTCCCACATCTGTTGGGCAGCAGAATTGCTCCGAAGTTCTCCATGATGTGGAGGCCTGTCTCCTAAATATGGTCATCGCCTTGGATAGCTTTTCTGATGCTATCAGACTAAGAGCAGATCCGCTGCTCTCATTGATAAGGAAGCCACTGAGACCACCCTCATTTCTGCAAAGCCTGGTTTGCCAGATTGCTGCATCCCTGCATGCACTTAAAGTGTGTGCGTGTGCCTTCAGGTCTCCTCCTGAATTTCCTTGGGTTTTCTTAGGCAAGGAAGACTCAGAGATGGTTTGGCCAGCTCCTTCCTCTGAAATTTAGTTTCCTACAGCACCTGGTATTTCTTGGTGATCTCTCATCCAAGGACTAACCAGGGCTGACCCTGCTTAGCTTCCCAAACCAGATGGGATCTGATATCTTTAGGGTATGTGTTTGTGCATGCCTTCAAAGTCACCTGTCAACTTATAGCAACTCCCTGAATTTCAGAGGATTTTCTTAGGCCAGAAGTGGTTTTGCCAGTTCTTTCCTCTGAAAGAGAGCCTCCAGCACCAGGTATTTGTTGGTGGTCTCTCATCCAAGTACTGACCAGGGATGAACCTGCTTAGCTTCCAAGAAAGAGAGAAAGAAAGAAAGAAAGAAAGAAAGAAAGAAAGAAAGAGAAGAAAAGAGAAGGAAAGAACTTGAGGATTTTGGCATGGAAAGTGGGACAATGAAAATGTTTCATGGGTGCATAAGAGAGTGAAGCGGGTGGGAAGTTCTGATTCTGAAGGAGAACTTTTAAATACAGCAGAATCTCCTCTCTCTCTCTCTCCCTCTCTCTCCCCCATTTCTTCTTATCTCTGTCCTACTTCATTCCTTCTCCAAGAACATGTCCGCACAACACTCTTATAGCGCGACGATTCCACTTTCAACCTCCTATGGAATCCTGGGGTTTGCAGTTCCGGGAGGGGCCGGCCGGAACTGCAAACCCCAGGATTCCATAGGAGGTTGAAAGTGGAATCGTCACGCTATAAGAGTGTCGTGCGGAAATGGCCCAAGACAGGAGATGCAATCCCACCAATGCCCTCCTCTTTAAACAAACAGACTAGTCCTCATCTTTCCCTTGCACGTCTGCATGCCTTTCTCTCCTCCTCTTCCTCCATCCCTCCTTGCTGCACAATAACCCAGGTGCACCAAACTTTGTCCTCCGCTGGCTTGCCTCTGGAAGGGGGAAGGAGCCATAAATCACTTTAAGCGGCCCCCCTTCCCTCCCTCTTGCTCTTGTCCCTTCCATCTTCTCTTCCCCCTCCCTCCCTCCCTAAATCCTTTTCTCTTTCCCTTTGAAGATCATGTTAGCCTGTGATTTGTGGCGCTCTTGAAGTGCAACCCCTCTCTCTCTCTCTCTCTCTCTCTGCTTGGGAAGCGAACAGGCCCAGGGTGGAGGGAGCAATGATGCATTGGCTTGTTAATCAGCCTGGTATTATAGCTGTTGGTGGTACTAAGATCCCAGCTGTTTCTAAGTGTGTGTGTGTGTGTGTGTGTGTGTGTGTGTGAAAGAGACCGTCTTTCTCCTTAACCGTAGGGGGGAAAATGACTTAACTTCCCTCCCTTCTTTGGTGAGAAAAAGTGCTAAGGAGCTCCTTTAGAAAGACAAGGTTGCATCCAGACTGGCGAGACCAAAAAGTCCCACATTTTGTCCCCGTTCTTTTCCGTTTTTATTTTGGAGATCTAGATGCATTTCGTTTATCCCGTAATATTTTCTGTCAAATCCTACCTACATAGAATCATAGATTTGGAAAAGACCACAAAGGCCATCCAGTCCAACCCCCTTCTGCCACACAGGGACACACACTCAATGCATCCCCAGCAAATGGCCCTCCAGCCTCTGTTTAAAAACCTCCAAAGAAAGAGACTCCACCACACTCCCAGGCAGCATCTTCCACTATCCTTCTCCAAGAACATTTCCGCACAACACTCTTATAGTGCGACGATTCCACTTTCAACCTCCTATGGAATCCTGGGGTTTGCAGTTCCAGGAAGTTCTTCCAGATGTTTAGGTGAAATCTCTTTTCTTGTACTGTAGTTTGAATCCATCGCTCCATGTCCTAGTCTTTGGAGCAGCAGAAACAAGCTTGCTCCATCTTCAACATGACCTCCCTTCAAGCAAGCTGAGGATGAAGGTGGAGAGTGGGAGGAAGGGAAAGAAACTGGGACCTTGTAAAAGCAGCTGGAAAAGTGGGACGGTGCAGGATTATCGAGGATTTCTTCGTGCAAACAGGACAATTGGAGGGCATTTTGTAGCCATTTTTAATAATTTGTTTAAAAAATTTTTAAAAGTCTCCAGGAAGTTTCCTTTCTGTTTGTTTGATTTTTATTTTGATCATCAGGCCACAATAACCAGCCCGGCTTTTTGTTTTGTTATGTTTTGGTTTTGCTGCTAATGAATACTTCAGATTCCGAACACTGTAATTAAGAAGCGAAAATGAATAAAACATGTGGGCTGAGATCAAACGTTGTTTCAGAGCAGTGTGTAAATATCTGCCGGCAGAGTGACGTTATGCAGCCCCAACGCGGGATACCCATAAAGCTCAACGTACAGGGCTTGGTGGTCAAAGCAGGGGATGGACAATTTGTTATTCCACTGCAATGCACCATTTGCAGGGGCAACGCAGAGAAGCAATGCTCTTTCACACAATACCTGGCGCATTTTCATTCCAAAGGTCCCACATATGCAGCTCTGCTTATGCCATCACCAGCTGGACACAACCATCATGTCTTATTCAAAAAATCACTCTGTATGCACAGTGGTACTTATGCTTAAGTACACCACTAACATGATCATCACCCGGTAATTTATCTACTATATAAAAGTCAAAATTCGTCTGTTTGTGAGTTTGTCTGTTTGTCTGTGTCAGGCAGGCGAAGACCTCATATGATTGGCTGGTTGTGAAGACTATGGAATTCTGGGGTTGGCAGTTCAGGGAGTGCCCTTTAGAATTCTCAGCCAGAGAGCTCAGGCCTGTTTACTATGGAGACGAGACCTAGCAGCAAGAAGGAGGGCAGCATATTTCCCTCAGGAACCCAAATTCTATATTTTAATACAGTAGAGTCCCAGTTATCCGACACTCGGTGATCAGACACTCCGGATTAACCGGCGTCGTGATGGCCTGGGGGCGTGGCTGTGGGCATTTCCGCGCCCCCAGACACCCCCGACACGCTTCCAGGCCCGCCCCGACACGCCCCCCAAAATGGCGGCCGCCGTGGGAGTCCGGGTAATCTGACCTTTTCAGTTATCTGATGCTGCAGCCGCCCGTTTGCGTCGGATAGCTGGGACTCTACTGTAACTCCGAATACAGATTGGATTGGGGAATACGGGGAAAAGTTACAGATACTGGACAAGACAGTTCGGGGAATTAGGGACACAGGATCTCAAATCTTTTTCATAGAATCATAGACTCATAGAAATGTAGAGTTGGAAGAGACCCCAGGGGCCATCCAGTCCAACCCCCTGCCATGCATTTAACAAGTATTAACATTTAACAAGTATTACCTATGAGAAAGTAAAATCGTGGGCAAAGTTGGGTATATATGCTAATACGAAATACTTCTGGACCCAAGCATTTGGGATAAGAGATACTTGACCTGTTTTGACTCGCCATTCGAGAACTGAATTGATTCCATGGATCTCCTCTAGCGGAGATGAACCAACAGGTTCTGCCTAAACGCAAGTGAGGATCTCAGCCCCAAAATCTGAGCGCCCTGGCCCTGCCTACATTCATGCATTAACAACCTTTCTCTCTCTCTGCCCAAACACCCTTGAGAATGGAGACCCGAGGACAGGGCTCGCTCGGTGGGACGGAAGCCTAATAAAATTCAATTATATTTATATCATCCGCTCAGATCCCGGGGAGATGACAAACAATAAATTATCCAATCCTCTGGTTTTTATGTAGCTTCGCCACTTTCAGGCTCCCGCGCTTACTCACTCATTCGTTTTATGGGCGTTCATGCGCCGGGTGCTTCCGTTTGCTACCGAAGTGTCTGTAAGAGAAGGATTTGCCAAAGGAATGGGTTCTGTTGGGCCATCCAGAAACAGGTCCATTTTTCTGCCTGAGAAGATCCTTCAGGGGCCGCACAGACTGCGAAAAATGCCAAACGTCAAAATCAATCGAACAAACAAAAACAGAAATCTGCATTCCTCAACATTTTTTATAATAACTACAAGGGAAGCTGACGAAAGTGACTGAGCTAACAGAAAATATTGGCTTTGATCAGAGAAAAATCTTCGGGAGACTTTTCTGAAAGATTGGAAAACCCCTATAGACTTTCTCCAGAAAAAAGAAAATGATTTGGTAACTTTTGGTTTTGACATTTAGCAAGGTATTGTCGAGGTTTGAGCATCGGACTATGGCCATTTCTGCACGACACTCTTATAGCGCGATGATTCCACTTGCAACCTCCTATGGAATCCCGGCCGGCCCTTCCCGGAACTGCAAACCTCAGGATTCCATAGGAGGTTGCAAGTGGAATCATCGCGCTATAAGAGTGTCGTGCAGAAATGTTCTATGACTTTGGAGGCCAGGTTCAATTCCCCTCTTGGCCATGGAAACCCACGGGTGACACTGGGTGTGTCACATACTCTCAACCCCAGAAAACCCCATGATAGCTTCGCCTTAGGGTCACCATAAGTCAGAGGTCAACCAGTTTTGGTGCTGAGTACTTTGGCTCATTAACCACTGTGGTGTAGTTGTCTGAGCATTGGATTAGAACCCAGGAGTCTAGGGTCATTTCTGCACTGTTATAGTGCGATTATTCCACTTTCAACATCCTATGGAATCCTGGGATTTGCAGTTTAGGGAATGGCCTTTCAGGATGGCCTTTGAGGCCTCTCCCTAAACTGCAAGCCCCAGGATTCCATAGGATGTTGAGAGTGGAATAATCACACTATAGCAGTCTAGTGCGGACACGGGTTCACTTCCCCATTCGGCACGGAAACCCACTGACCTTGGGTGCACCAAACATTCTCAGCCCCCAAAACCCCATGATAGAGTATCCTTAGGGTCACCATAAGTCAGAAACAATTGAAGACACCCAATAACAGCACCACAGACTTTGGCCGTGCATGGGTTCTGGTCCGAATTAAGCCTGAGGATCAGAAGGAAGAATCTCAGTTCTTCCTACAGCATTCCTGAGATGGCACAACTGAGTTTGAAGCCTTATTCTTTCAGGCAAAGGACAAAGGGCTCCCAAAGATGATGCTCTATAAAGGACAAAACGCAGGTGGAGGTTTCAGACAGATCCATCCCCCCTCCATTTGCCTCCAGGGAAGCAAAGAGGCCAAAACAGCTGGGGAAGGGCAACCAGCCACAGTCAAATGACCCCCTATAAAGTCTTTTTTTCTTGGTTTCACAAACAGCTGGCTGTTGGCTGGGCCGTAAAAGGGGACACAATTGGGGAGGAAATTGCTGGGCTGATTTTGGGAAGAGGGGGTAGAGAGGGCCAGGAGTGGGGAATGCGGAGGAAGGCCTTATATCTCTTCCACTGGCCAAGGCATGGCTCTGAGAACCCCTTAAAGAAGAGCAAAAAGGGAGCACACAGAATCCCTTAAAGAAGGCAAAAAGGGAGCACACAGTCCGGAGAGCCACACTGAAGGAAACTGCTTACACATATGCATTTATTTTTTCCATTTATTTTTATGTCTTTCTCCCAGAGTGGGACCCAAGGCAGCTTTCAGAAACAATTAATAAAAACTATCCCAATAAAACTTTACAAACAGGTAAAACCGCCAGATGAAGCAGCACGAAATCATTCTACAAACATACGGAAATTTAAAGAGATAAAGCATTCCAGTTAGAAGCTCTCCTGCTTGTGCATTAAAAGCCTGCTTGAACAGAAATAACTTTGCTTGGCTACAAAAGGAAAGTGAGGTTTCCAGTGGAAGGGAGTTCCACAGTTTGGGGGCAGCCACGGAGAAGGCCTGTCTCTCGTGTCCTCACCAAGCAAGACTGGGATGGGAACGGGAATAAGATAAGACTCTGGCAGGTTCATATAAGGAGATATGGTCTTTGAGATTGTCTGGATTTAAGCAATATAGGGATTTATAGGTCATGACAAGTACTCTGAGTTGTGCATCAAGATGAACTGGTAGCCGGCGAAGCTGTTTTAACAAAGGAGTTACATGTTCCCAAGAACTGGCCCTAGTGATTTCAAGCTAAGTTAAACATGCAGAAAAGATTCTGAGCCACCTCCTAAAATATCTTGCCATCCTCTGCAGAGGGAACAATGGCTAGAGCACCAGAATAAGATGCAAAGAAGAAGTGCATCATACACAGGTTGCAATCTAACATCCTCTCAGTGTAGTGTGGAAAGGTCCTTTGTCTCCCCTCTGTTGTCGTTGGGTGCTTTCAAATCATTTCTGAGTCACGGCAACCCTAAGGTGAACCTTTCACAAGGTTTTCTGGGGCTGAGAGTATGTGACATGCCCAAGATCAGCCAGTGGGTTTCCATGACCGAGCAGGGAATCAGACCCTCATCTCCAGGGTCATAGTTCGATTCTCAAACCACTACACTACGTTGGCGCTCTTCTCTAGATCCCTTCTATTGGTGGTTAGCAATCCTTGTTGCTTTTTCAGTTCACTCTGCAAACAGATTCTAATCCTGAATCTCGAAGAGTTAAAAAAAAATCCCTTCCACTCTTCATTTTCACCACCCAACAGCTGGGAATGGCAAGAGAGGAGTTTCTCCATTGCATCACCTTTTGGGACATAATTGCTCTTTTGGCCAAAGGAGGGAAATGCCCAGGATGACACAGAGAGGGACAAAACCTGTCACAAATTACAGACCGCTGGGCTTGTTATACAGCCTTGTTGATTTACCCTCTTGAGTGAGGACAATATTCATTAAAGCTATTTACACTTTCCAAGATAAAGCCAAGAATGCAATCCGTGCAATCATCACCTTGCAGCTAGTGTGTGCCTATCTTGGCAGCCGGACAAGCCATGTTTTCTTTCTCTCTGCAATGTTGACAGCCACAGTTTCCCACAGATAAGGCTGGGATCCTACATGTAGGATCACAGCCATTGGTGGAGCTCCTGTATTGGAATACTGGAATACTATGTTTCACGGTAATAAATAGAAATTGGAGATACGATGGCATGGATAATCCTAACTTTAGTACTCAATACTATATCTTTACATTTCAGGATCTTGTCTAGTTCCTTCATAGCTGCGTTTCCAAAGCCAAGACTCCTTCTGATTTCTTGACTGCAGTCTCCATTCTGATTCAATATCTGAGCCAAGGTATGGAAAATCTTGAACTATTTCAATGTCTTCATCACCTAGTTTAAGGTTATGTGCATCATTTGTGGTCAATATTTTTGTTTCCTTAATGTTCAGCTGTGAACCTGCCTTCCCACTTTTTGCCTTAACTTTCTTCAGTAACTGTTCCAAGTCTTTGCTGTTTTCTGCTAGTATTATGGTGTCATCTACATATCTTAAACTGTTGATTTCCTTCCTCCAGTTTTCATCCCTCCTTCCCCTGAGTCTACATTAAGCACACAAGTTAAACAGATGGGGTGATAAAATGCAGCCTCGCCAATTGGAGACCACTCTGTTTCTCCATATTCTGTTCTCTTGTTCTGCATACAAGTTACACACCAAGTTGCAAGTTACACATCTAAGGCAATCAAATGTTGTGGCACACCTATTGCCTTAAGAGCAATCCATGGGGAGAACTACAAGTACCAAAATCCCCCAGAGAGGACGGGGAATGCCCTCTGTCCTCTTCCACATTTGGTCCTAGAGGGAACAACTTCACCATGCCTTGTGATAATATTTTGCCTTGTTATGTTCCCTCACTCAATTCTTGTAGTTCTTTCTGCTACTGCATGGCTGCATCCTAGTGGTGACATGTGAATTTTTGCAGTTTTTTTTTTTAAAGAGCTCCCTGCCACACCAGCTGCCTCACTATTAAAGGGTGCCTTATCTGCCGATCTGTCTTTTGGCAGCCCACAGCCTTTTTGCCACCTCTGCTGATAATGGCTGCTTTGAAGTCCAGTCGAAGTGTGAATTTACAGTGTGCTTAAGAGATGAGACTCTAGAAAGAGGCCATAAATTAGTTTGCTCGACAGAAGCTTCTGAGAGGGGGAGACCTTGTCGTGGTTGGATATCCTTCAGCCTGGGCTGATCCCTGCACCATCCTCTGGCACAGCAAATTGTTCCAAAAAGTTACACAAGTTACACAAGTTACACAAGACAACACAAGGGGCGGGGTGTAATGTAATGTAAAAAGAGCAAGGCCATGGGCACCCTGCACCACCCATAGATAGATAGATAGATAGATAGATAGATAGATAGATAGATAGATAGATAGATAGAGAGGGTGGATGGATGGATGGATAGATAGATAGGGAGGGTGGATGGATAGGATAGATAGATAGATAGATAGATAGATAGATAGATAGAGAGGTGGATGGATGAGGGTAGATAGATGGAGGGTGGATGGATAGATAGATAGATAGATAGATAGATAGATAGATAGATAGATAGATAGAAGGTGGATGGATAGATAGATAGATAGATAGATAGATAGATAGATAGGATAGATAGATAGAAGATAGATAGATAGATCAGATAGGGAGGTGGATGGATAGATAGATAGATAGATAGATAGATAGATAGATAGATAGATAGATAGATAGATAGATAGATAGATAGATAGGTGGATGGATGGATAGGATAGATAGATAGATAGATAGATAGATAGATAGATAGATAGATAGATAGATAGATAGATAGATAGATAGATATTTTAAAAATTGACATTTTCCAAAGACTCTTAAGGCCCCTCCCTAAACTGCAAACCCCAGGATTCTCTAGGATGTTGAAAGTGGAATAATAGCACTATAACAGTCTAGTGTGGAAATGGCATAACAGGACAGCATCAATTCTTGCACTTCTCCTACTGACTAAGATCATTTTTCGCTGCCTGTAGCTTCTTCTGATTGTTCCAGCCCTTGACTAGGACAACATGTTGGGAGCGCTGAATATCTGAGGGTTGTTTTAGCAAGATATTCGATATACTGTCGTCACAAGAGAGGAGAAGGGTTGATCTGAAGAGAGCTCAGAGGCACAGGCGGAGGGAGACGGGAAAGTTAAAGTTTGTATCAAAACACTCTCTCCCACCTTGATGTGCGGCTGGTCTTCTGTGTTTGACAGATAATTATCAGATCAGAAGTCAGGCATCCCAGAAAGCAAAAGGATCATGTATCCTGTGGACAGAACGCTTCCCTGGAAGAAGTCAGAAGAGTTGCAATAAAAATCACAGAAAAGACACAGGTTTCCTTTCGGGCAGAAGCTAGCAAACTGGGTTAAAGGTATTAGTAGGATTTTTTAAAATGGGCCATCTGCAAAATGACAATGATACCCCCCCCTCATTTTGCATGAATGAAACAAGACAAGCTTGCTTTTAAGGCAAAGGTGTCCTATGGATGTCCTGGGCTCAGTCTAGAAATCATTTGATGTATCCTGGGGTAGAAATATGCTTTTGTTTATTGGGAATGTGTTGTAATGTTGCAACTCTTTTATTGAGAGGCCGGTTTCAGAAGTACCTAGTGTGTCATGGCTCTATAACACAAGGAAGAGGGCAGATTGGGGTGCGGGGTGGTTGCTGTTTAAAGACTAAGGCCCTTTTTGCACCTTACCATTTTCCATTGTCATTCTGTTGTGATCCCGGCAGTGCCATTGAAAGCTCCCCTCTGTACCTGGCTGGCTGCCTGCAGAAGGGTAGCACAAGAGACATATACCTTCCTTCCGCAGTGCAGCCAGCCACTTCTGGTTCTCACTGGGAAAGGAAGCACCCAAATCATGCTTCCGCCCTTTCTGCATGGCTGTTGGCGACAGGAGCATCACATGGATTGGGGGCCATTACCAGACTTTTTCCAGTAATGGAATATCCTGCGATTGCAACAGCTGGGGATGCAAGGGCAGCAGGACTGCAAAGATGTCGTGCACAAGCACGACTCGTGGACCAGAAGCAATGTGTCCCCATCCCAGGACAGTGCAGAAATGGCCTAAATCTAAGCTGAGCCTCACTTGTTGGTGGAAATGGGAGGGAAATGTCACCTTGCTTGCACCCCGGTGGGAAGCTGAGCAGTCTTCCTTTCTCAATCCGTCAGCTGGCTCTTAAGATGGACTTGGGAGGTCAGGCCAAAAGGTCTTACTTAGGCCATTTCTGCACTAGACTGTTATAGCGCTATTATTCCACTTGCAACATCCTATGGAATCCTGGGCTTTGCAGTTTCGGGAGGGGCCTCAAAGGCAAACCCCAGGGTTCCATAGGATGTTGCAAGTGGAATAATACCGCTATAACAGTCTAGTGCGGAAATGGCCTCTGTCATGCACATGTAACCAAGCAGCCAATATTGGTTTGATTCTTACACCTACACCAATATTATATACCTATATTCCTATATCATTATAGTGACTTCCTTGAAGATCTTACAGCTGCTTTTGGCTTGGGTAAACTCCACCAACCTGTTCACAGAGATTGTCAGCAAAGAAACTTGGAGCTTTCCAGCCTGATGCTATTCCGCCCCAAGTTTAGTGCACCGTAATGAGAAGGCTACAAAGGCAGGGAGAATGATTTTACTGCTCTCTTTTTGATCTCTCGCTTATTGCTCCAGGTCTTGAGTCGGTAAAGCTGAGGTCAGCTCCCATGTTATTGGTGTCTGTCCATATTTTCCTTTTTTTTCTCTTCCAAGCGAAGGCACCTTGAACGCATCTCTCTCTGTTTTCCTCCCGTGATGAATGTGAGCGCTAATGAAAGAATGGCAGCAGATGCCAAACATTCAACTGGGGAGACACAACGCCAGGTTGAAGTCTTTGAACTCTCTGCGCCTTTGAAGACTTCATTAGGTCCAACAGGTTGACACGTGGGGTGATGGGACATAAAAATGTGGAGATTAAATCCTAAAACACCTGAATGCCGGAGATAGTATTCATAAAGTTAAAGGGAAGGTAGGGGGAGAGAAACATCGCCAAGGGCCAGAACGATGGATTTGCAGATATTTATGGCTGAAATGAATATCTTAGATTTTTGTGGTTCTTTGAGGGGTTGTCCCCCCCACAAGGTCCATGTCAACAAAGGCTGAAGGATCTTCTTCCTTGTACTCGGTTTGACAACAGGACATTTTTTCTCAGTCTTGCTGGGAAAGTATTGAGGCAAAGATGGAAGTCATTATGGAAAGGACAGCTGGGATCTCATGGTTCTCACACTGCATGTATCAGTTCGTCCGAAAAAGATGCCCACACTTCCATGGACATTTTGGAGATTCTTGAACTCTTCAGATGGTAAGAAAGACATGGTGTTGTCATTTTTGTTTTGGGCTGGGACTTTGGGAGTCCAGGGTTCAAACCTCTGCTCAGCTGTAGAAACCCACTGGGCAACCTTGGGCAAGTCACGCTCTCTCATCTCCAGAAGGCTGCAAGAGTAAGTCCTCTTTTTGAGCAGATTTTGACAAGTAATCCTAGGAGAGGGTCACCAGGAGTCAGAATTAGCTTGAAGACTCCTAACAATGAGCCACTGTGGAATAGTTGAGCATCGAATTAGGTGTCTGGGAGGCTAGGGTTCAAGTCACACTCTCTCATTCTCAGAGGGAGGCAATTGCAAGCTTTCTCTGGATAAATCTTACCAAGAAAACCTTAGGGCAGAGTCATCATATTGGAGCCAGTACTGTGGAGTAAATGGACTGTTGCATTAGTTCTCTGGGTTTTCAGGATCTGAATCTTTGTTCTTTCATGGAAACCTACTGGGTGACCTTGGAGCATCACACTTTCTCAGCCTAAGAAAAGTCTTTTAAAAAAAAACTTACAGCAAACAACAACAAGGTCCACTCATCATAGAATCATAAAGTCCTAGAGTTGGAAGAGACCCCAACGGCCCTCCAGTCCAACCCCCTTCTGCCATGCAGGAAGATACAATCAAAGCACTCCTTGCTGATGCTCTGCTTAAAACCTCCAAAGAAAGAGAGACTCCATCACACTCCTAGGCAATTCTTCCTAATGTTGAGGTGGAATCTCTTTTCCTGTAGTCTGAATTCATTGCTCCATATCCTAGTCTCTGGAGCAGCTGAAAACAGGCTTGCTCCATCCCCCATATAACATCCCTTCAAATAAGTACTGGAGAGTATATCAACCACGGTTTAAGCATCCCAAAAAAAAGAGGGGGAAAAAATTACTGAGGGAATGCGAAGACAGCTAATAGAAGAGTTCTAGGCATGAAGGATTTGCAAACTCCAGGATTCCATAGGATGTTGAAAGTGGAATAATAGCGCTGTAACAGTCTCATGCAGAAATGGCCTCACTCTCTGCGGTGCTAGAAATGTAGGGTCTGTTGGAAAATTTCATTGGTGGGGACAGAATTCTTGCAATGCCTTCCTTTTGCCCCCCCCCTTTGCTGGTAACTTACAGTCTTTCCAACCAGGCCTGAAGAATCGGGAACTGTACGTGCTTGTGATCCCAACCTTTGTCTTTGCCCGGTCCTGAGCAGGGTGAGGGCAATGCTTTCCAAATGGCAGCTCAAGTGCTCAGCGTGCAGAAGGATTTATACCCTGGAAATCAAACCACTTACCTTGTGTCAGATCATAACAGCATGGAAGCATATTTTAAACCCGGGCAGTTTGGTGCCACTAAGCTGTTCCTTATTTGTGCGGTCTTTCCCCTTTGCTTCGGCGCTCGCTTCTGGTTTTACCCAAGTTGCAACCCTCTGTCTACCTTGCGTTTATTTTCTCCCCCTAACAATTCCATCTTGAGGTGACCTTTGCAGAACTAGATAATATTTTATTTACCTTCTTTTGTGCGTTTACTGTTAAATGTTAATGAAGGTAAGGGATCCAGAGGCAGGCAAATAAAACATTTTAATTGACTTAAGCGCAACCATAACAGCAAATTGGCTACTTTGGAGAGAAGAGGTAGAAATAAAGCTCGAAATATGCTGAAGCTTGCTCTGTTCCGATCCTTTGAATACGGAAAGTGGAAGGTTTGGAACTCTCCCAAGGTCTGCTCCCAAACTGAGGCTCCTTCTTTTAGGATACAGAAGTAACGGACACTCCGGTGGGGTGAAAAGGAATAACCGATTTATTAGCTAGCAGGCAAAGTTACAGATGTAAAATGAAGCCAACTTTCCACCTAATAGGAAGCAACTGGCAACCATAATCAGCTGTTGGAAGCAACAATGGAGTTGTTTGGAGCAACACGGTGCATTCGTGGCTTCTCCTGGTCTATGCTGTGCTCCCCTTGTCCAATCTGCGGGGGTCTTTGTAGACAAAAGACCCTCCTAAAATACATATATTTCTTTGTTCTCATCAATCACACCCTGTTGACCTGTCTTGCTGAGTAATAACATTACTCTATTCATCTGAACAAACTGATGTGTAGTCTCTTGCTTATCTATGGTCTCATTCACACTGCAGAATTATAGCACTGTTATTCTACTTTAGCTGCCGTGTTTCCATCCCTTGGAATCGTGGGATCTGCAGTTTAGGGAAAGGCATTTAGAATTGCCAGCCGGAGAGCGATAACTCCACAGTAAACGACAACCTGGGAGGCAGTGCGGTGTAGTGGTTTGAGCAAACCCCTGGATTCCATCAGATGTTGAAAGTGGAATGATAGCACTATAACAGTCTAGTGCGGAAATGGCCCAAAGTGTGTGTCTGTCTGTCTGTCTGTCTGTCTGTCTATCTATCTATCTATCTATCTATCTATCTATCTATCTTTGCACAGAAATTTCTGGAGTTGCATCCTAAGGAAGCCCAGAAGGCCTAAGACTGCCCTACAAGGAGGTAACGTCCAGGAGTACAACAGAAAAGAATCATAGAATCACAGAACCTTAGAATCCTAAGGTTGGAAGAGACCCCAAGGGCCATCTGGTCCAACCCTATTCTGCTATGCAGGAGGAGACAGTCCAAGCACTCCTGATAGACAGCCATCCAGCCTCTGTTTAGAAACCTCCAAAGAAGGAGGGTCCACCACACTCTGAGGCAGAGTATTCCACTGTTGAACCACTCTTACCATCGGGAAGTTCTCCCAAACATTTAGATGGAATCTCTTTTCCTGATGTTTGGCACCATTGCTCCGTGTCCTAGTCTCTGGAGCAGCAGGAAACAGACTTGCTCCATAATGACGTCTGCCATCCTGAATTTACCACCATGCCATGAAGTACTGGGTGGGTCAATCTTCCCAGCTGGAGTTCAACCCCTAGAAACTAGGAATGTAAATCTTGGTTCATTTCATTATTGAAGGAAAGAATAAGTAACGTCAGCAATTTTCTCCCCGCTGCCCAGGAACATTGAGTGAAGGTTTTGGCTGTGATTCACTGTTTGGGATGTCCTTCAGGAAGATGCATCTCTGCAGAAATTTGTGTGTGTGTGTGTGTGTGTGTGTATTGCACATGTATTTTGATATGTGGTGGTCAGGAAACCTTTACAAGGTTCTACCAAGATCCCCAGTAATTTTTCAAGTGATTCTCTGTGGGAGGAGATGGTGAAGTTTGACTGAGATCAAATTATGCCACATGGCCTGCAATTATATGTAGGAAAGGAGCAAGCATGCCAATGAGTTCGACTTTACCCAAGCGGTCCAAGAATTCCAGCTTATCTGGGTGCAAAATTTGGATTGCATGGCTGGAGAATTGGTGCAAACGAGAACCAACTTTGCCAATTTCTAAAACTGAGACCAGCGTCCCTCGGCTTCTCCCCTCAGCACTCAAACCACCCTCCACCACCCCCTATATCCCCTCTCTTCGGCACCACAGTCGATCCTTCTGAGAAAATAATACGAAAGATTTCCCCGCTAAGCCTCTGTAAATGGACTCCTAAGCCCCCCAAAGCCCCTATTGATTTAAGCAGGCCAGGCCAAAATTGATATCATCCCCTAAGCCACACGGTTCATACTTGACCTGATGCAATAATATATAATAATATATATATATATATTTTTTTTGGAAAAAAGAGAAAGAGAGAGAGAGAGAACTCATGGGGAAGGGGGAGGGGACCTGGAATTAAAACACATCTAATTTGCTCCTTGGTTTCCTTTTCTTCTCGCCTGATCCCTGCTGCGTTCTCAAAGAGAGGGGGAGAGAGACACACTCCCATCACCTCCAGCAAGGCAGGGAAAAAAGCGGTGCAGGGGGACACACACCCCGGAGGGAATTTTCCTGCAAGGATGTCTCTCATCCATCAGCTTGTGCCAACTCAGCAAGTCACTGAAATGTGGGAGTTTTTTCTTTTCTGGAGAAAGGGAAGGCGGCAAAGGATTTCGTGCATAGGGGTGAGTGAGTTGGGTCTTTTTGTTTGGGTTTTAAACAAAGAAGAAGGATCCTTTTTCCCTTTCCTATCTCCCCAACCCCTCCTGGTTTCTGGATTTCTTTGCCAAATTAAAAAAAAAAATCTGCAGGATACCTCTGTCTTGCTATTTTGGAAACTCTGGCAGAGAAGTGGGGGAGACAGCCAGAGACGTGCTTGTGTGCACTTAATGCACACATAGGGTTTTGTAGCTAAAATAAGGGCATTGCCTGCCCAGAGAAGAATTCTGTGTGGGCCATGATTTTTTTCCCCTTCCGTTCCCCAATTGCATAGAGGGAGACACTAACAATCCCTCACCCCCAGAACTCTTCTATTTGCTCTCTATCCGTTCCCTTGGTCACTTTGCCTACTTGTTTTCTTTGGTGGCCTACACTGCAGGGGTGTAGCTGGGGGGAAGAAGAAATGAGGGCCTCACCCCTTCAAATAAGAATCATGTGTCTTCTGAATTATTTCCCTCCGGCTTCCCTTCCCTTAAGCATGGAGAGCTGTTTGCGTCTGGAGTTCTTCCATTTGCTGGATTTTCGGTGACTTGGGCCCTTTCCAGCACTATGATTCCACTTCAACTGCCATGGCGACTGCCTTAGATCCTACACCAATGAGACAGAACTTAACTTCATGCTCACAAAGCTATGTGGCCGTTGCACAAGTGTCACCTTGTTAGCAAATTGCAAGGTTGTACGACTCAAGCACATTGGGCACTGAGGTGCATCCTTACACAATGAGCAACCTCTCATCATGGCAACACATATTTTAACTCTGCTTCTGCAACCTTTAGCTGGAGATCCTACACAGAGCAGTGGTGTGGACTTGATAGCCCTGGAGGCTCCTTTCAACGCTATGATTCAAAGAACCTTGAACTGAAGATGGTTCCTCCTCATCAGACAGCTACATCCAACAGCTTTCATAAAGGAACTTATTATTGTAAATACGATTCACAGAATGCCATGGAAATAATCATTTTTCTCCAAGCTATGGGTCTAGATGATGACTGGGGAGAAGAGCGGTACCTTTGGATCCACCTGGGCTTTGCACGGATAGGCCATCCCAGGTGCCAAAGCATGGCCCTCACATCAGTATCAACGCAAACTGCAAACCCCAGGATTCCATAGGATGTTGAAAGTGGAATAATAGCACTATAACAGTCTAGTGCAGAAATGGCCTATGAGTTTATATGTTGCATGGTGTCTTTGTTTTTCTGGAGAGGACTGAATTCCAGGAGGTTGCAACCACTCCTTCGGTAGAACTTTGGAGGAAGAAGGGGAGAATAAAAAAAGAAGGGGGAAGGAGGGAGAGGGAGGGGGAAGGCGGGAGAAAGAGGCCCTGTCTTCCTGATTTACGCCAGGTAGGGAGCGCCCATGGTTCAGAGGCAGAGGAGTGCCCAGCCAAACACCCGTGTGTGCATGAAATTAGAATGTCAACATTTGATTCATGCTGGCAGCCGATGACTGCGAAACAAATTATGTCAGTAGGTGGCAATTGCAATATTAGTCTAAGCAGATAACATTTAGCGAAAAGGAGGGGCTCCACCAGCAGAAATCCTCCCCACCATTTTAATACGTCAACATCATTAGACCCAGGAGGCGGGGAAGTTTTGTGGGAAGGAAGGCAACTCCAAGGGCCTCCCCCTCCACTGCCCCGAAAAACTCCATCTCTTGCAAGTAAATGGATATGGGAGGAAACAGTTATATATAATATATCCATGCATTACAAACACTTCTTCTCTCCTGTGCAAGGCACAGATTTTAAGTCTTTCTCCTGCATTCCAAACATATAATCCAAAATTCTCTGTTTAAGACTTCCAATTAAACAAAGAAGTTCTTCTTTTCTTTCTTTTGTTTAAACAAAACTAACAAAACAACTTTCTGGAGCATCTTTTACTTTTAATTACATCTTTTTTTAAAAGCAAAAAAAACTAAGAAAACAACTTTCTGGAGCACCTTTTGTTTTTAATTGCATCTCCTTTTTTTAAGCAAAAAAAAAGTGGGGGATGTTTTAGAGAACAGAAGTCCAATTTACTAATTAATCTTTTATAAAGAAAACTGAGGCAATGTTTGGCTCAAGCTGTAAGTCTTTCAAGGAGGCGAATTGGGGAAAGAAATGCTGGATTTGGCTTCTCTTCAATTAGGAGCGACAAATTTGCCTTTAGAGAGGCGGGAGAAGAGCCCTCGCTAGAGTTTTTAGCAAGAGTCGCTTCTAGTATTCCAAAAACAAAATTGCTTTGTGGCCTAAAGGATCCCGCACAATGCTCCTTGTAATAACAAGAGCACAACAACAAGCACTGGAATTCAGTTAAATTTTTGGAGTCAATCCATTTTCAAACACTCTGGGCCACAGACCTTGTGCAAGAAAGATAATGCACCAAAACAGCAAGATTTTCTAATTATTTTTACTCACTTGAGTTCTAATGTCATTTGAGTCGGCAGGCTTTCTCCAGAGGAAACTCATGACCTGCATCCCTTTTTAAAGAAAAGTTTCCTTACCTTGGAAAAAGTTGCACATTTCCGAACCGGATCCTTTTACAAACCTCCCTGTGTGCGCATGCATGTCTTGTTAACACAGCGCCAAGATCCAGCCTGGAAGACAAAACTATTTGGAAGACTGTCTTGTTTGCTCAAGAGGCCCTATAATTCCTTTTCCTTCTGTGGACTGGAAGTCATGCATCCTAAATATCATGCATCCTAAATATATATATATATTCAGATGTGGATTATGAACTTCTAAGACAGGAAGCCAGATGGATATATAAAACTGGGTCCCTCTTTACCCAAAGGGTTAAATCTTAGGGTCGATCATTAATGCTTTTCGTAAATTTGCTCAAAGAGGCCCCCATGGGAGTTTGGGAAAGAGAGCCACGGTGGGTGATTTGTTTGCCATACCTCGGCTGTTAATTTTATTTTAAACAAGGCCTACTTCTACTTTAACGATATCTGCAAGACTATTTTTGCCATGCTAGTTGCTTCTTGCCAAGAACGTACTAAGATGCCTTGCAAAAAGAGAGCGAAGGGGAGAAAAAAAGGCTGTCTATCCACATTCTCTGCGGCGCAATTGTTTGTCCACCCAAGGGGCATTAGTCTCAATTTTGTATCAGCTAGAAACAATGGAAGGGTTTGCCACTGGTCAGCTTCTAATAGTTTCTCTCTCTCTCTTTCTCTCTGGAATGCCCATTGAAATTAATGAGTCAAATTAATCCCTGGTGTAACTTGCATTGATTTCTTCCCCTAACCGCCTGCGTTTGCTTGGATGGCAACCCATTCATGGCCAGAGAATAGGACTTGGGGGTCTCAATGACAGCCTTCATATGAAATTCAAGTCGTTTAATTCTTCATGCTTTGGAAAGGCTGATTCAAAGTGACTTCGAGGGGGGAAAGGAAAAATGCGGCGTAATGAGACGTTTACACGGTGTGTGACCTCGGCTGCGTTTTGCAACTCAAACATGCTTTACGTCAGCCTGTTGATGTAACCGTGCGCTCCGCAACACAACGCCACACCACACAAAGCCCATTTTAAGGGGCGCCTGGAAAACTCTGCCACAACCGAAGTCATTACCTTACCCACATGGGTAGCCTCATTAAAAGTCGGCCTGACTATTTACACTGGGAAGGATGTGGAAAAAGAGACAAAGTCTCAGAGTGTTGGGGGGAAAAACAGTGGGAGATGATTGTATTCTTAAAAATAGCCCATCTCTTTTTTTGCAAAAAAACCCAACAACTACAATTTTGCTTCTTTTCTGCATCTCCTCTGTTGGGTATCACCAATCCTCTTTGCTTTTTATTTAAATGAGGAACCAGGTTAGCAAAGCTGTATTGCAAAATTTTGTCCCAAAGGCAAACTGTGCCTCCAATTTCCCCGCTGAACCCGGAGGCACCACAAGGCATCCTTTGAGTTTAAAACACTGACCAACAGCAGTGTTGGGGCGACGGTTGTCCAATATTCCAGATGAGCATCTCCTTGATTGTTTTTTTATATATATATAAATAAAAAGCAAGATTAGACACTAGAAAAGGAAAGTATTTCATCACTTCCATAACAGAAATGCAAAATTTGCACCCTTGCAAGCCTTCTCTTCTAGGAAAAAAAAAATTAAACATGCATCCGGGATATTTTTATATATATTTTTGGGGAGGGAATAGTATTGGAGAGAAGAAAAGGAAAGTATTTATTGTTTCCATTGTACAAATACAAAATCTCTAGCAACATGTTTCTAGCTTGCTGAGACTCAGAGAAACCTGGGATTGATGACTGAGATTTTATATATACATATACATATACATATATATATATATATATATATAGAGAGAGAGAGAGAGAGAGAGAGAGAGAGAGACATTTTACACACACACACACACACACACACACATATATATGCATGCAAAAATAAAGGAAGGAAGGAAGGAAGGAAGGAAGGAAGGAAGGAAGGAAGGAAGGAAGGAAGGAAGGAAGGAAGGAAGGACAGATAATTTGCACCATCTTTAATTGTTGCCTGGACAACTTTATTAATGAAACAATCCCTTCCTGCTGAAATCTAGAAAATCTGAAGTTTTTTTTCCATAAAGCATTCTCTTACAGAGTACAATAAATGCAAATGCTCCTTTTCTTCCCCAGAAATAATTAAAACCAACAGTATTAAGAAAGACAAAAGTTATGAAGAACCCTTCAGACAGGAGGAGGAGAAGGGGCGACGGGGACCCCAGCCCCCTTTATCTTCGTGGAGAAACGGAGGTCTTGTAACTTCTCCGCTCTGATGGGGACCATGGAATCAAGAGTGCATTATCATCTCTGGTTAACTGTCAAAGGCATTTTAATGCTTTAGCAGGGAGAGTTAAGTTAAAGAAAAAGAAACTGGAGTCGTGGGGGGAGGGGGAGAGGGAGAGAACCACATAGCAGGCAGATCTTCTTAATCTATCTACCTTTGAGAGGGTAGACAAAGCTGAAACTTGTCCATCCAAGTGCTGGGAGTTAACTTTATCTTTTCAGCCCCATGCAAATTCCCTGAGATCAGAGAGCTTGAGTAAACAAAATTTTGATGTAAACAGATTATCAACATGAGAGGACTGACCGTCTAGTCACCCATGGGGGTTTATCCACCTTAACACTTCCACCCCATAAGGACAATTGTGTGCAATCAATGCATATAAGGCCTTTCACACGGTTGCTAAGGAACTCCCAGTGTCCACGGAAAAATGTGCCGGAACGTACAGAAGCCTTTGCCGAGTGGATGAGGGAAAAACAATGCACGCTGGTTCAATTTTCAACTTGATTCAGTGGGTTATGAAGATGGCGACAGGCACAGAGGTTGACCAGGGACCGGTTGGGTGGGGAAGGAGGGGGCGAAGATGGGGGAAAGGGCCTATTTGCATTTCTAAAACAGGCGTGACTTGAGAGCGTGGAATCTCCCATTGGAGCAACAAGTGGAATCCCATACTGGAATTGCAGGGGAGACGCGGGTAGTGTGGCTGGGTTTTCAGAAAGCACCAGAAGGAACAGTGGAAATTTACGACTCATGCAAGGTTGGCGGTCAGGATGTACACAAGTCACAAGTTTGTCTTCGGTGGAAATGGAAAGCTTTGATTTGGGTTAACTTAGACATGTGTTTTTCTGCAAAATTAACACACCCTCCACGGTGCAGGCCAGAGCTTTCCAAACTTTTCAGGTTGGTGACGCACTCTTTAGACCTGCATCATTTCGCGACACAGTAATTCAGTTTTACTAGCAAACCAAAGGTTAAACTAACCCCTTATAAGAGATACAGACACAGACATAAATTGTAATAATGAAATGTATGGGGATGCATTTACAGATGGTGCAGGTTAGGCGGCGTTTTGTTGGGTGGCTGTGCGTAACTTTTCATATTGACTTCCACTGTTTCAGCCGGTTTACGCATACTGCGCATATGCAGTACCTGTATGATCCCTCGGCCTCAATGTACATGCATGGATATGACAGATATGATATGCACGCACACATATTGCATAAATGCACGCAAGTGGGTATGGCTTATTTCACATCAGTGGCGGAGCTTGGAGTGTGTGGAGGGGAGGTGGGAGGTGGGTGGGGCTACAGTATGAGGGGCATGGCTGTGGTGCCCTGGGGGCATGGCCAGGGCACGCGGCGTGTGGCCAGGGTGCACGGGAGCATGGCTATGGGTCGGGACGCCCCAAAAACATTGCTGCCTGGGGTGAATCACTCCTCCTGCCTCCCCGTCCCTACGCGAGTCTTTCACATAGACTCGGAGGTTTCTCATTATGTTCCCGCGTACCTACACACTGCAGCCAACAGACTAATGTGTCATGACACACAGTTTGGAAGGCTCTGGTGTAGGCTATATTTCAGAGGCAGGGACTGGCAAAGCCACCCTGAGTCTTCCTTGCCTAAGAAAACCCTAGGAAATTGATGGGATTCACCATAAGTCAGCAGATCCAGTGTGGTGTAGTGGTTTGAGCATTGATCTAAGACCCTGAAGACTAGTGTTTGATTCCTCACTTGGTCATGGGAACCACTGGGTGACCTTGGACACATCCCACTGTCTCAGCCCTAGAAAACTCTGTGATAGGTTCACCATAGTGTCATAAGTCAGAAATGACTTGAAGGCACACCGCAAGGCAATGTCAGCAACTGACTTGAAGGTACCTACAACCCCCCCCCAAAGTCTCCAGATCCTGTTGGAACTTGGAAGCTAAGCAGGGCCATCTCTGGCTAGTACTTGAATGGGAGACCACCGATCCCTATCAGGTGCTGCAGGCTCTATTTCAGAGGAGGGAATTAGCCAAACCACTTCCAAATCTTCCTTGCATAAGAAAACCCTAAGAAATTCATTGGGTCGCCATAACAGGCCACCTGAAAGTGTGTGTGTGCACACACACACATGCATGCATGTACACAATCTACATTCATAAATGATGTGACACACCCATTTCTGTCTTTAGGAAGAGCCCACACTCCAAAATACAGAAATTTTGGTGTCTTGTTCTGTTTATGTCAAAGGAAAAGCATTCCAACCTTCAAATAGGATGCACCCCTTAGAATAAAGGGCATCTGCTACCTCCACAACTGTTCAACTCCTCTTACCATCAGATGGAATCTCTTTTGAATCTATTGCTCCATGTCCCAGTCTCTAAAGCATCAGAGAAGAAGCTTCCCCCATCCTCCATATGACATCCTTTCAAATGTATAAACAGGGCTATCCTGTCCCCTCTGAACCGTCTCTTCTCCAGGCCAAACACCCCCAGTTCCCAAAGCCGCTCCTCGCAGAGCTTCAAGGTTTCCTATGCTGGAGTTGCTTTGAAGGGACATAACTCCAGGAAAAGAAAGATTTAAGTGCAGTTCCATGCAGATCTGCTCCAGAGTTGGGGGACACACCCCAAATCATAGAACCCTGGCATGCTAGAGCGGGAAGACCCCCCAAGGGCCATCCAGTCTAATCCCCTTCTGCCATGCAAGAAGACAAAGCATTCCCTTTGACAGATGGCCATCCAGCCTTTGTTTAAAAACTTCCAAAGGAGGAGGAGACGCCACCACACTTCATACTCCACTGTTGAACAGCTCCTACCCTCAGGAAGTTCTTCCTAATTTTTAGGTGGAATTACACCCAAAGGGGGGGGGGTGCAGGAGACCCTCTGTTTTTCATCTGGAAACATCCCAGTTCCCCGGACCCCCAAGTCCCCACCTTCATGTAAAGTGCAGCATTCAGACTTCGAGATGGTAAACAAAAAGAGTCAAGTGATGGATGAAACGGAAAGTCGAGGCGGCTTCCCATCCATTTGTCTTCCTTTTGTCCTCAATCTTGATCTGCCCTGTAGGTTAGTCTTATCATAAAGACAGTATGAATGGCGCTCTCTGCGCTTTTTCTCATTAATGCGGCAGAAAATTGATGAGGGGAGCTCTTGAACTGTGAGGGTGGTTTTTTTTTTTTTGGCAAGAATTATAGTCCTTATTTATTTTGGAGGGACCCGTGTGGCGCTCTAAGTAAATATAACGTACAAATTCTTCCCCCCAAAATAAACATCGCAAGTAATTGCCTGATATATGAAGTTGACATTTTGGTTTTGTGATTTGCTCCGATACGTAAAAATCTAATTTTCTTTCTAGGATGATGCCATTGCAAAAAGAAAAAAGAAAAAAAAGGAGGAGAAAAAGAAAGAAAGAAATGTGAGTAAATTAGAACCAGCGGTTTATCGAGAGAGTGAATAATAACACCCTGTTATAATAGATCAATATTTATTCTGTGGTTTCTCACATTAACCCCCCAAATCTAGCTTTCGGGATGCCAAACAAAATAATGAGAGAGGAAACATGATGTTTGTTTGCTTCTGGTCAAAATAAGGATGTGGGTTTCCAGGTCTGTAACCCACTTCTGCGAAGACTTTCCAGTATCTCTTTGGATGCAACAGAGCCCTGCTGGCGCCTTGTGCACGGAGACGTTCCCTTTGCAGAATTGGAGAGATGGTTGCATTTCATCTGCATTTAGTTCAAAATGGTAGAAGCAAAGTTGTGTACGAAGCATCACTGTGCATGATGCCCAACACTGCACATCGTTGTTGTGTGACTGTGAGTCATTCCCAAATTTCAGTGCCCTGAGATAAACCTAGGGGCTTCAATACCCCAAAGACACCAGATCCCGTCTGATCTTGGAAGCTAAGCAGGGTCAGCCTTGGTTAGGGATTGGATGGGAGACTGCCAAGGAATACCAGCTGCTGAGGGTTATATTTCAGAGGGGGGAACTGGAAAAATTACCTCTAAATATTTCTTTCCTAAGAAAACCCTAGGAAAAGGCCACCATAAGTCAACAGGCAACTTGAAGGCATATAAACACACTTGTCTAAAAGATCTTAAAGACATGAAATTTCATCTCATCCTGGAAGCTAAGGAAGGTCTGCCCTGGTTAGTTCTTGGATGGGAGGCCACCAATGAATAGCAGGTACTGGAGGCTCTATTTCAGAGGAAGGAACTGGCCAAATAACCTCTGAGTACTCCTTGCCTAAGAAAATCCTATGAAATTTACGGAATCACCTCAAGGGCCATCCCTAAGCTGCAAACTCCAGGATGCCATAGGATGTTGAAAGTGGAATAATAGCGCTATAACAGTGGAGTGAAGAAATGGCCTATGACTTACAGGTTTCAATTGGTCAACTGCAGTTGGGATAAACAATATGGCCAAAAACGTGGTCCTGTGGCGCCACTGAAACCCCCCCGTTTAACCTCAGCTCCAGTGAAGACCCAAATCACCCTCTGACCATCCGGTCTTTCCCACTTAAGGTTAACTTGAGTTTATTATTCAGATGCCTGCCCTTGTGTATTAGCCAAAGCATAAATTGCGCATACTAATTACCGTAAATGGGGCCCCACTTTAATGAATTCTTTTAATTAAACTGCAACACAGTGGCTTTGCATGGTGTGGTCTATATTTCATCATAAGCTCTGTTAACCTTCATCTTTGTCTACAGCCAGCACACATCCAACTTGTTTTAATTCTTTTAAGTAGTATGAGTGAGAGAGAGGGAAGAAAGAGGAAGAAAGAAAGAGGGACTAAGGGAGAGGGGAAAAAATGTTAGTGCTCAAGAGGCAGCTTAATAGAACCTTTGGATTATGGCTGAGATTTTACGCTGGAGCTGTGTAGAGTAAATCGGACATTAATTGGGATATTTACCCCTTGGGAATTCATGCATTAATTGCAATATGCAACCCTTGCGAACTCATGCATTAATTGCAGTATGCAACCTGTTTTTGAGTGGCTTCTGCAGCTGAGCCAGCAACATTAAGTGTGCTATCTAATGCACAACTATACATGCGTGTGTATATGTGAATAGCATATATTCATGCACAATGGGACACACCCAAGGATATTTATGTGCAGTGTGCATCCATGGGTATTTTTTAGTTGGAGAAGGGAAGATTTAGACCCGGTATGATAGCCATTTTTACAGTGGTTGGTGTCACCCAGTGCTGTAATGTTCATCTGTGCCTTTTCTTTGCAAGTCACACATTGTACATTGTGATTGTGCATCCTATATTTTACATAGTGGTTATGCATACTATACTTTGCATTTCAGTTGTGCATCCTCCACATTGCACTATGATGACACAATGCAGTTGTTCATCCTATAATTTCCATTATCGTTGTATACCCTACACTTCGCATTTTAATTGTGCATCCTCTATTTTGCATTGTGACTACGTATTGTGTTGCATATCCTATGCTTTCCATTGTGGTTGCACATCCTATACTTTGTATTTTAATTGTGTACTGTGCATTGCACAATGGCACCCAGTCACTGACATGCATTTCACAGCGTTACCATTCTTCATGGGAGTCGTGCATTGCTGTCATGTCATATGTCCACCCAAGGGTACTCATGCTACACTAAGGCCATTTCCGCACAACACTTTTATAGTGCGATGATTCCACATTCAACCTCCTAGGCAATCCTGGGGTTTGCAGTTTCGGGAGCGGTCGGCTGGGACTGCAAACCCCAGGATTCCATAGGAGGTTGAAAGTGGAATCATCGCGCTATAAGTGGCATGCGGAAATGTTCTAAGAGGATGTTGGATTGAGGCTGGCAACTTTGACAAGGGAGGGATCCAAAGGATCAACGTGTGATAACCAATCCCTGTGAAATAATTTGCTTGCCTTTCTTTCCTCCCCGGAAGTCACCAAGGGCATGCGTTTTTCTACACGCGGGTTGGATCCGGCACTCTGCTGGCATGCTTTCCCCCTCCTTTGCCTGCTTAACTATTCCGCACTGTCCGTTTTGATTCTCTGTCGCTTTGATCCGCGTTTGATATCAGCTGCTTCCTTGATGCTAGCGCCTGGTCGCTTCGGGGTCTCCCTCACATACGCTGCCTGCAAGCTGTACTCTTGTGTGACATATGTTTTCGATACCGACACCATCTGGTTCGCCATGGTTGCCCCCCCCCAACTCCCAGTGGCAGCTGCATTGCAACCTGCCCCCTCCCTTTTATCTCTCTCTCTCTTTTGGCAAGCAACACACTTATTAAAAGCTCTTTGTCCTTCCACACACCGGCCAGGGTTTCCTGCTTTAACAGGTGTTAAGTGCAAAACCATGCGCAGAGCAAAGGTGGGATCCACCGTGGGTGGGGAATGATTTCCCCGCTGATACAAGAAGGACGACCTGCAGCTCTCAGCAAGGACCACGTCTCTATCGCACGACCGGCTGGGTTTCGTAATTCTGGGCATGGTGCCACATTAGCAGAAGGGTCTCAGTGCAGGCAGGCAAAACATTGCTAGACTCTGCAAAGGAACTTGCAAGCAAGGAATTAGCAGGGAGGGAAGGAGTCATTTCTATGAGATGCTAACAAAATCCCAGTTCCTGAACCTTCTTGGTTAGTCCCAGTTAGAGAGGACACACTGACTACTGAATGGGATCCACTGCTGAGGCCCTTTTCTCATTTTCCGCAACATTGCAAGTTGGACGCAAGAGAGGGCCTTCTCAGTGGCTGCCCCTCGACTCTGGAACTCCCCCTCCAGGAAGGTCAGAAAGGACCCCTCCTTGTAGTCCTTCTGGCCTCAGGCTAAAACCTCTTTATCCAGACAGGCTTTTAAAACAGAAAGCTCTTAGAGAAAGGATGAAGTAGTAGAGGGCATGCTGATCAAATTTGCAGATGACACCAAATTGGGAAGGGTTGCTAACACACCAGAGGACAAGATCAGAATTCAAAAGGACCTTGACGGATTGGAGAGCTGGGCCAAAAGTAACAAAATGAATTTCAGCAGAGAGAAATGTAAGGTCCTACAGGCAGAAAAAAATGGAATGCACAAATATAGGATCAGAGACACCTGGCTGGACAGCAGTACCTGTGAAAGGGATCTAGGAGTCTTAGTGGACCACAAGCTGAACATAAGTCAGCAGTGTGATGCAGCAGCCAAAAAAGCCGACACGATTCTTGGTTGCATCAATAGGAGTATGGTGTCTAGATCAAGGGAAGTAATAGTACCACTCTGTTCTGCTTTGGACAGACCCCAATCAATGTTTGTTATTTACATGGGTATGACTTATGAGAGAATCAGTGTAGTGTGGTGGTTTTAATGTTGGACCACGACTCTGGAGTTTGACTCCCCACTTGCCCATAGAAACCCACTGAGTGACCTTGGGCCTGTCACACCCTCTCAGCCCCAGAAAACCCTGTGATGGATTCACCTAAGGGTCGCCATGAGTCAGAAACAACTTGAAGGCACACAACAACAATAATGGTTTTTAGTTTTTGTGCCTGAGTTTGAGTTTGGCGTAGCTTAGTTTTAGCTTTAGTTATACATGTGTATTGTATATGCATTGTTATTGTTTTGAATTAGTTTGTATTAAAATTAATAAACAGGAATTTTTAAAAAGCTTATGTGAGACTTGGGAGCCCCAAAATGCTGCTTCCTCCCTTTTTCTTACCTAGGTCCAGTTCTCCCTTTTTTTCCTTTTCTGGGACGCCCTGGCCCTGACCTCCAACTCAAGATGGATCCTTCCCCCTGCCTTCCTTTCTCCCTGTTGGTATTATGTAACGGGGCAATTACTTTATGTTTCCAGGATTATAATATAGGTAATGGATAATAAAAACTCGGTCGAGTCATCAAAGTAAGTGTTCGTTAAGTAGATGGCCACCATGACACGTTCCATGTTACCGGAATTTGGTTCATTCATAAAATGACTTATTTGCTCAAAGGGACTGTCAGCTTTCCTTTGTTGCAAGATAATTAAATCAGCTAACCTCTAATTATTTATTTTCTCCAATTTACATAGTGGGCTTCTTTGGAAAAAGCAACGAGCTCAGAGAACTCCTCCCCCTCCCCATGCTCTCATTTAAAAGAGAAATCTTGCAAGCAGGAATAAATCTAGTACACTGAGATAGCAAGATGGAGGGAAATCATCCCTAATGGAAGCTGAGGTTGGTATCCTAAACTCAAGGTGGTTCACCAAGTCAAAAAGACTGACATAATGTGAACTGTTTGTAAGGTACTCCTAAGGTTTTTGCTGGTTGTCATGCCTCTTGAAAGTCCTAAACCGGCTATTTTCCACCACTAGTCTTCCAGATGTTTTGCACTCCATCTCCCAAAATTCTTCAATTTTGGTCATGCTGGCTGGGATTTCTGGGAAAACAAGTCCAAACACCTGGATGTTCTAGGCCAGAGATCCAGGCATGAGATAATCGGCTTTCACTGAAAAGATGGTTAAACTCTTTTCTCCACACATCCTGGGTCAATATTGGTGGTTCTTGTTGTGTGCCTTCAAGTCATTTCCAGTTTATGGAAACTCTAAGGCAAACCTATCACAGTTTTTTCCGGGGCTGAGAGTATGTGACACGCCCAAGGTCACTCAGTGGGTTTCCATGGCGGAACAGTGGCCGTTTCTGCACTAGAGTTTTATAGTGCTATGATTCCACTTTCAACATCCTATGGAATCTTGGGGTTTGCAGTTTCAGGAGGGGCCTCAAAGGTTCCAAGATTTCCTCAAAGGCCCCTCCCTAAACTGCAAACCCCAGGATTCCATAGAATGTTGAAAGTCGAATCATAGCACTATAAATAGTGCGGAAAACTCAAATGAATTGCTAAGGCTACATAGTTCTGATTGGCCAAGATTATATTGTGTCTGAGGATCAAGAGAATCGGACCATGTACAGATGGAAGACCTAGCATCGTGTAGCCGTTTGAGTGTTGCACTAGGACCCTGGAAAACCAGGGCTCAAAGCCCCACTCAAACACAAAAACCCAGTGGATGACCCTGGGCAAGTCACACGCTCACAGCCTCAGAGGGAGAAATCTTGCTGAGTCAACCCTAGGAGAGGGTCACCATTGGCCAGAGTTGACTTGAAGACACGTAACAAGAACCACCTTTTGTTGTTCCTTTCCAGATATAGGTACCACACCCTAGAGCAAAGCAGCTTCAAACACAGGTGAAGATTTTACCTTGAGAAGGCAGGAGTTGGATTTGCGGTGCGGTTACACGGTGTCATCTCATTGGTGACTTCTGATGCTGCACAACTGGATGTTCATCTACATGTGCAATGCACATCCATTTGCAATTCTGCTTCTGCAACCTCAAATACAGCCATTCCACATCCAGATCTGTAGCTGGGTTTTCATATGTGTAAGACAACAACAATATTCCGGCCCCTGTTTTGTTACTTGACACCACGAGAAATATTGCCAAGTTCTTCCCTGTTGTCTCCCACAGACTGCAAGAAAGCACCAGAAACAAGGACCTAATAGAAAAGAATGCAAAAACTGTGCAGAACCTCTGTGTTTGCTTTTCTTTATGACATTTATTAACAAGTCGATATACAGACAACAAAATATAGTGCTATTCCTGTTTAAAAACACATATGTCTTTGGTGGGGATCAAAAAATAGCTAATATATATTTGATGTCAATAAATATTCATGGCACTCAAGGCCCTTAGAACACATTCCAAACATTATGTTTTCTTTATCCTCTTCTCTTGTTTATCATTTTTATTTTCCTTGATCCAAACCCGGATTGTCCCCATGTCCCACTGCTTGGTTGCTGATGAAAAATCCACCATCTTCCAAAGAGCAAAGTTAGGTCTCTTGGAAGCTCTTGTCAAACTGTGAGTTACATATGTCCCAGAGTACAATGTTTGTGTGGGAGTGGGTCCCTAAAACAATTATTTAGGCAGAATAAGCACACAAATCAGAGGAAGAAAAGGATTTGCTTGTGCAAAACCCACTGGGATGTTCTGGAAATTGCTTAGTGGCCTATAAATACAGTGTTGCTGTGAACTGCTATCAGGTTGACTTCAACTTATGGGGACGCTATGGATGAGAGATCTCCAAGATTCCCAATTAGCAACTGCCCTGCATAGATCTTCCAAAAATCAGGGCAGCCATGGCATCCTTGATTGACCTTATCCACCCATCATGTGTTCTTCTTCTTTGGTTACTGCCTTCCACCTTCCCAAGCATTACTGTCTTTTCGAGTGAGTCATGTCTTCTCATGATATGGCCGAAGTACGGCAGCCTCAGTTTAGTCATCTTGGCTTCTAGGATGAGTTCAGGCTTGATTTGCTCTAGGACCCATTCATTCCTCTTTTTAGCAGTGCGAAGTATCTGTAGATATCTTCTCCAGCACCATATTCCAAAGGAGTTGATTATCTTCCTACCAGTTTTCTTCACTGTCCAGCTTTCACACCACACATAGAAGCTGAAATTCGATGGCAAGGACCATCCTAACTTTAGTATGCAATGATCCTTCTTGATGCTTCAGGATCTAGATCCTTCACAGCTGCCCTTCCAAGTCCTAGCTTTCTTCTGGTTTCTTCTCTGCAGCCTGCATTCCGATTAAAAACTAGATTCCTTGCCCTGGTAGGGGTAGGCTGGATCATCCTTAGGGTGCCTTCCAACTCCATGACTCAATGATTAGTTTTGGATACTACTGTAGAGCTTGGGAAGCTGGTTTGAAGGACTGCACACTGAAGTCATTGCTAACTGATCAATGGTAGGATGATGCATTGAGTCCCAGTCTGCCTCAACATCATCCTTGTTCTTCACTGATATCACCTAACCAGTCATTGTATCACTGTTCATTTACCAATGGTTTCAGCAGGTCATTATATGTCTTCTTCATAAAAGTAACCTTCCAAGCACTGCTCCACTGTATTTCCAAATAAACCATTCCAGGACTGGAAGAGCTCAGAATGGTCCTTTGAGGTCTTACTCCAGATAATGAGGGAATCTAGGACATCAGAAGTGGTGTAGATCAATCCACTCATTGCAGCAGGATGAGCTAGATATTACTAATCCTGCAGATGAGGGTGTTCTTGAAGCTGCCAGATGCCTTATCTGACCCTATAAGGTCTTGAACGCAATGGAGCTAAAGCATTATCTTCTGCTGAACTCTGGCTTCAACTGAATTTTTGGTGGCATCTCCATCTGAGAGTTCCTTTTCACCACAGCCCTCTGTCTATAGATTTGCATGAGACCCTTAAGCAATTGGGGAAATGAATGTAGGGAGCAACCTTTAATAATATTTTGGGAGGATATAAAGGGTGACAGATCAAGCAGCGTGTGCTCTTAACTTCTGGCAAAAGTTCTTTTTATTTACTCTAGAGAGGAGTTTTGTTTCATAATTGATACCAGAAAGGAGGGGGAAATATGATGTTGTTTCTCTCTGACTCACCGCTCAAGTGGTGTTCTCACAAACAAAGTTGACTGTAGTTTTCGCTGAGTTTGACTGTCCCTAGCCAAACTGGTTTGTCGTTCCTCTGATGTCTCTTATCCGATTGTTCACAAGAAGCTCCAATTCTTCTGCAGAACCTTTTTCCTGACAGCTAATCCCCAATGCACTAAAATGCTGCATTCCTAACAGATCTAGCAAAACACTCCAAAAACTAATGGATATATTTGGCCGCATCCTTGAGACAGGAAATATGTAAACCACAGCCAAGAGGAATGAGGTGAAATCAAATAACAACAGTAATGAATATAAGGAATTATTTGATTTATTTGCCTCCTTGTTATTATGGTTGCGTGCTGTCAAGTTGACTTTACCTTATGATAACCCTATGAATAGAGAGCCAACGGATGTAGTGCTTTAAGAGTTGGGCTACCACCCTGGAAACCAGGCTTTGGTTCCCTGTTTGGCCATGGAGACCCATTGGGTGACCTTGGGTGTGTCACACACTCTCAGCCCCAGAAAACCCCGTGATAGGTTTCCATAAGTTGGAAAAAACTTTACGAAAACAACAAGAACAAGCCCTATGAATGAGAAACGGTTACGAGTTCCATGAACTAGCTTTCTCAGGTCTTGCACACTCAAGGTAGCTGTGGCTTCTTTGATTGAATCCATCCATCTGTAATGCCATCTTCACCTCATCCTCCTGCCTTCCACTTTATCAAGCATTATTGCCTTTTCCACTGAGCCATGTCATCTCATGCTGTGCCCAAAGTATGACAGGCTCAGGTTACTTATCTTGGCTTCTGGGGAGAGTTCAGGCTTGATTTGCTCTTGGACCTATTTATTTGTCTTTTTGGCAGTCAGTGATTTTCATACAATTCTCCTCCATTTCATAGACTCCTAGAGCTGGAGGAGACTCCAAGGGCCAGCCAGTCCAACCCCCTTCTGCCATGCAAGAAGACACAGCCAAAGCCCTCCCTTGGACAGATGGCCATCTAGCCTCTCTTTAAAAACCTCCAGAGAAGGAGGAGACTCCACCACACTCCAAGAAAGAAGCATATTCCACTGTCAAACTGCTCTTAACATCAGAAAGTTCTTCCTAAGAATTATGTGCAATCTCTCTTTTTTTTTCTTTTTCTGGAGTTTGAATACAATTGAGTTCAAAAGAGTCGACTTTCTTTCTTGTTCAGTTTTCACTACCATACATAGAAATTAGAAATATGATAGCATGGGTGATTCTTTCCCTAATGCTGATGCTGCTAAAAAGGAAACTCCTAGCTGGACAGAGGACAAGGAGGTTGGGTCTTTGTCAGAGGCTTTGTTAACTGAGATATACCCACATTTGAATAAATGGAACTAGGGCCATAACAGTCCTTCCATGCCCCCCAAATCTCAGATTGATTTTAAAAAAAATTCTCTATGCACAGTGTGAGAGAAGATGAACTAGGAGATGTAACTTTAAAAAGACGTAAACTCTGCATAAATGCTAATATCTGCGTGAGAGAGTGTTAATTGTGAAGAAAAAGAGGAGAAAACACATCTAAGTCAATATTGACAAATAAACCCTCTACGTCGAGTGTTTTGTGTGCCTTGTCTATGGCAATTTTCAAAGTAGGGCACAAGGAAGGAACGCTCAGAGTTCTCCGGTGGTAGAATATTATTCTTGGCTGGAACGTCTCTCTGAGGAGATGCTCTAATTAATGCAAAACAGTCTGCTTACTACTTAATAAAGGACTAAGCCCTTAAAAAGAAAACACTGGCATGGAATTAAATGCCTACATTTAGCAATGTCTATAAAGGAAGGTAGAGTGTGAGCATGGTTTGAATGCTGGACTAGACTTTGGGTAACAGGAGTTCAAATTCCCACTCAGCCATGGAAACCCACCGGCTGGGCTTGGATAGGTCACACTCTCTCAGCCTCGGAGGAAAGCAATGGCCAACCTCCCCTGGAGAAGACCAAGGATGGAATCCATGCACAGTCATGAAAGTCCATTGGCAAATGTTTGTGGCTACTTGTACGCCTTCAAGTCATTTCCAACTTATGGCAAACCTATCACAGGTTTTTCTGGCGGCTGAGAGTGTGTGGCATACCCAAGGTCAACCAGTGGGTTTCCATGGCTGAGCAGGGAATCAAACCCTGGTCTCTGGGGGTCGTAATCCAGTGCTCAAGCCACAACACAATGCTAGCTGTCACTCTTTCATGTCCACGATTTTAAATAGTTTTAAACCATTTCAACCAGTTTCAACTGTCTCTTTAAACCTATTTTTAAAAAAGCTTTCAGTTTTTTAGCATCGATCATACTGTACGTTTTAAATTAGTCAGGTTGGTTTTGCTGTATGGCACTCTGAGATCTTTTGACAGCGGCCATTTCCACACTAGACTGTTAATAGCGCTATGATTCCACTTTCAACATCCTATGGAATCCTGGGGTTTGCAGTTTCCGGTCCCTCCCTGCAAACCCCAGGATTCCATAGGTGGTTGAAAGTGGAATCATTGCGCTATAACAGACTCATGCAGAAATGGCCCAAGTCCTTTCTGATTTATGGCAGCCCCCTCCTAGGATCCTCTTGGCAAGCTTTGTAGATAGGAGGTTGGCCCAGGTGGCTCGCTATTCTTCTTAGAGGTGGGTTGTGATTGCCTTTCTCTTAAGCTGTGAAAGGATGACATTCCCAGGATTGCCCATGGATTTCCATGGCTGAGCTGGGATTGGAACCTGAGAGATGCCTTAGTTGGACAACGGTATTTTCCTGGCAAGTCTGGCAAGTTTGCTCTTGTCTTCCTTGGAGAAAGAGTGCCTTGCCCAAAGCCAACCCATAGGTTTGTACAATGGAAAAGCTGGTCTCCCAGAGCTCCACTCCAAACACTGAAATTCCAAACCTGGAGTACATATACCCCCAGGGTTACAAATGAAGACATTTAGAGGGTATGCAATAATAATAATAATAATAATAATAATAATAATAATAATAATAATAATAATAATAATAGCAGGAAAAGGCACATACATCAACAGTGTAAGACAAGATACAAGTTAAAAGTTATGAAATTAATTTAAAGTTATGATGAGTAGCGGAGTGAGTTTCCTTTGTTATTTAACCTGGAGAAAAGCCCCACTCCTTGCTTTATTTGGGCAAATGGCTCAGAGTCCCACCCCAAACAATGTGCTGCAAACATGCCCAGAGCTCAAACATTGCACTGAATATTTGTTGTGCATAAAGTATCTGCTGTGTGCTTTGCAAATATTATTTCAAAACATATTAAAGCTTTTTCCCCCAGTTCTTAATCCATTAAAGTAACAAATGTATTAATTTATGTAATGGGTTTTTTTTCCTATGGAATCTGTGATTTATTTGCTTGAATTCATTGTATCTTTTAACTTTTGAATGTATAAAAAAAAGATGCACTGTGGTTTGCCTTATTATACCATTGCTTTCCAATGCTACGATCGGGCTATTTATTTAAAGTTACAAGACATCCATTTGAAATACATATTAATTGCAACCATATGAAGGGGGCAGTTTTATGGAAAGGGGGTGCAAAGGGGTACGTACATGGAGAAGAAGGTGAATGACCACTAATTTGCACCGCGGTGGTGCAACATTTACTCAGAAGTAGGTTCCCTGAGTCCAGTGGGACTTCCTGCCTGTCTAAGCCAGGGCCTTAAGGGTTGGTTTTAGGATTTGGCTCCTTCTCTCCCACTTCGGTTGGTTGGTTGGTTGGTTTCCTCTTTGGGCCTTTCCTCTTCCCTCCTGCCCCATTCCTCGTCCCCTGCCATAAATCTCCGCACACACTCAGCCTTGCCTTTCCCCAAAGAAGATGCCAAGGCAAACAAGACTCACGCCTCCCCCTCTTCTCTACCACTTCACCCATTTGCAAAAAGGAATTAAAAAAAAAAAAAGATTTGGGGGAGAGAAGGAAAGGACTGGGTGGCTGGGGAAGGACACAGAGGGAGCGGTGCATTAAAATTCCAGCAGAGTATCAGGGGTGGTTTCCTAGTCCTTGAGCGAGCAATGTGTTTGTGAAAATGTACGCTTTTTGTCTCCTGCAAAGGAGGAGGAGGAGGGGGGGGGTGTTGGTGTTGGTGGGGAAGGGGTGGGGGAGGCGAGGGGGGGGCGGGCGGCTAAATCTACATCGGTGGCCCCGGTCTGGGTTTACCATTCTCTGCATTTTTCTATTCAAGTCAATGAAGTGCCCTGGGACCCTGTTTTTTGATCTAGTCAATTGGAGAAAGTGACAGAATTCTAATATATTTGTTTAATGCTTTTCAATGGGGGGCCTTTCACCACTCCTTCTGCCTCTCTCTCTCTCTCCTTTTGGGGGGGGGAACCAAGCCCCCAGTGAAGAAGAAGAAAGGGAAGGAAAGGGGGCAGAGTTTGGTTGGAGAGGGGGTTTTGTATTTATTTTTCCCCTTTTCCCTCCTTCCTGGTCCCTTTGTGTCGCCCTTACCCTTTCTCTCCATCCCCTCTCCCAGCTCCCAAACTTGGCAGAAGGCGATCCTTCATCCCTTCTCCGGCTCTGGCCTTTAGCAAACTTGGAAGGGGAGAGGAGAGAAAAAACTTTTTTCCTTTTCTCTTTTCTTCTTCCTTCCTTTCTTTCTTTCTTTTGTGTGTGTGTTTTTCTTTCCCTTCTCAACTGGGGGATAAAGAAACAGCTGTGAAGTTATTGTCAGTTCCGAGAGTGGGCCTGGGAGCCGATTGTTAGCCCCCGGCAGGGGGTCCAAAGTCTCCTTTTTACAGGCTGTAATTGAAACATATTAATTAGATAATTTGTTGTTAGTTTAAAAGAAACAAATATCGACCCTTCAAGGCTCCGGAGAGGGGCGCTTTCGTCTCATCTCCCCCGGCCGCCTCTTCCTTCCTTCCTTCTCCATTCTGGGTAAGGTTGCCCTCTCTCTCTTCTTTACTTTTATAGAATTATACAAATATTTATAGATAGATAGAAAGAGTGTGCATCTAATACTTAATAATTATTAAAGGACTTTAATTATTAAAGAACGGAGTTCTCTAATTATATATACAGTGTAATAACTAATTAATTAATAATTAAAGCAACAGATATGTATATATACACATACGTATCCGTTGCTTAAATTATTAATTAATTAGTGTGTATATACAGTGTGTGTATATATGTGTACATAGGTATATCTGTGTTCATATATATATATATATATACACACACACATATATACAAAAATACACACATATATATGCACACTAATTAATAATATATACATACTATATATACATTTATATATTTATATTAATATATGTGTATATATACACACACATATAGTATATATACACATATAATATATATATATATATACACACACACACATATATATATACACATACAATTCAAGAATATATATACTATGTACCGGTATATTCGTATGTATGTATATATATATATATATATATATATTCTGATATTATAAGCAAAGAAACAGCAGTTAAGTGTATTTCTAATTTCTTCAATAATTAATCTAAATTCTCTTGAAATTAAGGAAACTGGAAGAGGCACTACAAAAAGAATTAGTACTTCCAAAAAAGGAAAAAAAGTCTTAACTGTATTATGAGCATCTCCTATACCAAATCCATAAAAGAAAGCAAATATATCTATATCTAGATAATAATCTTATAATAAGCTTAATCTTTTATAAAGGTCTGTCTGTTAACCACTCCAATAATCATACAATGTACAATATGTGTGGTTATATTATATACAAATTAGAGGAACTAAGAAACAGAGCTTCCTCCTCCACATCTCTCAGTTCTTTGGCATGTCTGCACCCTTTGGTTATTATACATCCTATTTAAATTATTATACTGTAAATTACTATGAACCATATATTAAGATATACAGTAGAAGAGCTTGGAGTGTGCAGGGGGTGGTGGAAGGGGGGGCTATGGTGGGAGGGGCGTGGCCACAGTGTGCACCCCCAAAACATTGCCACAGTGGGCGAATCACCCCCCACTCCCACGTCCCTATGCAACTGAAGATATATTGTAAGATATCACAACATGATAGCATAAGACCTAAATACCCTAAAGGCACCAGATCCCATCTGATCTTGGAAGTTAAGCAGGTTCAGCCTTGGTTAGTACTTGGATGGGAGACCATCAACAAATTCCAAGCTGCTGTGGGCTGTATTTCAGAGGAAGGAACTGACCAAACCACCTCTGGGGGTTCCTTGCCTAAGAAAACCTTAGGAAATTCATGGGGTCTCCAGAAGTCAACAGGGCAACCTGAAGGCAGATAAACACACATAAGGACTTATATGGACAATATCACTTCAGTAATGATCATACACACACACACACACACTATAATACTAATCTAATTATTATTCTGAGCTAACATTAGTCATCATACATAATTTATTAGCAAATGAATTAGCAAAACAATTCAGCTTCTGCCTCCTTCAGTTACTAAAAACAAAAGAGCTTCCAAGGTGACTGATTAGAATACCCGATTGTCAACTTTTTTAAAAGGATGATGGTGCTACTGTATTATTTTCTAGGTTGACACCAGGCCCTGATAAAGTCTTAAGCCTGTGAATCCAGCAATTTGCTCTTATATCTGAAGCAGGAAGTAAGTATAATGTGTATATATGATATTATGTGATAACACAATCTATGTACATATAAACAGACTGCATTCCATACCCTTTTTTAAGCAATTCTGTTATATTCTGTATCCTCAGTCCTTTTATTTGTCCCAAGTAATAGTGACAAGTAGAGTAGACCTACTGAATTTACCTGTGTGTCAATGCAACGTGCAACAATTGATTCAGTGGCCCTTTCCGCACTAGCCTGTTATAGCGCAATGATTCCACTTTCAACCTCCTCTGGAATCCTGGGGTTTGCAGTTTCAGGAGGGGCCGGCCGGATGTCCTTTGAGGTCCCTTCCAACTCTATAGAGGCCGGCCCCTCCCGAAACTGCAAACTCCAGGATTCCAGAGGATGTTGAAAGTGGAATCATTGCGCTATAACAGGCTAGTGCGGAAAGGGCCAGTGACTTTACTGTCAGCTGTGTCTAACACTGTTCTATTAATGTCCTATAGTATATTGACACTGATAATGTGATTTATAGATTATTAGTGTCCCATAATATATGCACCACATTACAGATGTGATATACTTGTTGTGCATACATATCCTTATATTATATATACTTACATAATATCATAAAATATACAATTGCATATATATTAATAACATGATCCCTTGCTAAAGTTTAACCCCTGTGCTGAGATTTCTGCAACTCCTCCTTGGAAACTGAGCAAGACTTTCCAACATATAAACAGAATCCCTATATTTAAATTGCATCCCCTCCTCTCCTGTAGAAAAATGAGGCAAGCATGGCTTTCTAGTCCTTTTTAAAAACAAAAGAGAAGGGAGAGGCCAGGCTTTCTAGAAAGAAGGATATGTTTGCTTCAGCAGTTTATACCAGCAGAAGGTCTGGTTTGGGTGTGTGAATTCTTGCCTCCTTGGCAAAGACTTTAGTTATGGGGGTTATAGTGACTTGGACCGTTACTCCTTCTGTGATTTTGTTTTTGAGAAGAAGAATCCATCCGGAGTCCACGCTGGAATTAAGGAGGGGAGGAAAAAGGAAAAAAAAGAAGAAGAACCTGTTAAAAATTGCGGCCACAGCTTTTGCGCACCCGAATCCACCGCTATTGCGTAAAAAGACCGCAGAGGCGCAAAGATAGGGGTGGGAGTCCTCAAGAAGGGGGGTCCTCCTTGCGCAACCGAAATCCTCTCTCCCCTCTTCTGAGCTTCCCGGTTTGCACGCCCTACAAAAGCGGTTCCACGTCCCTTTTCTTGCCGCGGATGCTGCATCCCGGGTCCCTTTCCCTCTGCCACATCTTTGCCTCGGGACCAAAAAAAGCGAGCCTTTGGCGAGTGCCTCCCTTCCCTAGAACTAAAGATCCACCTCGTTTTCCCCTCCCGAAAGGAAACCGGGAGCGAGACGCGAGACCTGTCCGCGCTAGACTGCTAGAGCGCTATTATTGCACGTTCCACATCCTATGGAATCCTGGGGTTTGCAGTTTAAGGAGGGGTCTCAAAGGCCATCCTCAAGGGCCCCTCCCTAAACTGCAAACCCCAGGATTCCACAGGATGTTGAACGTGCAATAATAGCGCTCTACCAGTCTAGTGCGGAAATGTCGGATTCGGTGGTCTCGACTCCGTTTGCCACGCTATGGAAACCCACCTTTGCCTTGCCAAGAAAACTCTGCAGCTGAGGGTTAAGATCGGGCCCAAACGCCCTGAGCTGGAACTCCAGCCGGGCTTAAGCGCCTGCCCAGCTCCGCGGGCGGTGGTTCTTCGCAGGTGCCTCCTCTGCTTTCCCCGGGAGAAAGGCTCCGCTCGGTTCCAAAAGCGACCCTAGCTGGTGGGAGGGGGCTGCAGCCCTTCTAAGCCCGCGACCCGATCGCCCCCGCTGTGCTCAAAGCGGACTGACTTCGGAGTAGGAACGGGCTACCTGTCTTTCCGATTTCCAAGTCCGGCTCCAGCTTAAATCTGTCCTGAACCGAAGATTGGAGAGCAACGTCTCCTTCGCCGGTGGAAGCTAAGAGAGGGTCTTTGCTGATCGCGTAAGGAAGACATAAGAATTAAGGGGAGGGGGAGAAGCCCTTGGGGTGGGGGCAGAGCATTCCATCTTCCCAACATCGGGGCCCTGAGTTCCTTGTGGGAACAGGGAGGGGGGCGCGGATGGGATTTGGATGCTTCCCTTAGGTGGATCGTGCCCATAAAAGACTCGTGGTGAATCGGGCAGAATTGGGAGCCTTTGGGAATCAAGCCGCTGGTTCCTGCACCCCCAGCCCCCCAAGCAGGTGGGGAAGTTACTTCTGAAGAGGTTGTACAGAGGAGCCCCACACGAACTGTGCAATAGGAGCCACGCCGATGGGGGGCAGCGGGGACCGTGTCCCAAGCCTGCAAAATAACTTTTCCAAATCCTGTTCTCCAGCCACCCACCTGTAAAATCTCCCTTCCCTTCTGTATTGGTCCCCCTCTACAATCCGGAAGCAGAAAAGCTTCGCTTCCTCCCTCCTTCCCCCATAATCCCCCCACCCCCCACAGCAGTCTCCTAGGGGATGGAACAAGAACAGTCCCTTCGGCCAGTCGCCCACCAGAGACCTGGACCTGCAGATTCAGAAAGCCAGCGCAGGGCGTAAACACCGACCTAAAGCGACACTGAATCGCATCTACACCTGTTGCTTTACTCGTAGTCCATCAAGTTACTATTTCCCTTTTAGGCTGCTGCCTTAAACGCCGAACACACCCTGGAGTTTGTTCCCTAAGGAACCTCATCAACCCGCTGAGTATTTACTTATACGCCGCTTAGTAGCCATAGTACTTATACCCCGCTAATTATCCAACCTTAAGCGGCTGCCATCCACAACCTACCGACTCCCCAAACCCAGCCTGGTTCGAAAGGGGAGGGATGGCCCCCCGGGTTGATGCTGGAGTCAACCCAGATGGTGCCAGTTGCATCCTCTGGACGGATCGCTGGTGGGGGATTTGAACACAGAACCTGTAGAGGCTTTCAAGGCGGCGACTTGGAGGGTCGGGCACAGAGGATTCACCGCCTTAGAAGAATTTCTCCTTCTCTCCTTTATAGGGGTGGGCGGCTCCTTGGAAATCAAACCGCTTGCAACCTTGCAAGCCCCTTTGCGCAATCCCTTGAAAGTGTACCAATAATAAAAAAAAAGACTGATATTTTTGCGCAAAGACAGGCAACGTTCCTCAGTCAACTGTTTGCTTGGCGTCAGAAAAATATCAGCGCAATATGTGAAGGAGAAAATATTTGGATACAGACGTCCCTCTGGCCACAGGGATGGCTCGCTTGGGTCTGGGTACAAATGCAAGTTACCTTTGCCCTTGTCACCCAAGCTAGGGGGCCTTCCCCCTCCTCCCACCCGGGGATGAGCCCACAGTGACCCACTTTCCAAAGAGGGTTGGATCGGGGCCAGAGGCTACGGTCCTCCTCCTCTCCAGTTCTATGGGTTTTTTAAAAAATAAGATTAAATGGGGTGGGGGGAGAAGTGCAGCCGAGATGGGCCCACTCCCAACAAAAAAAGAAAATGAGGTCCAGCTCCTATTGAAACCAATAACATGGGAGCGTCTGGTCGCCAAACCCCTTTGATTTATTTTTAAAGAAACCCAGACATAAGGCAAGTTCAGAAGTAAGCCCCATTGAGCCCAATGGGTTTCCTTTCTTCCTTCCGCGCTGCCTGTTTAGGCTCGCAGCCTCATTCCCCAGTCGCTCCAGCAGCCTTCTCGCCTTCTCTTTTACTGAACACGTGTGTTGTGGCAATGTAACGTGTGAATTCGAATCAGGGACGCTTCACCATGCGTGTCCTTTCCTACTACCTTTTCCCCTCTCAAGTTCTTCACTTTTTCAATAACAGCTTGGGAATAAATTTGTGTTTCAAAAGGCTGGAGATATCCTGATTATTTTGTTCTCCACGAGGTGCCGTTTAACCTGTGCAAAGCCTACTCCGATCATTGGAAATTTAATATAAATATTTTTTTAAAAGAAAGCGGGGGGGGGGAATCCATACGCATAATTATTCTTAGGGCTATTTTTGTTGTTCTCCCCAGAGAAATCTTCTCACAACACTGCAACACACACACACACACACACCCTCCTTGTTTACTTAGGTTCTTTCCATTTTGAACGAATGCAAATCAGCTCGGCATAAATTAGCACACTTTCCTTTCTTTGGGGAAAGAAAAAGAAGAAGAAGACGATCAGAGAGGGTCCAATTCCTTCTTTACATCTTTTAATGAGAAAATATTATTTGGACGCCTAGTTTCATAATTTAACGTAGACACTCTTCAAACCTCGAAATAATTTTTTTTTAAAAAAAAACAAAACAAACCCCAAACATTTGTCTGAAAACACGCATGCCGGGAAGGAAAACGAGAACATTAATATTTTAAATATCATGCTCGGTTCTGTACAGGAGGAAATGTATATATTGGTGTATGCGTACCTGTATGCGTTGTGCATATACATATGTGTTGCGCATATACATACATATATATATATACACACACATACATACAAACGTAATGCACCAAATTTAAAGTTCAGGACGTGGATCCAGCGAGAAGGTCTCCCCCCAAAGTCCTACCGAAACGAAAGAGGGGCCCTTGCGCAGCGATGCCGGCATATCTCCTGCGCATCTCTCCATCACTTCCTCTGATCTTTTTTCCTCCCCCGGTTGGACCCTTTCCGTTTCTTAACACCTTGGGGAGGAACGCTTCCAAAACCTTGATTTTTCTTTCCCCTTTCCCTCCCCACCCTTCTCTTTAACTTAACTGCACAAACAGGCGGATTTTTTTTTTTCTCCAGCAAAACTACCTAAGGCTAGGGGAGAGGGAGAAAAGGCGACGGGGAGGGGGGAAATACGTCGAACAAAAGTGCATTTTACACGGTTGGTAAGTCATTCCTATTCACAAGCAATGTACAGTTGCCCTCGCCCCCCTCCCCAAGCGCCCCGGCCCCTTCCCCTTGGGCTCCAAAGTTTCAACAGGAGAGGGGGACCCATTTTTTTTTTTTAATTAATCTCCTTTGGCTGGGATTTCAATGGGCCTCCGAAGCCACCGCCGTCCACATTTTAAAATGCAAAATTCCAGAACAAAAGCGGGGAAAGGGAAGGGTCGGGGCGCGGTTTTAGCAGTCCACCTGGTTTCCAGCAGTTAAGAAAATCTCATTTGTAATTTTTTTTTCGTTAAAAAGGAAAAATCTTCAACGCTCTGCCACTTGGAAGAAATCACGCTTCAGGAAAGTCAGGAAAGAAAAAAAGAAACGGGGAGAGAAAAAGACCAGTGTTCTTATCGCTTGCTAAACCCGACGGACCCGATCCAGAGGAAGGGAAGCCTCAAAACCCACGCCTTCGGTCCCGGTTCGGTGGTGTTCAGTGCAGGCTTGCTCCCGAGTAAAATGCGCCTAGGATCGAAGCCACCGGGGCGACCGGCTTTTTCCAGGGCCAAAGGGCCCGTTTCCTCGGAAGTAAACGCCGCTGGAGTCCATGGCGTTTGCTCCCGAGTAAGAATTCCAGCCTCCCCCCTCCAGTGCGTAAAGGCGCGTTCCTTTTGGAGACTTACCTGAAAGTAAACCCCACTGAACCCCAGGCGACAGAGCCCCGAAGACCATCAGCCAGGACCGCGTGGGGTCCCGCCGTTGGTAACTAAAACGCGTTAAGTTCCCTTCTCTCCGCCGCGTTTCGAAGCCTTGCGTTCTCCTTTGCGCACCTCCGCCGTTTCCTCGAACGCAAAGGAAAAGGGAACGGGCCAGAGGGAGGCTTCTTTTTCAGACAAAAAGGGAAAACTGAGGAACGTTTTGAGGACATTTTCCAGCAGATGCCTGGCGGAGGAAAAAGGCCCCACATTTTCAGAAAAGAGTTCCCAAACGGTGTTGGGAGAAAACTTAGGAAAATTTTTTGGCAACGATTTTTATGGCATTGCGGGGAGGGGCGAGTAGATGTTTGGAGGGGACAAATCCGGAGCGACTGGGAAGTCGCTCTGGATCTGATTTCCTGGAAGACAGAGCGTGTCTTCGTGGCGGGGTAAGGGAATTATTTGCGGGGGGGGGTGCAGGCAAAACAAGACGGAGAAGAAACGCAGCCGCCTGGTTCTTTCTCCGCCAGTTTGAAAACGTGAATAATTTCCTCTCACTTTCCAAGTTCAAATAATATTATTTTTTTAAAAAAAAGAAAGAAAGAAATGTGGCAAGAGAGGCCAAGTACCTTTGGAAGCCAGGTGGACCCCGGAGAACGGAGGGTGGGGGGCTCAAGTTGTGGGAGGGGGCGGTGGCTGGCTACCCAGGACCCCCAGAGGGGAGTCCCTTCCCACGAGGGGCGCTTTTGCAAGGAGCCGGCCGGCGGGGGAAACCTCCTCCCCTTTGGAAACGTGGGGGTCGGACGAGCGGGGGCTTTCCCCCCTACCCTTGATTCCTCCACCCCTCCCACCCCGCCTCCGTACACGTGCGCGCCCATACACACAAACACTTGGCTTCTCGCGCGTCCTTCCTGGAAGCAGTCCCGGGGGCGGGCGTGGCGGGGGGGTCCCCCTCGAGCCGGCAGTCCGCGGCGGGGCGGGGGGCGTCAGTGGACGGCGACCACGGCGTGGAGGGCGGAGGCCGGGCTGGTCAGCGTCTCGCTGGGGGTGGCCGGGCTGCTTTGGCTGGCGGCGGCCGTCTGGGAGGCGGCGGTGGGGCTGAGCGAGGGCGGCGAGTTCGAGAGGATGGCCGGGATCGGGGCCGGCAAGGCCGGCAGGGAGGGGACGGCGGCGGCCGGGGTGGCCTTGATGGGCACCGGGATGGCCGGCAGGGTGGGGCCCCCTCCGCCGCCGCCGCCGCCCCCGTGGCAGAGGGGCTTGAGGGGCACCCCGTAGCCGTAGTCGCCGGCCCCGACGCCCCCGCCCCCGCCGCCCCCGCCGGCCATGGAGATGGGGGCGGCGGGGTCGAGCATGCCGCCCGAGCCGTAGACGTGGGACCAGGCGGCGGGGACGGCGGCGGCCAGCTGGTTGGAGAGCGGGTAGGCGCCGGCCATGGGGGGCATGGCGGCGGAGAAGGCCAGCCCGCCGGGCATCTTGTACTCGCGGGCGATGATGTTCTCGATGGCGAAGGGGTGCTTGAAGCTGGAGGGCGGCGAGACGGCGGCGCCCAGGTTGTAGGGGGCCATCGGGGGCGGGAGGTGGGGCGCGGCGGCGGCGGCGGCGGAGGAGGAGGCGGCGGCGGCGGCGGCCAGGGCGCTGAGGCGCAGCTTGGCCTGCTGCTGGAGGTACTGGGCGGCGGCGGCGGCCTCGGACGGCTTGGCGGCGAGGGCGGCGGCGGCGGAGGGGGCCAGCGGGTCGGCCTTGAGCACCTTGAAGCGCTTGCGGCGCCGGAGGAAGCTGCCGTTCTCGAACATGTCCCCGCAGCTCGGGTGCAGCGCCCAGAAGCTGCCCTTGCCCGGCTGGTCCGGCCGCCGGGGGATCTTGATGAAGCAGTCGTTGAAGGAGAGGTTGTGCCGGAGGGAGTTCTGCCAGCGCTGCGTGTTCTCGCGGTAGTAGGGGAAGCGGTCCATGATGAACTTGTAGATCTCGCTCAGCGGCAGCATCTTCTCCGGCGAGCTTTGGATGGCCATGGCCGTCAGCGAGATGTACGAGTAGGGCGGCTTCTGGTCGCTGTAGGTGTTGCGGCCCGGGCGGGGCATCCTGGCGGGCGGCGGGGGTCCGGCGCCGGAGAGCTGCACCGGGAGGGAGAGACGGAGACGGAGGAGTTTAGTGCCTTAGGATCGCGCGCACGGGACCCCACGGCTGGGGGATGGCGCGCGGAGGGGCTGCACGCTGCGGCCCGGGCGCCTGGAGCGGGTGGGACGCGGGAGCCGCCGCGGGATCTCCGTGCGCATCCGAGAGGCAAATCAGAGGTCCCCTGCGCGGTGCTTTAGAGATCCTCTGGGCGCGCCCAGGTCCACTCGGGCAAAAAGGAGGAACGGGGAGTCAGACCCACTTGATTTAAAAAAGAAAAAAATAAAGTCGCGCGAGGCGCTCACAGCCACTCTGGGGAGGATTTCCGCGCGCGCAGAGGCTGAGATCCACGGGCGAAAGAGGGGATCTCGGCGCAGGCTGACCTGCGCTCGGGAAAGGATCGTGGCGAACCTGAGACCCGGATCCACGCTCTGGGGGGAGCGCCTCCTCGGGCCAGAGGGTTCGCCGCAGGCTCAGTTTCTTCCCCAGTTTTAAAAATGTGGTGGGTCTATTTTTCGGAGCCGTGGGGCGGAGGACTCGGGAGCGGAAGGGATCGGGTGGGCTTCTGCCTCCCGGCCTCGTCCCGCTAAGGGGGAAGGAGAAAAGACCGAGGAAGTTTGGTCCGAGGGCTTAGCCGGGGGAGGTCTCGGGGAGCGGTGGGGGGAAGGAAAACCGAGGCGGGGGGAACCCAGCGACAACACACGATTGATCTCCTGGAAGGCGCACAAGCGCGCACTGACGGACCAAAGACCACCCCGAAAGGTCGGCAACCCCGGCCGGCAGTGGGAAGAGACCCCCCCCTCCAGCTCCTCTCCTTCGCCTCGCCCCCCTCGCTTTTCCTCGAAGGATCTTAAACAACAAGGAGGGGAGGACGCGCGGTGCCTTCGCCAGTGCGCCCCGAGCCCGGCGTTCCCACGAACCTCCTCCAGCCGCCCTTACTCGCGGGGAAGCCCAGTGGCCTCCAAGGGGGGCTTGAAGCTGCTTCGCTACCAGCCCTGGGGGAAAAAAGACCTTCGCCCCCCCCCAAAAAAAACCCTGGCTCCTCCAACCCTTTCCTTCTCCTTGAAGGCTCCAAATGTTTCCAAGTTACCGCGAGGAACTTGGTCCCTACCTTGCCAGCCCTGGATGCGAGCAGCCGGTCCCTTTTCCTTTCTCTTCTGCGTCCCAGATTCACACCGTCCTCTCCGTCACCACCGAGGGTGGGGGGGGGCTGGGAAGTGGGGTCGGCTCGGGAGAGAGGGGGTGACCCACCTTCCCTTCCCCCTCCCCCAAAGGCGCCCCCCTCCCGCTCCAAACTTCCTCCTCGACTCCGCTTCGCCCCGCCGCCCTCCCCACCCCTTCCCTCCGTCCCTCACCTCAAAAAACCCCCGGCCGGCCGGCGCTCCGCATCCGGGAGGAGGGCGCCGCCTTCAGAGGAGCCCCCGAAAGGAGCCGGAGGCGGCGATGCGACGGCGAGGGCAAGCAGGACGAAGGAGGAGGCGGCGTCTCTCTCCGCCGCCGCTCGGACTTCCTCGGCCGGGCCGGGCAGCTGGGCTTCGGTCCGGGCGGAGAGAGAGCAGGAAGGCGCAGCGGCGGCCGCTTCCAGGGTCTGGATGGCGGAGGCGGACGGGGGACGGCGAAAGTCGCCGGGGAAGAGGAGGAAGGGCCGGGCGCGCTGGGCTCTGCGGCGGGGCCGGGCGCGCTAAGTCGCCTGGGCGGCCGCCGGCGCTGCAGCCACGACCACCGCCGCCGCCGCTGTCGCGACCACCGCCTCCTCCTCCGCCGCTGCCGCCGCCGCCGCCGCCGCCTCCATGTCCCGCTGCCGCCTCCCGCCCGCGTCTGCTCGTGGCATGCGGCGACTGGAGCAGAAGAAGCCGCCCCCCTGGCGAGGGCGCTTTCATTAATGGGCCACTTCTTGGCTATCATATGACAATCGCCCTGGGAGGAGGAGGAGGAGGGGGGAGGAGGAGGAGAGAGGGAGGGGACAGATCCGCGGGGGGGGGAGGAGGAGGAGAGGAGGCGCAAGAGAGCCGGCCGGGAAGCGCAAACCGGGCTCCTTGGACACCTCTTTGCAGGGACGGCGCTGGGGCCAAGCGGAAGCCCTGCCCTCGGAAAAAAAAGAAAGTGGTCCCCGCGCCGGATTGGGAAGGGGCGAGAGGAAGGAAAATTTAAAAAAAAGAAAGAAAGACCGGGGAGCAGCCGCGGCACCGGCCCGGGAAAGCGCGTGAGTGGGAGGCAGGCGAGCCAGCCGCGGGGGGCGCGCGGCGGGGACGCGGGCGAAGGACCCCCTCTTCTCCCTCTCCCTGGCAAGACCCTGGAGGCGGGGGGGGGGCGGCTTCCAGCCCTGCAGTTCACACTTACAAATGGAGCAATGGGGAGGCAGCGGGGGGGGGCGGAGGGAAAGAGGGCGGGCTTTGCGGGGGCCGGGGGGAGGTTGCGATGGGATGGGATGGGATAACGGGGGGCGGGGAGGAAATCGAGAGAGAGGGAATGTTTGACGTGGAAATTGCTGGCTTGGCCTCTTCTGTTTGTTCTGCTTTGTGCGGCTGATTGGTATGGTTGGCGGGGTGGAGAAGGGGGGCTCCCCGGCCCGCGGCCCCCCCCACACACAGAGGCCTGGGAGTCTTTCTTCTCCCCAGTCCCCCCCTCCGCCAACCCTCTGCATCCCCCTCCCCAACCTCGCTCCCCCGCTGAAGAGTTTTCCTCTTTCTCCCCGCACTTGTGGCCCAAACCCTGGAGTTTCTCGGGGCTCCTAAGAAATTTGCCGCCAGGGATGTCCAAGGAAAGGGAAACGCGTTTGCGGCGGTGTTGGTCGCACCAGACTGTTACAGCGCTATTATCCCGCTTTCAACGTCCTGTGGAATCCTCAAAGGCCCCTCCCTAAACTGCAAACCCCAGGATTCCATAGAAGGTTGAAAATGGAATAATAGCGCTATAACCGTCTAGTGCGGAATTCGTGCGCGAGTGTTTTTAAGCTGTTTCCAACTCAAGTTTTTCTTTGCTTCGAGAAGTTTTTCTTCGCTTCGTCTGCTTTTCTTGGAAAGCGAGGGAGGGGCGCGTTCCGTTACTTATTAATTACTTGAAAGGCGGCCTTTCTACTTTGTTACCTCGACGACCCCCCCCCGTGCGCATCCTTTGCGACAGAGGCAACCGCGAAAGTGTTAAGCCTGTCCCTTTCTATTGAGATCGGGAAGCGACGGGATCGGGTCCTGTTTATCTTTGATTATTTTTCGGGGATGGGAGAGTCAGGGGAGGGGGGAAAACATATTTGGTTTGGACGTCTTTTTCCTCCCCAAAGCCGAGCTTTCCACTGTGGGTGGGTGTCCCATTAATACATCACTTGTCACCTCCGCTTCTTTCCAAAGCTGTTTCTCGCACTCCCCCCCCCGCCAGTTCTTTCATTCTCTTTTCCCATTTGCCCTCGGAGGATGAGAGGGGAGGTGGGGGGGCGGGAGGCCTCCGGAAGACCCCCGGAACCGTTTTTATTTGTTTTGAGTTCGTTTGGTATTGTCGTCTGCTTAAAAGTTACGTGCTTTTCAGCAAGAGTCGTAAAGGGACGTTGCTTTCGATCTGCCAAACAAGACCGCTTCCTTCGCGGTTGAAAACTCTTTCCCTCCGAACCCGTGGGGAAGTCGTCTGAATCGTGCCAGACCTGGGTACGAAAGACCACCGTGTCAGAGCCTCGAAACGTCTCGTGGGAAGGCGCGGGTCTTCCTTCGGAGACCTGTCGTTCCATCCCTGCTCCTGCATGGAGGGAAAAGACAAGATATTTAAACCTTAGGAGAGGGTGGAAACCCAACTCCGCGGGTTTCACTGGTATCTGGATCTTTCTTGAATCTTCTGGGATCCAGGGTTCGAATCCCCGCTGGGTCGTAAAAGGCCACGGGGTGACCTTGGGCGCGTCACACTCTCTCAGCCTCGGAGGAAGGCAAAGGCAAACCGCCTCTGAACAAATCATGCCAAGGAAAACCCCGTGATGGAGTCTCCTAAAGCGGAAAGGACTCGAAGGCGCCCCCACCAACAACCTTTCTTGTGCGATCCGTTAGCAAGTTAAGCCGAAGTCTCTAGGCTTCAGACGGTCCCCTTCGCGACGCCAAACGCATCATGTGTGCTTTAAGCAACCGTTGTGGGAAACAGGGTGCCCTTGATTTTAGGGGGAGCTCCCATCAAACGGGGGAATAAGCCCCTTTCACACCTTACGCGCATCCCTGCCCTCCCATCACGCGTCTAGATTCAAGATTCAGTTGTTCGGTTCTCTTGTACCCTCGCCTCGAGTTCTTTCGGCATTGGCTAGGAGAGGAATATTTTCCCCAGTACACGAACAGGCGCAGGGGACAAACCTCGACCCGTATCCCTCGTAACGTGTGGATCGCCAACCCTTCCACACTTCGGGGGTAATTAAATCGGAGGCGGATCTGCTGGTTCTCTTTTCCAAGCTGAGTCTCAGCCGCGGTCTCCAGCGTCCTAAGGAAAGGGCTCCTGCAATCTCAGATCTGAATCCAGATTCCTTTCCAGATGCCGGAGTCAGTCCACGTTGGGCGTTGGCGGAGCATCTCTTTGTAAATCGTTTTCATGCCGGGAGAGGCGGCTGGGGTGCGGATGATGGGTAGGGCGCTTCACAAAAGATAGGTCGGCTGGAGGAAAAGAATGGGCGATTTTAAAATGTTTATTTATTTACTTATTTTAGCCGGAGACGGCGAGAAAACGCGCTAGGGAACGTGAGGGGGGACCCTGCGTGGTGTCGCGGTTTGAGCCTTGGACTCCGACCCGGAGACCCGGGTTCCATCCCCCGCTTGGCCATGGAAACCCACTGGGTGACCGTGGGAGCATCACACTCTCTCAGCCCCCAGAAAACCCCGGGAGAGGTTCCCCTTAGCTAAGGTCGCCATAAGTCGGCGAAACGGTCTGAAAGCGCAACACGGCCAAGATCGTGAGAAAACGCGCCGGGTGAGGTGAGGAAGCGAGTCTATTAGCAGCGCCAAGGAAAGACTCCACGGGGGGGCACCTTCTCCCAGAGAGAAGGGGGGCTAAAGAAATAGGCAAAACCCAGAAGTAAATCTTCTTTTAAAAATGTATTTTGATTGTATGTTATGTTGCACAACTTAGCAAACAATCGAACCAGTAAGCAAAGGTGTTTTTTCTCCCCCAAAAGGATGGAATATAAGACGTTCTGGAATTAAGAAATTAAGCAGTGCTCAGAAGGTTCATCCTATGCCATAGACTCGATCATTCCTCTTTTCTGCTTAGCTTGGAGAGAGGAGGGATCCAGTCTTGGAGGAGCGGGCAGAGGTTTCGTGCCCAGGCGCAGGCGATCCCTTCGCGGGTCCAGATGGCTCATTCCCGGGAGCTTTTGCGCCGATGCATTCAACCCCGGAATAAATCCAACAAGGGTCGTGTCGCCCCCGTGTTTAGAATCTGGGACCGTTTTCTCTGCCTTACCTGGCACAGCACAGGGCAAGAAATCAGGACTGCAGTTACCGGGGAGACAGATCAGAAGGATTGCCTTTCCAAATAAAAATCCTGCCCGCCCCCACATTCCAATAATATTTAACTTCCGTCTCCAAATTTCTAGCCTTGGAGAGAGTGAGATGCTGGAAAATCCTTTTCACCTCTTGGCTTTTCCTCGATCGCTTTTCCTTTGGATGCCTGAACCGTATCTCTAAATGCTCTGTTCAAACGTTCCAATGATTGCAATGCTAGAAATTTGGGAGCAGAGGAAAACTGCACGGGGGAGGCAGAAATCTTTTTTTGGAAAGGCGCAATGTCCTCTTTTTTCTCCTCTCCCTTGCTCCACACCCCTGGTTCACTCCTTGGGGTGCTCAGAATTTTTACTTGGAGAGGCGACTTCCTTATTTTCACCTCCCCCCCCCCGCAAGAAAGTTCCCCAAAGGGCTGAGAGTTTCAAACCTAATCCCGAGACCCTCCAGTCCGTTTGAACGCGCACAACCACGCGTTAACGCCTGGATAGGTACAGTTAAGATGATAACAGCAGAGTGTTATCTCCTTAAAGAAGAAACAAATATCCACTTCTGCAAAACATGGGATGCTTGGAAGCACCTGTGAATGCTATGGTCCTTTCTCCCTACAACAAGCCTGCAAGGTAGGCCAGTAGTGGACAAAGGAGATTTTTTTGGAAATCGAGGGAAAACGCGTTAGCCCCACAATAACGACCATAGTGCTCAGAGAAGAGCTTCCAGGAGAGAAATAATTTCTTTTCAGGTTCGTAAAGTTGGCCCAAAACGTCTTTTGAGTCTCTTAATCCTAGAAATCTCAAAAGTACTTTTTTGTGTGTGTTAAATCATCTTGCGTTTGAGCTAAAGGCGGTAGTCTTTCTGCAGTTATCCCGCGGAACTCCTACCCACGCGATGTGGTGAGGGTTGACCTTAAGAGCTGGGAGCGTTGGAAGCGCGCCTCTCCCACAATCCCCACAACAGCCCTGCCAGGTAGACCGGCAGCCTTATTATCCTCATGGAGGGCTGTGCGTCAAATTCTCCAAAAACTATGTGGGAGGAAAGATGTAGAACGGGGCGGGAGGGAGAGAGTGGATAGATCAAACCAGGCAAAGAAACTTGGAGAGAAGGGAGTTAGGGGGAAAGATGTTAGAACCAAATCCCTGGTGCAAATTATATGATGGGAGATCAATTTTAAAAAGGACCTATATATATATATAAAAATACACCACGCACCCCATTTTCAAACAATATGTCTTGGGAGAAAAAAGTGAGTCTCACACGCCAGCAAATACAGTGTATTTGACTATCTGGATTTTACTTGCGGGCTTACTTAGGAACAAACACGATGCAGCTCGGGCTTACTCCCGAGTAAACCTGCCTTTTTCGCCTTCCAAAAAAAGAAAAAAAAATGATTACAAGAATGGAAGGGGTCTTGCCTCGCTTCGCTCCCCCCCGGACTTCCTCCCCCCGTCTTTTTGTTAACGCGCGCGCACAGCCCCCGGGCCCCCGGGCGCGCGCCCACGCCCACCCCCATGAACCACCTTTTCCGTCGCTGGTCAATAACTCACCAAAACGTAACTTAAACACGACGAATTTAGGAGATTAAACAATTTCATTAATATTGAAATGGCGGCGGAGGCGAGAGCGCGGCCGCTTGAAATGCAAACGCACGTTTTTCAATATTAACAGAAGTACTTGAGGAAGAGGAATAATGGCCCCTTCTTAATTCAGCAAAAATAAAGTGGGGAGGGGGGCTTGGCAGAGGGAAGGGGAGAAGAGGGGGGAGACAAAAGGGTGGGGGGAAGAGCGCGCGCTTTGGAGTCCTTCCCGCAATGTCCTTTTTCTTGCAGCTCCGGATTCTGAATCCGCGTCAGGAAAAGCAACTTCCTAAACAGGTTTGGATTCTTCGCTTCCAAAATTAGCATCATAACACGTGTGTGTGTGTGTGGGGTGTAAGTAATTGTGCCACCCTGCAGATGGGGGAAAATAATTCAACCCCCCCCAAAAAATACTTCCAATGGAAAAACCCCGGGTTTTGCTCAGAAAGAAACGCAGGGTAACGGATGGAGCGCTTGTTCTTTATTCACAACAACGCTGCCCGGAGGCTCGTTAACCCGGTTTAGGGCTGCCATCCTGTGCCTCTCCCCTCGCCAGTGCGGACACAGCGGGACTTACTCCCGAGTAAACACGCCCAGGACGTTGCTGCTCCGCAACTGGGAGAGGCGTCGAATGCAACCTGTACAGACAATCCAAGCACGGGGGCTTTCCTCCGTTGGCCCCCGAGGTAAGGGGGTGAAAAGTAACGAGACGGTAGAAGGGCAGCGTCTTTCGTCCGCCCGCTGCCCCCTTCTTGCGGCGGGTGGGAACGCTAGACGCGTGTCACCGAGAAAACAAGAGTTGGGGGCAACGTTGCGCACTGTCTCTGGGTTAGGGCGGCCTTTCTCAACGGGGCGCCCCCCCTTGAGAGTTTGGGCTGGATTGCAACTCCCATCAGCCCCTATCCAACTTGGCTGTAGGCAGAGGGCGATGGGAACGGTAGTCCAAAAATATCTGAAAGGTGGAAATTGGGGACGGGGAGGAGCTGGTTGGGTTGGAAGGACCTTTCCAGGACCTGCGGTGCTTGCCAGGTTAGGAAGGTCTGGGAAAAAGGGCATTTCCTCCGGAAGACGGAGGGGCTTGCTTCCGAGTAGACACAGAAAGCTTCGCGGGGGCGCCTGGACCGTGGAAACAGAGGGCCCTCTTTTCGAAGTAGGGGTGCGAGCCCAGGTGTGCTTACTCGAAAGTAAACCCAAGGCAACCTTTCATCTAACTAAGAGCATTGACTGGCGACCAAGGCTGGGATCCTATAGCCCCTCACCCGGCTCGAAGCGGGGAGAGAAATAAGCCTCATTGGACTCCACGAGCCTTGCTTCCGAGTAGACACGGGAGGAGCGCAACCTCAGCCCCCTTCCGCGGAAGCAGCATGCTAGCCATTTCCGCACTAGACTGTTATAGCGCTATGATTCCACTTTCAACCTCCTACGGAATCCTGGGGTTTGCAGTTCAGGGAGGGGCTGGCTGGCCCCTCCCGAAACTGCAAACCCCAGGATTCCGTAGGAGGTTGAAAGTGGAATCATAGCGCTATAATAGTCTAGTGCGGAAATAGTCTCCATTAAAGCACCCTAGGAGAGCCTTTCACATTTGTCCGAATCGCGCTCATTTTTTTGAAATACATTTTTGCTTTACGTTCCTAAAAATTAAAGGGCCGGTTTTAAGCAAAACCACCTCCCCGATTTTTTTTTTAAAAAATCCCTTCCTGGACCTACTTCCTCGGTTGGCAAATAGGAACGCGTCTGAACGGGTCAATGCGGGACTGGCTGCGTGGGGTTTGCGGAGCAGGAGAGAAGGGACCCCCGCCTTCCAGGAGGGAGGGAAAGAAATTCCAATTCTGCGGGAAAAACAAAACAAACAGACTTTTGTTTCCTGGCCAGGGGGGGGGAGGAAGGGCGGAGGCGAATGGGGGGAGTGGGGGGGCGAGGACCCTTATACAAACCAGGGGCTCAATCAGGGAAGTGTTTGAGAAAAAACTGTATCAACCTCCCCATAAGTCAATTATATCCCAGGGGGAAAAAAAATAAAGCCGCCGGGCGCAAAGAGGCCCGGGCACCTTCCCCGCACGGTCAGCTCGACCTAAGCCCCCTTTTTCCCACAAGTCCCGGACCACACACGTCTCTCGCCCTCCCTCTCCCCCTTTCCTCCCTCCGCCCTCAGATTTGGTAATAATTTATGCTAATATCCCCTTCCATAAATCCACAATTCGCTCCAGTGACGAGCCGAGAGGGAGGGCGGGAGGGAGGGAGGGCGGGAGGGAAGGGTTAAGGGGGGGGGAAGCCGGATCAGGAGCAAAAGATTTTTTAAAAATGGAGAAACTTTGGAGGGGGCGCACAGCACCATGTGGATTTGGGAATTCGCCCCTCCTGCCCCCCCCGCCCCAGGGGCTTTGCTAGGGTTGTGAGGTTGGAGGGAGGGTCCAGAGGGTGGCGCAATGAGGGTCCTACCCCGGAATAAGAATTTTGCTCCCACCCTGGGGAAATCTTCCTTCTGGGCCCCAAATTGCCACCACTGCAAAGAGCGAGAAATTTTTAAAAAATTACCTGCAGCTAGAACTCTTTCATTTGCCTAGTTTGCACTGGCTTGGTCACTTCGCCCTCCCCTTTTCCTTGCGTGCCTAAACTCTTACTTCCTAAAGGCTGGGCTGAAGTCTGTCGTTACTGCAAGGCTAGAAATTGAAGGAAAGTTGCATTTGGGGGCGCAGAAATATTATTTGGAAGTGGTTGTCCGCCTTCAAGTGGTTACCGACTTATGGCAACCCTAGGGAGAGCTCCTCGTGCGTTTTTCTTGGCGAAAAAAAAAGAAAAGCTCACCCAGGCTTTGCCTATGTCTTCCTTTGAGGCTGAGAGAGTGTGACTTGCCCAAGGTCACTGAGGGGCTTCCCTGGCCCAGCGGAGATTCGAACCCTGCTCTCCACGCCAGCTCTCTTATCAGTGCTCTTATTTTGCGCGCCCCCCTCCCCGCACAACAACATCGCTGGGTCCAAATTGGGCGGGGAGGGACAAAAATTACACCCTGCTTTTTTTTTAAAAAAAAATCCCTTGACTAGGAAAGAAAGAGAAGGAAGGAGGAAACAGGGGGGGAAAGAACCAGCTCCTTAATGTGGCCGAAATCCTGTCCCAACTAAAATAAATCCCTTGAATCCAGCGTTGAATTGTAAATGCGTTTTATGAATTTGGTGCCGCTTCTCTAGGCATAAAGGACAACATTTAAAGGGGGGAGGAGAGGTTGCCAAGTGCAAAAAAGAATCGGGCTCCTGTTTCTTTCGCGGTGGAGGAACAGCAGCTGGAGAAATGCCCTCTTCTCTGTGCGTCTGCGCCTTCCTGTTGCCAGGGTCGTGGCTTCCCTGATTAAGTCTCTCCACTTGGAAGGTGGCCTTCTTTTCCTACTGCCTTCCACCTGTCTTTTCTAGTGAGTCAAGTCTTCTCCTGATGTGGCCAAGGTAGGACAGCCTCAGTTGAGTCGTCTTGGCTTCTAGGCTTGGTTTGCTCTTGGGCCCCTTCCTTGGTCTCCAGGGTCCCTGTAGAACTCTCCTCCAGCACCACCTTCCAAAGGAACAGGTTTTCTTCCTCTCAGCTTTCCTCACTGTCCAGCTTTCACAACCATACACAGAAGTCAGAAATACCATGGCACGGGCCATCCTAACTTTGATTTATCTTGATGCTTCAGGATCTGGTCTTGTTCCTTCGCAGCTGCCCTTCCCAGTCCTCCTCTCCTTCTGCTTTCTTAAGCGCAACCTCCCTTCTGAGATTAATGCCCGAGTCTGCACCTAGGGAAATCGCACTGGCTGAATGGGACAAAAATAATAGAATTCAGGGCAATCACTTCCCCCATTTGGGTTAACGCGGGATTTAATCTCTGATCAGCGAGCATAGGATCGCGGCCTTAAACTAACGCGGAATTTAACTAACCCTATGAAGTTTTCTTCCATTGGTGGCTTGGGGAAAATGGTCATTAATGAGATTAAAGAGCTGCCTCGCACTCAAATACACCCGCACCCCACACCCTTTGTTGTGTCTGTAGCTGAAGCAAATTTCCCCAAGGTTGGAAAAGTTACTTTTTGCTCTACATCTCCCAGAATTCCCCAACCGTCCCCGTCATTGCCTTAACTAGGATTTAGCACAGAAATAAGAAAGTCTCGCTTTGTCTTTGGATCACGGCTCTGCGCGTCCACGCGGGGAGGGGGATTCTGGGAGTTGTAGTTCAGAACAATAACCTCCCCAGGCTCTGATTTTTTTTTTCAAAGGTACAAGTCCGGACGTCACTAGTCTCCTGTATAAAACTGACAATTCCAAAAATCCAGAATCCCAAAGGTGGGTAATCCAAAACTGCTTACTGGGAGGCAGTTCCTCTCCTGGTTGCCACGTGAAGCAGAGCTCGGAGAGGTTACGGTTTGTACTACAAATCCCAGAACGCCCAGTCAGCAGACCGTGGCTGGGGATTCTGAGAGCTGTAGTGCAAAAAGGGTGAAGTTGCCAGATACCTGAGAAGCTGCGACCTCGGATTTGGAGGGGGAACTTTGGAGTTGCAGTCATCCAAAGTAACTTTTTCAGATTCTGCGGCCCACGTAGATGGGGGGGCGGGGTCGAAACGAAGGGCATCGGACCCCCTCTCTCCTTTTGGCTGGGACTGCCCGTGAGTACAGAAGGAACTCCAAGCCCACAGTTTCCAAAAATAGGATCTAGCGGTGGTGGGGTGGTCTAACTCTAAGGAAAGGACCTCCTTTCTCCTCGCCCGCCCCCTCCTTCTTGTCGCCCCCTCTAGCTCCAGAGAAAGCCCGTTTGGGCGACCGAGTTTGAAATCGCAAGCCGCGAAGGAAAACCTTTCCAAGTCTTCCGACCTACCGCGCGTTTCCTGCTTCGACCATCCACTAATAACTCGGATTTGGGGGTCCCGTAAGTGAGTCAGCCAAATTTAAAAAAAAAAAAAGCCAATGAGAATTTTGTCCAAGGCCTGACTTGCAGACGACTTGATTTCTCCGCCCTTCATTACCCAGACACGGGACTGGATCCTCAGCTGAACGTGTGAACTGAGGTTCTTGGAGACGGGAGAGTGAGGATGGCTCAGCGCCCATGCCCCGGGGAGACTGATGGATTCCACCTTGATCCATTCCCCCATTTAGTCCAGACTTTGGAAAGTACTGAACCCTCTCCCTAAAGGAGCCCTGCCTGGCTCCTTAAAAGTTCGGACTATATCCCTTTCTCTGCGCCACTCAGACACGGACCATGGGACAGGGCGGCGCCCCATCCAGAGGTGCTCCTGCGCACCTGAACCCTTGTAGCAGTGGTGGTGGTACAGTCCTTCTCAAAGGGAGGGCGCGAAGGGGCCGGGACAGTCCTGGGCTGCGCGGATCGCTGGGGACAGATGCGCTGCGTTGTGGGTCTGTCTGGCTTGAGAACCTGGTACCCGGTCGCCAAGACTCTCCTCCGTCGCCACGGAGACCTTAGAACGGAGGAGAGCCCAACGTTCCACGCCGTTGCTAGGGCGCCCTCCTCCATCCCTCGCCCGCTGCTTCCAGCTCCCCCAGCGCTCAAGTTACTTTCTCTCTCCCTCCCTCCCTCTCTGCGCGTTACTTCTCCCAGTTCTTAACTTTGGGACAAAGTTGGTCGTCTCTGTCCGCTTTAACTCTCTGATATTTTTTTCTCTCTACCTTCCTTTTCCGCCTAAAGATGTTCCCCAGCCCTGCCTCTCTCTCCCAATCGACTCCATATCCAAAAATCCTGACTCTTCCCCTCGCTCCAGTTAATTCCCTGAAAGCCTGGCTGGACCCTCATATTTTAAAAAAAATCCCTTTTATTTGGCCCTCTTGATCTTGGTATTCCGAATGCAATTTTTGCAGGTGCTGCGTTTGTATGATTTAACTCTTTGGCCCACTTTTGGATCTTTAAGGTGCCAGGGATATGAGGGAAAGGGGGTAGAGGGGGCTTAAGATTCCCCCCAAGACTAAACTGGGGGGAACCCCCATGACCTGGCAAAATTAGACCACCAGGACTCTTGGGTTGGGTCTCCTCAATACTGTACTCTGTGATCAAGCACTAGGAAATATTAAGATATTAAAAATATTAAGAGAGCGCTTGTGGTTGAGCCCTCCCAGGAATAAAAAAGGCCCTGTCTGCCATCTCTCCTTGGCACACTCACTCGGGAGTAAGCTCTCCCTGAAAGCACGGGGTGTGTGCAAAGTGTGCTTGGGAGAGACTTCACATTTAAGCATGGTTGCAGGATAATGGGTGGGGAAAAAATAATTTGCTTCCTCCCTTGGAGCCAAGAACCTACAAGGAGGCAAAATTATAAGGCTGATAATGATGAGATACCGCCCCCCAACTTAAAAACAGTTCTGGAGACCCTGAAAAGGACTAGTAAAGGGGGTCCACCGTTTAGTTCAGGCATGTGTCTGATGGTTCCTGGGTGGGGAAGAGAATGATCCCTTATTTTTGAAAAACAAATGGAGTTTTACGCACACACGGAGCCAATTTTTCGCCCCTCTCTCTCTGTTCCTCCCCGCTTTGTAGGAAATCTTGCAAAGGCCATCGTGGCTTTTGCAAGGGGGATTAACTCACCTTCCCCCGTCCCCAGTCTGGTTCCTCCTCTTCGCCTCTCCCCCCACTTCTAGCTCTCTGGTGTTAAGCCAAGAACAGCTCGCCTGTATAATGCGAGCTGTGTGTTTGGTCATTTGTTCCAGGAGAACAAAGGTTGGGTCCCTAAGCCAAATTGCCATTGCGCTCGGGAAACCGGCCCTCTCCACCCCCCCCCGACCCCCGAAGCTGAAGTATCTTTTGCAGGAGGGGGAGAAGAAGGAATGGAAAGAACAAGAAGCAGAAGAGGAGGAGGAGAAAGAGAGGGAGAAGGGTTTCTGGCCCGTCTTAGAAAGCACACCCCCTCCCCGAAAAACAAAGCCACTCCGCCGAGCCCCCTGAAAAGTGAAGTAGCGAGGCGTGAACATTCCCAGGGTGAAAGGAAGACAAAAGCCCGGGGTCAGAGGGAAGAAGAAAGCGAATCAAACAGGCACTTTCACATGTCTGCCCTCCACTGCGGCACCTCTCCATAATAGGAAACAAATGTTGTAAAAAAGAGGATTGCGCCCATTCATTCAAAATAGCAAATGATAGCTAAACAGCATTGTCCCCGCCGGGGCGGCTTCTGTGGGGTCCCACCCAGAGGAGAAGAGCCGGGGTGGGCTCGGAGGGCCCGGGTGGGGTCGGGGTGGCGGGGAGAACACCCTCCGGCTGGCCGCCGGGGAGACACCAAAGACGCAGGCCGTTTCCGCACTGCGCTGTTATAGCGGTTTTATTCCACCCTCCACATCTAGGGAATCCTGGGGTTTGCAGTTTAGGGAAGGGCCTTTGAGGCCCCACCCTAAACTGCAAACCCCAGGATTGCATAGAATGTTGAAAGTGGAATAATAGCGCTATAACAGTGCAGTGCAGAAATGGCCGCAGATCTGTCGGTGCAGAGGGAACATTCTCCTTCAGATAGGTGCGCACTAATCTGTAGAGGCGCACAGAAAACATATCTCTCTCTGGGATGCACATACGTGCACGGAGCTATGGACAGAGAGGGAGAACTCTCTTTAGGAAGCAAATGGAGATAACCACAGATGGGCACAGAGAAAAAAATCTTCCAGGCGCACACATCTACAGGTACATACAGAACACTCCCTGCCATGCATACACACACATTTATACGCACACAGAGAAAACTCTTCACCTCTTTTTAATATTCCTATGAATATTCTTATCTATAGGTACGCATAGAAACTATCCTTAAAACAGGTGTATAGGTATCCACACATAAACACAGAAAACTGTTGGCCTCTCTTTGAGATGCAACATACACACAGAAGAACACAGAAGACGCTTACTCTGGTCTTAAGATGCATGTAAATACACACAGTTGTTATAATTTTATATTCTTAAAGATGTTTTTAAAGTTTTTAAAAACTTTTTTGGAAGCCGCCTCTGGGAGAAAAGGCGGTATGTAAATACAATAAATAAATAAACACATAATCACAGATTCAACTGGTTGAATTGATTCCATGGGAGCACTGATACGATTCAAGCCACTACTCCCAAAGTTAAGACTTCGATCCTGCCCTACTTATGGGGATGGGGAGGAAATGTTGTTGAATTCAGTGGGGTTTACCTCTGAGTAGCCACGCCTAAGATGAGCGCTGTTAAATTGGCCAGCACAATCCTAAAAGCTTGCAGATTTATGCTCCTATTGCAGGTGGATTTAAAGACATTAGACCCTCGGGATTCATCAGGGGGAAAACAATAGCTCTTGGTGCAACAGGTATTATTTTTCTCTTTCTGCAGAAAGAGAATTCGCGGCAGCTCCCCAAGACAGACATAGAAACCATACAGACAGGCGAAAACACACCAAAGGTTGTAGTTAAAATATAATTAAGCTGTCTAGAAAACCAAGAACAGTTCTCTAAATAGACTTAATAGCTCCAAGTACAAGGAAAGAGAACTGAGAAAAAGTACCGATGGAGACATTCAGAGTGTATGGAATTCAGGATACCTATGCTCATGATTTTCTTTCCTCCAACTCTTTTTGGAAGTGAGAAAATTCTGAAAGTAACCAGCCCTATTTGGGAAGGGGAAAAAAGGTCTCAGCAACCACAGGGTGGGCGATTTTTTCCAGCCGTCTGTTTGCACCTGGAGGGCCGCGTGGGAAAACAGAGATTTGCTGTTTTTTAAAAAAGAGTTATTTATTTATTTTAAAGGAAAGTGGACCGAATGGAGAGCCTGCGCGCATAACGCACAGAAAGCGCGTGGATCTGTTGGTTTGCTGGAGAAACAGGATTTATTCCTTTGCTTTCGTTTCTCGCCTGGAAGAGCCTCGAGGCAGGTTTGGAAAACCAGATTAAAACCACACTTTAATTTGGGGAAAGACCAAGACAAACAAACAAACAAAAAACAGACCCCACAGAAAGCACAGGAAAATGACCCATGGCGTTAAAAGCCTCGCTCGCTTTTGAGCTGGCCGCGTTTCTTTCCTTTCTTATTCCTCCACACCCCTCCTTTCTTCCCGGGCCCCCCTCCCACCCCCTTGCCACCTACAAAGCTGACATTTTAAAGACCCCCCAAAAGTGATCACTAGTCCGCCCGCCCGCCCCCTCCCTCCCTCTCTCCCTCCCTCCCTCCCTCTGCCATTCCCCCTTCGCCCCTCAATTTCCGGCACTTAAAAAATAAATAGGTCACTTTGCATCTCTATAGGTGGGAACCAGAGAAAGAGATCTTAAGGCATCCCAACACGTGTTTACCTTTTCACACGTGGATCCCTAGACAGGGTCAAGAAGCAAAGGCACTAAGAGTGGAAAGAACAGAAGTCCAAAGAGATGCGTTATTATATCATCATCGTCATCTTCATTTCTATCTCACTTTTTTTTTCCAAATTGGGACTCAAAGTACCTTACTACCATTTTTTTTAAAAATGGTTAAAAATCCAGAAGGTGCAAAAGTTAAAATAAGATTAAACTGGCCTTTTATGTAAGGGCAATGGGGAACTACTCAAGAGCCAGAAAACATAGGGCCACTTGTTTCTCCCAGGTATTGTGGTTGTTAATTTCTGTCTAGTGGACTCTCTCTTAGTTGGAGAACCAGGGTGGTATCCTGGCTTGAGAACTGGACTATGGCCCTGAGTTCGATTCCCAGCTTAGCCAGGGAAATCCAGTTGGTGACCTTGGGCACGTCACATACTCTTAGCCCCAGAAAATCCTGTGATAGGTTCACCTTGGAGTCAGGATAACATCACTTAGTTCACCTGGCAACCCTACGTGCCAAAGTGATGAGTCTCTGTGTAGCCCACCTTCTTATGTCCAGAATTTCTGGAAGTCATTTCAGATTTTGGGGCCGGGGAGGGCAGATGCACGATATAAAAAGAGAATAGAATAGATTCTGTTAAGTGATAAAGTCTTCTAGGTGCTCAGCATCCTCTTGGTGACTCCCAACAAGAGAAAGACCCTGGAATCAACAGCCAAATGGTGAGTCTTTGTTGCTAACAGCCTTCAACTCAGCTTCAACTTATGGTGACCCTCTGGAGAAGAGACCCTCCAAGCCATCCTGTCATCAGCCGCCCTGGTCAAGGCTTGGAGGCATCTTCTTTGATTATGTCTACCTACTTGTAATGGGGTCTTTTCCTTTTTCTATCACCTCAATGAGAATAGACTGACTTATCAATGGGATTTGAAAGCCAGCTGGTGCAATGGTTTGAGCATTGAACTCTTACCCTGGAGACCAGGGTTTGATTCCCTGCTCAGCCATGGAGACCCACTGGGTGATCTTGGGTGTGACACACACTCTCAGCCCCAGAAAACCCAGTGAAAGGTTCACCTTAGGGTCCCCATAAGCCAGAAACAATTTGAATGCACTCAACGATAACAACAAATCAATAGGGTTTAGCTATGTGTTGACTCACCCTTTCACTGAGTCTATTCTAGTGCGAGCCAGCATGGTGTGGTGGTTTGAAACCTGAGTGACTTTGGGTGTATCACACACTCTCAGCCCCAGAAAACTCAATGGCAGGGCCTCATAAGTTGGAAATGATGGCGCACAATATCAACAAGTAAGGACGGAGCAGTCGAGTTATATGGCCAAGATTCTACATAGCTCAGGTTTGTGTAGGGTAAATCTTGTCCAAAACTGCACTTGATATTAATTGGCATGCTCCCATCCAAGGACTAACCGGGGCTAACCATGCTTAGCTTCCCAGATCAGACAGGACCTGGTGTCTTCACAGTGTTCAGCATTAAATTAAAGTCATGCCAACCCCGTTCCAGACCCATTCCCATCGCAGCCTTCCTTTGCAGTTCATGGTTTCTAAGAATCAGAAGAGGCCCTTTTGGCACCAACTGCGCTGTCTTTCTGTTTCCGAGCATGATTGATCTTCTCCAAATTTGCACATGTAAGTGGTTTCAAATTGTTTTAAACGGCTTTAACAGCTTTTAATCTGTCCCCTTTGAAGTGTTAAAATAGCTTAATATGCTTTCAGCCTGTAAATTATTCCTCTTGTCTTTGTTTTTATACCGTTCTGATTTTTTTTTAAAAAAAAATTAATTGGCTGGTTTTAGTTATTTGTTTATAAACTGTTCTAAACTGATTCCGTTGCTCATCACCCTGATAGGATGCTCTGGAAATATTTAAATTAAATAAAATAATAAATAAATAAACTTTTGGGTTCCAATCTTACATGCACCTAACCTGGGAGTCAGTCTCATTGAGTTTGGTGGGCTTGATATCTAAGGATCATGCTTTGCCCATCTCCAGCCTGTATTTAAGAGCTGTCAGATCTTTGTAATGGGCCGACAAGAAATTGTGCAAGACATATAGAGGCTACAGTCCAACATAATGTAGTAGTTCTGCACCCAAACTCTGCTATTGCTGGCCATTTGCCAACTCCAAAGCTGATTCTATGCCTCTACCTTAGTCAGTACAATAGGATTTGGGCCCACGTGAAATGGATGCACCGATAGAAATCAATTTATGCAACTGTGAGCTGAATATGTCTTCTGCAAAAAAGCATGACACCAAGAGGAGTTCTGCCAATAATGCCATGGCACAAGTGTGGTACTAGCCCGTGGCTTATTGGGGTCGGTTGAGGAAGCCGCCAGTCTGCTTCTGAGAAGCATTGCTGTCCATTACGCCTCCTCAGATGAAGCCCAGCTCTTTGGATGAGTGAGCTGAGGTATATGGGCTTGTGTATTTCACATTATCATCCCAGCTATCTGGAGGCAATGTAGATTTTCTAAAGACCTAATGAATAAACAAGCATAGAGTGCTGGTGGTGTAATTTACATTGTTAATGCAGTTATGTGCATAATAAATAGGCACTGGTGTGTGTCTTCCAGTAAACTATTTTTTCCCCCCATTCCTAACCTGTGGTGGGTGTTTCAAATTCCCCCCCCCAAAAAAAAAATATATGTATTTCAACTAGCTTTTACAAGAATCCTAGGTCTTTGAGTTTCATGGTACAAAGTGAATTGGAGAATTGAACAGGTTTAAAGGAGTCACCTAACACCTCTGCAGCTACCCTGTGTCCCTAGTCTTAGGTGAGCAATACTGCAGACTCATAGAGTTGGAAGAGTCCAAGTTTAAATATTTAAAAGGGACGTTGTGTGAAAGATGGAGCAAGCTTGTTTTCTGCTGCTCCAGAGATTAGGGCATGGAGCAATGGATTCAAGCTCCAGGAAAAGAGGCTCCACCTAAACATTAGGAAGAACTTCCTGAGGGTAAGGGCAGTTCCACAGTGGGATCTGCTGCTACCTGGGAGTGTGGGGGAGTTTCCTTCTTCTTTAGAGATTTTTAAAAAAAAGTTTGGAGGTCCTTCAGCTGGGAATGATTTGATGGTATCTTCTTTGCATGGCAGAATGGGGTTGGACTGGATGGCCCTTGAGTTCTCTTCTAACTCTGTGATGATATGATTATACCTTCCTGAATCGGATCAGCCAGCCTTGACTCTGGCTGCTTGGTTTTCCTCCTTCCTTCTTTGCTTTTGTGTCAGGCTGATTTTCTCCAAAAATTTCTGTAGAGGGCATCCCTGACCAGAATTCTTCCCAACTTGCACAGTAAAATTAAGGTACTTGGAAATACCTAGCAGCTGTTCCAGGAAGGCTGCTATAAGGCTGCATCAGCAGGAAAAGATAGTGCACCAACTATGGCTGGAGGCTTTTGCACCCTGTTACCAAAGTTAAAGCACTTTCTTGGTTTGTGAGAACTGTTCCAGTCCAGATACAGATATTTCCTATATATGCATGTCTTCTCTCTCTCTCTCTCTGTCTCTCTCTGCTAGGCTGCTTCCAGGGACAATTCAAAGCACTGATGACGAGCTATCAAGATTCAAGTCTAGCTTATCCGAAGGACCCTCTTCTCCCATATGAGCCTGCCTGTGTTTTGAGATTTTCTGACGGAGGCCTTTCTCTCTCTGTCCCACCAACCTCACAGCTACATCTGGTGGGAATGTGGCAAAGGGACTTTTTTTTGTGGCTGCTCCAAGGCTCTGGAACTCCCTTCCTTGAGAGGCTAAACTGCTTCTCTCCCTGAGATCCTTTCAGAGGCCCTTTCCGCACGACACTCTTATAGTGCGATTATTCCACTTTCAACCTCCTTGGAATCCTGGGGTTTGCAGCTTCGGGAGGGGCGGTCCATCCCCTCCCGAAGCTGCAAACCCCAGGATTCCAGAGGAGGTTGAAAGTGGAATCATCGCGCTGTAAGAGTGTCGTGCAGAAAGGACCAGAGACAGGTTGTTTCAGCGGGCCTTTGGTGGCTGATTGCTTAGCGGGGAAAGGGGCCTTTCAGAATGTGGCATGACATTTATTTATTATTTTGTTTTTAATAGTCATGTTTTCGATCCCTTTTACTTCTATTTTTATCGTATTTTAAATTGTTGTATGGCATGAATTTATCATGGAATACCAAAGTCAGAATCATCCAGGCCAAAGTTCTTCTTATTTCTACGGTTGTGAAAGCTTGACAATGAAGAAAGCAGATGGGAAGAGAATCAACTCTTTTGAAATACGGTGCTGGAGGAGAGTTCTACAGATACCCTGGGCTGCTAAAAAGACAAATACATCCTAGAGCCAGTGTAGGGTAGTGGTTTGAGCATTAGACTTTGATCCTGAAGGCCAGGGTTCGACTCTCTGCTTGGCCATGGAAACCCACTGGGCAACCTTGGGCATGTTATGCACTCTTATTAGCCCCAGAAAACCCCGTGATGGATTCACCTTAGGGTCACCATAAGTCAGAAATGGCTTGAAGGCACACAACAACAACAAAAAGAGTGTATCAAGCCTGAAGTCTCCCTAGAAGCCAAGGTGACTCAACTGAGTCTGTCACGCTTTGGCCATATCGTGAGGACACCTGACTCACTAGAAAAGAAAATAAGGCTTGGGAGGGTGGAAGCTGTTAGGAAAAGAGGAAGACCAGATTAACGATGGATAGATCCAAGCAAGGAAGCCATGGCCCTAATTCTGCAAGACCTGAGCAAGGCAGTTGAAGATAGGGTGACCTGGAGTTGACTTGATGGCAGTTAACAACAAGGACTCACCATTCCGCCATTGAGTCCAGGGTTCTCCTCTTGTTGGGATTCACCATCAGGATGCTGAGGACTTAGAAGAGCTTATCTCTTTATACATGCTATTCCATTCCCTTTTAGATCCTGCCTTTGCACCCTCCCCGCAAAATCTGAAGCTCAAGGCAGCTTCCAAAAATCAAACTGGAAGGCAGTAGGAAAAGAGGAGGTCCGCATTGCAGGTAGATGGACCCCATCAAGGAGGCCATGGGTCTGAGCTAGCAAGACCTGAGCAGGGCTGTTGGTGACAGAGTGAGCTGGAGGTCTCTCATTGATAGGGTGTCCGTAAGTCAAAGTCAACTTGATGGCAATTAGCAAGAAGAATGGACTTTGAAGCTGTGACTATTTTAACCTTTGTAAACTGCCTTGAGTACCAGAATGGGTAAAAGGTAGGGAGATGATGATGGAGGTGATGATGAGAGGGGTGGGATGAAATAATTGCAGGCTCGTCCTGCCCTGTTTTGAGATAAACCCCAGCTTTCCCCTTCTACTGCTACACAGCAAACATCTCCCAGCTCCGACATACTGGTTCTGGCATATATTATTTTAATTAAGTCAATGGCGATTTCCCTCCTTCCTTGGAGATCCATTCCATGGTGCAATTAGGAATGTATTGGCACTAGCGCATATGAATATTCAAGAGAGTGTCAATTAATTAGCAGACAGCGGAATCTCATTAGGACGCTCAAAACCCTTTTAGTACTAAGCGGAATTAAAGGGGCATTTGGCAACGCACTGGATTAGGGAATATTTTACTGTGCACTCATTTAACTTCATTATCGTTGCACTTACAGTACCCTCTGATTTTTATTAATTAAAATGCTCATTAATTTGTCCAGAAAAGAGAGATAAAAGTTTACCCCGCTACACTCTTTCTCTCTTCTAACGATATCACAACACGCATGCTGGCGTCGTCTTCAAAAGTGCACTCCTTACTCGCCCGGCCCACTGGAAAGTAATTTACCATGGTTGGAAAGAATTGCACTCACAGTACTTCACATCGGTCTATTTGTGGAGCGCCCTCACTCACGAGCACTCCTCTTTCTTCAGCATTTCCAATACCGGCAGATTCCTGGATAGTTTATTTTAGCTACAGCACATTTCTAGGATGCAAATCTATGTCAACATTCAGCCTTGGCCATTTCTGCACCACACTGTTATAGTGCTATTATTCCACTTTCAGCCTCCTATGGAATCCTGGGGTTTGCAGTTTAGGGAGGGGCATTTAGACTTCTCAGCCAGAGAACTCTATAAACTATAAACCCCAGAATTCCCACAGGATGCTGAACATGGAATAATAGCAGTATAAGAGTGTAGTGCAGAAATGGCCTTACTTTGGGTTAGTTGCCCCAGAGCAAGTGGTTCAGAGAACCCAGGAGGGGTGGAGAATGCCTTCCTGCTCTTGTTTCACTTCCACAACCGCCCACTGAGGCCAGTTCCGCACTGCACTGTCATAGTGCTATGATTCCACTTTCAGCCTCCTATGGAATCCTGGGGTTTGCAGTTTAGGGAGAATTCTCAGCCAGAGAGCTCTTTGGCCTCAGGAAACTACAAACCCCAGAATTCCACAGGATGTTTAAAATGGAATAATAGCACTATAACAGTGTAGTGTGGAAATGGCCCTTGCCTCAATGGCCTATTTCTCAATCAGGTGGAAAACCAAAAAGTTACCTTCTTCAGATGACAACTCCAAGAACCACCACCACCACCACCACCATCACCATGCTGGAGTCCATAAAAGTAACTTCCCAAGCTCTAGGACTTGTGTTTGGGCTGTCTCATTTCAGAATACAGATAGATAGAGTAGTGCAGTTGGCTAACTGCAGAATTTCTTGTGCGAGCACAGAAAAGGACTATGTTTCGTTCTAGAAACCTCATTTTAAGAAGGATATAGAAAACTTGGAGCAAGTTTGGAGAAAGGCGACCAGAATGGTAAGAGGTACAGAGAACAAAACATACAAGGAAAAGTTGAGGGTGTTGGGCATATTCAGCCTGTTGGAGAGAAGACAGAGGGATGACATGATAGTCCTCTTGAAACATCTACAAATATTTAAATATCTAAATGATAAACATGCCATTTTAATAAATAAAGAGCTGTCACAGAGAGGAGGGGGCAGGTTCTGCTTGTTCTCCCAGAGGGTAGGAGCAGGTCGAACGGTTTTAAATACCAGAAGGTCGATTTTGACTGAATGTTAGAAACGTTAGTAAGAACTGTTAAACAATGAAACCAATTACTTCTTCTTCTCTGGGCATTTTCTAAAAGAGGCTCAAAAGCTCCTTGCTGGAGATGCCCAACCGGAGCTTTTGCACTGTGTGGGGTGGTGGAGTTTTGGCCTTGACGTCCCTTCCAACACTATGGTTGCAGGATTCTATGAGGGAGAGCCTCTCCACACCACACATAAGCTTCTGCATTTCCAGCACGTCTCCCCTTGCTTGCCTTTTTCTTAAAATAAAACCCAGCAACGTAGCCAAAATCAGGAATTAGAATTGTGCAGTGCTCAATGTATTGTGGGATTGAAACGCCCAGCAGCCCCGACTGATGATGGGGAATTCTAGAGGGATACAGAATACCTATTCTGACCCAAATGTGTTAATCCCAAGTAAAGTAGACCCACTGAATTCTTGAGACTTAGAATACTTATGCAAGTTCTATTAGAATCAAAGAATTTTGGAGGTGGCAAAGAGACACCTATTCCTGCAAGGCAGGAACACACAGCTAAACCGCTCCTGAGAGAGAAAGAGCCATCCAACCTCTGAGGATGGAGCAGCCACCATGATCCAAGGCAACCTCTTCCACCGTGGAATAGCCCTTGAGGTCAAGAGGTTCTTCCTAATGTGGAAGGAAGGAAGGAAGGAAGGAAGGAAGGAAGGAAGGAAGGGGCATAGAGGAGGAGAGAAGGGATGGAAGTGAGGAAGGAAGTGGAGGAGGGAAGGGAAGGCAAAGGGAAGAAAGAAGGAAAGAAGTGGAGAAGGGAAGGAAAGAAGGAAGGAAAGGCAAAGGAAGGAAGAGAAGAAAGAAGGAAGGAAGGAAAGGCAAAGGAAAGAAAGAAGGAAAGAAGTGGAGAAAGGAAGGAAAGAAGGAAGGTAAAGCAAAGGGAGGAAAGAAGGAAAGAAATGGAGGAAGGAAGGAAGGAAGGAAGGAAGGAAGGAAGGAAGGAGGGGGCATAGGGGAGGAGAGAAGGGATGGAAGTGAGGAAGGAAGTGGAGCAGGATGGAAGGGAAGGCAAAGGGAAGAAAGAAGGAAAGAAGTGGAGAAAGGAAGGGAAGAAGGAAGGAAGGGAAGGCAAAGGAAGGAAGGGAGGGAGGGAGGAAGGGCAAAGGAAGGAAGAGAAGAAGGAAGGAAGGAAGGAAGGAAGGAAGGAAGGAAGGAAAGGCAAAGGGAAGAAAGAAGGAAAGAAGTGGAGAAAGGAAGGGAAGAAGGAAGGAAGGGAAGGCAAAGGAAGGAAGGGAGGGAGGGAGGAAGGGCAAAGGAAGGAAGAGAAGAAGGAAGGAAGGAAGGAAGGAAGGAAGGAAGGAAGGAAGGAAGGAAAGGCAAAGGAAAGAAAGAAGGAAAGAAGTGGAGAAAGGAAGGAAAGAAGGAAGGAAGGGAAGGCAAAGGAAGGAAAGAAGGAAAGAAGTGGAGGAAGGAAGGAATAGAGGAATGAAGCGTAGGAAGGAGGAAGGGGAAGAGAGAAAGGAAGGAAGGAAAGGAAGGTAAAGGAAAGAAGGAAGAAAGAGGAGGAGGGAAGGGAAGGTGAAGGAAGGAAAGGAAATAAAAAGAAAAGTCTGTAGGATATTGTGCTTTGGAGAAAACAAACAAAAATTCCCTCAGAAATATTTAATATTAAATATTCATAGGATTCAAATTCAACAGTCCTCCCATTTATGTGGAGGAGTGCACTATCACAATAAGCATACTCTTTTCTTTTTAAAAAGCATCTTCTTAGAATATCCCTTTTGGGGAAGGAGGGGAAGGTGTCAGAGAGCAGGAAAAGGCCCCGTTATTTGGCCATCCGGTTAGGTGTTGCCACCCTTCCTTCCCACCAACAAACAAAAGGTTAGAAAGACAAATATTAAATCCACCTTCACAAAAGGGAGCTGCTAAATATGCATTTAAAATTAATATGCATGTAAAATTAATTAGTTGCATTTGGTGACATCAAAATAAGTTCCAGGGAAAAGATGTTTGGGGGTGTGGGAGGGGGGAAAGAGAGAGAAAGAGAAGAACAGAGTGAGAGTTAGGGGAACCTTCTGGGCATTTGGAACCATATGCTGGAATTAGAGTTAATTGACTAATTACATAAATTAGGCATTAATTTTACAACACACCAAGTATAAAAAGATATCTCAATTAATTGTGCATAAATTACAAGGTTAAAGAGGGCAGTGTTCACAATGGGGGAGAAGGCCACTTTGGGTATCTGGGCTGGGACAGAAATGGTGGCCTGTTTTTGGTGGAGTCCAGTTGCCTGTTGTCAAAAAAAAAAGGGAAGAAACCAGCAGGAACCGCTAAGGAAAGCTGCTGGAAGATGTTGGGTTGCACACCCAGATTTTGCTGCTGCTGTCTCTAGGCAATCATTAATGCAAGGATGGAAAACTGAGGCGGGGGAGAAGCAATCTCCATTTCATTAAAATCAATTAGACATCTCAAGCCAAGATGGCTTTGGTTTTTATCCGGGCGGTGGAGCAAAACCGAACCATTCTCTGTTATAGAGTGACACAACTTGCAACCCCTAGTCCCTAGTGAGGAACTGCAGTTCATAAAAACTGCACACTGAATTAGTGGGCCCCAACACACCACACTGTTGGAGCCCTATTGTTGTTGTTTTGCACCTTCATATCATTTATAACTTTTGGCAGCCCTAAGGTGAGCCTATCAGGGGGTTTTCAGGGGGCTGAGAGTGTGCAATGTGCTCAGGGTCAGCCAAGAGGTTTCCGTGGCTGAGCAGGAATCGAACTCTGGTCTCCAGGGTCATAGTCAAGTTCAGACTATGGCAACCTTCTGTGGAATCCTGGGGTTTGCCGTTTAGAGAGAGGCATTTAAAATTCTCAGCGAGAGAGCTCTTCCCTAAAATACAAACCCCAGAATTCGACAGGACGTTGTCATGTCAGTTGAAGTAGAATATAGCACTCTAACAGTGTAGTGCAATAGCCGACAAAGGTCATTTCTGCACTAGACTGTTAGAGGGCTATGATTCCACTTTCAACCTCCTATTCCCTGAACTGCAAACCCCAGGATTCCGTAGGAGGTTGAAAGTGGAATCATAGCCCTCTAACAATCTAGTGCAGAAATGGCCTTAGTTGGGGGAACCGTTGCTGGAGTGGAAGTAGCTACAAGGACACAAAAACTCCTGGCAAGATTGGAACCAGCTATGGCAGTGGTTCTCAACCTGTGGGTCGGGACCCCTTTGGGGGTCAAATGACCCTTTCACAGGGGTCGCCTAAGACCATTGGAAAATATGTATTTCTGATGGTCTTAAGCTCCATTCCCTCCTCGGTGGTGGTGCACAAGCACAAGCCATGCACTCGCGTCCGCCTGCCCCCTTTGGCGGGCCAGGGTCGACACTCTGGAAACTTTTCCCATACTACCCCCGCAGCAGAAATGAGAGCGAAGCAGAAGCAGAGCCCGGGGGGGGGGTCTCAGAGTTTTTTCCCGGGGGAGATGCGTGGCTCCTCTTTCCCTCCCTGCCCACCCACCCCCCATTCCTGGTCAGCGAGGTGGCCTGTGCCGGGGGGGAGGCATTGTAAATAATAAATAAATAATTTTATGGTTGGGGGTCACCACAACATGAGGAACTGTATTAAAGGGTCAGGGCATTAGGAAGGTTGAGAACCACTGAGCTATGGGGTGCTAGGGTAGATTGGTGTATTGTGACATAGGGGGCAAATGAGGGCATTGCCCCACCAAAGGAATTCTGCCCCTCCCCGTGGAAATTTTCTTTGGCTCCTCAAATTTCTAGCACTGCATTTGAGCATTTAGAAATGTTACTTTAGCCATCTGAAGCTGATCACAACTACCCACATCTCCATTAGAAGGAAATGCCTCTTCCAGACTGGCTTGGAAAAATCTACAAGAAATTTTTAATTGAGAAAGGTCTGAGTAGGAGAAATTCGAAATGGTAGGTGCTCCCTAATCCTTCTTAGTGTTTGAAAAAAAAAAAATCCCCATGGCACAAAAATGTGTATTTTCTTGATAGACTCCTGGGTAAGTTACTAGCGCAATTTGGAAAATTTATTGCTCCCACCAAGCTCCCAGTCTCAGAATCCCCCAGCTGCCATAGGTATTGACCATATTGGCTGGGAGGATTCTTGGAGTTAAGTCCAAACCAAGTAAACTTCTCAGCTTTTATTTGCAAGGACTGCCAAGTGGATTACTGTTTGCTTCTGATCTAAAGAACGGTGGCCATTTCTGCAATAGCCTGTTATAGTGCTATTATTCCACTTTCAACATCCTATGGAATCCTGGGGGTTGCAGTTTTGGGAGGGGCGGACCCTCCCAAAACTGCAAACCCCAGGATTCCATAGGATGTTGAAAGTGGAATAATAGCACTATAAACAGGCTAGTGCAGAAATGGCCGGTGTCTTCTCATTGTTTAAGCAGACTTGCAGCCACCTAGTGGAGAATCCTATAAATTTCCCTTTTGGGTACTGCCTGAAGAAAGAATATCTGTCCTTTAGCAATGCTTTTATTCTGAGGCAAGCTGGACAGTGAAGACAGCTGGTAGAAAGAAAATCAACTTCTTTGAAATATGGTGCTGGAGAAGAGTTCAGTGGATAACTTGGACTGCCTAAGAAAACAAATGAATTGGTCCAAGAGCTAACCAAGCCTGGACTCTCCCTAATAGCCAAAATGACCCGACTGAGGCTGTTGTGCTCTGGCCATACCATGAGAAGAACTGACTCAGTAGAACAGACAATAATGCTTGGGGAAGTGAAAGGCAGTAGGACAAGAGGAAGACCATGTCACAGGTGGACAGATTCAATCATGGAAGCCACATCTGAATCTGCAAGAGGTGAGCAGGACAGATGATGACAAGGTGACTTGGAAATCTCTCATCTGTAGCGTTATCATACGTCAAAGAGAACTTGACAGCAGTTAACAAATTCCGTATGACAACCTAGGGAGATTCAATGTTCCTGTCCAAAGGCAGTCTCTGCTTTACCAAACGTGCAAGGCACGGCCATGTGCCATGTACCCAACCAACAACACAAATCAGTGATGTTGCATGTGGAACACCATGTCCATGCCCCAGACATGAATACTTCCATTGCACAAGAGTGCAAGAGTTCTCTTGCAGGCTCAAAGCAACTTCCATCTTCACGTGTCACAAACAGGAGGCCAGCCTTGTTGTCATATGAGGGCCAAATACTTTTTAAAAAAATATTTTGGCCCTCCTAGACAAATCTTTCACAACCTAGTGTCTTGCTGATAACTGCATGGGCATATGTCAGGTTGACTTTGCTTTCCCTGCTAGGGAAAGCATTGCATCGATGAGCTTTACTGTGCTCTGAGGGGATGATGGGATCGGCAATGAACCAGATCCATTAGAGCAGGCTTTCCCCAACCTGGATCCTTCTGGATGCCTTGGACTAAGGTGACCAGATCAGCTGAGAAGCAGTGCGCTGGGAACAAGGGAATGTTATTGTAATGATCTGTGATAAGAACAGACAGAGGTGGCTACAAAGTCATGTTGTTGGCAAGTGGAATGAGTAAATGGGAAAGGGGATGGGAATGTTTGGAAAAAGAGTCTTTTTTGATTAGCTGTCAAATAGAATACTAATGTGTGGTAATTTGAAATGTTACCACTTATAAGGTCAGCAAATCCATCTGCTCCTTAGTTTTGGCAATTGCCAAGGTGTGCTAATCTTTCTTCACTGCTCTGAATAAAGTTTTTCAACCCTCTAAGCCTATTCTCTGAGGTTAGCCAGTACATCACAGAATATTTTAGAACTGTGCTAGTGTGTGTGTGTGTGTGTGTGTGTGTGGATGGGAAGGGGGTGAAAATTGATGAGAATATGCCATGTGGGTGTCTTTTGTCTGAGACAAAACCATCATTTTGATAGAGTTCTCTTCTTAAAAAAAAAATCTTTAGGAAAAAAAAATTATTTACAGTTCCCAGATGCTAGAGGTACTTGAGGGAGAAGTTGACAAGTGGATAATTGTCAGCAGAACTAAAACAGACGCTTTGTTTACCATGGAGAATGATTAATTGTGAGCAAATAAAAACTGGAGCCACCTCTGTTGGTAAATTCTTGTAGCATCTCAAGTTCAAAACACACACAGGCACAGAACAGAGCCAACACTCTCTGGAAAGAGGGATGAATCAAATGCACTGTGCTTTTTGTCAGAAAGACAATACAAGGAGATTGGAAGAACGGAAGGGTGAGGATTTCCAGCTAAAGGCAGCCCTGGGTGATCCTGGGCAAGTGACACACTCCCAGGTTTAGAGGGAAGCAAATCTAAACAACTCTTGCCCAGAAAACCTCGCAATTTGGTTGCCATGTGGGAGCCAGAGTTGTGTAGAGGTGTGAATGTTGCACTGGGATTCTGGGAAACCAGGGTTTGAATCCAGTCTCAGACATGGAAACCCATGCACTGAGTGGCCTTGGGCAGATCACACTGTCTCAGCTTCAGAGGAAGGTAATGGCAAACCTACTCTGCAGAAATCTGGCCAAGAAAACCTCATGAGAAGGTTGTCATAAGTCACAGTTTTGAAGGCATCAACACCAACTGTCTGTCTGTCTCCATCCCTCTCTCTCTAGACCAGGGATGAAATGTAAACCTCCAGGTGTTCTTGGACTGCAACTCCCACCATCCCTCATCATTGGCTCTGTCAGTTAAAGCTGATGGCAGTAGTTCCAATGAAATCTAGATTGATGCTCTTTGTTCATCTCTGCAGTAGAAAGAAAGACAGAGAGATGATAGACAGAGAGGCAAGAGACCTAAATATGCCAGTCAAAGTCCAATTGCTGGTCCCAGGTAGAGTAGACTCCTTGAATCAATTGGTGAAGGGCATGTCAGCACTGATATATCCCCCATTGATTCCATGTTTCCATTCTAGCAGGGTCTACTGGAACAAACTATTGAATCAATGGGTTTCTCCTAAGGGTTGGTTTACCCTTCTACAATCAATTCAGTTGGTCTACTCTAGTTGGTGCCTACCTTTGAACTAAGGCCATTCATGTCTACTTGCTACCTCCCCCTTTAGAGAAGCATATTTTCTGATTATGTTGCCGAAGACGTCCCTCTTGACTGCGTTGCTCCAGAGAGCCTTCGGGGTGGTTTCCCCTGGCTCCAGCACATCAAAGATGGAGCTTTAGGCTTGCTAGAGTTCAAAAGTAGAGTGTGGTGCAGTAAGAACCTTGCAGGTGCCTGCCAGCTTGGATCAGAGAGCAGGGTGAGCAGTTTTCGAGAGGCAAGATCTATCGTTTCTTTGGAAACTGAAAGGTTGGAGCCACTTTCTCCATGACACCATATGCTTTTATGAACCTTAGCCACCTTCTCACAGACCACCTTCTCTCAAATGAAGAATGTCTTAATAAGGCTACTGCAGAAAAGTTTTGCTAATCCAACCACAGTCGAAGGTGAAGGCTTGCTGGATGATGTGGCAAAAGCTCAAGTGAACTATGAGCATTGATGTTCTGCTATAATATATGATCACTGCCATAAGACTGATATACACGCAGAAGTGGAAAAAAATGGGAAAAGTGGAAAAATTCTGCAATACCAACCACAGTTGTGCAGGTCTTGGCTGAGATGGATCAGCTAACTGTTCTAATTCAACATTTCTTGAGGAGTGGAAACCCCTTACAGAATTTTGGAGGAAAGATAAAGATGGTTTGATTGTTGCTGGATTTGATTATTAGTAATTTAGCGATGATAGAATAAGGTTACTACATATAGCTGTTGATACACAGTTATACACTAACTCACTAATTTAATAAAATACAAAAGGGTTCTGACTTCCACCCCCTCCACAACCACTGTAATGAGAAAGAGAAAATATTATTAAAAGAAAAAGAAAATATTATTCCACCACAACAGATTCAACTAAGCAATCTTATTAGCTTTGCTAGCAACCATATCCACAAATTATTACATTGTTAAATTTCCTACTGCTCAAAAAGCCCATGAATGGTTTCCCAACTTTCAGGAAACCTTCAGGTGGCTTATTCTTTAAAACTCACATTAGTTTGGCCATTTGAGATAACTCAGCAACCTAAACAATTCCTTTTTCCATCACTGGTGCTTTCACTCCATTTCCAGGTCTGAGCAAACAATATGTGCTTATTATTCAGTTCCTTATCCATAATAGCCAGCAAAAAAACATTTCTGATGACTTCAAAGTGGGGTATATGTTCTTTGAATCTGCACTCCCTCAAGACCTGATCTTGGTTTAGATATTGCTGGCCTAGACTTTGACTTTTCGTGAGACAGAACATGGATTTTTTTCTGACTGTTCAGCAGTGGCGTCTGATAGCTTCTTTGTTCATAGGATCATGAGTGTAGATGTTAGACCAGTGTTTTCCAGTGTTGGTCTTGCAGCTGTTTGGACTTCACCTCCCACAGTCACTGACCATTGGCCAAGGCAGCTGGGATTTCTGGGAGTTGAAGTCCAAAACACCTGGAGGACTAGAGTTTGAGAACCACCATTTTAGATCAAGCTTTCAGGGAGCTCTCCAATGTGCTGAACTTGTCTGGAAGTTGGGTGGGGTTTCAGCACTTTCAGCAAATGCTGTTCCCCAAGGATAAGCACCTTGGGTGTCTCCCTGGAATTTTGGACTAAAACACAGAGCAGATCCTCCACTCCACTGCCATGAGGATCCCCAGCTACCCCAAATTACAGCCCCAAAACACTCTAATCATTGTAGCATGCTGGATCTCTTCTACACTCAAGGTATGCTTCTTCTGATGTTCTGGAGGAATCCCTGCCTTGGATATCAACTTTCCACCAATATTTTGGCCATTTTCTTTTGCCCATATCTTGTTTCCTCTTAGAGACAGCCTTTGCTCCCCTCTTGCCTGCAGCGCCCTGAAGATTTTTTAAGTATTTGTTTGACACGGTGTGATTTTAACTGCTAATTGGTTGCTCCCCCGTTCCTATTTTTCCCCTGCTTTGTTTTCATGAAGGCTCAGATAACCTCTCTGTCATTCAGTGCTGTGCAGAATGCAAAGGGTTCCTCTTTAATGAATGGCTGCAGAGAACAGTTTGGAAACTGATGGAAGGGGGGACACAGCTAGTGGCCCTGCTGGCAACCCAGGGGGATAAAGAGAAAGAGAGAGAAAGAGAGAGAAGCAAGAGGCAGCCAAGACACCACAGTTCCCTTTTCTAAATTATTTAGAAGACACCATGGATAGAAATGGGTCAAACCAAGACCAAGAATATTGAGCTGATCAAAAGTGTAAACCAGATCTACTTAAACTTTAACCAGAACTAGACTTTCCATTAAAGGAAGGGGGAGCTGGCAGATTTGGGGGTAAAACTGAGATGCGTTGAAAAGTCAATTTTTTATGGTATAATTTTATACTCAAGTTTTACCAAATGAGGGAATGGACAAGCCTGGTTGAGAAGTTGAAGAAGACATATCGTCTGCCACTGTTAGGCAGGAAGAGAGCTTGGAAAAGAGACCTTCTTGGAGTGAGACTTCCAGGCTCCCCATGCTGGGAAGAGGATTCTGGGCATTGCAACCCAAAGAGGATATCTTTTCAAACTCTGGCCAGAGATGGCTCCAGGGGTGGATGGCACCAGAATCAAAACTGAGTAGTTTCTCTCTCTCTCTCTCGGATGATCTCCTTGTCCATCTCTCAAAGCTCTGCTCCATACGGTAACTCTTTCCAAGCATTTTCTTACCATAATTTCTTCTGAGCAGGTTTGCGATGACCTTCCTCTGAGGCTGAGAGAGTGCGACATGCTCAAGGCAACCCAGTGGGTTTCCACGATTGAGCAGAGATTCGAAACTTGGTCTCCTTGTTCATCTCCCAAAGCTCTGCTCCATACCAGCTCCCTACTGCAAACAAATGAGCTTTTAAACATTCTCCCAGTAACCTTGTCTTAATGGCTTTGTCAACTTTGTGCAAACCGTATCATTAAACCTAGTAGGAACTGCGTCAATGTTTACTAGCTCCACATCGAAGGAAAATATACACTGAAAAAGTCTTGTTTTTGCAAAAGGGATTCACTGGAGTCTTGAGGGGGGCAAAGGACTCAAAGATATGACAACAAACCTCTAGTTTCTTGTTTTCATTCCTAGCATTGGGGGGAAAAAAAGTTTCCTAGAAGAGCCACGTAGCAGAGGTGGTTCAAAGAGTGAGGGTCCCCTTTATTAAAGCGAACTTCTTTGTTGAATCACATTGCTTCCAGCAAAGCAATACCAAAAAAAATACAGAATGTTATCCTACAAAAGACACCTGACATCATTAGTGGCTTGAAAATATCAATAGTGGTGTATTGTTTTTTAATCTAGACGATAACCTTGGGTGTCCTTAACAAGTAAAAGAAAACACTTTAAACCCTAAGGATGAGAAAGCGGGAGATGAAAAGGTGCAAAAGCCTTTTATTACAATATTTTGAATTACTGTTAATATATTTACATAATTTAATGCAAGGTGTAGAGAGACCCCCCCATAGAACACAGTTGACTGTCTAACATTGAAGATACAAAACTTAGTACTTAAGTTCAAGATGCATCTGAAAATGTCTGACCGTTTCATACTATATTAATAACTGGAGCTTGGAAATGCTACGTTTTGGACTATAAGTTCCAAACTTTGGACTAGTAACTGCCCATGCTATTGGGGGCGTGCAGGAAGCCATAGACCAAGGAAATTTCTGCACTGGACTGTTATAGTGCTATTATTCCACTTCCAACATCCTATGGAATCCTGGGGTTTGCAGTTTGCAAACTGGGGGTTGCAAAGGCCATCCTCAATGGCCCCTCCCTAAACTACAAACCCCAGGATTCCATAGGATGTTGGAAGTGGAATAATAGCACTATAACACTCTAGTGCAGAAATGGCCTGCCTTTCTTTGCCCTCGGTGGTCTAATTGGAGAGCCAAATCTATGTAGCTTAAGACAGAAAAAAAACCCCAAAAACCCATGCAAACAAAATGTCAACGATCTCAGTGTTTTCCAACCACAAGAAGCTGGACCAGTCTGAGTTCCCATATGGTTACGAACGGCAGGTGATACATCCAAAAGCTCGGCTTGCTCTCAAAGACAGCCAACACCTGTCTTGCCACATCTGTCGATTTCGCTCACATCTCCATTTTCCTCCCCTGTCAGCAGTTGGCGACCAGATGAAGGGGAGATGGATTGCATTCACCTTCCCTCCCTGGTTGTTTTATGATGCCAGTTAGATGGAATAGCTCCGCAGCCACACTCGATAAGCTAAAGGCCCCAGCCGTCTGCAGTTCATTGAACCCATATGGATAAGAACAGCTGGAAAGATAGGTTTCCTACCTGAGGCCAATGTTTCCATTGCCAACCGTGACTCCGGTGAGCTGACCCTTGTATAATTCATTGCAGTTGAGGAAATGTTGTTCACTCCGTTCTGTTTTGTGATGGATGGTGTTACTTAAAACGGATTGTCTTGTAAAGCAGGGGTGACTTTTCACGGCTGACGGATGTGAACAAGCAAGATAGACAATAAATATTGCCATGTTCTGAAAGAGGGGATTGCCATTTTCAGCGGAAGCAAAACAGAGATGGGCTGAGAAATCCCCCCCCAATTCCTTTTGGGTAAAGAAAAAAAGAAAAAGGAATAACTCACCCCAAATTCACATAGGGATTCATAGGAGTGAGAAGAAACTGGAGATTTAAAATGCTACAACGTGGGAGAAACTGAAACAGTCATCTCCTCCCCTATAGTGAAGAAGGCTTTCATTTCAATAGTAAGTCGATGAAGGCATTAATTTTGACTCAGGCCATTTCCGCACTAGACGGTTATAGCGCTATGATTCCACTTCCAACATCCTATGGAATCCTGGAGTTTGCAGTTTAGGGAGGGACCTTTAAGGATGGTCTTTGAAGCCCCTCCCATAACTGCAAACCCCAGGATTCCATAGGATGTTGAAAGTGGAATCATAGCGCTATAATAGCCTGGTGCGGAAATGGCCTAGGACAAGGAGCGATGGATTCAAACTACAGGAAAAGAGATTCCAGCTAAACATTAGGAAGAACTTCCTGACGGTAAGAGCGGTTTGATAATTGAATATACTGCCTGGGAGTGTGGTGGAGTCTCCTCCTTCAGAGGTTTTTAAAGAGAGGTTGGATGGCCATTTGTTGGAAGTGCTTAGACGGTGCCTTCTTGCATGGCAGAAGGGGGTTGGATTGGATGGCTCTTGGAGCCTCTTGCAACCCTATTATTTTATGAATGCACAAGCCAGCTGTTGAAACCAAGGCTTCCTTTGGCTTATCTAATGTCAGGAAATTATACTATGCAAATTCACCCCGTCCAAGTGTAGAATTTGGGATCTGGCAGATGCATAATTAGGACTTCCGTACAGGCAGAATGCACACAGCACCGATTAAGCTCCATAAGGCTGGGAAAAGCTGAGAATAATCCCAGCCAGTGAAGGGCATGGGGAAAGGTATTGATTTTGTGTCACATCAAGGTAGGTAAAAAGATCTAAGCATTAAATAATGTTCCCAGGGCACTTTTTCACCGCAGCCAGCTGGAGCGGAAGAGCCCGATATATTTAATGATCTGTAGAACACAGACTCCTCGAGGTCAATCATATGTATTTAACCTTTAGGCTTTCCATGTTGTCTGCTTGTCCAGCTGGTTTATGGAGTGGATGTTAACATGATTGGGGATTTAAGGCAGTGATAACTTGATCTCGGGGACATTTGCTTCTGCTACGCTGGAGAAATATTGGACAAATCCAAGCTGGAGCTTGCCTCGGTTTCTCTAACACTGCTTGCCATAACATTTATTGCAAGAGGCATATACATTTTTGACATCCATTTTTCTCAGCACTGAAATATGTTGTATCCTTCACGGTCCCGACATGAAAAGTTCACTTATTCATTCATATTACCGTCGCTTGCCTTCCAAGATCCATTCTTATAAAGCAGAGTTCAGGAAAGTAAAGTTAGTGGACCATAGAAACCCCAGTGAGCAATTTTCTTTGGAAGAAAACAATGCTCAAGAACCCCCCCTTCTTTTTAACTTTATTTTTTATCAACAGAGATCTAAAAGAAAAAGAAAAATTCACAATACCAGTCGTGCTGTTGCATAATATTCTCAACAGGAAGCAGAAGTAGCACAAACAAAAAGACATTAAAACATCGTCTCACTTTGGTGACACCTTCCATCCTGTTTACCATATTCCGTATTTTTGGTATTTGCTTGGTTGCTCTTCTTAATACTGTTAATTAATTTCCCTAATATAACTAAAATATTGTAGGCAATGTAGTAAATTTAAATTTGTTCTTAACCCTCAGTGGAAAAAACAAGAGCAATTGTCTATTTAAGAAACTGTTTTTTTAACCCTAAAATGCTTCCAGACATTTCTGAATGGATGTGGAAGGCAATGTTTGCACTACTGAAGATGTCAGACACATTCTGCACTACACTCCTATAGCGTGATTATTCCACTTTCAACATCCTATGGAATCCTCCCTAAACTGCAAACCCCAGGATTCCATAGGAGACTGAAAGTGGAATAATAGCACTATAACAGTGAAATGCAGAAATGGTCTAAGCAACCTCTCCTGGCCCAACTCCCTCTCCCCAATACCTGGTAGAAACATCATTCACCTGTGCTCTGAATGGACTTCCTTCTCCCCATGCAGCTGATGGGTCAAAAGCCATTTCTGCACTAGACTTTTATAGGCTATGATTCCACTTGAAACATCCTATGGAATCCTGGGGTTTGCAGTTTTGGGAGGGGCAGGCGGACCCCTCCCGAAACTGCAAAGCCCAAGATTCCATAGGATGTTTCAAGTGGAATCATAGCGCTATAAAAGTCTAGTGCAGAAAATGGCCAAAGTCAAGTAGTTGGGAGAGATGTTAAGATCATGACCACAAGTTCCCAAAACCATGACTAAGTAGCAAATGTGGATATTGAAGAGTTATGGATGAGGAAATCAATGTAACCATTCTGGATTCACGACAACTATTGCCACAATCGTGCCTCCACCCCACCTCAATCTACTTTACTGGGCATCATCTGCATGGGGAGAAGGAAGTCTGTATTGGGAGAGGTGCTGTATTGCAAACAAACAAACAAATATTTACTACATGCTATCATATATGTTTATCTAAATTCTGCTTTTCTCCCACATGGAACCCAAAGTGTGCCACGGCAGCTCAGCCACCAGTGAACGTGGAGCTCGTTTGCATACGGCCCTTTTGCACAGAACTGGTGGCTGACCACCAGTTCTCCTGGTTCAAACTTCCCTGGGAAATAATAAAGATTTTAGCCCACATTATGGATGCGGAGGTTGTAGGCATCCCTTAGCTTGGCATTGCAGCTTCTAAATACCATCCCTGTCAGCTGCTTCTAGTAAATTGGTTGCCTCTGTAATTAAAAGTATCAATGCTTCAAACAAAATGTATCCTGTTAGTAAGATTTTCCCCTTTCCCTGCCCTGCTTTTTCCCCCCTTTAGGAAACAAAAAAAAAAAATTAATTTATTCACATTCGATATGGTCTATAAATGCTACCATTAGGTGCTTTCTGCCAGACTTTGATTAGCTATGGATTAATAAAACTTTTATACCTTCTTTGTCAGCCTCATTTTGAACTCCTGTTTTTGCATATGGCTTCTATTAAATAAATGAATTAGTGTCTAGAAATGTGTCATGCATATTACCTAGCAGCGGGAAGCGTAATACACTGGTCAGCTCCCTGGGAGAACCATAAATTTGCACCGGCTGGCTAACCTGAACACGCCGACCCATTAAGAGCTTGATGATTTAGAGGCGCGCTATTTGTGCTTAACAATGGAATTTTAGCTAATTCAAAACAATGTAAATCATCTCCAATTACAGTATTTGAATATTCACGGGAGCCTCACGAGGATGGCCGGGAGAAGAGAGGTGCGAGGAGTCAGGCAGGGTGGAAGGAAACAGCCGAAAGGTGGTTTGGAGTTAGCATTTGGAAAAGTTAACAGCAACCCTGGCTTGGAAAGTTTGAGCAGCGGCTTTCCTTTTGTTTGTTGGGGTTCGTATTGTCACCACCCCAGTCCCAAGTCTAAGCACAAACAGGAGGCTCCCCAATAGCCGAGACAAACAGACGCAAACTGGACAATACTTGCTGCAACCCAGCATAGACAAGAAAGGGAGAAGTTGGGAAGCTCAGAGCGCTTATATAGGGAAGTCTCATTGCTCAGGCAACCAACTGGGGAAAACTGCTGGCCAATAAATACCAGAGGCAGGGTGGGGAGAAGCCCATTGCCAACAACTGCCTTCTCTGGTGGAAGCAACGTGTTCTTCTTCCGATCCCTGGATTGCGTCCCTGGAAAACCTTGACCCTTGCTTTGTGTGCTGCTGGGTACTCCCTTGAACTGACATTCTGAATTTATTGCTGACCTAGACTGCTGAAGAAAGGTAATTGATAGTAAATCAGGTTTCTGTAAACCTTGACTATGGTTGCTACTATATGCTCTGTTTAGGGACTGTGAGCTATGGCTGGCTTTCTAAACAGGACAGGGGTGTGCCTTCAGGTCATTTCTGTAACCCTAAAATGACTATATCAGGAGTTTTTTCCTTGGCTAGATTTCTCCAGAGGAGTTTGCTCATTGCTTTCCTCTGAGGCTGAGAGAGTGTGACTTGCACAAGACCAGCCAGGAGGTTTCCATGGCTCAGTTGGAAGCTCTCTCACAATAGTCTAATACTCAAACCACTGTCAACACATGTTCTTTGCACACTACCAACTACCTCAATTACCCATGCTGTTGTTGTTTTGTGGCACAATCATTAAAGGCACAGACACCCTTTCTAGTTCTCAGGCCATTTCTGCACTGGATTGCTGTAGTGCTATTATTCCACTTTCAACATCCTATGGAATCCTGGGCTTTGCACTTGCAAACCCCAGGATTTCATAGGATGTTGAAAGTCTGGAAATGGCCTCAGTCTAGCAGCAGGTATCTAGCAGCATGTATTGAACTCAATATCACATGTATTTTCTGGCTAAAATAGCATGCCTCTGACCCTCTTGCTGGAGAACAGAAAAATCACCATCAGAGAAATTAGCCCTTTCCTAACCTAGACAAAATATTTTCCCGCTTCAGCCAACCTGATCCTTTAGTAAATGCTCATGGTGCAAACGTAGCATGCTGCAATTTAACACTGCTCTTAATTAAGTCTCATCTGAACACCGTTAAGCATTGCTTTGTGTTGTTCTTGTTGCTCTTAAGTGTTCGGAGAGTTAATTCTTTTTACCCAGGAAAAGCAAAACCACAGCTTCCATTCCTTGAGCTCTGCAGAGCGAAATTGTTCTTTGGGGCCTGCCGGAAACTCCGAGAGGTCTCCCGACTGTTTTGTCAGTGTCATTATAGAATATTCAGCAAAAGGCAGCAAATCATAAATCTGTGTCTCGGAGACTTAAAACTGCTGGATACCACGACAAAATTGCGTATGTGTTGGTTTTATTATTAACTCTAGCTTTGAATTAGAATTCCCTATATTACAGCTTGGAGCTACAGTCTGTTTACAAAACAGTATTTACACTTGACTAATTTTGCAGATCAAACTAATTAAATCAATTAAACTGGTGATTAACCAAATGAAGGCTGATTGCAAAAATTAGTGGGTTTATTTTGGAGGACTGGAAGTAAGCTAATTACTGCAGTGATTACTTGAACCTGGAGTACTCTAAATGTGGTATAAATTGAAACCTCATCGTGAATTAGACTGGGAATTCATTACAGTTTAAAGCACGGTTAATACTATTCAGGCGGCTGTTCCTATGGGACAGCCTCGCTCGGTATTTTGTACACTGATAAACAATCACTTAGGCGCCGTCCTTCCGAGCGGTTTCACGCCTTTCACGGGGAACACTTCTCAATCTCAGCCAGCTGTCAGTTGCTCCTTTAAAAAGAGATTGCACCATGGGAAATGTAGTCTGGCTGACAAGGTGTCAATCATGAGCAAAGGCCGACAATTTCTTCTTTTTTTAAAAAATATTAAATTTGATTTCCTTGATTTTTTCCCCCAGCCTTACCCTCCAACCTTTATCTCACTTCTCAAAGGATTTTAAGTGTTAAAGCTTTTTCCTTCAGCAAGAGGTATCTACCCAGGGGCTGGGCAGCCATCAACGCCGACACTTAGGTATTTATTTCACCCCATGTTTAATCTTGTTGTGTGACCTCAAATCATTTCCAATTTATAGCACCCTAAGGTGCATGTTCCACTATCAAACTACTTTTAATGTAACAAAGTTCTTCCTAAACTTTAGGCGGAATGTCCTCTTTTCCTGAAGTTCGAAGTCACTGCTCTCTGTCCTAGTTGAACGGAACGTGGACAATCCAGAGTGGATTAAAAAAATACATACCAATATATATATTGCTATCTATATCAGTTACATTTCTATACTGCTTATCAATGCTAAGCGCTCCCTAAGCCGTTTACAATGTGTTTAGCTAATTGCCCCCAAGAAGCCGGGTACTCATTTTACCGACCAGCGGCAGGATAGAAGGCTGAGTCAACCTGGAGCCCGGCGGGATCGAACTCACAACCTTGTGGCTGCAGTACTGGCATTTAACCACTGTGCCAAGAAGGCCCTACATGTCAGATACATGTTGAGATTGTGGAAATAGGGTTATGTATATGGTGCCATTGTGCATTTTCCTCACCATTGTTTTCTCCTTCTCTTCCTCCTGCTGAATGCCTGCAGATCAAACATTGCAAAGACCTTTTTAAAGACTTCCTTCCTTCCACCTCTTTCTGCCTCTTTCTCGCACCCATGAAAACTGCTATTTCTCTTCCCCCTCTTCTTCTTCCTCCTCTCTGCAGGTTAAATATTAAGATCACAACAACTTCATTAGAGTCACAATTTATAATGGCAGACATGTTATTTGACAAAGGCGTGTGTCCAAGGTTTGATCAATTGCTTCCCTCATTGTTGATGTCATTCCAGGGCACTGCAAGGAAATAAAAACGCTATTTCAAAGAAAAAAATTCTGTGGGATGTCTAAAGAACAACATCAGACCTGTTAATGCCAGCAGTGTTTTAAAATGTGTTTTCCATTCAGTTCTCAGCCCCAGAGTAGAAGTAAATCAAGTGCATTTACTCCAAGAGATTTCACTGGAGTGAAGCTTATTTAAACCAAACCGCTGTTGCTGGGTTCTAGGCAGAACTGGGATTTAGTAAAGGCAAGATAGTGCACAAACAACAAATGCATCAGGGTAAATCTGCATTCTGGATTTTGCTTTGTTGTGTTTTTCTTTCTGGAGAGGAAATGGCTGTATTATTAAAAAAAAATTGCTGATTTGGACTGGTTGTCCCAGGAGAAACGGTAAATTATGAGGTCACAGGGACCTCATTGCAAAGTATTTGCCAAACTTAATTGGTGCCATAAATAAAATATGCATCCAAGTTAGACTGGGTTTCTGAATGAGAGGAATCCATTGTCTCATGTAGCTATATTGATTTGAGAGTGACTTCTTTTCTAATTTGAGAGATGCACAGGAAACCAGAAGGAGAAATCAGCAAGGTTTAGTGTCCAGGTACCTGACAGCCAAGACAAGAAGCAGGCCTCAAGATTCCCAGGTACAGCAGTAATCCATTCTGACTCATTGGAAAGGTCTAGGGCATTTCCTGCGAGCGTTTGGAAAGAAATCCGGTCCTCCAAAAACATCCCTGTGCTTGAGGGCTTTGTTGACAGACAGCTTCCTTGGAATCTCTACCTGGGAGCTCTCCAGGGTCCTGCTAACCTTGGCCATTTCCGCACTAGACTGTTACAGTGCTCTTATTCCACTTTTAACCTTCTGTGGAATTCTGAGATTTGGAGTTTACTGAGGCCCAAGAGCCTCTGGCTGAGATTTCTCAATGCCCCTCCCCAAACTGCAAACCCCAAGATTCCTTGGATGTCAAAAGCAGAATAATAGCAGTATAACAGTGTAGTGCAGAAATGGCCTTTGTCTCTGCACCAGAAACCAGGTATGGGATGGGTCCCTTCAGCTGTTCATGGCCTTCAGCTCATTCCAACATCCCCATCCTTGGATACACTATTGGTTGTTCATGGGGGCTGCATAACAGCAGTATCTGGAGGTCCAGATATTCATCTCCCTTGCTTTACCTGCTCCAGCCTAATCTAATTTCCTATAGGGTCCTCAAACTAATTCCCTAAGACAGAGTGTCTCTTTACCTGTCTGCCTGTCCATCCGTCCATGTTACACTACATTTAAGTCACTGTTTATTCATTGTTAGGAAAGGATCCCTGCACCCATACAGATTACTGATGCAAAGAGAGCAGTAATTTTGTAAATTTCAAAGACATGTGCTTCTGTGCAGAAGTATTCAACTCTCTGAAGATAACAACTCATCTTCAGAGGTGGAATCTCTTGTAGTTTGAAACCACTGCTCTGTGTCCTAGTCTCCGGAGCAGCAGAAAACAAGCTTTCCCCATCTTCCCTATCACATCCCCTCTTAAACTTTCCCTTCTCCAGGCTAAACATATTCCACTCCCTAAGCTGCTTCTCTTAGGGCTTCTTGGTTTCCAGCCCTCTACTGCATCCAGATGTTACCCAACTGATCAGTTCTAATTCCTGCAGATGTAGGTACACTTTCAAAGACCCTCAACAGGAATGCTGGCCAAGGATTCTAGTGGCACCTTTAAGTCTAATCAATTTATTTTAATATAAAATACCTGGATTATCATCTCCTCCTCAAGAAAAAATAAACTAGCTATCACAAAGGTGCTGGAAGTCTTTTACATCTAATATATAAAAGTCAAAGTTCGTCTGTGTCAGGTGAAGAGCTCATACGATTGGTTGACTAAGAAAATTCTATGGAATCCTGGGGTTTGCAGTTTAAGGAAGGGCCTTTAGAATTCTCAGCCACAGAACTCTGTGTTTGTCTTGAATATTGGCCAGTTGCTATGGAGATGAGGCCTAGCAGCAAGGAGGAGGGCAGTGCATTCCCTGAGAAACCTAACTTCTGCATGTTAATAACTCTAAATACATATTGGATTGGGGAATATGGGGAAAAGTTACAGGTACTGGACAAGACTGTTTGGGGAATTAGAGACACAGGATATCTAATCTTTCTAACAAGTATTACCTATGAGAAAATAATATCCTGGACAACACCAGGTATATATACCAGTACTTCACAAAATATCCTTTAGCTAAAACTTAGTTGTTGTGGTGGTGGCGTGCCTTCAAGTTATTTCTGGTCGATGGCAACACTGAGGTGACCCTATCGTGGGCTTTTCTGGGGCTGAGAGTGTGTGACATGCCCAAGGTCACCCATTGGGTTCCCATGGCTGAGCAGGGAATCAAACCTGGCCTCCAGGGTTGTCGTCCAATCTCAAAGTACTGCACCATTCTGGCTCAAACTACTACCCAGAAAATGCTAACATTTGTTTTAAAAACCTGACAACCACCATTTAGAAAAAAAAATTAAGTACATTAAACAGTTATCCTAGAATTCTGGTAAAGAACAGAGAACTCCAAAGCTATTCCCTTCACTCCCTGGAAGCACAACCAAGGTTGTCTCCTCAAAGCGACTGTGTGTGTTTAGCAAAGGACCCAACAATCAGCACAAGGAAGAATCTTGTGGCATTAATAACAATAAAGAGGCACAGAGATATCATTAACATTTACTGGGGTTCCTATTTAAGTCTAATTTTAAAGGGGGGGGCGGAACCTTCCTGCCTGATCATCAACCACAAATTGAGTTTTTACATCTGCTCCCCACTTCCATATTTTTTTATGACTCCCCACCCCCTTTTAAAGCAGTTGATTGAATGAATACAAATGCTCTGTGATTGTCACTTGGGATAACACTTGATGTCTCCCATTTCGGAGCCTCTAATTATTCCATTTGTAGACATGAATGCCATTTGGATGTCAGTTAATTCAGCATGGTAACTCAAATGAGATTTGCACCGACTTGGATTTATGAAACATTGGGGGGACCAAGGGGACCAGCAGTTTATTTATTCCCCGGTCCTTCTGATGCTGCCTCTCAGGAGTTCAATTAAATGTGCCGACAATGAGAATGTTTTGGAACAGTATGGTAGCCTTTTGCAATTAGACCAAAAACAGTTGAGAAGCAGATCACACGTGTAGCTGGAGAGGCACGTCAAAAGGAATCGCAGATCTTTCCTGCAAAATATTAAAGAATTAAGCCAGTAAGTAGGACCTAGTAAAAAATGGTAGCATTGAAGTTATTTAGAAGTATCAATGCCTCTACATTTGTGGGCTTAACCTTCACAGATTTGATTATTTGTGAGTTTCTTCAGCTCCTGCCTTCACTTAAAGTGCTTTTTTTCCAGGAGAACCATCCCTCTTGGTCCATTTCTGCACTAGACTGCTATTATTCCAACGTCCTATGGAATCCTGGGGTTTGCAGTTTAGGGAGGGGTCTCAAAGACCATCCTCAAAAGCCATCCTCAAAGGCTCCTCCCTAAACTGCAAACCCCAAGATTCCATAGGATGTTGGAAGTGGAATAATAGCACCACAACAGTCTAGTGCAGAAATGGCCTTGGTGGCTCTAATTGGGACACCCTCCTCTTTTTCCTCCTCCATCAGCTGCTGCCTAGCCAGTTAAGAATGGTCATTTCTGCACTAGGCTGTTATAGCGCTATGATTCCACTTTCAATATCCAATGGAATCCTGCGGTTTGCAGACCATCCTCAAAAGCCATCCTCAAAGGCCCCTCCCTAAACTGCAAACCCCAGGATTCCACAGGATGTTGAAAGTGGAATCATAGCACTATAACAACCTAGTGCGGAAATGGCTAACATCTCACAGCCCAATTTCTCAGCACCACAATCCTTGTCCTGATGCCCCCAAACACACCCAAAGAAGGAGAGGGGTAGGAGAGAGAGGAAGTATAGGGCCACAATGCCAACCCACTCCCCTCTCCAGGACCTGGTTGGCAGTGATCTAGTCTTATATGTTCAAAATATCTTTACAACAAGCATGGCCCTAGTTCTCCTCCTGTCCCAGGCAGAGCAGGCAGCCAATTAGCAAACCGGCAGGGCAGAGCTTGCTCACAGAACAGGAGTAGTACAAACAAAGTTCAGGCCAAGAATCCAAGCCCCAAGGCAGACAAATCCACAAAAGCAAATCCAAATCAGTATCAAACAAACAGAGGTCCAAGAGAGTCAGGATTCAGGGAAACACAGGACTTCAACCACCAGGAAGATCAGTTGTTGATCTGGGGAGGAGGTGGACCAGCTGTTTGCCTTTTATGGCTAATGGTGTTGCCACAGGTGTTCCCTCATTGAAGCCTGTTTGCTACTTAAAGAGCTGAACACCTGAGACTGCCTTTCTGGCATCATCTCTCCCACAAGGTAAGAGTCTGTGTTGTTTCATCTTCTGCTACTTGTCCCCCCTGCTGTTGGTTGTTATTTTCCACTGAGCAAACTTCTGGGGAAACTTCTGCTTCAGATTCAGAACCCTCCGGGTCAGTGTCCGGGTCTCCCAGGCAGGGCATGACATCTCTTCCTTGATTTCACAGTATGCCAGATGTTACTGCCTGGAGTTGTGAACCCTCAGTAATTCAGATTTACTCTAAGAGCCTAGGAATCCACCAGGCACTCTGCTAGGGACATCCACATACGTAAGTATGCCCTTTTCAGGTGCTGATAGGGTTGATATTCCCTTTCTCCTTCTTCATTTCCTAGTCAGTGGCAAAGCCTGGAGTGTGTGGGTGTGTGGCCAGGGTGTAAGGGGGCATGGCTATGGGCCAGGATGACCCCAAAACATTGCTGCCCGGGGTGAACCACTCCTCTGTCCCCTTTCGTACACGACTGTTCCCAGTCTCCGTGATGTGGGCTTATTTCTTTCTCTCTCAGATTGGTACAACAGTTCCTCAACCTGTTAAGATGCCCTGTCTTTTCCACACAGCTCTGCCTTCCCCCTTATAACACCACCTTTGCGTAAAAGGGTGAGGCCTTTCAATGGCTATTTAGTTCTATGATTCCTTGATAGCCTGTTTCTTTAAATATTATATACCACTCAGCCAAGTCAGTATTTATAAAAATGAATTGTAATATTTATTAAGATAATATACAGAACAAAATACTGGAGTTCATATGCAGATCAAAAGTTCTCCAGAGTACTTTCACATAGTTCCCTTATATCTTTAAACCCTCATATATGCACAAGTATAATAAACAGCCCTTTGGCTACCCTTTCACCTAAGGCTCAACCCTCCAACCTAGGTCATACTTTGTGACCAGATTCTATGATGGTTTAATTACTCTTCCTCTTCTCACTTGGCTTCCACTGAGAATTAAACCCGTCCCGCGCAGTCACCCTCCCTGGCTGACCGAAGGACGCTATTCCCCATTGCTCTTTCGGGTGAGAACTTCTCACGGAAGGACTGCAAATGACAATCAGTTGCCTTGATATATCTTTTCCCCTTAGCTACCAGTCCCGACCTCACCGTACTGGGCTGGATTTCTCTCCTGGGGAGTTATTCTGATCCAAACAATATTATAGAAGCCCCAGAAAAAATATGTCAAAAATATATATTTCCTGCAGAAACAATTTATGATGTATACTTCTCACAGAACCAATAACGTACAGTAACTATAGTCACAATATGATTTGATGTTCATACAGCAAGTCCAAAGACAATATGGTGTAAATGCAATAAAGATGATCATGCCGCTATCTCACAAAGCTTGCAGTACATCTTTCTGTGGTCCCTCAAAATACAGTCGATTCTTCTAAGGTCTGTTTACAATCAATTCTTCTAAGATCAAAAGATGCTGACTTGCTTCCTGTCTTGCTAGATCTGATCATGGCCAAAGCACTGAAAATGTATACTTGTATATAAATATATAAATATCTGTGCATTTATATATAAATATATAAATGTATATATGTTGCAACAGGACCCACAAAACTCCTCCTTAACCAAATGTAATATCCCTCTGGGAAATATACAGGCTAGAGAACTCTTTTCCCAAGTTCTTTTGCCACATCTGTAATCCAAACTTTGGGCCTTTCCGCACTAGACTGCTATAGTGCTATTATTCCACTTTCAACCTCCTGGGAAATTCTGGGGTTTGTAGTTTCCTGAGGCCAAAGAACTCCCTGGCTGAGAATTCTAAAAGCCCCTCCCTAAACTGCAAACCCCAGAATTCCACAGGAGGTGAAAAGTGGAATAATAGCACTATAACAGTCTAGTGCGGAAAAGTGTTTTTATCAGCACAGTTATGTCTGGCTTATTATGTTCAAACTATTTACTAGCCTGAACCTTTAGAAGTTTTGCTATTATTCCTCAGTTTCACAGCCTTAACTTGATGTCACTGTTTGGAGTTTTGGACCATCAGTGATTTGGGTTCTCACCACGCCAGTGTGGAAACCCATTGGGTGAGCTTGGGTGCGTCACACACTCTCAGCCCCAGAAAACCCTACGAAGGGTTCCCTTAGGGCCATGCTAAGCCAGAAATTACTTGAGGGAACGCAAGAACAACAATTCTTGGACGGTTGTTGCTCCAACGAAGTGTTTTGTGCCTGGCATGATTTCTCTGGCGGTGAAACCAGGAGCAGAACTGGCAAACAGATGGCTCATAATGACATCTTAATACCAAGGAGATACCCAAGCGGTCTTTCATTACGGAATAGTCATTTCCTGCCCGCCCGTCCTTTTTTGCGTCTTTTGCGAGCGCCTTCAGGTGCTAGTTTAAGAGAGTAAAGAAAAAAGCAAAAGTTGAAAAGATTTTTAAGATTTCGTAAAAGGGATAAGAGGGGTGCAAATCAGAGCCGGTAATCATGCCCTACGAACCTGTCAGTTCGTAGTACCTTGACAAGCGTTCGCTAACGGGGACGACTGCCCCATGGACGGCGGACTCCTCATTTCACTTTGATGAATCAACTAGTTTGAATTATTAGAAAAATGAGATGAAGTTGAGGATTTCCAAGGGCCCCCTCAGGAAGAAGCCAAGTCCGTGCGCCGGGTCTTTTTTTTTTTTAATAATTTGCCAATCGCTCTGATGCCACGCACAAGGTTATCTCTTATTTTATCTCCCAGTTGGGTAGATAATAAGCCTGAACGAGTTTGTCATGTGGCTGAGATTTCTTATTTTTGTGAGAGGGGTCAGCTTCTTTCCTTACTAAACTTTTGCAGATACCAACCACATTCGTCTTAATTAATTCAGTGAGCTTTATTTCGGATGCCGTTTCTTGAAGTGCAGAAAAATCACTGGGTTGTTGCAAGAGCAAATATAAAATTTAGATTTAGAGCTCGGAGGAGACGGAATGGCGGTTGGTTCTTCCTCCTTAAATGATTGGGACTGGTGCCCATTGAGTTTTATACGGAAATGCATTTGGAAAATCTCGGTCGATACCAGTTGTTTCCAAAAGCTGTCATGAAAACGGTTGCCTCTTCCCAACGACCGTGCGTAAAAGACAAATACGGGAGCTATAGACAAACATTTTAAATCCTTCTTGCACACATTGGAGCAAAAACTCTTATACATGCCTTTAAAAACACACAAATTAATATTGCTTACTTTACAGCAGGAAGAAAATGAGTGTCTCCGAGACCTCCTTGGAAATGGTTGGGCGTTAAATAATAGTGCGTGTTTTTCATTGTACTTTGATAAATGCAAAGCTATTACACAACCTTTTAAAGAGTTGATGTAATTGTCTGTAAACAGCAATGGTTACCCCAAAAAGGTCAACTTTTGGCTGCCATTAGAGGCTTATAGATATAAAGTGAATTTATGTTTCCATAAAACAAGGCTTTGGATAACTAGATTAATTCTACACCAACTAAACCAACTGTAGTAATATTTAGACACAATAAAATGAGACCAATTAAAGCAATTTTATTTCCGCCGCCCCCCTTCCATGTGTCATATTGATTAATGGCACACTAAAATTAACCAAAGACCTTAAAACCCGGCATGGATGTTGGGAAGAGCGTCCATAGCTTGGCATTATTACCAACAAGATGAGCCGTTAAGGAAGACAGGCCCGCTACTGGTATGAATATTTAATTAATAATTAGTCATGTAATTTCTCCTCGGGAATTATTATCCCTCAAACTGGTTTGTGAATTTAATTATTAGGAGCCTTTTTGTTTCCACGTCCCCCTCATTACTGTCAGGATTGATGTAACATAAACTTCATTAAAAATTAAAGCAAGAGTCTTAATTACAAGGCTACCCTGACTGAAGTCAGAATTAGCCAAGTCAGTGATGTGCAAATGAGAGCATTATTTAAGAAAGATGCTGCAAGTGCTTATGCTAATGTCGGAAGGTTCACAGTACCAGACCTTTCCACTTGCCGCTGCATATTCATTAAATGCACTATGCAAATTTAATGTAGCAGCCTTAGTAATGCGTTGTTAATTTATTCAGATTTATTGAGTACGTCGCCTAAAAAAAAAAAGGTGCAAATTTAATTACTCCATCGGCTAGGAAGATATTAGGCCGTGCTGGCAGAGGTTTGGAATGGGCTGATCTGGATTACTGCATTTTGATGGAGGATGCCCGTCGCAGCATTAAAAACTAAATAAATGGGGATACCGTTTTGATAACTGGGCTCGAAAGAATATTTTGATTTACTGGTGGGATGATCTGAGAAACAACCGAAACGGCACATGCAACTTTCTGATTGGGAAGAAGGGAGGGAGGAAGCTTCTGTTGTGTTAACTTTGGTGCTCAGGCCAGCCTGAGTCCACAGTCTAATGGATGTAATGACCCTACAGAGAATAGTAAAAGTTACAGATGGAGTACGATGGGAGCCACACTGTCTTGGTGAGAAGTTTGCTTGGCTGTTGCCATTTCCTCCATTTCCTCCAGTCGAGGGCCAGGGGCCTGTTCACACTATAGAATTATGGCACTGTTATTCCACTTTAACTGTTGTGGGATCCTGGGACTGGCATTTTAGGGAAGGGCTTTTAGCATTCTTGGTCACTGAGCTCCAGAGCCTCAGCAAACTGCAAAACCCAGGTTTCCAGAGGATGCAGCCATGGCACTTGAAGCGGAATTATAGCGCTATAATTCCATAGGATGAACTTATGCTTTTCCAAGGTTCCAAGCAAACAGTGGCATCTAGCACAGAATCATAGAATTCTAGAGCTGGAAGAGACCCCAAAGACCATCCAGTCCAAACCCATTCTGCCATGCAGGGGCACACAGTCGAAGCACCCAATAGATGGTCATTCAGCCTCCATTTAAAACTTCCAAAGAAGGAGACTCCACCACACTCCCAAGCATCATATTCCACTGTTGAACTGTTCTTATGATCAGGAAGTTCTTCCTAATGTTTAGGTGGAATCTCTTTTCCCATAGTTTGAAGCCATTGCTCCATGTCCCGGTATCTGGAAAGCAGGAAACAAGCTTGCTCCATCTTCAGCTAGACATCCTTTCAGATATCTAAACACGGATATCATGTCACCTTTTTTCCTTCTCTTCTCCAGGCTAGACATAACCAGCTCCCTAAGTTACTCCTCTTAGGGCTTCATGGTTTCCATACCTTTTGCCATTCTGGACACATTGCAGCTTGTCAATATCTTTCTTGAATTGTGGTGCCCAGAAATAGTATTCCAGGTAAGTCTGACCAAAGCAGAACAGAGTAGTTCTAGACTTTATTCCTGCTCATTAGTCCTAACTAGAGAAGATCCTTTGAATCAGTTGTTGAAAAGTGAGTTAACATAGGTACTTCTCAGTGGTTCAATGACTCTTCTCTGTTTGGGACAAGCAATAGGATTCAGGCTATAATTTGTAGCTGTTCCCAATCAGAGAAGGGTAACTAAAACAATCAAAGGTCTGGAAATCAAGATTTATGAAGAATGGCTTAGCAATCTAGGTATGTTTAGCCTGGAGAAGAGAAGACTGAAAAGTGACAGGATAGAAGGGATGTCATACAGAAGATGGAGCAAGCTTGTTTTCTGCTGCTCCAGAGACTGGGATGTGGAGCAATGGATTCAAACTACAAGAAAGTAGATTCCATCTAAACATATTAGAAGAACTTCCTTATGGTAAAGACAGTTTGACAGTGGAATCTGCTGCTGCCTGGGTGTGCAGTGGTATTTCCTTCTTTGGAGGTTGGATAGCCGTCTGTCAGGAAGGTTTTGATGGTGTATTCTTGCATGGCAGAATGGGATTGGACTGGATGGGCTTTTGGGTCTCTTCCAGTTCTAGGGCTGTTTAATCAGCAATACAGTGGCCAGGAGCAGGGGGTTTCAATGGGCCATCAGCTTGCCCTGGTGACTTTTTTGAGCATACTGAACATCACCTGCTGTACCACCACACGGCTCATGGTGTAGGAATCACAGTTACTTGGCCAGCAATTTATATTCTTGACAACTCATAGATCTTCTTAGAAGATAGTGCAAATTAAATCCCACCAGTAAAGAGCACCAACAGGGATTGCAGCAACTGGACAAAGTCTCCAGACATCCCTTCATTTGGAAGATGGTGCCATTAACTATTGTACGGTGCATGCTGGGAAAGGTTGAATGATTGGGCATTTACATCTGTTTAATTAAAGAATGAGCTTGAAGCTCTGTTTAATTAAGGACTAGCTCGTTTTGCAGGAGAGATCATGCTGGGAGTTACGACGCTTTTGCGATTCCCATCCGAGCAACGATACGAGAAGAATAACTCTGTGTCCTCTCAATCTTTAATGGGCAACGATGCACATCACGGAGCTAACAAACGATGGACAAGTCTCCAAATGAAGGGATTTTGGCAACGTCTCAAAATGAAGTCTCTAAGGTAGCGTTTGAAGTTGCGGGGAGGAAAACGGGAGAGCAGGAAGAGTTCACAGGCTTGATATGTGATGGATGTCAAGCCATCCCATCATGTCTGTGACTGAGACACTACCCATGGGTTGGGATAGGTTGTTAACGGAGCTGTCTAAGGTGCTGAAGCCAGTTTAGGACAAAGGTTCTGCTCCTTTAAAGTTCATACTAAAACTCAGAAGGGATTCACCATCCGGTTGAAACAGAAGCTTCTGTCACTATCTGCCTCCAGTGGTAGGAGAGGGCAGATGACACTTTCAGAACCAAATAATACCGTATTCATTGAATGACTGTTTGCTAAGGATTCAACATTTTTATTCAAGACTTGGGCCATTTCCGCAGGACACTCTTATAGCGCGATTATTCCACTTTCAACATCCTATGGAATCCTGGGGTTTGCAGTTTAGGGAGGGGCCAGACGGCCCCTCCCGAAACTGCAAACCCCAGGATTCCATAGGATGTTGAAAGTGGAATAATCGCGCTATAAGAGTGTCCTGCGGAAATGGCCTTGGCTTCACCCAAAGAGTTTTATGGAAAGATTCCCTCTCTAAAAAGCTCATGACTCAGGATGCTCAAGGACAGGGCTTGGAAAAAGTTACTTTCCAGGCTGCAATTCCCAGAATCCCCCAGCCAGATAGATCTATCTTGCCATGGAACAGAGCTGGAGAGGACCCCAAGGGCCATCTAATAGAATCCCACACCACAGGAGATGATGAAACAGACAGTTTGTATGCACTTAGAAAGGAAGGCCATGATCAATAAATGTCAACATAGATTTCTCAAAAAGAATTTGTGCCAGACTGATCCTATCTCTCTTTTTTGATAGAGTTACTAGCTTGTTAGATGAAGGGAATACTGTGGTCATAGTATATCTTGACTTCAGTAAGGCCTTTGACAAGGCTCCCCATGATATTCTTGCAAATAAGCTAGCAAAAGATGATCTAGGCAAGGCTAGTGGATTTGTAACTGGCTGACCAAACAAATGCCACCTAAGCATGATGATAAGAGCTGTTCAGTAGTGAAATACGCTGCCTTGATGGAGTCTCCTTCCTTGGGGGCTTTGAAGAAGAGGCTGGATGGTTGGGGATGCTTTGTGCATGGCAGAAGAGGGTGGACTGGAGGGCCCCTGGGGTCTCTTCCAGCTCTACGATTCTATGATTCTGACTAAAGCGCTCCTGAGAGGTGTACATCCAACTATAATTTAAGCAGCTCCAAAGAAGGAGAAGCTATCGCTCTGTGAGATAGTCTATTCCGCCATCCAACAGATTTAACGGTCAAGGCATTCATCCTAATGTGGAGGTGGAACCTCTTTTCTTGTACAGTCAGCCCTCCACATTTGCAGGTTTCACCTTTGCGGATGTGATCATTCACGGATTATTTGCTGTCCTCTCTGCTGCCTCTTTATGCCATTTTTAATAGGAACTGCAAGTCTCGTGAAAGTGAGAAACTGTGAATGGGGCCTGCGAGTTCCTCTTAAACATGGTGTGGAGCAACATGGTGTGGAGCCCCATCAGCTACCCCATTCTGCCTTGGGAAGGAACCCTGATGCCTCAAAGAAACCCACGGTGGGTTGAATATGGTGATCATACTTTTTTGCTTGTGTGAAATACGCTGCCTAGGAGTGTGATGGAGCCTCCTTCCTTGGAGGCTTTTAAATAGAGGCTGGATGGTCGGGAATGCTTCCAAGTATAGTTTGGAAGGGCCTAGAGTTATTCACGGTTTTTCCACTTTCACAGGGGTCCTGTGCCCCTAACCCTAGCAAATGTGGAGGGAGGACTGTAGTTTGAATCCACTGGTTCATCTTCTAATTTCTAGGCATGGGGAGGATAGTTCATCCTCTCTCTCTCTTTGTCATGGTGTCATACAAGGTTGCTCCCCCTGTCCACACCTTACAGTTGTTTTCTGCAAAAGACTGAGGACAGTCTTCAATGTGAGCATGCATGCTTAACATAACGTCCAATTTGGACCCAATAAATAAACATGTTCCCGGTTTCCTCATTGCCTGTGCAAAGCAATTGAGCAGCACTTGGCTGTTTCTTTTTAAAAGCTGTAGTAAAATTTAGTTTTATGTTATGACGCCCACTTAATAAATTAAATAATTGAAAGTGTCGTGCTTGGAGCTTGGCAAAATTAATTTCATTTCTTGTTTTCTTTTTTTGTTTATTTCTACCAGAAATCTCAGAATAATAAAATCCAGTTACTGGTACCTTTGTCTGACTTTTCGCTTTGTCTGACCCTGTAAAAATTAGGAAAAAGAGCCTGCTGGATTACCCTGCCCCTCGTTTGGCTACAGCCACTGCTCTGCTAGTTTCCCCGATCTTTGCATTTTTGGAGCGCATCACGGTGTCCCCCAAGGGGCCCCCAGAAGTCAGGGTAACAATTCTGTTTCCCCCTATTCTTTAGCCTCTTGTCCTGAGCACAGGTTAGGCATCAAGACAATCAAATCCTATGCACTTCCATTTCTTTAAGAACGATTCATAGGGCTTTTCTGCATTGCACTGCTATAGTGCTGTTATTCCACTTTCAACATCCTGTGAAATTCAGAATCTCCCAACCACTGTTGCTATTTGGATAGCTGTGCTTTTCAAGAGAACAGCTAGGGTGGGGTAGTGGTTTGAGCACTGGACTTATAACCCTGGAGACCAGGGTTTGATTCCCCACTTGGCCATGGAAACCCACTGAATGAACTTGGGAGCATCACACTTTCACACCCCCAGAAAACCCCATGATAGGTTCGCCTTAGGGTTGCTCTAAGTTGGAAACAAGTTGAAGGCACACAACAACTCCTCTTAAAAGAGGGCCCCAAATACCCTAAGGGACCAGATCCCAGCCGGACAAAAGCATTGCACAAGGAGGTATAAGATAACCTCCTTGTGCTATGTTAGAAAAAGTTGCCACACTGGCATAAAGCATCCAGTTCATGCTGTTGTAAAGCCACAAGGCGATTCTGGTCCATTTCTCATACATCCTGATCCCACTAAAAATGCCTATGTTCTTCTCTCAGCACCCCAAAGGGTCAAATTTTTGATGATCAGAATATGGTGGGAGTTGAGTTTGGCAGCCTGTTTCACTGAAAAATGGCATGGGGAACTTTTGACCCTCCATCCATGGCACTGACAGGTACACAACTGGCAAAAAAGCAGAAATTTTATTGGCATCAGAGCTTGGAAAGGTTTCTCGAGGGAGGATGACAGCTCCCAAAATTCCCCGAGGGTCATGTTGCCTAGGAAATTCTGGCAATCTGAGTCCAAAGAAAGAGGTACTTTTCTGAGTAACTCCGGATGCCTTAAACTACACCTTGCAATCTTGTCAACCCCAAGGCTCCATTTGAGAATGCCCACCCTCTCAGTATGACAGATACCCCTTTCTGTCCTATTTCCCCCCCAAAATTCCAGCAAAGCAGCACCCGCTAGCTCCAAAATGGCCACTCAAAATGGACCGGCGTATTTAAAAGCTCTCTGCTTCCCCCTCCGCCACCTCCGCCAATCCTTCCCCTGGCTGCCGCTCACAATAAAATGTAAAAGTAATCCCCGATTTTTCTTTCAAACTCTCTCAGCTTTGAAAGAACCGTCCAAAGGAGAGGGGAAAAAAAATGATTGATGCGTGGAATTAAACCCAAAGGCAACCCCGGAAAGCTGCTTTGAATAGCAACAAATTCCCAACAATGCCTGGAAGGCTTGTCGCAAAGGAATCTAATCTCTGAACTTCTAAAGGTCAAGATTGACTGTCTGTAACACGGCTCAAGTGTAAATGCTCTGTAATGCTACACGAGGTGATTGCCTGGCTCTCTAGACAATGTCAATTTTGTCCCAAGTAGCTGCAGATGTGTCTAGCATTAAGTCGGAACGATGTCAAGGGCCCTCCTTGAGAGGTGCAGGCTTCTCGGAGAAACTGGTCCTAAAGCCCCAGTCGATTACATCTCAGGCCCAATAGACAGCCATTTAAGACTCGGAGAAGGATGGGGTGTGGAGATGCATGAGATTTTTTCTAATGCCTCCCAGCCAGGAGGAGAAGGGGAAGGGGAAAAAAAAACCCAGCAGGAGAAATTTCTCCCGGTGATGCAGCCATCTCCTTCTCCCTGTGTTATTAACCTCACGTTCTCTCCGAACACTTCACGCGCCCAGGCTAAGCCCCGCGGCCAAGGGATTGAGTAGCCACGATGTGGAGGTCACGACTCGCGGGATGCCCAAAGCGCCTCCCCATCGTTCCTTTCGGGGGCAGGACCATAACCACAGATTTAGCGCTCAAGGTATGCCAGGGCCTCCATGGGGTGAGGCGAGCCATGGTTGGCCAACACCAAATGGCCAGGCAAACATCCAATATAAATGAAACCCAACCTAAATCTTATTATGGGTCCAATGAATCAATTATTACATTTATTTAAAACTAGCGTATATACCCAGCATTGCCCAGGATTTTATCTTCTCATAGGTAATACTTGTTAGACAGATTGGAGATCCTATGTCTGTTTTTCCCTAAACTGCCTTGTCTAGTGCCTGTAACTTTTCCCCATGTTCCCCAATCCAATCTGTATTCAGAGTTATTAACATACAGAGGTTGGGTTCTTGAGGGGAATAGAGTGCCCTCCTCCTTGCTGCTAGGCCTCATCTCCACAGCAACCGGCCAATTCGAGACAGACACAGTTGACTGAGGCCCAAGAGCTCTTTGGCTGAGAAATCTAAAGACCCCTCCCTCAGCTGCAAATCTCAGGATTCCATAGAATCTACTTAGGCAGCCAATGATATGAGGTCTTCACCTGACACAGACAAACAAACATGCAAACTTTGACTTTTATATAGTAGATATTTAGACCCACAAAGGTTCTTGGAGCAGCTTACAAATGATTAAGTTGACAGTTCCTGCCCTCAGACTTAGCATGATGGAGTTGTGCCCACCTTTTCTCTCCCCCATTGCCAGGGCAGTGGCTGTTGGCATGGAGGTATGGCCTTCCATCTGCTTCTGAGGCCAGGCAGGATGGAGCTGTACATCCAAGTACTAACCAGGACTGACCCTGCTTAGCTTGCATGATCAGATGGCATCTGGTGCCTTCAGGGTATTTGGTTCGTCCCAGCTAAAGCAGACCTATTCAATTAACCGCTGGATGGCGAATCAATGCATAGGCAAATCCAGAAGATGCAATGGCTGTAATCTATCTGGGACTAAGGATTGCATTTGGACCCATGTGAAATGGTTACTGTTCTGGAATTCCACTCATGTGACTATGATCTGAATAAGTCTACTGCCTGGTAGCCAAACATGGGCAACCACATGCAGAAGGGGAAATTATGCATGGGCACCAACAGGATTCTGACCTTTGTGTTGGGATTGCAGTTGAATAACTATTGTATTAAGGCTGCCTGCATTTATGCTCTGCTGATGCTCTGACTCCTAAAACTCACCACTTTCTGGATCCAAGCCTAGGACAGTGGCTGGCTGGAATCCACTTGCTGATTTACGCTGGTATAACCTACAATAGCATAGCTCCCTTTCCCTGCATTGTGCAAGGAGGTATCCAGTACCTCCTTAGGCAACATTTTCCCCAAAACTATTCAAGGGATATGAGATGGTATCTAGCTGTAGGTCTGCAACCACTCAACTCAAACCTCCGTTGTTTGGGTGGGGTGCACAAGGTGACCTCCCCAAGCCACCACCTCTCCTAGGCTTCCTCTTTGCAGACGTCGATGGAACTAAAAGCTCTTTCAGAGTCCAAATAGGCTCATGACCAGCGTCTTCTCCTTTGACTAATCTGCCTGCTTTTGGTAGCTATTGGGTAGCTGCTTTTGGTCGCCTTACAACCCAAAATCAAGAATCGGAGGAGAAGAAAAGAAACGCATGTCAGGTTTTTCAGGGTGGGAGGAAAAGATGGGTGGCTTGAAAATGGAACAAAACTGTCCCCTTGTTATACAAAGAGGGTTTTGTGACACTTGAATCCCACCCAGGAACCATCCATAGCCCTGCGTGTGTGTGTGTTAAATGTTTAATTTTCCATTAAAAAAAAACCAATTGTATTTTAATGTCATTTTAATGTTTTAAAATTTTAATCATACCACTTAGCTGTTGGAATGTTTTCTGTTTCGGCGGAAAGCCTCGGCTGTCGGAAGCCGCTCGTAATCGGCGGAGATATTCCCAGACGCGCGTAATTGTCTTGGCAGCCCTGATGAACTGGTCCGTGCAACAGCAGCTGGGTGCTAAAGCAGCCAAGCTCTCGGAGAGAGGGAGATTATTTAATTATTTATTTAATGAAACAATCAGGCAAGCTTATTAAACCTCCACCGTCCCCCCCTCCATGAGAAAAGTACTCAGAGCAATGGATTGGGTAGCAGCCTTCTTTTTTTAAAAAAGGTAATAATAATGGTTGAATAAACGAATGTGAAAACCACTCTAAAGGCAAAATATTATCAGCTACCGAAGCCATTCATCCAAAGTTTAGACATGGGGTCAGGGTAGCACCAATTTTCTGGTCTTAAGACCCTCCCAAGGCCATGCTAGCCCTAGTGCTTCCCCCCATGAGTTTTTACTAAAACAATACTTAGGGTGGGACACGCTTTGTTACAAGGAATGTCCCACCCACCAGAGGTGAGGCTGTCCTATTTTTGAAAAGAAGAATTGGTGGATTTCATCCGTCCCACTCTAGGGTGGTCTTAGGGACTCCTGTCAAGCAGCATTGGGTACTGAATGAGGGCGAGAGTCTGAAAGTTTTCTGACCCTGATCAAAATTATTGGGCCACAAACTACCTCAAAGAGCAGCAAAACAGGACAAACGTCTACTGGGGAATCGATAGCCTATTTCTTCCTTCCTTCCCGCTCTGAGACATACATGCACATTTTATAGAATCAAAGACTTGGAGAAGACCTAAAGACCAAAAAGGCCATCTAGTCCAACTCCATTTTGCCATGCAGGAAGACACCATCCAAGCATTCCCCACAGGTGGCCACCCAGCCTCTCTTTAAAAACCTCCAAAGAAGGAAACTCCACCACACTCCATTGAGGCAGCAGCAAATTCAACTGCTCTGACTGTCAGGAGGTTCTTCCTAATATGCAGGAGGAATCTCTTTTCTTGTAGTTTGAATCCATTGCTCCGTGTCCTAGTCTCTGGAGCAGCAGAAAACAGGCTTCTTCCATCTTCCATATGATAGCCCTTCAAATATTTAAACATGATTATCCTGTCCCCTCTTAACCTTGTCTTCTGCAGGCTCAACGTCTCCAGCTCTCTCCTCATAGGGCTTCGTGGTTTCCAGGCCTTCTACCATTTTGATCACCCTTCTCTGGACACATTCCAGCTTTTCAAGATGTGATGCCCAGAACCGGACACAGGATTATTCCAGGTGAGATCTGACCAAAGCAGAATGGCACACTGAATTGCTAAAATTACTCATTGCTGCTTTTGAGAATGAAATTAGTGATGAATTACATCCCTAGTATCAGATCTCAGCCCTTATAGTTGTTGGGCTGTATGGAGACGATGAAACTCAGAACAAATTAAGCTTCTCCCCATCCCATTGTTCATATACTCTAAGCTGAGCATTACATAGAATTTAAGGAAAGAATCTCATGAGAGCCATTCTGTGCACTGCACGTTAATTTACATTCTTTTTTTTTTAAAAAACACGGTTATAATTATACACTTTTTGGTTAATATTGTGATTGGAAATGTCAGGCTCATCCTTGATCTGCCTAATTAGAGGCAGGATGGTGTTGGTTTTGAGTTTCACCCTCCTTCTTCGTTGTTGTCATTTCTTCCCTTGCCAAGTGTCTTCCAGAATCGTCCATTTTATGCAGCGTTTCAAAACTGACGTGTGTCTCAAATGGTGGATTTGCATTTTCAAGTACGCGCAAGTACTTTGCAATGCTTCACCCATCTATCACACTTTAATCTCTTTGCATTTCCCTCGTCACCACATGTACTTAGCAATTTTGTTCCCCTAGAGAATACCAGGTTGGGAGAGCGCATCTTGCATCACGCGCCGGCCTCTTTCCAACCCACACTGAGATCCCAGGTCTACTTGGAATTGCCTCTTTAGCTCTTCCGATGACACTTTTGGACATGAATGTGGGACATCATTGTACACCAGAGCTACATAACCTAGATTTTGTTGGATATCATGTTGCTAGAGGGAAACCGAAATCATAGATACATCTCAGAAGGTTTGAGATGGACAAGAAGATTTATTCTTATGTATGCAATTGCAATGACTTTTTTTTTTTTTTAAATGAAAGCCTGGAGGATTGTTCATACTGTGAAACAGAGTTAGGAAATAGCAAGTCACAAATAACACAATTATTCCAGACAAGTTTCCTGGGTACATAGCAAGGCTGCAAACATTCTAAAAATAACAGCAGAACAGCCATGAACCCTATTGTTGCTATTGACTAGAATAAACCCATTTAAATCAGTTGGATTTACCCAACCATATTGAGATCTAGCATCCTGCTTTCACCTTATTAAAAAAAAGAAAAGTATGCAAGACTCTAGGCCTGAATCCTGTGGGTTAGACCAGTGTAGACCTACTGTGTAGGTCTACACAACCAGTGTAGACCTACAAAATCAATTTTTGAATGGTGAGTCAACACAAGGTCCATCCCATTGATTCTACAATGGTTGTATGTAATGACAGCATTGTTCAGCTGTACTCTTCTCAAAAAAGTTGATTGCAGCCTCTTCCTGCACTTAAGGAGAAGAGTTTGGGTTAGGCACAAGAGCCTCCATCTTCCTTGGAACTGGGATACCATCTTTTTCTTCTCCTTCTCCTCTGGTTCTGAACTGACTTGTACAGAAGAAGGTCTTTGTTGGTCTTCAAGCACCGGCTGATTCTCTTCCACTGGTGAGCCTGCTTCTTGCTCAGAAGAGATCTCAAGGCAGGGGAATATGATAGCAGCAGCTGTTGGCTTCCATGTTCAATGGGTTGTTGAATCCATTCCAGGTTCTAGTCTGAAATTTAAAGGGTCTGTCTAAGTTGATGGCGAACCCTGTCCTCCAAACTGATTCAACACTGAGAATAGACTTCAACCAAAAGGATTCACCTCCCCTTTTGCATATCTAGAGTGCTGGACCGATTTTTTCTGGGGAGGGGTAGAGTTCAGCACCTTGGACAACTCCTTTAAAATTTAAACTAAAACCTGGTATGGATTCACCACCTTTCCTGGGCATGGAAGTCGCCGCCTGACACCAATTGCTGCCATTTCATTGTAATTCTGAACAGAGTTCTTTGGATATTGGCTTGTTTTATTGTGAAAGGGACTTCACAGCTGCTGAGCAGGATAATATTATTTTATCAAATGAAACAGAAGTGAATTTGCCTTTAATGGATCTTCTTTCTCCCTCTCCTTTTGACAGGTCCATACGAAGAAAAGCAGCCCTTTGTCACCGTACATCGGACAAAAGGTACGGTAATAACGACCCAAAGTGTGGCTCAGAAACGGAGGAGATGTGTCTGCGAACCACTGGTGGGCTGCGAAAAAGACGATCATCTTGGAGTTTAATTGCCAGGTAAATTTAGTAGACCTAAAGCTTCACTGCTGTTAGCACAGCTAATAAGATGTTATGAATTACCACCCAGGATCACTGCCAATTTAACTGTAATAACGCAGTAAGGAAATATATTCTGATCGTTGGCAAGATTTGTCGAGACTTTTATGAGTTTTTTTCCCTCCTCCTTTCAAAATGGGTCAAGAAACTCATTTAGGAGTTATTTGGAAATTCATCTAATTCTAAGACTTTAAAAAAAATCCTCTTTTTTCTCTCTCCCAATTGAATCTGAATGGCCCTGCAGTTGTAGCCAGATTCTCAACTGGTTTGAAGTCTTATAGTTAGGTTGTTGTTGCTGTGTGTCTTTAAGTTGTTTTGGGCTTGTGCCAACCCTAAGGCAAAGTATTGTGATGTTTCCATTGCAAGGGCTGTTCAGAGGAGATTTGCCATGGCTTTCTTCTAAGGCTGAGATAGTGTGACCCAGTGGATTTCCATGGCCAAGTGGGGATTCAAACCTTAGTCTCCCAGAGTCCTGGCCCGATAGTCAAACCATTATGCCAAGTAGGCTCTCTTTTTGGGTGTAGCCCAGTTGCTACAAAAATATGGAATTAGGCCAGTTTCATTCCCAAAAATATTTTGGAGAGCTCATCTTCCCACTTAGTGAAATACTGAGGGGGAAAGTTTTCTTTTGGTTTCTCTGCCCAAAAACATAGTGGATAATCCCAATAAACCATTTGTATGCAGCACCGGTTTAAACACAAGGGCTTGTCAAAATCCAGTGCCAGTTAATGGAGTCACATTCTGGGTTGGGTGAGTCCAGTGGACTTTTAGACAACTTGAAGCTAGGCCTACCAGGGATGATATTGTATTGTATTTCTCCAAAGTGGAATGCTAGCATTCAGTTCAGGGTTGTCGAGTTGCATAGGTGGTGCCATCATGCTTGATGCACATTGCGTTTAGAGTTGCATTAACACGGGTGCACAAGCATATTTGTGCATCCGGTGTCATGGTGGAATAATAGAATCCAAGAGTGGGAAGAGACCACAAGGATTATCCAGTCCAACACTGTTCTGCCAGGCAGGAAGATGCAATCAAACCACTCCCAACGGATGGCCATTAGGCCTCTCTTTAAAAACCTCCAAAAAAAGGAGACTCCACCACATTCTCAGGCAGCAGTGTATTCCACTGTCAAACTGTTCTTACCATCAGGAAGTTCTTCCTAATGTTTAGGTGGAATCTCTTTTCCTGTAGTTCGAAGCCATTGCTCCATGTCCCAGTATCTGGAGAATAGAAAACAAGCTTTCTCCATCTTCTATAGGACATCCATTCAAATATTTAAACATGGCTATCATGTTACTTCTTAACCTACTCTTCTCCAGGCTAAAAATCCCCGGCCCCATAAGCCACTCCTCCTAGGGCTTCATGGTTTCCAGGCCTTTGACCATTTTGGTCACCCTCCCCTGGACATATTCCAGCTTGTCAATATCCTTCCCAGATGGTGGCGCCAAGAAGTAGCCATAGTATTCCAGGTGAGGTGTGACCAAAGCAGGCACATGGATTGCATCGCACAGTTAATACCTAACTCTGTCTGCAAAGATCTGAGTTGCACAATCCCAGCCTGGGATCTCTGCCTTACAGCACAGCCAAACAGTCCATTTTCAAAGGGAAACAGCAGAGGTGTTAATATCTAAGGAAAGGAAGTTATCTTTGAGTGCTCATGGTTGTATTTTCATCCATGGGAATTAAAAATAAAGACGTTTCAGGAATGGCATTTCAGATTATCAGGCGTAAACTCAGCCAGCTCTTTTGATACCGAAGCTCAAAACCTTGACATAGGCAGGCTGTGTTGTATTAATAGACACTCTGACTTTTCCAGATGACACGAAGGCAGTTGTTCACATCTGCCCAGACAGCTGTTGGGTACTTTGAACTGACAACTTCCCCCATGATATATTGGGAGCAGCGACTGTACGATTTGCCAAGCCGACGGAACAGAGCCCAATCAGCATATGTAAGTGGTATGCAAAGAACATCAGTATGAAAAATGAGAGTTTTCCAGTCAAAAGTTGATTTGTTTAAATTGCTTCATCTTTCCAAGAAACCCAGGGGCACCTCTGGACAGAATGGGCTTCATAAGGGGAACTCTGGGTGCTGAGGTTTAATTATTTAACCACCTGGACTCCTTTGCAGGTAGAACTTGGTTTAACCAGGGAAGGGGTGTCATGGTTTGCAGAACGCATCTTGTCTCTATAAGGCATCCATGCTCTCTTTGTTTGGCATCACTTGATGATCATCAAGTCAGTGTAAAGATTGGAAGCTGAATGGTGTAAGATTTGGGACAAAGAAAAGAAAGAACTTGCTCTCATAGTGAATAGTTAAACTGGGGAACTCCTTGCCACAGGATGTAGTAGTGGCTGATGGCATGGGTTGCTTTAGATGGGGATAAGATAAATCCATAGAGTTTAAGGTCATCGATAACTCCATGATTCATGTGAAACTACCACACAAACATAAGGACAGTCACTAACTTGGATGGCATTAAAGGGCGGCTGGATAAATTCATGGAAGAGGATGGACCATCAGTTGCTACTCGTCAGCATGGCAGGATATTATTGTTTCTAGTACCAGGTGCAATTTGCCTCTATATCCATCTGTGTCGAATGTGAGAATGTAATTGCACTCATCCCCTGCTAGTAGGATTCCCATGGGCTGACCATCCTGCAAACAGAATATCAGGCTAGATAAGCTTTTGGTCTGACCCAACTGAGTTCTTCGTTTCTTCTTTGCTCCTTACAAGTCCACAGCTCAGTAGTAGAGTGTATTTCCCTGCATGCACAAGATCCCAAGTATCCTGTTTCGGGGTAGCAATTGCTCAGATGAGGGCACCTCTCCAGAAACCAAGGAATCAATGGAGAAACCAAGCCAACCCAGGGTCATACTCAGAGGCTCTGATTGCAGTGGGTTGTGTGAGTGCATCTCTTCCCCTTCCTCCTCAAGGCAGAACAAGTAGCTCAAGGAAAACTGCCACCGTCTTCCAAAGAAAATTGTCCAAATATCGGTCTTCTGAGCAGCTGGTTGAGGTTTCCTCATCAACAAGACTGGTGAGTTGGCTGAGCTCTCCAAGGTACTGAGCCATTATCCCCACCAACTAGGGTTCAGTAGCTTGGACAGTTCCTTGCCTGTTTGCACTGAAACCTTTTTCTGAGATCAACAGACACAGACCTGACCTCAGGTATATACCTCCACCCATGTTCATGAATCATAAGGAACATACCTCTTAACCCAGCTCAAACCATTAGTCTGCCCAGCTTGCCACTTTCCTTTCCTAAAAAGCTTGCTGGTGTGAGCGACAGAGGCTTACCTGGAAATCTGAGAAAGACAATTGCAAATCTTTGAGGACCCTCTACATAGCTTCTTTTTTTTTTTTAATTCTTTAAAATTGTACAGCCAGCCCTCTGCATTTGCAGGTTTCACTTTTGCAGATTTGATTATTCACGGGTTATTTGCTGTCACCCCTGCTGCCCCTCTATGCCACTTTTAATAGGGAGCACAAGCCTTGTGAGACTAGAAACTGTGAACAAAGCTTGTAAATCCCTCTTAAAAATGGTGTGGGGCAGCAGTGGAGGTGGCAGGAAGCCCCCCAGCCCCCCCACTTCTGCCTTGTGAAGGAAAACTGATGCCTCAAAGGAATCCATGGTGGGTTAAATATGGTGGTTATCCTTTTTTTTTTTTTGCATTAAATATGGTTTGGGAGAGCCTAGAGTTATTCATGTTTTTTTTCACTTTCACGGACCTCTAACCTCTAACCCCAGCGAATGTGGAGGGATGACTGTAGTTATTTATTTATGTATTGGTCTGGAATAGAGCTCTGCATTTCCCCTATATGGAGCTGTGGTGGCGCAGTGGTTAAATGCCAGTACTGCAAACCACAAGGTTGTGAGTTCGCTCCTGCTGGGCTCCAAGGTTGACTCAGCCTTCCATCCTTCCGCAGGTCGGTAAAATGAGCACCCAGCTTGTTGGGGTAATTAGCTAAAACACATTGTAAACCGCTTAGATAACACTCAGTTGAAAAGCGGTATAGAAATAAATGCTATTGCTATTAATATATATATATTGCTGAGAACTTTGAAATGTCCCTTTCACTGAGCTACCTCTCCCAAAATCCCTCATTGAGCACGGCCACTGTCCCAGGCCACTATCACCCCTTCGAGTGCCATCAGTGCCTTTGCAGGATCACCGTCCCTTCTGCTAATCTCTGCCCTCCTCTCAGATCTATTTGCGTGCCCAGAAACCAAGGAGCAAAGGCAGCCTTGCTTAGTAGGCCAAAACGCAGCAGGCGAGGAACAAACTTGGGCAGAAAGAGACGGGGGTATTTCTGTGCTCACATCCCCACTTGTTTGGTAGGGAGTTTTGCTACTCTCTCTCCAAAATCCAGGAGAGCCGAGCCGTACAAAAGTGGTAATTGCCTCTTTAAGAACATAAAACTCACTCAACTGCTGGAAGCTTTGCCATCTCCTCCGAATCATTATCTGCTAATGACCGGCAGACTCCGAAGGGAGGGAACCATCTTCCCAATTATTTGAGTACCCGAAGCGGTCTCCGTGTGGTGCTTACTTAAAAAACAAAAGGAAGACACCAGCCTTGTGAATGGGGAGGGGGGGGATGCCTTGTTTTATGTCCTTGTGTTTTTATGTAATTTTACATTTTAGGAAACTAAAGACAAATTAGACAGGGGTTGGAAACAACATCTTCCTCACATTGCGTCTTCCTTTGTACGGTGATGCAAAAACATCCACAAACTAGCTAGGCAAAGTCCAATTTTACTAACACACATGTAAAACAATTCAAAGCATCAAAAGTTAATACATTCCCCTGTTAGTGGAACAGCCTTGCATTTTTCAGCTTAGGCAGCTCAGCTCTCCAATTGCTTTTGCTGCAGAACAGGTGTTTGATAAAGGGGAGAGACAGACTAGGAACAGTCTTCCCCCCACCCAAAAACGTCCAAAGAGTTCCTCTATTCCAGTAATTAAAATCCGGCACATTCTGTCAAGAGAAAGCCATTTCTGCACCAGACTGTTATAGCACTATTATTCCACTTTCAACCTCCTATGGAATCCTGGGGTTTGCAGTTTAGGGAGGGGCCTCAAAGGCCAGCCTCCAAGACCCCTCCCTAAACTGCAAACCCCAGGATTCCATAGGATGTTGAAAGTGGAATAATAGTGCTATAACAGTCTGGTGTGGAAATGGCCTTCTTGTGCATAAGCCCCCCTTGGAAAAAGGGACAATGCTTTGCAGGAGCGTTGGCATAATAGGTGGTGCCCTACCAGGCCTGTCTCCCCATCTTCCACCTTCAGGGGTAGCCCAGATTTTGTCCTCTGGGGCAGCTGCCCCATCTTTGTAGAAACCAGCTCTGTTCTCAGCAATTCAAAGAACTACCCTCCTATCTCAGCCGAGAAGGGAAAAAAAGGGGAAAAAAATCCTTAATTTGCTTCTCCCCCTTTTGTGAAGCATCAGCAAGAATCAAAAAGTGGCCAACTTTACACCTGGAGGAGCCTCGCCAATCATCCCCCCTCCCCAATGAATAATTAGCTGGAATAATTACCAGCCTTAAGATGAATTCACACCCTGTTGTGCCCGCGATGATACCAGGAATAACAGGTGTTGAGAGTGCCCGGGAGGGACAAAGATTAAAGATTATTTCATTATCTCAGTTCTTCCAGGCAGGAGAGTCTCTGGTTTTATCCCGTCATGCACGGAGAGGTCCAGGCAGAGGTTGGCAGTCTGTGAAGCCCAGCCTTTGACAGAGAGCGAATATTGTCTAATCCTGGGGATACGGTGTGTCCTTGACAAGGCGGGCGTCCCTCTCTTTGCAGGAAAAGGTTTGGTGCTTCAGGTTCGGTGCTTTTGTACAAATCCATGGAAAATTGCAATCACGGGTCCCGTTAGCGGAGAAACCAGTGGAAGGATGTACGGGTTGAGGGAGGGGAGAGAGACGTTAGCAACAAGTATCTCATTGAATGAGGTTTAAGATTAATTAGGAAGGAGATGTTTGCACAGTTAACTTCACTTAGAGACCTGCAGATGGGATAGCGGGCGTGCTTGAGACTCATTGTTTCAATATTTGCTAAGAAAGAGTCAAAGAAGTTTGAAAAAGGACTCAGAGGAGGCTGAGCATTAGGCACAGCTTAGCTCCTGGCATGGCTTATCCTGGGAGAAGTATGAGCCAACACAGGGCCTTGGCTCAGATCTGATCTCCACCACCGAGACACGAGGTGGACTACACCAAGACGTACCACCAAACCACCTGGAACACATTCCATCTCCCTTGATTTTGGAAGCTAAGCAAGGCTCAAGCCTGGTTAGTACTTTGATGGGAGACCAACTAGAACAGAAGAGCAGGAAAAGATCAACATGGAAGAATCTGGCATGGAAGAAACCCTGGAGATTTGGGGCTGCCAGTCCAAGCTGAAAACACTGGCCTAGATCAACCAGGGATGTGACTCAGTACAAGGCCACTTCAGCAGTGGAGTATGTTGCCAGGGAACGTGGTGGTGAAGTCTTCTCCTTTGGAGATCTTTAAATAGAGGCTGGATGGTCAGGACTGGCTTAGGGAGCAGGGTATGTTCAGCTTGGAGAAGAGAAGGTTAAGAGGGGACATGATAGCCATGTTTTGAAGGGATGTCATAGGGAGGATGGGGCTAGCTTGTATTTTTGCTGCTCCAGAAATAAGGAATTGGAGCAATGGGTTCAAACTACAGGAAAAGAGCTTCCACCTAAACACAAGGAAGACTGTAAGAACAGTTCAACTGTGGAATCAAACATGGTCAGAAGGGGGTGACCAAAACAGCAGGAGGCCTTGAAACCATGAAGCCCTGTGAAGAGTGGTTTAGGAAGCTGGGTATGTTTAGGCTGGAGAAGAGAAGATTAGGAAGTTACATGATAGCCATGTTGAAATATCTGGAGGGATGTCATATGGAGGATGGGGCAAGCCTGTCTTCTGCTGCTCCAGAGATGAGAACATGGAGCAATGGCTTCAAGCTACAGGAAAAGAGGTTCCACCTAAACCTTAGGAAGAACTTCCTGATGGCAAGAGCAGTTGGACAGTGGCATCTTCTGCCATTTGGGAGTATGATGGAGCTTCCTCCTCCTTTGGAGGCTTTTAAAGAGAGGCTGGGTGGCCTTTGAGCGTATCTTCCTGCAGAGTAGAACAGACTTGGACTGGATGGCCCTTGGGGTCTCTTCCAGCTCTAAGATTCTATGAAAAAAACAATTCCTAAATATTCAGAAGCCATGAAATAAAAAGAAAAGCCAAATAGATCCCTTCTATCAGCACAAAACTGGGAGATGGCAACCACATGGGGCAATTAAAGATGTCTTGGAAACTTTCGCAAAGGCCCAATTTCCCATTTAATTGGGGATTTTGGCAGGCCTGACACTTGGCTCATCCAAGGCAGCCCCATTCATCCTTGATTGCGCTCCCTTACGCATTTCATGTAGCATGACTTCTGGTGGGCTTTTGAAGATTTTTTTTTTTAAATTATTTCAAAAACAGGAGAGGGAAAGGAGGAAATCTACATAATTAATACAGATCATAAATATTCAGCTTTGGTTCGTCATTAAGCACGGAGAGAGAAGCAACACATTTGCTAGGAAACAGTTTGGGGACTGAAAGTAAAAAGAGGAATAAAACTCCAAAAAAGCCACTGTTCCTAAGGAAGCCAAAAGAGAAAAAGAAATTTACAGTTAGAAAGGAAGGAGAACGATGGTGTGAGACGCGGCCGCTGGCGGCTCCAATGTCAGTGGGCTGGCACATCCGCTTTGGATTTTAGTATAAACTTTGAAGGCGCTATCCAAAGTGCTGAGCCCAAGTCTCCCAAATAGGTTGAGACCCTTAAAAAGACTCCATTTAAAATTCAGACAGAACTTTATTACTTTTTTATACAAACTAATTCACAACATCGGGGGAAGAAAAGGAAAAGAGAAAAAGGAAAAATACTTCTCTTTAGGAATCTCTAGGTCCTTTAACAGGTTGCTTCCGAGGAACTGTTCCTCACCTCCCAGTTGTTGCTCATCCCACGCCTAAAACCTTGCATGTGCCCTCAAGTCACCTGTTGGTTTATGGCAACCCCATGGATTTCTTAGGCAAGGAGATGTTTTTTCCCCCCCAGTTCCCTACTCTGAAATATAGCCCACAGCACCTGGTATTCCTTGGTGGTCTCCCCTCCAAGTACTAACCAGGGCTGACCCTGTTTAGTTTCCAAGATCAGAGGGGATCTGGTGCCTCAAGGGAATTTAGCTCACTGCCTAAAGCCTTACCACTCTACCAAAAAGGGGATTCATTGGTGGGATTCAGAGTTAGGGGCTCCGTTGGTGGGAACAGCCTCAGAAATACAGATATCCAGCTGCAGGAATAGGTTCCTGGGGGTAGATAGGACTGTTGCAAAAGACCGTGGACCCTCTTGTCAGCCAATCTCACTGTTCCTGGCAAGGGATGAGTCTGGGCCAGTCTGTGGCATTGATCCAAGATGTCTGCAGAAATGGAGTGGATGGAAAAGTAGCTGGGTGCCTCTCAGTCGTCTTGCCCTACTTCCACCCTTAATCTTTTTCTGGATTGGGGACTCAGGCCTCCAGGTGAACCACCCCATAGTGGACCAGAGGTGGTGGGCTCAATGTAGTAAGTGTGACCAGGCTTTCCGTCAAACTTAACATGAACAAACAGGAACAGTTGCTAAACAAGCAGAAGTTCATTAAGAAACAAAAAGAAGCACATTAACCCCTTGAACTACTGAATCATTGGCAACTCCCCAAAACCACAGCCAGTCCTTCCCTCTGTCTGACTCTCCTGTCTCTGTCTGTTCCTCTCTCTCTGAAATCTGTTCCTTATCTCTGTGCCGCCTTTTCCCTGTCCACCTTCCAACAGAGACAAGCCTCAGTTTTGCAATCTTTCCCCCATGCAGGAGAAACACAACAGCGTCTCAGCTGTGATCGACTAGCTCCAACCAGGTTGCCCAACTTATCCCTTCCCTGTGGCCACCATATACACACACACTTTGAAGAAATTTTGGAAAGCATTTTACAAAACAGCCTTCCTTTTCTCGGGGGAGAGGAGGTTAGAAAAAGAGAGGGAGAGATCTTTAAGGAAACTTTCTTCCAAAAATGTCTGCAGAGCGACTTCAGCTTGGCTCTGGTCCAAGCCCCAACGTCTTGTTTCCTCATTAGGTAATGAGTGGTTCCAGCGAGATATTTATAGGGCTCTATTGAAACAGTTGTTTTCCAACGAAATTTTCATGTGTCAATAGATGCAAAACTAATATTTACTTTTTCTTCCTTTGATGGTTGCCCACCCACCCCCCACACTCCCCACTGAACGTCTGCAACGAAAATCCTAAAGACCCTTGGGGTATTTGTTCTTCTTACAGAAATAGCTTGCAACTCACTAACATGCTACCTTCATTCTTTCTGTGTTTGTGTTTCTGAACTGAATGTACAGTCGTCCTTTAATTCGGGAGGACTCCGGTTAGAGTTCCCCTTCTCTGAAGTCTACAGGGATATGACTTAATTTCCATAGAGCCAGGATTGTACAGACCTCCTCAGGACAGGTGGCCTTATCCAATCTTATTCAATCAAGGATTGTGGGAGGTGGAGTCCGTTCAGTGGCTAGAGTCCTTGGGCGCGCTATGCTAGTGGTCTCACTTTTTCCAAGGTGATGAAGCAATGGCCAAAGTGTGCAGCCCAGATGTTTTGGTTCTGAGCAGCCTGTTTCTACAGTGCTCTCCTTTCTTCATGGCCTCTGTGCCTGTAGGCATTTTCCCTCCTGTCTCCATGGCCAACAGCAGGAGAATTATGCTGGTCTACTACACCAACAGGATTCTGGTGAATGCATAAGGAAAAGCAGCAGCTCATATCTTTTTAAACTAGCCCAGTGGTGGGTTGATACCTGGACACAAACTGGGATGAGACCTCCGTGGAAGAGGAGAAGAACTCAATTGCTGGCCCCAGCATCTACCAGGACCAAGAGAAGTTAATATTCCCTGAGGGACATTCCAAAGATGAAGAGTCTGGGGACTCCTTCTTGTCTGGACACACACACACTCTACCTCTGGATTTTTCAGCTCTATCCTAGAAGCTCAGAATCAGGAGCGGTGGTGTGATAGCCCCATACGTGACAGTGAAAGAGCTCTCATTTCTGAGCCCTGTTTGGATGCAGGTAGCAAGACTGCATGCTTTGGATAAGCACCCTTGTCTTGTGTGAGAGTTGTGATGGCCCAGAAAGGGACAGGTGGCACTAATGGCAGCTATAAACCTGCCCACTTGCTGCCTGGCTGTTGCTGGTGCTACATCTTTTCTTTGGTTCAGCTCCTTATCTGCTTGTTGGAGTCATTCTTTGGCCGGACAGTTGTCCAGCTGATTCAAGAGATCTCACCTTCTGGGACCTGCTCCTGCCCCTCTTGTCATATATTGGAAGAAGAAGAAGACAACGGCATAGGTCCACACATGGATATTTATGCTACATTGAAGTGATGTTAAGAGCCACCATGGTGTAGTGATTTGAACATTAGGCTACAATCCTGAAGACAAGGGTTCAGTTCCCCGCTCGGCCATGGAAACCCACTGGGTGACCTTGGGTGCATCACACCCTCTCAGCCCCAGAAAACCCCATGATAGTTTCACCTTGGAGTTTCCATAAATCAGATACAACTTGAAGGCACACAACAACAACAAGGGGATGCAGATTGAGGACAGTAAGTCCTAAACTGCAAAGATCCTCATCCATCCAGGTTTCATCTCATTCTCATTCTTCTCATTTGGGTTTCCCAACATTTCCTAACATTCAACCAGCACGTTTTTCAACCATTTTTTGAAAAATATGTCTTCTGATATTGTTTCCATCTCAACATCTGATGATGTTGAGGGGAAAAAACAGAGTTTGGAAAGGTTACTTTTCTTCAGCTATCCATAACTCTGGTGGTACATTTTACATGTCCTGTGTTTTGCTTTTGGAAAGTGATACTATGAACAAAAAAAGAAAAGAAAAGAAAAAGCTATCTGTGGTGTGATCCATGTGTTTACTTTCCAAAAATGAAGGAAGGAAGGAAGGAAGGAAGGAAGGAAGGAAGGAAGGAAGGAAGGAAGGAAGGAAGGAAGGAAGGAAGGAAGGATGCTGAGAAAGGCTTTTGTGGTTTTCATTTGCTGTAGGTAAATATCAAGATGGCATTTTTTCATTTCAATCACCAAGGAGAGATTTGGTGGCCCTGGCAAATGTCCCCGACAAGGCTAATAAGTTAGGATTGTTGACAGCTCTTCAGTGGGAAAAAAACATTTTCTTCCCATTAACTGTCCTATTTGGATGTTAATAACTTTGCGTAATGTCACGTCTTGGGGAGAACATCTGTTGGCTCCTTTGTTTTGGAAAGTGCAATGAAAAGCAAACATTGGCAGTGGATGGGAGTTGGGATTTCAAAAGGTAAAAAGACCGTAACATGATTAGATCAGGGAAAGAGTTAACAAATTTTGGTTGCTCGCTGCTATTTCTTCCACTGTTCAAAGAGATTGCATAATAGTCTAGTTTGGGCTGTGGAAAATCATCTCAGCGTTGGGTTCATGGATCATCAGCAGTGGACACAGGGCAGCTCAGGAACCTCCCAGGTGTTACATCGAGGCCTTGGACAAAGCATAGTGGCTGAATGCAGATGTAACACTAAACCATGGTTTGTCTGCTTGAACCATTGATTGTATATCTGAGTCTCAGTGGGTTGCTTGTATATACGGAGGAGGAGGAGGACAGAGGTCAAGAAGACCATGAGAGTAGATGCTGTTTAATGTGTCCTGACCAGCACTGGGGAAAAGGTGCCAAGAAGGAGAACAAGAAGACCAAAATGGTCAACTCTCTTAAATGAGCTCTGTCCAGTGTCTGGGAAAAGTCATTGTTTTGGGCTACAAACTTTTTGTTCTCTCCCTGAATGGCCATACTGGCTGGAGAATCCTGGGCATTGTGGCCCCAAAAAGTAACTTTTCCAGTTTTTGACCCTGATCCTTATCTATGCTGGACACGGATAAACTCAACAGAAACCTGGGCCTGAAACCTGCGGGCAGAACTGTTGAATCAATTGTTGAAGCGCAAGTCAATATTTATCTAAATTCCATTCACTCAGTGGGTTTACTCTAGATGAAGCAAGCAACAGATTTCAGGCCAAGATGTTCCTCGTTTGCTAGATATACCCATTTTCTAATGAATTACTGATATATTACACAGGATCCCCACTCAATAGTTAATATTTTGTGTCCCAGCGATACAGACATTAAAGAAAGTATGATTGTTGGCTGGTTTGTCAGTTGCCTGGCCCAAGAGCCGCATCAAACGGTACACCGAAACACAACGGAGCTTTCCTTTATCTCAAATACAATTAGCCATTTAAGTGTCTTGGGTCAATTTATTAACGCTTTATTCATCGGGGTGTAACTTTTATGAGGCTTTATGGCAATTGGAAATTATATTCTACACAAATACAATGGAGATTTAAATGTTACGCAGGATATGGCAGGGCTCCCTGGGCTTTACGGCACGGAGTCGTAATGAACCTTGACTAGCCAAAGGTTTGATAAGTGTAAAATATCTCCCGCTCGCCACTAATTTTGTTCCTCTTTAATGACTGATAATCCATGTCGATTTAGTGTGATAGTCACAATCCGAGACTCTTCCCCCTCCCCGCCCGCTATAAATGTGATTGTAACAGGACCTATTAAGTGTGTCTGCATAATAAAATTAGACTGGGCAACTCTTGTAGATTGTTTCCAGCTCCTTGAACTTCCATTAGGATATTGAAACTTGTTAGACTGTAAAGCCGTCGGTGGTTGTTTCAGACGAGCGGCTTCGCCAGTCAGGGAAGGAGTAATGATATTGCGCTAAGACGTTGGCTCCTGTTGCTCAAGAAAATTAATCTTATGTTCACATTGGCAATCCACGGCCATGCCAGTGGAGCAATGAAGCCAGGCCAGGTCTTAATCTAAACTTTAAAGAAGCTGTCCAAGGTGCTGAAGCTATTCAAGGTTGCAACCTTGCTTGGCTGATGTCATCCTCCTTGTCCACCAACTGGAAGTTGAATGGGTTTCCTTTGTCCAATCAACCCCTTGGCTCTTCAGGCGGGCTGGAATGAGTCAAGGCAGGGGATGTTCCTTAGTTACGCAGACTTAATTAATTGGCTAAGGTAGGCTGCCTCAATAAGAGTAGAGTGTCCAGCAAAGTCCTAGTCCCACTCTATCCTGCTTTGGTCAGACCCCATCTGGAATACTTTCTCCAGTTCTGAGCACCACAGTTCAAGAAAGATATGGACAAGCTGGAATGTATCCAGAGGACAGTGACCAAAATGGTAGAAGGCTTGGAAACCAAACCCTATGAAAATTGGCTTAGGAAGCCAAGGATGTTTAGCCTGGAGAAGAGAAGGTTAAGTGGTGACATGATAACCATGTTAAAATACTTGAAGAGATGACATATGGAAGATGGAAGAAGCCTCTTTTCTGCTGCTCCAGAGACTAGAACAATGGCTTCAAACTACAGGGGAAAAAAGACTTTACCTAAATGTTAGGAAGAACTTCCTGACAGCAAGGGTAGTTCAACAGTAGAATCTGCTGCTGCCTTGGAGTGCTGTGGAGTCTCCTTCTCTGGAGGTTTTGAAACAGTGGCTGGATGGCCATGAGTCATGAACACTTTGTGTCTTCTTGCATGGCAGAATGGGGTTGGTCTCCATGGGCCCCTTGGGGTCTCTTCCAGCTCTATGATTCTATCCAGCCACTTCTGTGGTGGAACTGGCACATCAATAAGACACCTACAGGATTCCATTCTCTGTATGCAAATTTTGCAATTCACTTTCCTCTAATAATAGCAGCTTGGCATGTTTAAATCAAAATTGTCAATGTGTCTAAGTACCCATTGAGACCTTTTCCTTCTTGCAAAAGCTGCCCAAAGATCTATTCCACAAATGTGTGTCTATATATATAAAATAATTGAAAATGGTAGAAAATAAGATGGATAGAAGATCAGTAACTTTAGCCTGAGGATTCCCACAGTGCCTTTGCAGAGATTGGTAACCCTAGCAGCTTGGTAAAAAGTTGTCAAGATCCAGAAACTTGCAGTTGATGCCGAGGGGGATCTTTAAATGTAATGTATCCCAGCTTCTCAATTATTCATGGCAGTAGCTCTATTTGAACGAACAACGCTGGGTGACTTTCTGAACGTTCTGCTCCTTCCTTTTGCAGTTTCCCCCTTAATGATGCGAAGGGAATGTTTGCCTCTTCATTGCCAGTATAGGAGTCACAGCATGACAGTAGCTGAGCTCCTACCTCACGCTTGTGTAGTGTAAATTTGCACTCATGGAGTGAAGTGGCATTTTCCCTGCTTTGCCCTTCTGCTGAATACCAGCAGCTGTCACAGAATCATAGAACAGGAGACCATGGCGTCCAACCCCTTCTGCCATGCCATGTCTTCCTAGACACCATCAAAGCATTCCTGCCAGATGGCCACCCAGCCTCTGTTTCAAAACCTCCAAAGAAGGAGACTCCACGACACTCCATTGTGGCAGCAGCATATTCCACTGTCAAACTGCTTTTAGCATCAGGTACCTGCAGTAACATGTAGCGAAATACCACCCTGACCCCAGAATCATAGAATTGTAGAATCTTAGAGCTGGAAGGGACCCCCTGTCCAGTCCAACCCCTTTCTGCCACGCAGGAAGACCCAATCCAAGCACTCCCTTTGACAGACGGCCATCCAGCCTCTATTTAAGAACATCCCAAGAAGGAGACTTCAACACACCACCTTCTGGCAGCAGCAGATCCCACTGTCAAATTGCTCTTACCCTCAGGAAGTTCTTCCCAATTGCAGGTGGGATCTCTTTTCCTGAAGTCTGGTGCCATTGCTCTGTGTCCTAATTTCTGGAGCAGCAGAAAACAAATTTGACTTATCTTCCATATGACTTCCTTTCAAATATTTAAACACGGCTATCATGACACCTCTTAACCAGACTAAACATATCCAGGCTCCCTAAGTCACTCCTCCTACAGGGAGGGAGGGAGGGAGCGAGGGAGGGAGGGAGGATGGATGGATGGATGGATGGATGGATGGATGGATGGATGGATGGATGAAGAGGACAAAAAGGAAGGAGAAGGAAGGAAGGAAGGAAAGGACAGTGGCGGAGCTTGGAGTGTGTGGAGGCGGGGCAGGAGGGGGTGGATGGATGGTTGGATGGATGGAAGGAAGAAGAGGACAAAAAGAAAGGAGAAGGAAGGAAGGAAAGGACAGTGGCGGAGCTTGGAGTGTGTGGAGGGGGCCCCGGAGGGGTGGGACCACTGTGTGCGGGGGCATGGCTGCAGTGCACTGGGGCGTGGCCAGGGCACATGGGGGCATGGCTAGGGGCCCCGAGGATGCCCCAGATGCCCCAGATGCCCCAGATGCCCCAGATGCCCCAGATGCCCCAGATGCCCCAGACACATTGCCGCCCAGGGTGAATTGCCCCCCACGCCCCCATGTCCCTATGCAACTGGGAAAGAAGGGAGGGAGGGAGGAGAAAGGGAAGAATAAGGGAAGGAGGAGAAAGAAGAGGAGGAAGATGAATTAGAGGAGAAGGAAGGAGAGGAGGGGAAAAGAAGAGGAGGAGGTGGAGGAGAAAGCCAAGATAAAGGAAAGGAAACAGATGTGCTGATGGATGCTGAAGAGGGGGCTTAACAAACGTACAAAGCCTGAGATCAGAGTGGGACATAAACCCGTTAAAAGTAGCTGAGAGGCAAGATGTGTCACCATCTAAGACTTCCATCCTCTGTGCCGAGGCCCAGCAGAAACGGGGGTGTGTATAGAGGTGTGTGTGTGTGTTCGGAATGGATGCTCTGTGAGATGCTGCTTGTGGCTGTAGGCGTACCAGGGAAGATTATAAAACTGCCATGCTGTGATATGTTGCCCCCTTCCTCGAAAGCCCACCATTAAGATGCTTATTTACGGCCCCTATCCGAGAGGAGCAGAGCAGTTCAGAAGAGCTACCTGTCTCCGCTTGGCGGATGAATGAGGGGTGGGCACCCTAAGACTGCAGCCCCTCTATTGTTCTGTGGCTGAAGGTGGGGAAAGAGATGAAAGCCGCACGGCTGACCTTGCACTGTCTCTTTTTTCAAAATGAAAGAAATGTAGGGGAAAAAAGTGCAATGCCTTTCTTCTCTTCATTGCAAGTGTCAGAAAGTAAAGGAAGCAGGCAACGAAAGGAGCACCATGGTTTGAGGCAGAAATATATAGATATATATATATTTAATATATTTTTTAAAAGGATGCACTAACGAAGGCGAGAGTGGGGGGGAAATATTTAATGCATGTCAATAGAGAGAAGATATAAAAGGCTCAGTTTAAAGGGAACGCACAGGGCACTGGAGAGTGTTTTTTAATCTTCCGTCCGCCTCGTCCATCCATAATTTGGGACTCGCAGCATCAAGGGTTGGCGTCGAAAATGCTCCTGCGTGCCCCGGACTCAAAATATTTTTAATAGAAATTGAGGGATGTTTTCTCTCTTTTCTTGCCCCGATATGTTTTTGTGAAGTATGGAGCTGTGAACTTTAAATTAGCAATAACAGAAATCGACAAGCATGGTGTTCCAACTAAACCGCAAAGCTGCCTACAGGCTTAATTATAGAGTGAACAGGGAGATATCGCTGTGGTATTTCTTCCCCCCTCCATCCCTTTAAAATCCAGTTTCAAAATTTTACCTCACATAGTATAAATAAAAGATTATATCTTCCACTGGTAGCCGACAGATCAAAAGGATGATTAAAAAAAAAAGTGTCGCAGACTTTAATAATTATTTATCTTTTACAGGCTGCAAGATTGCATATGCAGCAAGAAATGTACACATGTATGTACTTGGTTGGGTATATCCACATTTTAATCAAAACTAGAAAGGAAGCATGGAGCTTTAATAAAAGGGTGCCTTCAGAAGCTGGGTTTTTTAAAAGAATGGAAATCTCAAAATAGGGACAGATTTACAGAAGAAAGAACAGAGTACCCAATTTCCCCCCCAAAAAACATGTAGGAGGCAAGGAAGACATAGAATACGGCACAACCTTTAATTCCTGAATTTGTTGTTATTGCATGCCTTCAAGTCCTTTCTCATTCACAGTGACTCCAACAGGAACCTACCATGGGGTTCACCCAGTGGGTTTCCATGGCAGACCAGGGATTCGAACTCTAGTCTCCTAGAGTCTTAGGGCCTTTCCGCACTATATGATTATAGTGCTATTATTCCCCTTTCAACATCTTGTGGAAAACAGGGGTTGGTAGTTTACAGAGGCCAAAGAGCTCCCTGGCTGAGAATTCCCTGAACTGCAAAGCTCATGATTCCATAGGATGTTGAAAGTGGAATAATCGCACTAGAACAGTGTAGTGCAGAAAGGCCCTTAGTCCAGTCCTCCAACCAGAACCCCATGCTGGCCCTCCTATACCTGAACACATTTCTCCATAAAGCTCTTTGGCCATTTGTCTTTGCGAAGTTGAAATTGGAAGCAGATGTTCTTTCTTTTGCTCCAAATGGTACCCCCAAATCACCGCTGTCCAAGATCCAGTGTGTCTTGGAGCGTTGAATGTTAATTTGAGAGATCCAAGTTCCAGTCTTCATTGAGCTGCAAAATTCACTCTGTGACCTTGGGCCAGCCTCTCTTTCTACCTGCTGACTTACCTGGCATGAACTCACTGAAGGAAAGGAAGGACACAAAGCTAATTAATTATAATAATACAGCCAGCACGGTGTAGTGTTTTGAGCATTGGGTTATGACCCTGGACACCAAGGTTCCATTCTCTGTTTGATCATGGAAACCCACTGGATGGGTTTCCACTTGGCCAGAAAGCCCGACGATAGATTTGTCCTATGGTCACCATAGCTTGGAAACAACTTGAAGGCACACAACAATAACAGTTCTAATAACAAATGAAATTGCTTTTTAATCTCATTCCAAGACCAGTTTAAGACCTGGTGCCTTAAAGTCCTAGATGGCTTCAGGCTCACATATCTGCAGGAGTGCTTCTCCTTATACCTGCCTTAGGGATGGATCTCGTGCAAAGACCTTTAGGGTGCTATGGGACAGTAAGAGAGCAAACTTTTTCAGCTGTGGCAACTGGTATGCCCCATGTCAGTGGGGTGGTGAATCTCATCAAGATCTGGTCAAGACCACAAGCTAAACATGAATCAACAGTGTGATGCAGCAGCCAAAAAAGCCAACACTATTCTGGGCTGCATCAACAGGAGCATAGTGCCCAGATCGAGGAAATAGAAGCATTGCTCTATTGTGCTTTGGTCAGACCTTGCCATGAATACTGTGTCCAGTTCTGGGCACCCCAGTTCCAGAAGGTTATCAGCAAGCTGGAACATGTCCAGAGAAGGGAGACTGTGATGATCAAAGATCTAGAAACCAAGCATTATGAGGAAGAACTTAGGGAGCTGTTTAGCTTGGAGAAGAATAGACGGAGAGGTGGAATGAGAACCATCTTTAAGTAGCTGAAGGAATGTCATTTGGAAGATGAAGGAAGCTTGTTTTCTGCTTTTCCAGAATGCAAATCAATAAGCTCAAATCACAAGCAAAGAGATTCCACCTAAACTTGTGGAAGAACTTTCTTACTGTAAGAGTGCTTCAGTGGTGGAATGGTTTGGCTTGGGGTGCGGTGGAATCTCCTTCTTTGGAGGTTTTTAAACAGATGTTGGGGGGGCATCTTTTTTAGGAGTGCTTCAGTTGAGTATTCTTGCATGGCTGTGGGTTAGACATAACAGCCCTTCTGCTATCTTCCCACTCTAAAATTCTATGATTCTAAAGTTCTAGCCTGAACTTAAAGTAGCTAACCATGGTGCTGAATGCATTCTGGGGATATGAAACTCTGAGAGCTTCCATGGATTCATTGAGATGGAGGCTATGAAAGCACCTCTGTCAATTCTAGAATATCCTCTCCTCTTGGAAGGGAGGATGTCCCCTCTTCTTGAAAATACAACCAACCAGGGTGGTGCATGAATCAAGAAGAAGGGGGTACCTTATCCCAAAATAAAAGGTGAGGTGCACACACAAACACTCCCCCAACTGGATTTTGCAAAGCTGGTGGCTCCAAATTAGCAGTTGTTCCAGCTCCAACTCAAAACCCTTCTTGAGCTCCAAAGCTGACTCTGCCTATTGTATTGTTATCTGCTGCTCTTCTTTGATGACCTTTGGGATTTTTAATTGTATTCTATTGTCTTCTAAATGGTCACACAGTGTTTGCTCTGAGCAGCTGCAAGGAACATTTTATTTTGTTCCAAACATCGCCTGGAGATATACCTCTTGTGTTGCCAAAGTAGTGATATAAAGCCAGCATGCTAGGCATGGTTTCAAGTAGAACAGGCATATTTTGTTTAAAGCTGCAGAAGTAAAATGGCTGATGAGGTGCCATTTGGTCATGGATATTTCTATATTTTCCAAGTCAAGGTTAGTAATAGTCTCATTGTATTCTGTGCTAGTCAGGCATCATCTGGAGTCAGTTCTGGGCACCTCATTTTAAGAAGGCTGTAGACAAGTTGGAGCAGATATAGGTATATATAGATATAAGAAAATTATAATATTTTAAAAGATCTTATATGAAAGATTGTAAAAGAAAATATAATCTTATAAAATCACAAAGTTATAGATTATAACCTATAAGATTATAGATGCATATAGTTCTTCACACCTGTCTCTCCAAAATTACAACACATTTCCACCTCTCTAACCATCGAAATAAAAAGTTACCAAATAATTTCTCTCTCTCTCTTTTTTTAAAGAGCTTTCCAGTCTTTAAGAAATATATCAGGTGACTGCCTTTGGAAAGGTCAGTTTGGAAAGGCCAACACACACACACACACGCACGCACACAACACATAACCTGGTGCCATTTGTCAGAAGCGTAAAATCTGCATGCAGTGAATTCCATGTATCTTTGATACATGATTATCTTTCACCATTCTGTTGCCGGGCTCAATTAGAGGTAACATGGCTAATTGGAACGTAAGTGTGTTTCTTTGTTAATGCATCTGACAGCTCACCCAAGGGAGCCCTCATGGAGTTCATTATACACTTTAGTAATCTTTCTGTTTTCCATCCCAAATGGAGCCATTGAATGCAACTGGACTCTGCAAATCCTTCCACACTTTTTTAAAAAAAATGAAATACAAACATGGCTACTTGTTCCCTGCTGCATCCTAAAATGATGCCCATTTCCAGTTTTGAGGAGTTCAGCATCAAAAGACTAAATTCAGTCCCTGCTAAAAGTTTTCACTGAGCCATTCCCCCCCTCCATATATATAAAAATAACCCTGATCAACACAGGAGTGGACATACAGTAGCAGGATGCAAAAGGAAGGCATTGCATCCTGAAATAAGAATTCTGGCCCTCAAAATGAAATTTTCTTTCTTTTCACAATTTTCTAGCCCGGCGAGTGAGATGCCGAAAACCATTCAGATATGCAAAACTCTGCTTTTTGCCATGTTTGTATTCCAAGGGTCCCTTGGCCTGCCCCTTTTCTTTGGATGCATAAAAGGCATTTCTAAAGGCTCAACTGAAGTTTTAAATGACAGATTCCTAATCCAAAATCCCAAAACCTCCAAAGACCCCCCCTTTTTTTTTTCCATGCCAGCTGCATGCTTCTACCTTCTGGGTAGCAGATACTGTGCACTTGTTTGTTCATCTCTCAGATCCTCTCCAGCCTCCCATCTCATATACAACACAAGCAGCAAATGAATGAGACTTGAGGCTGGAGAGAGACACAAAGATTTGTGAAATGGTGAGAATCCAAGTGTTGGTCTTGGAGCTAATCCATGCCTCCCACCAAAGGCCCCTCCTTAAACTGCAAACCCCCGGGATTCCATAGGATGTTGAAAGTGGAATTATAGCACTATAACAGCGTAGTGCGGAAATGGCCATTGTTCTGCTGCCAATTACTAGCAGACGAGACCTTGACAAGCTCTTCTCAGTTGCATTGACAGGACCATTTAATCAAATTCCTTTAATTCTTTTTTATTTTGAACTACAACTCCAAGTAACTGGGCTGGAGATGAGGAATTGGGGAGCTGTGGTCCAGAAAGAGAGCCAGCCTATGCAGTGCTTTGAGCCTTGGACTAGGACTCTGGAAACCAGGGTTCGATTCTCTGCTAAGCCATGGAAACCCACTGGGTGATCTTGGGTGCATCACACACTCTCAGCCCCAGAAAACCTCATGATAGCTTCACCTTAGAGTCACCGTAAGTCAGAAATGACTTGAAGGCACACATCAAGACACTTTCTTGTTCTTTGTTTTTAATAATGTCGTTTTCATGGCACCCCGATAGCACTTTTTTGCTATGCTACAATGCTCTGGGACAGAATTTGGAAATGAATGCCAAGAAGGCTCCATCCATCTATTTGAGAGTTGGTTCTCCCTCCCTCTTTTCTTTTCTCTTTTTTTCTTTTTTCTTTTGTTTAAGTAATGATAGCCGATCCACCAAAGGCCCAAGTACTTCCCTGAGCTGTGAAAATGTCCCCTCGCTCCTTGAAGATGTTGGGTTGATCCCTTAATTGGCAGTCAGTCTTAAAGAATGTCTTTCATTAAAGGATATAATTTGAAGAACTGGGTAATTGACTCACATTTGATTAAGGCAGATTCTATTGGATTAATGTGATTAATAGATAAAATTATAATCAAATACAAGGCTGTACAGAAAGGTGGCTCAAGTCATGGATCATATTAAGGCCCTAAATTTAAAATTAGATAGATATACGATGGAGGGGGTATTCGTTTCGCAGTAGATGGCACACTTTTCCACACGAGCTGGTAGCAAAGTTCAGAAGACCTGAGTCCAAACCTAACAAAGGCCTCATCCCATGCCAGCAAATAGCTGTATCTACTTTTAAATCATTTATTTCCTCCTTTTAATTCTAAGAATTTAATTTCAAAAAATGTATATATCACAGAATGTTTCCACCGTGGCTTTTAGTTCATCGCTGGACACAGATTCAACAAGCTGCTGGTTATATTTAACGTCTTGAATCTAAGCGAATATTCTTTATAGGAAAGGAAGAATATGCTTTGGAGGATTTTAATCTCCAAACCTGGTGAAATATAGCAGATCCTTCACATTTGTAGGTTTCACTTTCATGGATTTGATTATTGGCGAGTTTCTCCAACCTCTGCCCTCCTCGCCAATCTCAGGGGCTTCTTTTCCAGGAGAACCTTCCTCTTGGCAGCTCCAATCAGACCATGCAGCCCTTAAAAACCCACCTCTGGTCCTCTTCCTCCTCCTCCACCAGCCTCTGTCTGGCCATCTAAGGACAGCTTGCAGCCCAGTTTCTCAACACCACAAACCCTCTGTCGCTTCTCCAGCTGAAAAGTAGCTTTGAAGGAGGAAAGCAGATGCAAACACACAGGCACTGATCAGGTTGGGATGAGAGCCAGCTGGCTCCAGCCTTTTTAAAGAAGGTTGAGGGCGGTGGCCCAATACCAGAAACAACTCATGAGTTTGCTGGCCTTGCCTTTGTGTGTTACAGATTCGCTGCTCACTGTCTCCCTGGCTTCTCTGACCTTTGGACTCCCTCACTTTGATGCCCCCTGGATTCCTAAATCCTTTGACTAACTCTTGACTACGCTTCTGTTCTACCCTAAACAGGCAAGCTCTACTGAACTGCTAAACTGTCTCAGTTTGTCTGCTGGTCCTGCACTCCATTGCATGGCAGCACCACCATTGCCGCTGCACTGGGAAGAAGTGGACAAGTCTGGGCAAAACCCAGTCATGCACCAACCTCCCTTTTTGTCACAAGGAAAAATTCATTTTGAGAGGAGCATTTTTGCCCTTTGTTGCTATATCCCAGAACACACTATAACAAATCAGCTCCCACCTACCCTGTATGATGGATTCCTGGGTCTTTGGGAATATTCTGGGTTTGGAATGGGAAGAGCTTTCATGCCAGCTTAATCAAACCACAATACTAAGAACCTTCATATTTCTGACCTATCTATTCCATTCAGAAGCAGCAAGCTTGCCTCCTCTTTTTCCACAGCGATATCCGTTCAGCTTGTGTTCTTGAAACGAAATGACTGTGTTCAAGGAGCCGTTTTCTCTCTCTTGTAGCAACAAGGAAGGCAGGGCCAAGGAACTGTTGCTTCGTCTTGATCTCTAATTGAGACGCCATCCCAGTTGGCAAAGCTCTGGAGGATAATGATTTGTCAGCACAGGCCAGAGAGTGGACCAATTTAATGCTTGCTGCGGGGGGTGAGAATTTTCAACAGCCCTTTGATCACATTTTTTTAGGTCAGTAACATTTAGGGGTGCAGAGTGGGAGGGGGAGCCGTATAATTATATATGGGGGTAGAAAGAAGCTCACATGGTTGGTGGCTAATTTGGAAAGCAAAGGCAGTATTGTGATGCGCTCGTCCCTCCTTCAGATGGAGAGGGCTAAAGCTTTCAAAAGAGTTAGATTAATATTGATATCGCATTAACATTTCTAGTGTTTGGTGTACAAACATCAGCTGTCTTTGCCTCCCATCCACGCCTTCTTCCAGCCAATGATTGCCAAGACATTGCACATTACAAGTGGACTGCAACATATGTTGACCTTATGAATTAGAGATGTCCAAATCATCCTGTCCTCAACCAACCTGCTCAGGTCTTGCAGATTCAGGGACGTGGTTTCCTTGACTGAGTCTATCCATATGTAATGTGGTTTTGCTCTTTTCCTACTGTCTTCCACCTTCCCAAGCATTATTGTCTTTTCCAGTGAGTCACGTCTTCTTGTAATATCACCAAACTATGACGGCCTCAGTTGAGTCATCTTGACTTCTAGGGACAGTCCAGGCTTGATTTGGTCTTGGACCTATTTATTAGTCTTTTGAGAAGTCTGTAGCATCCACAGAATGCCACATTTTAAATAATCAGCTTTCTTCCCTGTCCAGCTTTTACAAACCTTCAAGTCGTTTCTGACTTAAGGTGACCATAAACCAAACCTATCGTGGGTTTTTTGGGCAGGAGGAGTCTGAGAGTGTGTGATATGCCCAAAGTCACCCAGTGGGTTTTATCATGACCAAGCAGGCTAAACCTAGAGGGTTTAGTCTGGACTTTAAAGGACCTATCCAAGGTACTGAAACCTATCCCCAACATAGGGCCAGCACCATGGCTAGCTCTCCTTTAAACGTCAGGGTAAAATGTGGAGCAGACTCACCATCCCACTGGCTTGGGAGCTACCAGTCACTAATGTTTCCCCCCTGCCCATACAGTCATAGAACTGGAAACAAAGGCCATCCATCTGCCATGCAGGAATATACAACTAAAATACTCCTATCCATCCACCCTCTGTTTAAAGGCTTCACAAGACTTAGAGTCCTCTGCCTTCTGCGGCAATTTATTCCATTGTCAAACAGCTCCTACAGTCAAGAGTTTCCTCCTAATGTTTAGGTGCAATGTCTTTTCAATCACTTTGTCTTACTTAGGACTTGGACATCTATGGCAATAATCTTCAAACTGACAATCGTGAAGCAATAAACATCAGAAGCCGCAGAAGCAAAAGTAGCCTTGACAGGCCAGGAGCATAAAATGATCTTTGCCTGGCAATGAGCAAAAACAAGAAGATTAGGTGATATTTTGGATAATGTTTTGGATTGGGTGATGGGAGCATGTTTTTCGAGGGTAAATTGATGGTTCCCACGTCAATGGGGCAGTGAATCCATTCCAGGTTTTGGATAGCTCTCTAAGGTGCTAAATCTAATCGAAGGATAGCTTTTGGCACCCTGGGTAACTCCTTTCAAGCCTGGATTAAACCCTGGACTAGATGTATTGGTCCACTAACAGGGAGCTACTAGGTGCCAGTTTGTTCTCTGATTGTGGTGCTGCCACCAAAAAGTCTCTTCCTACTTCATGGCAAAACTGGCAGGGAGCCTCCAGCACCAGTCCTAGCAAAGAAACAAAAACATCTTCCAACAGGATAAACGCGCCCTTCTCAGTCAGTCTTCTTCGGCAAGACATCCATGCAGCAAGACACACCATTGTCTTCCTCTAGCTACTTCCAGGGTTTTGCAGCTTCAGTGCTGTTATCTTGCATGGGAATTATTAATACAAAAAGAAAGACCAAGAGAGAGAAGGTAGTCTGTCGCTCCAGCAAAACTTCTCCTCCATGCCCAGTATTTACCAAGGACAAGTAGGCATTTCATGGCTAATTAAAGTTTCCTTTCTGCGAGAATGTCGGTGCTGCAGGCAAAGCCCTCAGTTGGAGATGCCGTCTGATGGATGAGATGACAGGCCTTCCCCTGGACCAAATAACAGCATCACAGGCTTCTCTTCTCCACTACTTTATTCCCCAATGTACTCCTCCCACCCCCACCCTCCGCCTTGTCTAATTCTGTGGAATAATATCTGCTTTTCCATGGCAGCAGAAAACAAGCCCAGTAATTGGTACGCAAGCGCTGTTGTGCAATGAACAAGAAGGCTTTGTTGGGCTTCCCTAACTAGGGAAACTATTTTCCTCCCACCGTACAGCTCTGTGGTGGTGGTGGGGTCACCAGGGAAATCGTTTTTTGGGTGGGTTGTTGATGGCCACATCCTCCAATCTCAGGTGTGTGTGGGAGAATCGGCACAGCTTCACCCCAATACCCATGCTGCAAATGTTGCATTGCCAGATTTTCAAAACAGCCATAAGGGACAATCAGAAAGCAGCAATAAACCAATTTGTGTTCTACCTACCAAAGTATTCAATTCACTTAGCTGGGTAGTTCTCTGTCAAATGAATGTATTGCCTGCATTCATAAACTAAACGACACACATGAATACAGGATTTGAGGGTATCTGTCATAGAATCCTAGAGTTGGAAGAGACCCCAAGGGCCATCTGGTCCAACCCCTTTTGCCATACAGGAGCACGCAATCCAGGCCCTCCCAAAAGATGGCCATTCAGCCTCTGTTTGAAGACCTCCTAAGAAGGAGACTTCACCACACTCAATTGAAACAGCAGAGGACTATCTGCCCAGATCTCCCTACATAAACCGTCCTGAGTTTCAAGAGTCCACCACACTCCAAGGCAATGTGTTCCACTAAATTTGGGGCCCAGCAATTACACAAGCTGCTGTATAAAACTATATGAATTATACTATTCAGATACCTATGAAAACAGGGGTGGGCAAGAGCAGCCCCAACTTCACACACGTGAACCGCCAACTCCATATTTGTGATACGTGGTCCCCTGAAATGCCTTAAACTTCCTTTTTCTCTGGCCAAAAAAAGAGGAGAAAGGAATGGCTTTTCCTGAAAATCTTTGGAAAGTCATAACCTAGAGCAAACTCATCACTCTCTCCCCTAACTTAGAAGCCACTAGTTCTCATTGCAATTACGGGAAATCACTGGAAGGAAGGGAAATCAAGAACGAGAAGGAGGTCTAAAGCTTTGGGGCTACCACCCCAAAAGCCCTGTTTCTGGAATCTAAAGGTCTTCATGCATTTGGACATGAGCGTATTGATGACTCAACTCATCTCTCTTTCCATTAAGAGACCAGAACCTCAACAAGACATCTAAGTGGTCTTGAGAGCTCTTTTGTCCCATTCCACATAAAGGAGAAAAGATTCTGGAATTGCAGACTGAATCCACCCAAGCTGAGCTATGTGCACAATAATGATACCAACGATGCCATCTGAAATTGGGTGCCCCCTGTGCTACTTTTCATTCAGCATCCACACATCCCCAGATGCTATTTCTGAGCCATCCTGACAGCTGCAGCACAAGGTAGAAATTCTTTGCATGATCAAGGTATTTATAATCAGAGTCAGTTTCAGACATCTTCTTAGTATTTCTCCTGGCAACAATAAAGGAGGGGAAAAAGGAGTGAAGAGCCGTGTCTCTTTAAATTTGAGTCTTCCCAAACAATTATAATTTATAATCCTTTCCCTATCTGATGTTCCTTAGGAAAGACATGTATATAGCCTTAAGGCAGGAGTTCAAGTTGGCTTTTAAATGCAAATATTTTAACAAGTATAACACACAGAAGCATGAACTATCAATTATTCCTAGTAGGCATATGTAAAACATCTTGTTTATCACTCAAAAAAAACACAAAAAACAAAAATCAAATTAAGCTAAGCAAGGAAGAAGAAGAAGAAGAAGAAGAAGAAGAAGAAGAAGAAGGAGGAGGAGAGGAGGAGGAGGAGGAGGAGGAGGAGGAGGAGGAGGAGGAGGAGGAGGAGGAGGAGGAGGAGGAGGAGGTAGAATTGTTAACAGGAATGCTTTCTTCTCCTTTTGAAAGCAATCTGTTCCGTTCTACCTTGAAAATCCCTTGGTTTGTTTCAGCAATTCTGAGCAGCTCAAATTTTCAGTGTGAACCAATTTTAGAACCGTTTGTGGTTTGACATGGGAGCAGGAAAGTGGTTCTCCAGTTTTGGTGCTCCAGGTGTTTCCAACTTCAGCTCCCAAAATCCCTGACAAGTGACCATGTTGGCTTGGGCTTCTGGAAACTGAAGTCCAAAACCATCTAGAGAACCAAAAAAGGACGACAAGCACTGGAGAAAGGAGAAATATATTGGAGCTGTACACTTCAGCATCCTTCTGGAGAACACAACAGGAGGCCTGTGTTTATTTTGTGGGGCTCTGCGGACTCGTTCAAAATGTGTATCCAATGCAGAAACGGGTCTTTCTGAGAACTTCCCCAGGTTAGCAACTTGGGGAAGTGAATGTAGTCTGAAAGCCCTTTTTTAAAAATGGTTCTGGAAGAAACCTTTGGTGCCTCTGAGCAACACCTTCAAAATCTCAGGAGTCCAGGGGGTGGAAAGAAGCAGTTCTAGTGGCCTGAGAATTGTACCAAAGTATCCAGCTCGGCTCCCTACAGAGAGCTGCAGTAGAACCAAGTACAAGAGGAGGGAGAACTGCATTTTGGAAGTGGAACGCAGCATGCGCATTGCTTAACCACAGCTCTGCAATCTGAGCATCTTGATGCCGTGCATTTCTTTTCTCCAATAGTGCCTAGAAAATCTTATAATGAAATCACAACTACTACCTACTTATTTATTTATGGAAAAAAGGGTGGGGTCAGGAGTATCGCTATGGAAGGGGGCAAAGTAGGGGATTTAGTTGTTGTTAACTGCCATCAAGTCAACTTTGACTTTGCTAGGGGTGCTTTGAATGTATGTTCCTGCATGGCAAGGGGTTGAACTCAATGGCCGTTCTGGTCTCTTTCAACTCTATGAGTCTCAAACCGCCACACTATAATGGCTCAATAGATGAGAGAGAGAAAGAGAGAGAGAGAGATTTGCACTGGATTGGAAAAGATGTCAGTCCTGAAATTATCTGCTTATTTTTGACACTGAAAGGCAATAAACTAATGCAACGCAGCTGTGTGATATTCATTTCTGCTAACCTTTGCTTTGCACTTGTGCATGTGAATCACCACTGCTGAAATGAATGAAGGGGCCAACAGATTTTTCTGGGGTATCCCAGGACTATGACATACGGTCTCTCTCCGCAAGCTGCCTTTGCCGCTTGCTGAATCTACCACAAGTCTGGCAATTTGGTATGTTAAACAATTGTTGAACGGAGTCACTGCCTTTCAACAGATCTAATTTCCACCTCGTTTGCTTTATCTCTTGTTCCCTCCATTTGCAGCTGGTCCTGTGTGTTTAATTCCGCTACTGAACATGAGCAAGGTAGACAAACCAAATTCACATCTTGCGACTGTTAAGATCTTTGCGGAGACGCGTCATAAAGAACTTAACAGCCACAAGATGTGATACTGGAACCATCCAATATAGTTAAACAATAAGAAAACCCTCTTGGGCAACTACCTTGGTTGGTTCCTGTATCTTAACAGTCACTAACCCAAGAGGGTTTTCTTTCTGATTTAGCAAGAAATGGAGAAACCTACTTTGGGGGATGTAGCCATAGGGAGCGAAATGAGGGCCTTGCCCTTCTTCCACCAATGATAATTCTGCTTCCCAAACGAAAAAGTTCTTCCTAGCATTGCAATAACTTAAAACTTCAGTTGAGTGTTTAGCAACATTTTTAAGGGACCTAAAAGAAAAAAGCACCGGCCACGAGCGACCAAGGGAATGCAAACACATCAGATAACATGAGTGTCTCCTTCTGTGTGAGGCTAGAAACCTCGGAACTGAAGGAAAATTTCAAGGGGTGGGAGGATACTTCCTTTGGGAAAGGGGGATCTCAAATTGCACCCCCAATAGCTGCCACCCCTATTTCACAAAACATTCATTCATCAGGCTGTATTGATTCTGTATCCCCGGTAATAACAAGGATAATATAATAACAATGATGGTTATAATGCACATAAATTCACCTTGCCCTGAATCTTCCCGGAATCTTACGTCCGCATAAGACTCCTTGGAAGGGGTTGGACATTGTGGTCCAATGCTGAACATCCATTCCTTGCTTTGCATCAAGAAGGCAGGGTTAGAGAAGCACCGAGCTACCTCCCAGAGCCAGATGTGCAGCAATGACACCAGCGCTTAGGTCGGCAGGGGTCCTCCGGGGGGGCTGCAGTGCTGATGTCCTCACTGTGCATCTGGCTGTGCAGAAATAAACGGATACTTTGTCCAATCTTGTCCACTTGCCATGAAGCCTAGAATGGCTGCCCCAGTAGCTTCAAGGGCTTTAAAGCTGTAGTAGTAGTAGTAATAATCGCTTTTATTTCTTTCCCGCCTCTCCCCAAGGCTCGAGACGGAGTACAACTGAGGCCATTTCCGCACTAGCCTGTTACAGCGCTATGATTCCACTTTCAATGTCCTATGGAATCCTGGGGTTTGCAGTTTTGGGAGGGACCGGCTGGCCCCAGGATTCCATAGGATGTTGAAAGTGGAATCATAGCGCTGTAACAGGCTAGTGCGGAAATGGCCACAGATTAAAATACAGCTAAAAACATATCATAGCTTAAAATATACTAAAAACACATAACACCATTTAAATACATCTGTTAAAAATGCGTTGTTAAAAATTGACTATGTAGGTCTGCCAGCCTTTAGCGCTTGTCGAATCTCTTCTGGCAGGTCATTCCACGGTCTAGGGACGACTGACAAAAAGTTCCTCTGGATGACCGTTGCCAGTCTAGTCCTGGCTGGTTGACATAAATGGCCCCAGAGGACCAGAGTGGATGGGATGGATTGTATGGGAGGAGGCAATCCTGCAGGAAACTTACCTGCAGGTAAGTTGGAAGGAGGGTATACGGCTCCGTTTAGCACAGGTCTGCATATGGATATTTATGGGATAAAGGACCAAGGTCAAGATGTATCTATTTTTAAAAGAATCCGGGCCACAAAAGGGGAAAAAGGACATTCGTCCTCTCTCCAGGGCTATACCGTTGTGTCTAGCCATAAAATGCTCCGATATTATGATAGAATTATTGTTTTGCAAATAGAGCAAATTAAAATCTACAAGACAGAGAGAGAGAGAAGGAAAGTAAGAAGGAGAAAAAGTCACCAGCACCAATTCCCAGTTTCTTTCTTCTTCTTCCTCCCCCCTTACCTGACCTTGAGTGTTGCTGGGACGGTTTCGCGCTTTCCTTGGACAGTTCTGTCGTCTATCCACATCGATTAATCCTTGATCTCGTTTATTATCCGAGGAAATGGTCTCAAGGTCACAGGGCTGGAAATTTAATTATGGTGGCAGTATATTAAGTGGCACATTTAAAGATGCTGAATCGTAGTAATTAATTTTTTGGATGGTGGTCTCTGGGGAACAGGTTTTCTCCACACTGGGTGTTTAGACATCCATCACGGCCACTGAGCGTGGCAGCTGTCTTTTAGCTTTAAACTGCACCATTATTCATCTTTTATGGCTGCCTTTAAAAACACTAGACAAGCCTACCGTCTTTTTTTTATTGTAATATATGTCTCCCCTTTGCATCCAGCTATACTTCACCTTTGCCATAAAATGCTAGCTGAAGTTGCTCTTCGCCGCCCTGGGGCCGGACTCAAAATTGAGGCCACAATTACCCTCCTCTGACATCTAGTGTCAAGGCACGAGAAATTCCACCAGTGTGCAGGACCCTTGGGTGGAAGGAGGGGCCGCACATACGCTTCCCCGGCAATCCCATCCCTCTCACCCAAAGAACGAGCCGTAATAATTAGCGAGCGCGAGGGATTAGTTTAGCAGCCACTGTTGACTTTGTAGCAGCGGTCCTAAGTTATTGAAAGAAATGCAACTCTGCCAAGGTCTTAAAAAGCTTGTAATGTTTAATGAAGGGATGGCCATTAAACCCGCTGGTTCAAATATTAGGCAAGATGGAGCTGGGAGGTGTTTAATAAAGAGGGTAAGAAAATAAGAACTAAATTACAGATATTCATTAAAAGGGCTGGCAACGGCCCAGCCCAAGTCTTGGAAACCAGACAGCGTTCTTGTTTGAATGGACTTCATGTAGGCCTGAATCCCTCTGTAGAACTTTTCCTTGTCCAGCGTTTTGGAAGACATGATCATGGGAAATGTGCATTACTGTTTATTGAGAATGCACGGCAAGCGCAAGGTCAGAATCTTGTTGGGGTTTTACACAGGTGTAAGCTCCCCTATAGAAGTGGGGGGCGTTTTTGTCCGGTGGGTCCTCTACATTCAGTTCAAGGTTGCAGAAATGGAGTTGTGCATTTAGTTACAAAGCACATCAGGCCGTGAATTCGGTTGTGCATTCAGATGCACCCTTGGTCCTGTGTTCAGTTGTGCATTTAGTTGTTCACACCATTGCACATTGGTTGTGCATTCAGTTGTGAATTCAGATGCATATCTAAGTTCTTCTGTATCAAGGACAAACTTGGGGGAAGTACTGGATAGATGGATAGATGGATGGATAGATAGATAGATAGATAGATAGATAGATAGATAGATAGATAGATAGAGGGATGGATGGATGGATGGATGGATGGATGGATGGATGGATGGATGGATGGGTGGGTGGGTGGACTGGTGGACGGGTAGGTGGGTGGATGGGTGGATGGATGATAGATAGATAGATAGATAGATAGATAGATAGATAGATAGATAGAAGGATGAATGGATGGGTGGGTGGGTGGGTGGGTGGATGGGCAGGGGGACAGGTGGGCAGGTGAATGGATTGATGATAGATAGATAGATAGATAGATAGATAGATAGATAGATAGATAGATAGAAGACAGACAGACAGACAGACAGACAGACAGACAGACAGATGGCTATGATTAAAAAGGAAACCAATAGCACTTCTCCAAAGTTTGTCCTGGATCCCAGAAGGATGCAGAAATCAATATGTGTGTGTGTGATTAACAAACAGAATTAAAAAAATATAAAGTGAGCAAAATGTGTGTGTGACAGAAATTAAAATGCAAGCTTGTCCAAGATCTCATCAGGAGCCAGCTAATCACTGATACGTTAAGCAGATGGTTACTTTTAGGAGCAAAGGCAAGACCTACTGTATTAAACAACATGTCTCCTGCTGATCGTGCAGTCTTATTTATGTGATTGAATGCAGACATAAAGGATGTCATCTGCAGAATGTGACAAAATAACTAGAGATCTTGCATACATGCTTGAGGAACCACAAGTTCCTGATTACCACTCTGATCTGCTTTGGTCAGACTCCTCTGGGAATAATCCTGCGTCCAGTTGTGGGCACCACAGTTCAGGAAGGATATGGACAAGCTGGAAGGTGTCCAGAGGAAGGAGACCAAAATGGTTGAAGGCCTGGAAACCATGAAGCCCTACGAGGAGCAGCTGAGGTTGCCGGGTACGTTTAGCCTGGAGAAGAGAAGGTTAAGAGGCAACACGATAGCCATGCTTAAATATTTGAAAGGATGTCAGATGGAGGATGGAGCAAGCCTGTTTTCTGCAGCTCAAGAGACTAGGACACAGAGCAACGGCTTCGAACTTCAGGAAAAAAGATCTCATCTAAACTTTAGGAAGAACTTCCTGATGGTATGAGCTGTTCAACAGTGGAATCTGCTGCCGCCTGGGATTGCAGGGGAGTCTCTTTCTTTGAAGGTTTCTAAACAGAGGTTGGATGGCCATCTGTCAGGAGTGCTTTGATGGTATATTCCTGCATGGCAGAACAGGATTGAACTGGACAGCCCTTGGGGTCTCTCCCAACACTATGATTCTAGGGCCATTTCTGCACTACACTCTTATAGCGCGATTATTCCACTTTCAACATCCTATGGAATCCTGGGGTTTGCAGTTTAGGGAGTGGCCAAGTGGCCCCTCCCTAAACTGCAAACCCCAGGATTCCATAGGATGTTGAAAGTGGAATAATCGCGCTATAAGAGTGTAGTGCGGAAATGGCTTATGTCTGCAATCCTGACCTGGAACAACCAAAGCCCAGGCATTTCAACGAGGAACACCCCAACCGCTCTGCTTTGTCCCTGTTTGGCACTGCGGTGCCTTTTCCTTTAGGGATTTTGGACAAAAGGGAGAATTTCTGGATTGAAAGACTTAAGACCCTCACTCTACCTGACCTCATCTCGTCGAATGCCACCTTGTACGCAGCTCAGTTTTATCTTTAGAAACCAAGGGAGGTAGAAGCTGAAATATTTTACCCATTTTCCATTTTTTTAAAGTTCTTTTTGTTAATCTCACACACACCCACACCTTCTTTAATGAGCAGCAATTATTTTCCAGGTCCTTCTCCCCCACTCCACCCCAATTTCCCTTCCAAAGTAGTTCCCAGGACTTCCTCCTTGGACTCTTCACATGACTGATACCCTCATCACCAGCCAGGCTGAACTGCGCTCAACTTTTCTAAATGAGATTTTATTGAAACTGATTAGAGTTAGATAAATGGGCAGCTCCACTAATGTATTATACCGTTTTCAATTACAGTGTATGTATAATCATACACATTTCTTGTTGGATAGTTTGACATTTATGTGACAGTTCCTGGATGAGATTTCCACTGTGTTTACATAATGATTTGGCTTTGTTATTAGGCAAAGTCAGGGGTTTTACTACCAAGTGTATAATTTTATAAATTCCTGATTCAGTCTTCTTCTTCTTCTTCTTTTTTATCTTTTAAATTCCAGCTAAATGGATTTTGGATAATGGGACATACACAGTTTTTTAAAAAGAAATCTCCCCAGACTTCATTCTCTTTACTTCTGCATTCTGCTCCTGAAAATGTTTTGAAATGCACTCTGAAAATTTTATTAGACATGCACCTAAGTCTTTCTAGCACTATATTACATACCTGGACAAAACTGTAGCCTTATATATCCAGTTAAGCAATTCATACTATAAATACCATCCTTCCAATTTTCATGCCACCGAATGAAACTAGTGGGAAGTAATTTCCCCAAAAAATATTTCTTCACACAGTACACGTTTGATTTACATAATTTACTGCCACAAGATATGGCAAAAGCCTTGGGGTCATTTAGAGGGACAACCCAATGAAGATTTCCCCTCATTTCTGTGTTGCGTAACCATAATATATTAAATGATCAAGAGCTGACCAAGAAAGATATTATTTCAGCAATGTGATGTGGCAGCTAAAAAAGCCAATGCGATGCTAAGCTGCATCAGTAGGAGTATAGCATTTAAGTCAGGGGAAGGAATAGTACCACTCTATTCTGCTTTGGTCAGACCGTTGCTCCATGCCCTAGTCTCTGAAGTAGCAGAAATCAAACTTGTTCCATCTTCCATATGAGATCCTTTCAAATATTTTAACATAACTGTCTTGTTTCCTCTTTACCTTCTTTTTTCCAGGCTAAAACTGCCCAGCTCCTTAAGCCATTCCTCAGAGGACTTCATGGTTTCCAGGCCTTCTATCATTTTGGTTGCCCTCGTCTGGACATATTCCAGCTTGCCAGTACCTTCTTAAATTGTGATGCCCAGAAGGTGACACAAGCATTCCAGCTGAGGTCTGGAACTCCAGGTGAAGTCCAAATTGATAGGGCTGGAATGAAATATGGAAAAATATCTTTGGAGAGATTGGGCATTGAGAACTCTGTCCTGGGCTCTTAAAAAAAAAACCCCACGACTCTTATTTCCATGGTTTTATGGTAAATCTCTTCAAGCAATCACTGAATGATCAACAGAGAGACATTTTTAAAAGCAATAATCACTGGAGGGCAATATGGGACATGCATGGAACAAATAAAGGACTGAAGATGAAATGGTTGAATTTTTTCTGAAATTCACTTTCCAAAGTAGAAGTGACCCAGGTTCCAAAATAAGTCACAGGCCACTCAAGACATTGTTGATCTTGGATCCGACTCCTTGTTAAAGGCAGGGCAGGAGGGGACCCAAATCACATGTGCCTTGCTAAGCAGTTCGGACTGAGCCTCTCGGTAATTGGCTGGGCTGAATTAATATCTATTAATGGGCAGCCAGACTCCACTTTGCCCTTTCCCTAGGAAAATATTTCTCCAGCATTGACAAGGGTAGTAATGACTCTGGCTCACAACCAAATTGACAGGACTGGAATGAAACGAGGAAAAATCTCCTTGGAGGGCAAAAATGGGATTGGGGAATGAGGACTTGGCTCAAGGAGGGGAGTCTGAATTGAGTTTTAGTGGAACAGGTGAGTGAGTTATCTATGTTCCTGCATCGTGTCCAGGGGTTCATTCACACTAGCCAACATGGTGCCGTGGTTTGGACGTTGGACGGCAACCCTGGAGACAAGGGCCTGATTCCTCATTCGGCCATGGAAACCCTTGACCTTGGGTGCACCGTGCACAATCAGCCCCAGAAAACCCCATGATAGGTTCACTTTAGGGTTGCCATGAGTTGGAAATGACTTGAAGGTACACAACACACAACTGCAGTTCCCTTTAACTGGCATGATTCTCTCTTATGGAATCCTGGGATTGTCAGTTTAGCAAAGAGCCTTAGAATTCTCAGCCAGAGAGAGCTCTAGTGCTTCTCCAAATCACAGATCACAGAATTGCATAGACTGCAGCAATGGCAGTTAAACTGGAATAACTGCACTGTGGTTCCATCATTATTGTGCTATAATTCTGTAATTCTATAATTCTGTAGAAAGCTGGACGGTGAAGAAAGCTGATAGGAATAGAATCAGCTCCTTATATCAACCGTGATATATGCAAATCCTTGATGCCCCAGTAACCCATCTGGATGACCTTGGGTGCACCACAGCCCAGAAAACCCTGTGATAGGGTCACCTTAGGGTTGCAGAAGTCGGGCCCAAGTTGAAGGCACACAATAGCAACAAAGGCCCTGAAATGACCTTGGGGAGCTTATGTGGCCCCAAAGGCCATTCACCTCAACATCCAAAGTGACCCTCAGTTGCCAACCGGCCAGCTTCCCTTCTCTGATCTGGCCTCCACCTTCTTCCTACAAAAAATGCCTCATTCCCCCTTAACCTGTGGTTGATTCTCCTGCAAGTTCTTTCCCGAGGAATCTCCCGTTAAGAAATCGTCTTCCAATTGGAAATTCTTCCGCTCGGCTACAGTCACGCAAACATCCGGCAGAATTTATTTAACCTTCAGCCAACTGCTCAACCAAGTTGAAATTATAGATAGCCCATCAGTAATAATCAAGATGGAGAGGTTAAATGAAGTGATATCCCCCCCCCACCGTCTCCATTCCTCTCCTTCTCCCCCCCCCAGCTCCCTCCCCTCCGGTTTTATCCCCCCCCCATAACAGAGCCATTGAGCTGGTAACAGGACTCGAAATGCCATCTCAGCTTGGAGAACTCGGTGGAGGAACTCAGCTGTGGGTGGGAAATAAAACTGTTAAGCGATGGCCGCTCTCCAATCCGTCACAGGGGTAATGAAGTTTGGCTTTAGTCAGGTTACATGTCAGCAAATATACATTTCACCGACAGCCTCTAAGAGACCCTTAAGGTTCTGTTATTGTTTTATATAGATAGGGGTCGGCTTCTGATAGATGACGGTCAGAGAGCAGGAAAATAAATTTTACAACGTTCAGCAGGTAAAGTTAATCTCAATCCAGGAGAGCAACGTGGGCAGTTTTGATAGAAGATCCGTTCCATCAGCAGCAACGGGACATTTCTCCCCACATCTTGCATGTGTGCAGACACACATACGCAGAGACACCATTCGGCTTTGTGCAAATCCATTGAAAGGCTAGATGGACATTCCCCCCCGCCCCCTTCCATTGCTCCAAAACTAAATCAGAGTTAATTTTTTATGCATTTTGGAGAGAGAGCTCCGGTCAACTAGGCATGCAGACTTGACTCTCTAGATGCTTTGGGGCTCATATCAACTGCATAAGAGAGCCACCATTGGTATGAACATTGGACCAAACTCTGCGGGATGAGGGTTCGAATCCCCACTCAGCCACAGAAGCTTGGGAAAGTCACACTCTCAGATTTAGAGGTAGACAAAGGCACACTTCCCCCAAAGAAATCTTGCAAAGGAGAGGGTCCTAATTTGAAACAGATGTGAAGGTGGGCACATAACAATAAGCAGGTCGGGTGTCGTATTTTGATTTGTGGGTACTACAGTTCAGGAAGGATGTTGAGAAGTTGGTCCATGTCCAGAGGAGGGCAAAGAAAATTGTAGAAGGCCTGGAAACCATCAAGCCCCATGAGGAGCCGCTTAGGGAGCTGGGGATGTTTAGCTTGGAGAAGAGGAGGTTAAGAAGTGACATGATAGCTAAGCTTAAATATTTGAAGGGATGTCATATGGAGGTTGGAGCAAGCCTGTTTTCTGCTGCTCCAGAGACTAGGACATGGAACAATGGCTTCACATTTCAGGAAAATATATTTCTTTTAAACGTTAGGAAGAACTTCCTGATGGTAAGAGCAGTTCGCCGATGGAATACATTGCCTAGGAGTGTAGTGGAGTCTAACTCAGGAAGGTTTATGTAGGGAGATCTGGCCAGAAAGTCTGGATCTACTCATGCACTGTACAATATAATCAGCACTTTGATTGTGCCCCAAGAAAAGGACTGGTAGCTAGTGAAGCTGTTGCAACAAAATAATTTTATCTTCTCTTTAAATTTCCTATGGTCAAACTAGATGTTATTTTCCCCCATATAACTACATGGCACCCAGAGGGTAAGTTTTCCAGCCCCTAGTTCTCAAAGCTGCATCCCATACTATCACAAACCCTTCTAAAATCCTCAGAAACGGGAAGGAAGAGTAAGACCAAATGCAGCTGTACGTTCCCAGGTAGAATAGACCCATGCAAGCATTGCAAACTGGTTAAGAGAATCTCTATAATAAATCCCATTGATTCATCCAGGCCTACCCAGTCTAGTTTTAATTGTAATTCTACTTACAGTTTTCATTCACATTATTCACACTTTTAACTGTATTTTGCTTGTACTTTTAACTATGATATATTTTAATTATAGTATATTTGCATTAATTGTTCTATGTGTATTTTAACTACGATTTTTAACACCATCTATTCTGCACCCAACCTCAAGCCTTGGGGAGAGGCGGGTAACAAATAAAAGTTGTTGTTATTATTAGTATTGAGCTCTTGAGTCCCTCCAGAAATCTCATCGTTTGAGCTCAAGGCCCATCTGTGAAAGCTTTAAGAAAACCTTGCCTGCTTCACCACCAGGAATTTTGCAAGTCAACTTCACCGAGTGTTTCCTTGAAAGACGTAGCAAGTAAACAATCTGAGGATTTGTCTGCATTCTCCTTTCTGGACAGAAACTGGGATGGTATCTACAAGCCCAAACTTTGGTGAAGAAGTTAAATGACAAAACAGCAGTGGCTCCCATGTCAGCAGGGTGGTGAATCTACGCCAGGCTTTGGCTAGCTTTAAAAATCTCTGCTAGATGCTGAATGTATTTAGAAGCTGGATTCAGCACCATGGCCAGCTCCTTGGAAGCCTGCATGAAAACCTGGGAACCCCCAGCAGCTGCTCTTGCGCAGACCATTTCCGCACTAGACTGTTATTGTGCTATTATTCCACTTTCAACATCCTATGAAATCCTGGGGTTTGCAATTTAGGGAGGGGCTTCGAAGGCCATCCTCAAAGGCCCCTCCCTAAATTGCAAACCCCGGGATTCCATAGGAGGTTGAAAGTGGAGTAAGAGCACGATAACAGTCCAGTGCAGAAATGGACGCAGTTGTGTTTTTGGAACTCCATGGGCGATGGCCAGCACCAGCGGTCTCATTAAGTTTTCCCCAATTACCCAAGAAATGCATGCTGGAGTGACAATAGATCTTACCTATTTAAAAACCCCAGGGACTAAGCTAGTGAGCCTGACTTGATGGGAAGATGCATCAATTATAGGGCCTGACGAAATGTGTCTTCAAGCAGAACTTCCAGTCCCCCCGAAACGTCTTTGCAAAATGGGAAGCTAGCTCTAGTGTTTCATGAAGAGTAATTACTTGCCCTTCCCTCTGCTGTGTTCCTCTTTTAGGACATAGAAAGACAAGCAGATTTATTTTTTAAATGTTAGCTTTGGGTTGGTTTGAAGCAGACGAACAAATGTCTGTTTGGTAAATCAGGGTGATAGGAGACATGCATCACACAGCCATCTAAAATAGCGATGGACAACTAGCAGGGAAATTCAACGATGTTGAGTTGAGCATGGACAAAGATACGCAATACACACACACACACACACAGAATTCTGGTGCACCTTACTTTAGCCAAATATGGCCTGAAGTAGTGCTTTGAGTGTTGGACTACAGCCTTGGAGACCAGGATTCAGTTCCGCACTTGGCCATGGAAACCCACTGGGTGACCTTGGGCAGGTCACATACTCTCAGCCCTGGAAAATCCCATGATTTTCCCTTAGGGTCACCATAAGTCAGAAGCAACTTGAAGGCACACAACAAACTTGGGATTCACTGGCAGTCCCCCATCCAAGTACTAAACAATGCTGACCCTGCTTAGCTTCCAAGACCAGACAGGATCTGGTCCCTTTTCCCGCATGTCCAAACCCATCCAGAGTACTTTCTACAGCACTTTCCAAAGCTACCCACACGAACACCTCCTGAGCATGAGGTACTGCAGGGAGACTTGCATGCTTGGCAAGGTGGTGTGGAGACACCAATGTTTCCACATATCCCCACAGCTGCCATAAGTCGGTGGGACTCATGGGGGACTTTTTCAGCTTCCTCACCATTGCACATCTCTCTGTGGAGGCAGCATTGAACCCTCAGGCATGGAAAGCTGGCTCACAGAAATTCTGCCCCAACAGAAGAGCTTAGAGAAGTTACTTTAGAGTAATGTGAGTTTTAGAGCCAGCATGGTGTAGTGGTTTGAGTGTTCGACTATGACCCTGGAGATCCCCCACTTGATTCCCCACTTGGCCACGGAAACCCACTGGGTGACGTTCACACACTCCCAGTCCCCAGAAAACCCTGTGATAGGTTTGCTTTGGGATCGCTGTAAGTCAGAAATGACTTGAAGGAACACCAGAGCGACAACAACACAACAATGACAACAATGGGGACTTGCAACACCCCCCTCCCAACCAGCAAGGCCAGAAGACATCATACAAGCAAAGAAACTTTTCCAGGTTTGGCGCTACGGGGTCAAAACCAGTTTTGGACTGCAAACTTCCCTGCAAAGATGACTGTACTGGTGTTATGGGATCTATCATCCAGGGTTTGGGGGACTTGCCTTCCTTCCCTGATGAAGTTTGGAACCATTTCTGTTAATTGGGATATTTTGCAAAAGAGCTAAGCATCTTCCCTATTTGTCTTTCACTGGGAAAAGTAGTTTATCAACATTGGGAAACAAAACAAAACAAATCTCTCTCCTGCCGTGGATCCCACTGAAACCTCAAAAAAACATTTAAATCCCATTAAGAACTCCCCCACCAGAAGGGAAGTAGACTTAATTGGGAGTCAACATGCATTTTAAACCTCATGTTTAGGGGTGAGGGGGGGACTTAGGACCCAAACATGATTAACAGAAATCTCTCTCTACAGCTCTACAAGGGATAATTAAGTTGTAAATGTTGGCTTTGTTTGCCAAATGAGGAACAATATTTTTTACTGTAGGTTTCCCCCTGCTCCGACTCACATGCATGCACACCCTCTGTCTAGATAAATATAATTAGGTAATGGATGGCGGTTTGTTAGCATTTTATTACATGTGTTTGCAAGGGCATTAAGAGGAATCACAACGAGCACAACAAATATTATAGGTATCCAGATTTTCACTGGTGGGAAACGTGCCTTTCTCTGATCAGAAGAGGGTCCAGGCATGCTTTCCTTTGAACAAATTAACTCTTCCTTTATTTGGAGCAAGAACTCACATTTTTCTACATTTGGCAGATTTACATACGCTAATTGCTAATTCCCCATTGTTATTAGTCCCAGTTGTGCTTATGGCATGAGCGAGGGCTGGGAGGCATGCACACATTCAGGCAACAAAAGGCCTTGTGTAACAGGCCAGGATTGCACCCATTTTAGAGAGAGGGAAAATTAAGTCTGGGGAATAGCCTTGGCTAGGTAGCCCAAGGAGGGCTTGGACTGGGGGGAAAAACCAGCTATAAACCCCTATTAAAGAAGTATTTCCTTGGAACAAATTAATGGTCCACACCCCAATTTTTAGCCCCAAATAGAACAAACCTATTAATTCAATGGGCAAAGTGATAAGCCAACCCTTTGGTATGTGCCATTGATTTACACTGTTGCTGTGTGCCTTCATGTCATTTCGAACGTATGCCAACCCTAAGGTGAACCTATTGCAAGGTGTTCTGGGGCTGAGAGTATGTGATGCATCCTAAAACAGGACAACTGGCCTGGCATCTCCGTACCACTTCTGAACCCAGGATCCTGGCCATGATTTTTGAAGGCCTGGAGATGTGGCAGAAGTTATGACAGTGGACGAGGGCCCTCAAACCTGCAGTCTTTGAGCCCCCCCCCCGAAACTGCAAACCCCAGGATTCCATAGGAGGTTGAAAGTGGAATCATCGCGCTATAAGAGCGTCCTGCGGAAATGGCCACAGTCTGGCGATGGGAGCAGTTCCGAGGAAAAAAGTCCCAGCCAACTCTGCTGTGATCCTGAGATGAAGGTAGTAGTGGGGTATGACCATGAGTTTTATCTGCTACTAGCATATATACCCAGCACTGCCCGGGATTTTATTTTCTCATAGGTAATACTCGTTAGACAGCTTTGAGATCCTGTGTCTGTAATTCCCCAAACTGTCTTGTCCAGTACCGGTAACTTTTCCCCATACTTCCCCAATCCAATCTGTATTCAGAGTTATTAACCTACAGAGGTTGGGTTCCTGAGGAAAATACACTGCCCGCCTCCTTGCTGCTAGGCCTCGTCTCCATAGCAAGTAGCCTATTCGAGACAGACACAGAGCTCTCTGGCTGAGAATTCTAAAGGCCTCTCCCTAAACTGCAAACCCCAGGATTCCGTAGAATCTTCTTAGGCAGCCAATCCAATGAGGTCTTTGCTGGACAGAGGCAAACAAACTTTGGCTTTTATATATTAGATAGATAAGGGGAGGGCACAGCTATATGCCAGCATGCCTCAGTTGTCCCATGGGTTTGGGTCCTACCCTGGAAAAAGGTGACATTATCCTTCTTTGGAACAATTCCTTTGGGTGGAATGTAGCTGAGTCTTGCAAGCTGTGCAGAGTTTCTCCTTTCGACTTGCAGATTTAGAGCACCCATCAACCTCACCCATTGTTCCAACGACAGAAATAAGCACATCCTTTGATAACCCGGTCTTATCAGTTTTGTCTTAACATTAAAAGCAGAAGACAGCGAAGACGGGTTTAGCATCGTAGCGAATGCACAAAACCGGTTGTCGAAGTTGTGTGATTTAAAAAAAAAACTCAGCCGATATCTTTAAACACGGCGAGTCTGAGAAAAGATACTAAATGCAGAGGCAGTAAATCAGTCTTTAATTTGGAAATATTCTTCTGCTCGCTTTGAAATTGAAGTCGGATGGAAACGGAATACCAAGCTGCTGGAACCGGACGGCCTTCCATGTTCAATATTTTTAATAAGAACTGTAAATAATAGATCATTCTGGATTACAATCAGTGATCACTTCCAAATTCTAATGGTATTTCACTTTAGTTATAGCCTGTCTTACAGCCGTAGGGCAGTAAAAGAAACCATTCTTACAGCACACACATATCATTTTTAAGAGCTGGAATAAAGTTCTGGAGCAAGTCCATTCGTTTAATTTATGGATGCCTGATGGGCCATTCTAGGAATATTGGAGATGACTTTCGTCTCATCAATTTATCCTTGATTGGGTCTCTTATTTTTCAAGTTGTCTCAAGGGGAATGGGGCTCGGCTTTCAGTTGGTTCTCCTTTGCCCCAGGTTTTTCTTCCTTTGGCGTGATTTTGGCCATTTCTGTACTACACTGTTATACTGCTGTTATTCCACTTCCAACATCCTATGGAATCCTGGGATTTGCAGTTTAGGGAGGAGCATTTAGAATTCTCAGCCAGAGAGCTCTTTGGCCTCAGGAAACTACAAATCCCAGAATTCCACAGGATGCTGAAAGTGGAATAATAGCACTATAACAGTGTAGTGCAGAAATGGCCTTTGTTTTTGCCACCCATGAAATGCAGAACTGAAAAGGAAGCGGCGTAGCAAAAACAAGATCAAGACACCTATCCTGAGAAGACGGGCAGGAAGGAAACAGACGGTAGAAGAGAAGCCAAAGTCATTTCCACACTAGACTGTTATAGTGCTATGATTCCACTTTCAACATCCTGCGGAATCCTGGGGTTTGCAGTTTAGGGAGGGGCCTTTGAGAATGGCCTCTGAGGCCCCTCCCGAAACTGCAAATCCCAGGATCCCATGGGATGTTGAAAGTGGAATCATAGCGCTATAACAGTCTCTCATGCGGAAATGGCTTAACACTGGCCATTCCCGCACTCCACTGTTATAGTGCTATTATTCCACTGTCAATATCCTGTGGAATTCTGGGGTTTGTAGTTTATTGAGGCCAAAGAACGATCTGGCTACGAATTCTGAAGGCTCCTCCTTAAACTGCAAACCCCAGCATTCCCCAGTATATTGAAAGTGGAATGATAGCACTATAACAATCTAGTGCAGAAATGGCCACTGTTATAGTGCGATTATTCCACTTTCAACCTCCTGTGGAATTCTGGGGTTTGTACTTTCCTGAGGCCAAAGAACTCTCTGCCTGAGAATTCTAAATGCCCCTCCCTAAAATGCAAACCCCAGGATTCCATAGGATGTTGAAAGTGGAATAATAACACTATAACAGCGCAGTGCAGAAATGGCCCAGGACTTTGGCTGCAGCAAGCACTTTATAAAAGAAAGCAGGTGGTGAGTAGTGAGTCTTCCAGGAGGAAGAAAGCATGCAAGACCATCTCAGACGTGGCTAAACGGATCTTCGAATTCCCCCGGCTAGTCCATGCGTTACTCCAAAGACCCTGTTGTTTGGGGATGAGGGAAGATGCAATCCAGCATTGCACCTAGCTAAGGGAAGCTGTTTTGCACCCTCAAGGTAAGGCACTGGGCACAGCCTGAAACAATCCTCTTTATTCCTTGTCAGTCCTGAGGTTTTGGCTAGGATCCTGGCAACCTTTACCTGGAAGACCCCGAAACGTGTTCCGGAGATGTCTTCTCCAAGCAAACAAGGCCAGCCCTGAAGTATTTAGCAATCTGAAAGGACGGAAAATCATTTGAAGAAACAAAAACACAGCATAAACAATCGCAGCTACCAAACCACACTGCAGAGCATAATAGACCTTTAATGTATTCTTCCTGTCGACATAGTGTATCTGCGTGATAATTTTATGTGACAGCGTAATTAAATTGGAAAACAATCCCCATTTCCTATGTCTTTTATCTATTTATCATCATTTATTTCTTTACTTTCACCCTCCGCCATAAATATTATTGTAAAGAAGAGTTAAATAAGTTAAACCAATGCAATTACTTTTACAGATTGAAATTAACTTCATAGATCAATTTATACCCATTTCCCTTGCTATTTGCCCTGCATTTGTTGCAGTATATTTACGGTGTCAGTGTGGTTTCCGTGTTTGCATTCGCATTTGAGTGATGATCTGTGTGTTAAAAGCTGACATTTTAACAGTATTTTCAAACAATTTCATTCATTATCAAATAACCATTTATTACACTGTGGCAATTTCCGACCGTTTACTGCCCCCCGCCACTGTGCATTGCTAAACAATGATTAATCAACCAGTGTGCAAATTTTAATGCTTATCACAGCAAATAGAGAAAGTAACATTAAATGGGGACTTGACTAGAACTGGGTCTAAATTTTTATTATTATGGGCTCCTTTTCTTTTTTTTTACATTCCTGATAAGTCAGTCCATGAAAACTACCTTGCTTACTTGTTTCAAAGCTGAGCATAGGGTCATAGAATCCTAGGGTTGGAAGAGACCGGGGCCATTTCCGCACTACAGTGTTAAAGTGCTGCTATTCCACTATCAACCTCCTATGGAATTCTGGGGTTTGTAGTTTAGGGAAGGGCACTTTGAATTTGCAGCCAAAGAGCTCTTTGGTCTCAGTAAACTACAAACCCCAGAATTCCACAGAGCATTGAAAGTGGAATAGTAGCAGTTTAACACTGTAGTGCGGAAATGGCCATAGTGCTATTATTCTGCTTTCAACATCCTATGGAATCCTGGGATTTGCAGTTTAGCCAGGGAGCTCTTTGGCCTCAGTAAAGTGCAGAAATGGCCCATAAGGGCCACTGAGGGGTTTCAAAGACCATCCTCCCTAAACTGCAAACCCCAGGATTCCATAGGATGTTGAAAGTGGAATAAGAGCACTTTCACAGTCTAGTGCAGAAATGGCCCCAGAATCAATTTGCTTTGTACAAGTTGTGCCAAAAGTCATGCTCCATCGGCTATGTAGATTATCTAAAGAAGGGCATCACATCAGAATGTGTCAACATTAAAGAAAATGCTACTTAGGAACGTCCAAAGGCCATGCATCGTCTGTTTATCTTAAACCGGTAGCGTTCCTTCAGCCAGTCTGAAATCTCTCCGTTCCTTCTTACCATCCAGCATTTTTATCTGAGGAATATGTGATTTTAAGATGTAACTAGTAAAGACCATGTGACTCCCAAATCTGGGTGGAAATTACATTTTTGGATTACAACGCCCGCAGTCTCCCACCAATATGGATGTTGGAATTGGGCTGCTAAGATTCCTGGCACAAAAAAGTAAGGTCACTTTCCCAAGCAATGGCCTTTCCGCACTGCACAATTCTTGCGCTATAATTCCACTTGGCTGCCACCTATGGAGTCCTGGGTTTTGTCGTTTTGGAAAGTACTGCAGCTCCCTGGCTGAAACTTCTAAATATCCCTCCCTAAATGCAAACTCCAAGATTCCATAGAACAGAGCCATAGGAGTTAAAGTGGAATCATAGTGCAATAGTTGCGTAGTGTGGAAAGGCGCTCTGATATGATTCTTCTTGTTTCTATGGACAAACAGAGCAGAGCATCACCTAGCTGACTGTATGGGAAGGTTTTCTTTAATGTCTTTTTAATTTTTTTTTGGTGGGGTTAATGAGGAATTACTGCTGGCTTCCTGGGAATTTGCAAGAAAGGTGGAGGGCGAGAGAGACCCAGGACCCAAGGTGAAAAACTCTGCCCTCCACGTGAGCCTGGCACATGGGTGGCTGTCGTTTCATAATTATCCATGTGTTCCTTGCAAGGCCACGCTGCTAATTATATTAACTTAGCATGCAAAAGGAGCACTGGGGAAAACAGGGAAGAGCAGGATGGTCGGCCAATTAAGGGTCCCACTGTAATATTTAGCAAAGCAACTCTCTGATGAATACACAGAGTGCAGGGCCTCTTTTAGATTAATGCACACAGCCACACACTCACATGCACACACGCACATCACAAAGCCCATAGCAGTGGCCGAATAAGTCAAGATAAATCTATGCTGTCTGGGAGCATCGTAAATTACTTTTCAAAAAGAGGTTTGTTCACATGACTTGTTGCAAAGTTTTTTTTTTTAAAATAAAGGCATTCATGGCTATTTCCTTGCAAGTCACTTGCTCCCCTATTAGGCAATTTTATTTCGTCTTCTTGGTTATTTCTCATGGCTTTAAGACAAAAAAAAAAAAAATTGATGAGAGAAATGGCAGAAATGGCTGAAATATTCCTGTGAAAATGATCTCTGTGGAGAATAACTTCCAGCAAAGATTGGTCCATAAGCCAGTGATTTCATTCCCATTCATTAGATTTACTTTTGAAATGGACTTCGTTGCACCCTCCTTAATGAACTGGGTTAAACTCTGTACTTCCCAGTTCGGTAGCATCCTCACAAGGGCTGAAATTGTGGCAGGTCATGCTCCCCAAAATGAAATGGGATCAAGAAGTTTTGGCTACAAAGGGCCTTTCTGCACTAGAAGCCTTGCTGCTTTGCTAATAGTAATTGATGGATTGTTAATTGCTGTGTATTTTAAGGGGTTGGTTTAGGTGGGTTGGGGGGTGGGGAGGATTGGGTATGTTTTTAATGTATTTTAATAGATTTTAATGTATAATGTATTTCATGTTGTTCGCCGCCTCGATCCATGTGGAGAGGCGGGATACAAATAAATTATTTTTTATTATTATTATTATTATTATTATTATTATTATTATTATTATTAGCCTGTTTTAGTGCTATTATTCCACTTTCAACATCCTATGGAATCTTGGGGTTTGCAGTAAACTGCAAAACCCAAGATTCCATAGAATGTTGAAAGTGGAATAATAGCACTATAACAGACTAGTGCAGAAATGGCCAAAGACTCTTCTTCGTTGCCTAATTCTCAGGGCTGGGAGAGAGACCCCTGTCTGCCCAAAACAAATGAGAGGTGGAGTAGATCGCCTGATGGAAAGCAATCCCACGGAGCCACCAGACACCCTGCATGTAGAAAAGTAGCAGGAAAGGGAGGAGGACTCTGTGTGCGGGGATTTGGGGAGAAGAGGTAGTTTTTTAAAAAAATAAGAAAAGTGCTATCAAGAGACATTAAATTATGCTAAGCCATCGCTTGCCGTCTGAAACTGTACAGCAGAAATAAGCTAAGTGCTAGACAGAAAACTGGACTATAAACAGCAAAAGGTGAGAACCACATGTTTTGTGTGTGCATTGCAAAGAGAGGGTTGCATCATCCAGCATTTCGTTATTTATTTAGCAAAAGTATAGTATAGAACATTTTACATACAGGGTCCAGGGTCATAGCCCAGTGCCGGCTTTCAGTGGGATTGACTTCCAAATAAATATATTTAGTTTCATGAAAAGGAGGAAGGAAGGCAGGGTTGGGGGAGGGGGGAAGGAACATCGTAACACCTTCACCTAGTGGGGTGTCACAGGGTTCTGTCCTGGGCCCAGTGCTGTTCAATATTTTTATCAATGACTTGGATGAAGGAATGGAGGGCATGCTCGTCAAATTTGCAGATGATACCAAATTGGGAGGGGTTGCTAATACGCCAGAGGACAGGATCAAAATTCAAAATGACCTGGATAGATCGGAGAGCTGGGCCAAGGCGAACAAAATGAAATTCAACAGAGAGAAGTGCAAGGTCCTACACTTAGGTAGGAAAAATGGAATACGGAAATATAGGATGGGGGACACGTGGCTGGATAGCAGTACGTGTGAGAGGGATCTAGGAGTCTTCATAGACCACAAGCTGAACATGAGTCAGCCGTGTGATGCGGCAGCCAAGAAAGCCAATGCAATTCTCGGCTGCATCCATAGGAGTATGGTGTCTAGATGGAGGGAGGTACTGGTACCACTCTACTCTGCTTTGGTGAGACCCCATCTTGAATCCTGTGTCCAGTTCTGGGCACCCCAATTCAAGAAGGATATTGACAAGCTGGACCAAGTCCAGAGGAGGGCGACCAAAATGGTGAGCGGCCTGGAAGCCATGAAGCCCTATGAGGATAGACTGAGAGAGCTGGGTATGTTTAGTCTGCAGAAGAGGAGGTTAAGAGGGGACATGATAGCCATGTTTAAATATTTGAAGGGATGCCACATAGAGGAGGGAGACGGCTTGTTTTCTGCTGCTCCAGAGACCAGGACAAGGAGCAATGGATTCAAGCTGCAGGAAAGGGGATTCCACCTGAACCTCAGGAAGAACTTCCTGACGGTCAGGGCTGTCCGGCAGTGGAATCTGCTGCCTCGGAGTGTAGTGGAGTCTCCTTCCTTGGAGGTTTTTAAGCGGAGGCTGGATGGCCATCTGTCGGGAGTGCTTTGAGGGTGTTCCTGCATGGCAGGGGGTTGGACTGGATGGCCCCTGGGGTCTCTTCCAACTCTACATTTCTATGATTCTATGATTCTATGATTCAAGACTAATTTGTTTTTTATTTTAGCATGAATTTTCGTGGAAATAAACCAGTTTTATATCCACACATGAAGTACCCCCTTTGCAACAGCCTTGGCCTGATGCTGGAAAAGCCAGACTGTTCCCACATTTTAACATGAGTAGATACCGGCTTCTTCCTTCACTTGCTTCCTGCTTCTTACCAAAATATGATTTTTCCCCCCTTCAATGTCTCAATATTCAGTTATTGGCTGCCTCCCAGTGGCAGGATAGAAACACCGCATCGCATCTACAAATGGGAGGTCTCCCCAGGACACACTCTCCACAATACTCCATTTTATGCAGAAGAAAAGTCATTATTCCACACGAACAGCCCCTTTCAAGGCCATAGAATAAACAAAATAAATAGAATAAAGGCTTCTCACCAGATCTAGGCAGAGGTGTAACTATAGTGGGGGGAAAAGGAGAATCCTACCCTCCATAGGATTTTCAGCATCAGCATCATTTATTTGCAATCTCCAGACCCAACAAAAAAAACCCTGCAAGCATAAGACCCAAAGGGGACAGAACATCCAAAAGGAAAAATAAGAAAATTAAAACATTTATAATTGACTTTTTATCTGGTGCACGGTGAGCTCTAATCCTGGCTGCCTCTGCCAGAAATTTAGCAAGAGCCAGGGTCACTTTTGGGGACTTGCCTTCCTAGGGGAAGCTGACATAAAATGGATGGAATTTCCAGGGAATTTACCCAAAAATAGAGTAATTATATTCTGACGGTCCTGATTATACAGGACAAAAGAACATGCTTCACCGACCCACCTGGCTGCAGGGGCACCATCTTTCTTTCCAGCAAACCTGCCTGGAAGTAATTCGGTGGAAAAAATATTACATCTGGCTGGAGAGAAAAATCTGCAGCACTTAAGGCACCAACAGGTTGCTTATATAGTCAGCTAATTGCATAAGGTTTTCCTTCCGTCCTCGAATTCCTAGCATTGCAGAGACTGAGGCGTGGAAAATCCTTTGCATCTAAAACTCTGGTATTCGCGGTGTCCGTATCCCCTGAGGTCGCTCTGCCTACCCCTTTTCTTTGGACGCCTGAGCACCATTTTTAAATGCTTGGCCAAAGTTTTAGGTTCCTGCAAATGCAGGGATTTGGGGACGAAAGGAAACTTTCATTGTGAGGGGGAGAATTCTTACTTGGATGGGTATTTCCGCCACATATTCGCCCTCAAGGCACCAGGTCCCAGGTGATCCTGGAAGCTAAGCAGGGTCAGTCCTGGTTAGTACTTGGATGGGACACCACCAACAAATACCAGGTGCTGCAGGCTCTAGTTCAGAGGAAGGAACTGGCAAAACCATCTCTGAGGATTCCTGGCCTAAGAAAACCCTAGGAAATTCACGGGGTCATCATAAATCGACAGGAGACTTGGAGGCACATAAAATCATAGAAATGTAGAGTTGGAAGAGACCACAGAGAGCTCTAAAAGATCATAAATGCACCACATCCCATGTGATCTTGGAAGCTAAGCAGGGCCAGCCCTGGTTAGGACTTGGATGGGAGACCGCTGAGGAATACCAGGTGCTCGAAGCTATATTTCAGAGGAAGGAAAAGGCAAAAGCAGCTCTGAATATCCCTTGCCTAAGAAAGCTTGTGAAATGCATGAGGTCCCCATAAGTCAACCGAGGACTTGAAGGCACACATGCACAGAGGGGCTAAATACCCTAAAGGCACTAGATCTCTTCTGGTCTTGGAAGCTAAGCAGGGTCAACTCTGGTTGGAATTTGGGTGGGAGACCGCCAAGGAATACCAGGTGCTCTAAGCTATATTTCAGAGGAAGGAAAAAGCAAAAGCAGCTCTGAATATCCCTTGCCTAAGAAAGCTTGTGAAATGCATGAGCTCCCCATAAGTCAACCGAGGACCTGAAGGCACACATGCACAGAGGGGCTAAATACCCTAAAGGCACTAGATCTCTTCTGATCTTGGAAGCTAAGCAGGGTCAATTGTGGTTAGAATTTGGATGGGAGACCACTGAGGAATACCAGGTGCTCTAAGCCATATTTCAGAGGAAGGAACTGGCAGAATCACTTCTAAGGATTCCTGGCCTAAGTAAACCCTATGAAAAATTCATGAGGTTGCCATGAGATGACGGGCAACTTGTTATACCCCTGTGTCTAACTCAAGTTAAGGTGCTTTTGTATCTTCAGCCTTGTTTGCTGGGTTTTGGTCTGGCCTTTACAGGAGCTCTCCAAGGTGCTGAACCCCCATGTCCAACTCAGAAAGGGTTCAATGCCCTGGATAGTTTTAGAAAGGATGTCATAGGGAAGATGGGGCAGGCCTGTTTCCTGCTGCTCCAGAGCCTAGGACACGGAGCAATGGATTCCAACGAGAGGGGACATGAGAGCCATGTTTAAATATTTGAAGGGATGCCACGTAGAGGAAGGAGAGGGGTTGTTTTCTGCTGCTCCAGAGACCAGGACAAGGAGCAATGGATTCAAGCTGCAGGAAAGGAGATCCCACCTGAACCTCAGGAAGAACTTCCTCACAGTCAGGGCTGTCCGGCAGTGGAATCTGCTGCCTCCATGGAGTGTGGTGGAGTCTCCTTCCTTGGAGGTTTTTAAGCAGAGGCTGGATGGCCATCTGTCAAAGGGAGTGCTTTGAGGGTGTTCTTGCATGGCAGGGGTTGGACTGGATGGCCCCTGGGGTCTCTTCCAACTCTACCTTTCTATGATCCTATGATTCTATGAGAGGAAATGAGATTCCACCTAAACATTACGAAGAGCTTCCCGGGAGAAAGAGCAGTTTGAGAACCTGCCACTGCCTGGATGGAGTCTCCTTCTCTGGAAGTTTTTAAAGGGAGCTCGGATGGCCATCTGTCCAAGGGAGTTCTTGCATGGCAGAAGGGGGTTGGACTGGCGGACCCTTGGGATCCCTTGCAGCCTGCTTTGGAAAACCCAAAGGAAAAAAAAGAGAGAAACGTGGAATGCAAGAAATTAAATGCAACTCAGCCAAAGAAGTGGCTTCTGGAAAGTTTGTGCCAAAATAAATGCAGTCATCTTCTGGATATCACAAGACTCTTGGTTGCTTCTACCCAGCCCTAATTCTCAAAAGTTCAGATCTCAGAGTCTGCATCTGACTCCTTTGGAAAAAGCAAAAGGAAAAAAAAATGGGAGGAACGTGGAATGAAAAAAGCCATTCAAATCATGCACGAAGGCGTCAAGTTCGTCCAGTGGTTTGTTTCATAGACAGATGTGTCGCTAATCATTGACTGTAGCCCCAAAAAAGCCTTGTGAAAATGTTAGCGCCTTATGCAAGAAAATAACATTAAATAAAATTGCATTTTATAAAATTGCATTTTATAAAATTACATTAAATAAAATTAACATTAAATAAAATTACATTAAATAAAATTAACATTAAATAAAATTACATTAAATAAAATTACAATAAAATTATATTTTATTTTTTAAAAAAAAACACAGCCAAAGACGTGGACTTTGGAAAGTTTATTCCAAAATAAATGCAGTCATCTTCCAGACTTCACAGGACTCCTGGTTGCTTCTACCCAGCCCTAAATCTCAAAAGTCCAGATCTCAGAGTCTGATTGCATTGGATTCCTTCAGCCAACCAATGAAGGAAAACAGAGAGGGGGCATAATCGATAATCAATAATCGATCACACACAGGGCAAAATGCTTCCCCCCATCACGATCCCGCTCCGGTCCACAAATCCACCCCGGGATCCAACACATCTGCAATTTGCATTTCCCGCTCCCTGATTTGCATTGGCCCCGCCCATGGAACCGCCCCTTATCTTGGCTGTCCGCTTACTGCGCATGCGCCCTGTCGCCCTCTGGCGGTCTCAAGGGAGCCTTACATGCGACTAGCGGGCAGTAAGTATAGGCGTTGCGCAGGCGCAGTCTCCCCGCCGCCGCCCGGCCTGGACGAGCCACTGCGCCTGCGCGCGAGTAGCGGTTTTTTCTTTTTTCTTTTTACCCTCCCCATGTTCTCCGAAAGCCCCCTCCCTCCGCCTGCTGAGGGCAAAGCGGTGGGTGGTCCGTCCGCTTCCTGTTTTCTGGCGAGTGCTTCCGGGGCAAGGTCGTAGCTGTGAGAAAGAGGGTCGTCCCGGCCGGTTGAGCGGGAGAGGGGGGAATAAAAAACGGTCGGGGGGCTGAGGAGACGCCCTTTTCGCCGCCCCCCTCAAAACTAGAAGGCAGAATTGGTGAGTAGGAGGCTTATTATGGGATGTGGGCCTTTTGGTGGGGTGAGGGAATGGGGGAGCCGGGAGGGGGCTTTCCTGAGGAGTCCTGAGGGGGGTGAGTCCTGGGCCGAGGGGCAGCGTGGCGCAGTGGTTGGAGGCTGTCATCCTGGGGGGGGGTCCAGGTTCAAGTTTCCCCCTAAGTTAGGGACCCCTCCCCGGTCGACGAGCTTGGGGGCAGCCCCTCTCTGCCTCTCCCTCTGGCCTACCTCGCAGGGTTGTCGTAGCCAGGGCGGGGTAGGAAGCAGATATACAGCCCCCCTTCCCCATTCGCTAGGGACCCCCGTGAAAGTGGGAGAACCGGGAACAACCCCAGGCCCTCCCAAAGCATATTTGACACACACAAAAAGGAAGGGTAGCATATTCCACCCACGGTGGGTTCCTCTGAGGCCTCAGGGTCCCTTCCCAAGGCAGAAGTGGGGGGCTGGGGGGGCTCACGGCCACCCCCACTGCTGCCCCACACCCTGTTTAAGGGGGACTCCCAAGCCTCCTTCGCAGTTTCTGAGTCTCGGGGGCTTGCGGTCCCTGTTAAAAACAACCCAGGGAGGCAGCAGAGCGGACAGCAAATAACCGGTGAATAATCAAATCCCCAAAAGTGAAACCCACAAATGTGGAGGGCTGACCGTACACACACACTTTTATATTTGTCAGTTTCCCACTTTTGCGAGGGTCCTGTGCCCCAAACCCTAGCAAAGGTGGAGGGCTGACTGTATGGAATCAGCCCCCCACTTTTGGGGGTTTCACTTTTGCAGATTTAATTGCTCACAGATTTTTTTTCCGGAGGGGGGAAGAGTCTTATTAAACTTATTATTAATATTCACTCCCCCCCCCGAAAAATACTGTTTGAAAATAGGGTGCGTCTTATACGCCGGTGTGTCTTATATGCCAGCAAGTACGGTAATCAAATCCATGAAAGGCAAATCCACGAATATGGAGGGCTAACTGTACAGTCCTGAGCCCCTTGAAGGAAAGGAGAGGCACAAGGTAACTGAGCAGCCAAGAAGAGGGTAATATCAAGCCTCTCCTTGGCTTTTTCTCTTTCCTATTGCTTGCACAGGGATAAAAAAGGTTTTTTTTTTGTATGTTTGCTTTTAATCTCTTGACATTCTTTTTAATCTCAGCTCATCTGTTCAGAGAGATGTCATCACCACCCAAGTTTTGTTTGTCTAATGGCTACTGTTTAGGCAGCATTCATTGTCTGTCACGTCCCCACCCAAAAGAGTTCACCAGGCAGTAATATTTAGGCTGATTGAATACAGTGTGAGTATACTACACAACAGATGTTCTTAACCTTTTGTTTACCACAGACCATCTTTAAATATCTTTTATTGCCACAGACCCCCAAGATTTAACACAGGTGGGTCCTTGTTTTACGACATATCTTCTTACGACATATCTTGCAAAATCCTCTGGGAAGCTTTTTGACTAAAGGGTAGGATAATAAGAACTTTAAATAAGTATGAGTTGTGGAATAAACCATGCTCCCCCAAACTGGTGCCCTTCAGATGTGTTGGGCTACAATCTCTTAGTCTTCCCTAGTCAGCATGGTCACTCAGATTATGGGAGACGTAGTCCAACACAGTGAAAGCTAATATAGTTTGAGTGGTTTGAGTTTTGGACTACGACTCCAAGAGACCAGGATTTCAGTTCCTTCTCAGCCATGGCAGTTGCTGCTCAGCAGTATCTGGAAGGCCACTGATTGTACAAAGTGATTTGCATATAATTAGTATTGTATGTGGTAATTTCTCCCTGTCATACAAAGAATGAAGGGCATATTCTTGTTTAAAGGGGCGTCTGATATGTGTATGCATACGCACAGGTACATATATAAAAGGAGCAGGAATTATAAAGAGAGAAGAGACAGATGGAGACAGGAGTAAACATGCATCTTGTAGGTGACTATTGCATCAAACTACTTTACTGTGTTCAGGGCAAGGAAAACAGCCCAAGGAAACGATATCACTGGAGGTTACTAAAGTAATACATGCAGCTCTAAACACACACATTCCTGTCTGTTTTTGGAAGCTAAGTCTTGACTAATACTTAGATGAGAGATCTTGACTCAGTAGAATGCAGTTTGCTGTGTTCCTACATACTAATGTTGGCCTGTAAGCTGTGAGTGTTCTAGTCTTCTTAAGACTATCTCAAGATCAACCTTCCACGGTTGCTGTGACCCCTGGCTTTTTTTTTTTCCATAGCAGTGGCAATATCCTGGAAAGAAGGGTAATGAAGGTTTTGCTAGCCGTGTTGTCGAAGCCCTGGGTGTATTGGAAAGCTTTTGTGTGTGCTTTGCAGAGGAAGGAAGAGATTGCAGAAGGGTGACTTGCAGTAACGGATGTTGCATGGAAAATGAAGCCAGTGTCCTGAACAACAGACAATTTCTGCTTTTGAATTGTGGAGGTGGGGACATCTTGAACGTTAACAGGGGCAGGTTGCTACCAGGGAACTGATAATTTTGAAAACATTCAGCCATCAGATAGATTAATCATGGAGGTTATAGTATTTTGCATATAGAACATAACCTTCCTATTTAAATAGTTAATCAATATTTGTCTGAAATAAGTTGAGCAGCGATCCCAAGTACAGTTGATTCTTCACATTTGTGGGTTTAACTTGGATGGATTTGATTATTTGCAAGTTTCTCCATCCTCTGCCCTCACACCTCAAATGCTTCTTTTCTGGGGAGCCTTCCCTCTTGGTGGGTCTAATCAGCCATGGCCCTGGTCCTCGTCCTCCACCAGCCGCTGCCTGGGCAATTAAGGAGTTGCAGCCGGATTTCTCAGCACCACAAATGCTTTCCTGATACCACCCCATGCACCCAAGTGGGAAGATGGGTGAGGGTGGGGAGATAGGCGAGAGAGGGGAGTATAGGGGGTCCTGAATTCCTAACTATAGCATATGGGCAGGCCCATCCTATACAAGATTACTTAGAAGTCCATGCGAGTTCAGTCAGACTTAACTCCCTAAGAAGTATTGGGAAATGAGTCCTTTTGCACTCCGTGAAAGTTATGTGGGTGTAAACATGCCAGAGAGAGAAGTTGCGTAGAGTTCATTTGATGCATAAACACAGAAGTGGAGTTTATTCTTTTTAAGAATAAGAAAGACTCTTGGATGAAAACAAAAATAACAAGTTTTGACTGGGGTGGTACAAAATACTGTGTGTGTCTGTCCAGAAATGAATCAATTTGATGTACACTGAGCTCTCTGTATCTGCTAGGGTTTGGTTCCAGGACCCCTAGTAGATGTCAAAAGTTGTGGACGCTCAAGGCCCCTTAAATATACAGTGGTGTACTAAAATGGTATCCCTTATATAAAATGACAAAATTGAAGTTGGCTTTTCTGGATTTTTTTTTAAATGAATATTTTCAAGCTATGGTTGTTTAAATCTGTGGATACAGAATCCACAGATATGGAGGGCTGACTGTATTGATATTGTCAACAGTGATGTGTGTGTCACTGTATAGTTGTCTGCTGAGTTTGTCTTGTATCATACTGAAAGATATAAAAGCCTCTGTTAATTGACCAAAAGTATTCTACATACCTTCACTTTTGAAATTCTATAATGATGACAATGCTTTCTTGCTTCATCAAGAATTTCCAGATTTTCCCAGTGGTAAAATATCTCTAATTGGCTCCTTTTGGGCTCTCCAGAATAACCCACTGTTATTCCTTCTCTTGGTTAGCCAGGTGTAAGATAATGCAACAAAACTCTGGGGCTTTCTTGAAATCAGTATCAGAGCTATTGTGACTTGTGTGTTAAATGTGATGTTCACAGGAAACTCTTTTGCCCTGAAAAACATTGCACAAACAACTTGATCTTCCGCTGTCTTTTTTTCTTGTAGTTCTGTTTTTATGTTCCCGGAGGCTTCTAAATGCCTGTCTTGTTGAGCAAGAAGGATGAGCAGAGCAAGAAGGATGAGCAGTGAAGAGCACATTGAACTCATAGCGCTTGGGCTGTGAGGGTTGGAGCCAAAATCTTCTCCATCAGCTGTGTGCAAATCACTGCCTTGGGGTGTGGTGGGTGGAGAGGGGAGATTATGAAACCTTCAGCTTGGCTTCCTAGAATCCAGGGTTAACCGTTCTTCCGATGTGGAACTTGTAAGAAGCTTTACTGTTTGAGGCAAACAGCTAAGCTTCATGGGGACGGAGGGTCAAAGCAGGGGAGTTTGTAAGAAGTGAGGGTTTTCCTTTCCAGGCATCTACAGCTATTGCTGGCCAAGCCAAAAATTATAATCAGCTATCCAGCATTGCTTGTAAGCACCCAAAGCAATTTCTAAGACCTTTGCCAGGTCTTTTGGAGCTGCTGGAATGTGCTGATGACCTCCAGCAGTAGTGTTGGACTCTCCCATATCTGCCTTCTAGGACGAAGATTAGAGAAGGGTAGCTGTGTTGTGTTTTGCCATTGACCCAAAACATACTATCTGCATGGTAGAATCCATGGTGAGCAAAGACACATTCCAAATAGATACATAAAATCCACTTTGAAAAAAATCTTGCACAGAAAACAGATGATACACCATGGAATTGTCCTTAGATTGCTTCAGCCCAGCCAAAGTACTTCAGCTTCCTTCTCATGGGCCCATCCTCACGTCATGTCCGTTCCTCATTTGTCATCACTCACATGTTTCTTTCTGAGCTTCTTAGAAAGATCTTTCAGTTCATGAGTACTGCTGAGCAAACACTTCTTTCAAATGCATACATATTTTGCAGTTTTTAACATCTAGCACAAAAAGGGAGGAATTCTGGATCAAGCAGAAGCTGCCTCAGCCATTGAGGCGACGCTGAGGATGGAAGGAGTTGAGTTGAAGGAGGAGTGGCAAGATGAAGATTTTCCAAGGTAAGGAGTAGTTATGGCAAGGTCTGACTTGTTGTAAAACTTACTTGTTTGAACATAACATGGTTTTTTTTTTTTTAAAGTTTAGCTGGCTGGGAAAGACACTGCGTTTTTAAATCTGCATGCATTTGTATGAACCTTTGAGGAGAGTTTGCTTTACTGTTACATTAGAGGTGTCTTGCATATGTTCACCACTGAGCATTCTCAAGTTGACTTTTATTCCCCATCCCAGACCTCTGCCGGAAGATGATCACATGGAAGATTTGCCAGATCCCTCTGGAAGAGGGGACCAACTCGGTGAGAGTGCTTGGTCTAAACTAGGGGTGGGCAACTGAGTAGGAGGCTGGAGCCAATACCTTTCCTCCCAGAGGTCACACACCTCCTTGCTCAAAACACCTCCATTTTATCCAGAGTCCCTCTCAAAATGGCCACTAAAAATGGCCATTTTGAGAGGGACTCCAGTAGAAACAGAGGAGGTGGTGGGTGTGCATGTGGAGAACTTTCTGTGTGATATTAAGTCAAAAATTGAACCCAAAAGTGTCCCAGTTGAGTTGGGGGCTTTGGGGGACTGATGGGGGGCAGGGTCCAGTGTTCACAACCTGTAGCCTGTGCTTTTCTCACTCCTGATCAAAACTGTCTGCACTACTACTAATAATGTGTGTGTGTGTGCCTTGAAGTGGTCTGTCAATTTCATAGGGTTTTCTTAGACAAGGAATCCTCAAAAGTGGTTCTCCCAGTACCTGGGATTCCTTGGCAGTCTCTCATCCAAGTACTATCCAGGGCTGACCCTGCTTAGCTTCCAAGATCAGATGAGATTTGGTGCATTTAGGTTCTGTGTGTATGTACGTGCACACATCTTCAAGTCACCTGTCAACTTATGGTGACCCCATGAATTCCATAGGGTTTTCTTAGGCCAGAAATCCTCAGAGGTGGTTTTGCCAGTTCCTTCCTCTGAAGAGTAGCCTTCAGCACCTAATATTCATTAGCGGTCTCCCATCGTAATACTAACCAGGAATAACCCTGCATAGCTTCCCTTTTCAGACAGGATCTGGAGCCCTTAAGGTATTTAGGCCTCACTAATAATAATATCTGGATTGTATTTCCTGCTCTAAGAGCCTTTTCTTGGAGTGGATGATTCAAGAGTAAGAAGCCAACCATGATGGAATATTTGAGTGATTCCAGTATTCCAATTCAGCAGTTGCCTTGTTTGACTTTCCATAGCAGGTCATCCAGTGCTGAATGGATCAATCAGGCTATGAAACAAGGAGATAAGCTGTTTTTAAACATGAAAAGATAACTGTTATTCACTTAACTGAAACCTTAATAGGGATTGCTTCAGACATGTTTGTCTGTTTACCTGTTTTATATTGTGAGGGCTGTTTAAATACACCAAAGGACAGTCGGGCTCTTTGACTTCTAAATTACTCCTCTTTTTGTCAAAATAATAAAGAATATGCTTTTGTATGTAATGGGTTTAGTTGGCAGAACTATACAACATGCACTTGTATTTCTTTCAGAAAGAGTGAGAAGAGAATTGAGAGTATCATGCTTTTTTTTTTTTGGTGGGAACATCTGCAGTCCTGTTCTCTCTGTCTGTGCATTTCTTTGCATATGTGTGAGTTTTTAATTTCGTACTTTGGCAATGCTTGGGTTCTGTTCATTCAGAGAGGAAGTGAGAAGTTGCTTTCATTAGTCAGTTCCCTTCACGGCATCTTCTCTTTTTGGGGGCACGTGACTTCAGCTTTAAAATCTGGAAATTCTCTCCCCTTCCCTGCTTCTCCTTAACCAATTAGAAGTGAATGGCAACAAAGTGAAGAAGAAACTACTGGCTCCAAATATAAATTTAACTCTGGATCACAGTGAGGATTCAATTTTGTCTGATTTAGATGACAGCAAAGATATTGATCTGGATGATATAGACACACCATCTGAAAACAGTAATGAGTTTGAGTGGGAAGGTAAGATGCTTTTGTATCTCAGCCTTGTTTGTAGGTGTGTCCCCTGCTACTGTGCCACCATTGTTGGTCATTGGAGCTGTTCTGAGAAGCAAATAGCCCTGTAACACTGAACTAACCTTTGGTGTCCGGTTCTTTGCGACTATAAATATTCTTGACCTGAATGATAAGCATTCCCATGCATTGTGCCAGTTTCTTCTGCAGTCTTTGGAGACGGTAACATAATCCCCCCAAAATTTTTTGTAGCAGGTGTAGGCAGGCTGCAGTCTGGTATGAACTACAGTCATTTCTCCACATTTGCGGGGGCTAAGTAAGGGTGCTAGGTTTGGAGGCTAGAATTCTGTTTATAGAATCCTAGAGTTGGAAGAGACCCCAAGGGCCCTCCAGTCCAAACCCTTTCTGCCATGCAAGAAAACAAAGCACTCCCTACAGATGATGAGCCAGGCTCTGCTTAAAAACTTCCAAAGAAGGAGACTCTACCACATTCCCAGGCAGCATTTTCCACTGTCAAACTACAACTACTGTCAGGAAGTTCTTGATATTTAGATGGGATTTCTTTTCCTGATGTTTCAAGCCAAAGACTAGGGTCTTTGGAGCAGCAGGAAACAAGCTCGCCCCATCTTCTATACAACACCCTTTTAAATACTTAAACATGGTTATCATGGCACCTCTTAACCTCTTCTCCAAGCTAAAGCAACCCAGCTCCCTCAGCTGTTCCTCTCAGGGCCTTTGATCATTTTTGTCCCCCTCTTCTGGACATGTTCCAGCTTGTCAATATCCTTCCGAACCTATTCAGAGCAGTGTCATAACATGGCCTTAGGCCAGTGCTACTCTAAGTGGTGGTCCTTGGACTAGTGCCAGTCCCCAAACCATTGGCTGCCAGACTCTGGTGAGTTTTCAGGAAGAAACAGTTATAGCTGCTGGGCATGAATACAAGGTCAGTCCCTGGCACAGGGAGAAAGTGTTTTTATCTTTACTCCCTGTTGTTAGTTCAAGTCATTTCTGACTTATGGTGACCCTAAGGCCAAGCTATCATGAAGTTTTCTTGCCAAGATATGTTTAGAGATGGTTTGCATTTGCCTTCTTCTGAGGCTGAGAGAATGGGACTTGCCCAAGGTCAGCCAATGGGTTTCCAGGGTTGAGCAGGGATTCAGACCCTGGTCTCCAGAAATGTAGTCCAGCCTTCAGACAACTACACCCCACAGGTTCTCTGTTTACCCCCTCCGCCCCATAGCTTTTTTTTAAAACTATATACTAAGGAGACTTCTGAGTAAGGTATATATAGTATCATTGCAATTCCTGGTTTTGGTTTTCTTTTCTCAGTACTTTTTTTTTTATGAGAATCAGTATTTTACCTCTGCTTGGTGTGATGGAAGACTAGAAGAGACAAATAATTTTCTTTGCTTTAGTAATATTGATAGTGTCTTTTTTTATGCAGGGATGCCCTTCTGTGTATATACCTTTAAATCACCTGTCAACTTATGATGACTCTGTGAATCTCATAGAGTTTTCTTAGCCAAGGTGGTTTTGTCACTTCCTTCCTACAGTGCGTGGTATTTCTTGATGGTCTTCCATCTAAGTACTAACTATGGTTGACCTTGCTTAGCTGCTCCTCATAAATGGGCAAAAACAAAGAGGTTCTTTATAGTTAATGTGTTCCTTACTGCTGAGGATCTTGTAGCCCCAGTTTAACAAAACAAAAAAATCATAGTTTTTCTATGAATAAAGTACACAGTCTTGATATATCAGACATATTTCTATCCCAAGTTATGTGCAGTGTATTTATGTTCCTAGAGTAAGAAAGTGACATTCAAAGACTGCTAATATTACATTTAAAAGAAAAAAATCTGAAAATCTTTTTTTTTTTCCAAGAAAAGCGGGGGGTTGATATGGTTTAATTTTCTGGAAGTTTTATAAATGAGATCTGTATTATTTTAGCAGCACTTTTTACACTGGTACCTAAGAGGCACTTTTAAAATGTATGCCCACTGCAAGTGTGAATCTTGTTGACCTCTGTGTTTGGGCATTTAAATAACACAGTTAGCTAGCCGCTTTTCTCATTTGTGTGATGTCCAGGGTATTCCCACAGGAACACTCAGCATTGCCGTGGCATTTAGTAAAGTGTCAAAGATGAAAGAGCTAGAAGCATATGGCAGCTAATCAGTTGCTTTCTAGTAGGAGGGAGAGCCATTCTTAACACTGATGTAGCTGACAGAACAAGAGCAGCTGGATGTGCATTGATTTCATAAGTGAACCAAGTTGCAAGAATGGGAGCTGTGGGAATTTTTTTCCCTCCACACAAAATTTTCCAGGTGGTACAAAGTTGTCCCAGAGGAGATTTTGATTTTGGACCATTTGATCTTGAGAATAATTGGAGAGCATCTCTTCAATTTGCATTTTGTATTATGCTTCAGGGCATCCAAATAAACTTGGTTCATCCTGTAGTTTGACGACTGTGGCATTTTGCTTGTTTTTGTGCAAGCTTTTCTTAACGCATCAGAAAATACCCCACCCACGAGTACTTAGACTTTACAGTACGTTGGGCAAGGGAGAGGCCAGAGTTGTACATCATTGGAATAAGGTTTCTGTCTCTTCTCTTCTCTTTAATGCGGCTGTCTGCGTTTTCCCGGAAGGATAGTTTCCATTAACAACTTCTGTCTTGGAAACAAACTACTAACATGCTGCAGTAGTTTTTCCACACCTCTGTGGTAAGGTTTGTGCTACTGAAATTACTTTAACAAAGCCCATGAAGCTGATATATAATCCTTCAGGGTCCTCCCAAGATTCTGCATACTTTTTGATTGAAATATCTGTTGCATGTCTGCCGCAAATCGCTGTACCGAAATGATTCAGTACTAAATGTATAATTGGTGGGGATATGATAGCTGAAGGTAAGAGAGGCTGTCATCTAATCAAGGGGCTTCACCAACATCATAGTGCATAAATTCTCCTGGGATATCAATATTGGTTAAAATGAAGGACACTGAATACGTCAATACACGTTGCACTCAGCTAGCTCAGATGCTGGAAACTGCTTTTCAAGGGGACAGTTTTGCTTTGCAAATTAAAATCTAATCAAGGGGGCAAACAATATCTTATCTTGATTTATTTAAAAAAAAGTCCATTGTGCATTCAAACCTTGGGCAAGGAATCTCAGTTTTGCGCTTGAAGTATTTGAGTTTTAAGAACGTTGTATGTAGTCATTGCTTCATCGCTGATTCAAAATGCAGTGTAAACAATTGCTAGATAGGAATGTTGACATTCACAGCACAGCTTGTAGAGATTCTGTGCAGATAGTGATACAACAAAACAACTTGGTCCCGTGAGCAATTCATACTAAACAATTTCTTGATTTTTTTTAATTCAAAAATGTGGACAGATGATCTTCCAAAGCCCAAAACTACTGATGTAATTAGGAAAGGATCATTTTCGGAATATGCAGCATCAGATGAAAAAGAGGAGGAGCGGCGGTGGCGAATGTTTCGGATTGGAGACCAAGATCACAGGGTGGACATGAGGGCCATTGAGCCCTATAAGAAGGTTATCAGTCATGGAGGTAAGGATGTCCTGGAAAAAACTTGTTCAGCACACCACCCTGCCACAAACTATATTTAAAAAGTGCATTGCAATTATTTCTCTTTTTTCCTGCTTTTTTTAACCCCCACCTAGGTTATTACGGTGATGGATTAAATGCAATTGTGGTGTTTGCAGTTTGCTTCATGCCAGAAGGTGGCCAGCCAAACTACAGATACTTAATGGATAACTTGTTTAAGTAAGTATGAAGTGGCACCTAAATACCCAAAAGGCACCAGATCCTGTCCAATCTTGGAAGCTAAGCAGGGTCAGTTCTGGCTACTACTTGGACGGGAGATTGCTCACAAATAACAGATGCTATAGGTGATATCTAAGAGGAAGGAACTGGCAAAACTGCCTCCAATTATTTCTTGCCTAAGAAAACCCCTTTTGACACAGGTTCTTTCTCTCTCTCTTATTTATTTATTGTGTTGCATTTCTTTGTGTTTCAACAGGTATGTTATTGGCACGCTAGAATTGTTAGTAGCTGAGAACTATATGATTGTTTATCTAAATGGTGCAACGACACGGAGGAAAATGCCCAGTCTAGGGTGGCTCAGGAAGTGTTACCAGCAGATTGATAGGAGGTAAGATGAAAAAGAAAATTTAAGACATCCCAACTGCGGGACCCATGAAAACACAATCAGTACCTCTTTAAAGTGTCATTTAGGTTTTGCCATGGAAGAGAAGTGAGGATGGTCATCCCAGATGAAGCACTGCCCCCCCCACTTGTTTCTCTTCCCCTCACTGCCAAGACCAGCCACTTCTCCCCTTCCTCCCTTCTCCCCACCTGAAAACATCAGCAGTAGTAGCTTTTGGCACTCAACAGCTACCTGGGGTGGAGGTTTTAGACAGGGCACAAAGAGCTAGAGAAAGGCTCCTTGTGCCCTGTCTTAAAAAAAAGATGTACGCACGTGTAACCCAGAGCTAGCGGTGTGTGAATCGCTGGCAGGATTCCAGCCTGTGTGAAGACTGTCCAGATCTCTGCCAACCCTACAGGTTCACACTTGCCCTTGCTCTGAGTCAGAAGGCTGAAAAGCAGCAGCCAGTAGTCCTCTCTGCCCATAAAGCCTCTCAGTGGGCCCATTTCCTTTGCCTTGGCAACTAGGTTGAGGATGCAGGTACTTGGTCCTGCCCCGACCTTTCTCCCAAAATAGCTTTCCTTTCCATTTCTGCCTCCTCTCCAGGAAACAAAGTCAGAGCCTCCAGCTCTGCAGGTTGCAGGGAAGTGTCGAGTTCCCCTTTGTTTTCTCCTTGAATCAACCAAGTGCAGAACTGTGATCTTGCTCAGCAGAAGAGCTGCTGATCTCGGCCTCTTTGGGAGTTCCTTCTAGCTTACACCTAAAAGAATGGTAGCAAAATCTTCTAGATCGCATCTGCTACGCCCACACTGGCATTTAGGGGAAAGGAGAGTGCTTTGCTTCTCTTGCTGACCTTTCTTTCATATTTCAATTTAACTTTAGGTTAAGGAAAAACCTGAAATCATTAATTATAGTTCATCCTTCCTGGTTCATTAGGACGCTTCTGGCAATCACAAAGCCTTTTATTAGGTAACACTTGGAATATTTACTCCAGTTCTTTCTTTTTTTTTAAGTACCAGTGTGTTTAGCATTTTAGTGGTAAATACATTTTCCTATCTCTTTTTTTTTTTAAGCTCAAAATTCAGCCAAAAAATCAAGTATGTCTTCACTTTGGCAGAGCTGGCTGAACTCATCCCCATGGAATACGTCGCCATCCCTGAATGCATAAAACAGTACGTTGCAATTTACATGTTTGCATAGCAGTGTACAAACATTGCTGTCACTTTTGTATGAGATTTAAGGCCAGAATCCTATTGCTAACCCCAACTAGAGTGGGTCTGCTAAATCAATGGAATTTACTTCCTTGTTGACCTACCAAGTTTCCATTCATTCAGTGCATCAACTGTAGTTCGGACCAAAAAAGGCCATTTCTGCACTAGACTGTTATAGTGCTATTATTCCACTTGCAACATCCTATGGAATCCTAGGGTTTGCAGTTTAGGGAGGGGCCTTAAAACTGCAAACCCCAGGATTCCATAGGATGTTGAAAGTGGAATAATGGCAGTATAACAGTCTAGTGCGGAAATGGCCTCAGAGATATAGGCCTAAATACACATTGGCTATTTAGTTGTGGCATGTCTCCATATCCCATTTTTCAACCAAGGTGGGCTCCAAATCCAAATAAAGGTATGAAGTATGGGTTGGGGGGAATCATATCTCCTGGCAGTTCAGATTCCAAGATCTTACCTTCCAGTACAGGAACCAAAAGAAACTGCAGATGATTTGGAGGGGCTGCTGTACTATAGTATTTGCCAGCAGTGATCATTGATGCTGCTCTCTTCAGTGCTTCAGCAGCACACATTCCTTGCAGTTCAAAAACCAAATAGAGCTTCAGATTTTGCAAGTCCTTCCCCTGCAAAGATTCTGTGGTCAAGATAGTGCCATTATGTGGCAAAACCTCTGTGTGTGAGAGAGAGAGAAAGAGGGAGGGAGGGAGAGAGACTGATTTATGGTAAGATCTGCTCAGAAGAGGATTGCCATTGCTTTTGTCTGAGGTTGTCAGAGTGTGACCTGCCCAAGTGGGTTTCTTTGGCTGAGGGGAAATTCTTGGGATCCTGGTGCAGCACCCAAGCCGTGAGCCCACACTGGTTCTTGTATGTGTGCTTACTTGACTGTAAAGGACACTGTGCAGGTATATTTCAGGCTTGCAAGATTCCCCCCCCCTTCCTCTTTGGGACTCACTAGCAGGAACCTGTACAAAGACTTGGATTTAGAATTCAATTCAGAAACTTGTTTTGTGCTCACAGCCCTCACCTGATTACCTGAAGGTTCTTTAGAGTGGGGACAGGTTCCAATATACCATTGTGTAGTTGTCACATCCAGAGCCAGTGTAGTGTAGTGGTTTGAGTGTTGGGCTACGACCCTGGAAACTAAGGTTAGATTACCTACACAGCCATGAGAACCCACTGGGTGATGCTGGGCACATCACACACTCTCAGCCCCCATCTTGGATCACTGCGACCCTGGTTCAAATCAGGGCTCAGCCAGGCAGTTCACCAAATGCTCCTGGGTGACGTGATCTCTCAATCTGATCTACTTTGTCAGATAATCAGGAGTAAGAAAGTGGATACATGCATGAACACACACAGTCCTGAACTCCATGGTGGAAGAGAAGGGTACAAAGGCAGTAGCATGGAGTAGCATCACAACCAAAACAATATTGCTTTATTACAGAGGATCTAAATCCAATTATTTCTATTCCTCTATTTTTTTTTAAGTTTTCTTTCTCTCAGTTAGACTGCCTGGACTAAATCAGTGCTGTTAGCGTGTTTTGGCATTTGCTGGTATACAGATCTGCATCTTGTTTTACTAAAAAAATCAAATTTTCCCTACCAAGGTATGAAGAAGAAAAATTTAGAAAGAAAGCCAAAAGGTATATGCACATCTTGATCAGGGCTGTATTTAATCTAGCCAACTCTGCGCTATGCTCTCTTGCTGGGACAGATTGGGCTCGCTGGGATGCATACAGCATGTGCCACTGAAAACTGTGCCTGCAGACTCCTCACGCATGTAAATCTGACTAGCTTTATGCTGTGGGGTTCGCATTTGTTCCACGAGCGGCTGTTTGCTTTCGAAGTAAGCAAAGCAGCCAAAAGGCTGAAGCATTTGCTGGCTGATTATAATGCTCATCTTCAAACCTTAAAAGTATGTTTTCCTTGTCTTTGACTTGGATAGTGATTGCTGCTTGAAAAATATTTCCTTAATTCTAGATTGAGGGTGACTTTGACTCATCAGTTGCTTAATTCAAAAATTGCTTGATTTGTACACCCACAGTCTAAACTGGCTGAAAATACCCTTTTAAAAAACCTTTGTGCTGTCTGCATTTATGCTGTCTCCTCCCTCCTGCCCTGGTCTATTTTGGTCTCATCAGTGCATGCTGGATTTTTCGGGTGCTTAAGTTAGCATGGCCCACTAATGTTCCTTTCCAGTACTGACCAGTTCAGATCACCAGTTGCTGTTGCTACTAACAACTTCACTTGATCCAGAATGTGCCCATTATGCGGAACTCCTCTCAATACCTGTTGCAGGTATTATCATTTTTCTCTTGTGAAGTAAGGCTCAAAGTTTTCTTTTTTTCCAGAACAATATTAGGGGGAAAAATGGCTGGTTTTTGTTTTGTTTTTTTGCAAACAAATGTTAGGGAAAAAAACTATGGCTGCACATTACAATCTCAGATAGCTTTCTTGTGGCTTATGCTTTTCCATGTTAAATCTAGTCTCTCATTCAGCTTGAGGATTGTTAACATGAGGAGGAATTTACACAATCAAGCTTTTACTGGTTGCACATATAGAACTCTCCCCCCCTTTTACATCAGGCATGGCATTGCTTTGAGAGGATGTTCTGCCTTTACCCTCTAAAATTGAAAACAAAATGGAACTAATTTCAGATCAGCTCATTCAGATTGCTCCTCTTTAGTTCTCTTTGACTCCAGAATTCTTTCATTCTGTGCCTTTCAAAACCATGACTTAGCTGTCACTGTTTAAAAAATCACCTTGACAAGTTCTAATTCATGATTGGGGGTGGGAGGGACTTGCTGCTCTCTTTGTGTTAACTTGTGTTCATTGCAATTGCTAAATAATAAAAGCATTCCCTTTTTTTTCTGCAAAGAATCTTAAACCATAGCCAGGATGGAGTTTTTTTTTAGATTGCTAATTGTTTCTTTTTCCCTTCCCCTTTTATCTAATAAGCAGAATTGACCAGGAACTTAATGGCAAACAGGAGCAAAAGACCGAACAGTAGAATATTTTTGTGCCTTTTTGATTCGAGCCAAGACTGAAGAATGTGCAGAAAGAAAATGACGTCTTGCATGTATCAAAACCTGATCAGAGGAAGAGATCAGCTTCTGGACACTTTGCCCAAAGGACTGTCTGCTGCTGAAGGGGTTCGCGAGCCCAGGCTAAACGTTGACACTTACTAGCTGCCTTTATTATAACTGTTTTATACTTCAGTGTCGCAAAGCGTCGTTCAAAGGCACCTGTTTTTTTTTATCCTAAATGATGCTTATTCAGTAAATATTTATATGCTTAAATGTTAAGGAAAGAGATAATATATATTTTTATGACGTCTCAAAACAATATTTTATAAGGTTTACCTGCAGAAACCCTTTGCAGGTAGACTAGGCCATAAATGACTGCTGTCATTTATTTGGTAATAAAAAGTGCATGACAATTTCTTACAAATGGTCAGATACTTCTTGGCAAACTATCAGTAGAAATGTGGTCTCAGTGATTTGCTTTGCTAGCGAGACATCGTCAGCTATACTGTTGAAATGTGAAGAATGTGGATGTATCTAACTCTTGGATATCTTGACCTTTTTTCTTTTCTTTTTTTTCTGGTGGGAGGAGTTTAAGGCACAAAATGGACTCTTATCTATGTTCTAGCCAATTTGACGACAATGCTTTTAATTTCTGAACAGCTGTTGTTTAGAACACTGGGATTCAAGCAACACAACTGTTCTGGCTCAATTAGTGCTTTAATATTTGGCCAGCGGAACCCATAAAAGTGTCAGATAGCTAATGTTTGTATAGAATGCTAAGAACTGTACAGTCAGCTACCCACTGGACAGTAGATGCCAACCTTCCAAGCTGAAGGGCAGAACTGTTTTATAAGACATGCAGGCTTTTGGCTGAGCGGTTCCCCGTGTTGGGGTTCCATCTCCATAACAGGCAGTACCCTGTCTTTGGCCTCCTGATGTCTCTTCTGTGGTTCTGCTGTCCCTCAATAAAGTGGGACGCAGATGCTCAGAAAAATATTGGATGTAATGTCTACTGCAAGTTACAAAGAGAAAGCTGTTCTCGGTGGCTCCTGTGTTTTCTGTAAAGCTAAGGCAGAGCGGTTGTGGTCCTCCAGATGCTGCTGGCCTAGAGTTCCCAGCTGGCATGTCATTGCTTTGAGGGATTAGGAGAGTTGTAGTCCAAAAAAACTGCAGGAGGGCCACCGTTGCACTCCTCTGTTGTCAACATTAGTTCTGCCTGATCACACGGAGGAATGATATAGCTGCACTGTTCTGTAGCCAGACAGGCGTGTTTGCCCTGCAACTTTGACCCGGCACCTTTCACCAGCACTAAATTCACTTTATATGTTTCTCTTAGAGGAATCTCTTTACTTAAAAAAAAAACTGCACGTCCACAAAACACTTTCACCCATGCATAAAAACTGATTGCACAGGGTGACTCATTGTTTGTCTAGAGTGGAGATGTAAACTCTGGATTTACCGTGTGCACTAATTCCTAGGGGACAGTCATCAATGCGGTTGGCTGTAGCGGAGATATTCAGAAGCTTTGCTGGTACCTGGGAAGAAACACTTTAAATACGTATACATATATATATATATATATATATATTTTCATTTGTTTTAATGTTTGTCTCATTTGTTCGTGACACAGTCAAAAATACCTTCCCAATCTCCAAACAGTGTTTTACTTTGAAGGGGTGGCAGAACAATACCCATTTGTTGGTTTATAACCTAGTCAATAAATAGTGTTTTTACAGAAAGAAAGAAAAAAGACTGTTATTGAATGTTTATCCGAACGAGAGTTCCATCACAATCCCAATGTGTTTCAGATTAAAATTAAGTTAGAACAGTGAATTTGGGTGAATATCAAGGGGCACTGGCTATTAATATTGGTCATCTTGCTAGAAATGAACATTTATTTAATTTGTGGCAAAAGTGAGGATCTAGGGGTCTTAGTAAACCACTAGAAAAAGATTTAGTTGTCTTTAGTAGACAGCAAGCTAAGCATGAGCCAACAGTGTGAAGCAGCAGTTTAAAAAGTCAATGCAATTCTAGGCTGCATTAATAGCAGCATAGTGTCCACGTGAAGGGAAGTAATGGTACCACTATTCTGCTTTGGCCAGACCTCACCTGGAATTCTGTGTCCAGGTCTGGGCACCACAGTTCAGGAAGGATATTGACCAGCTGGGATGCATCCAGAGAAGGGTGACCAAGATGACCAAAGGTGTGGAAACCAAGCCTTCTGAGGAACAACTCAAGAGAGTATGTTTGACCAGAAGATGGAGAGGTGACATGGCAGCCATCTTCAGATATCTGAAGGGACGCCATGGCAAAGACGGAGCAAGCTTCTTTGCTGCTGCTCCGGAGACTAGAACCAGAGAATTCAAATGACAAGGCAAGATTCCACCCAGGCGTTGGGAGGGACTTCTTGACTGTAAGAGCTGTTGGACAGTGGAACTGATTGCTCCCCATCCTCAGAGGTTGGACGAGTGTCTTTCAGGAGTGATGTCCTTGCGAGTCCTTTCATGGCGGGTGAGAGCAACCAAGGAAGATCTCCGATAAATGGATTTTTAAGGGAGCCTGCAGGGGATTGTTGTGGTGTGAATCTTTTAAGTACGACAAACAATACTTAACAGTGGGGACAGGGGCAGAAAAACCGACAGCGGCCCTTCAGAGAAGAGGTGCTGATGACACCAGACATGCTGGCACTGCATGAGTTGATGAACACGGGCCATTTCCACACTAGTCTATTAAAGCGCTATAATTCCACTTTCAGCCTCCTATGGAATCTTGCCGTTTGGAGTTCAGGGAGGGGCCTTTGTGGACGGCCTTTGAGGCCCCTCCCTAAAGTGCAAACCCCGGGATTCCATAGGAGGTTGAAAGTGGAACAATAGCGCTATAACAGGCAAGTGCGGAAAGGGCCATTGTATAGAACCCTTGTGCAGACACTGGCCACCGTGCTTTCTTGAGCCGAACCATCCTTGCTTTCCTTTGGCTGGAAAGTTTTCACTCCCACCTATAGGAGTAGCCAAGGATGATGGGAGCTGGAGTAGCCGGGGATGATGGGAGCTGGGAAGGCTTCAGATTCCCCATTCTGTGCCTTCCACCTCCTCCACTTCTTATTCCTAAAACCCTTTCCCGGTTGACTATTCAGAATGAGTTACCCAAAAGCAGCGGTCCAGGGAGCGGCAGCTCTCATCCACAAGCCACGTGTTCCAAATTCACGTTTTCCCGAGAAAGAAGTGCGCATGCGCCGCGCTGTCCCCGGCTCGCCTCGTCTATCTCTCCCCTCCGCCTTCTCCTGCCTCAGCGCATGCGCACACGAATGCCGGGAGGGCGGCTAGGAGGCGTCTCGATGGTCAGCCGCTGAGTACTCTATGGTTCGCGAGCGGCTTCCGCTTCCGAGTCAAGCTTCGTGGGAGAGAAAGAGGAGCGGAAGGAAGAAGCGGCGGCGGCAGCAACGGGGAGGCGTCTCTCGAGTCCGGTTTTTCCTCTTCCTCCCGGGCTGGAGGTTGGGAGAAGGGGCCGAGCGAGGGCGGCTGGGCCTTGGCGCCCCTCCTCCGCCTCGTGCCTCAGGTGGGCGCTGGGAAGCGGGCGGGGGCTCCTCAGAGGCCTTGTTGGGGTGTTAATGGCCAAAGGATCACCATTAGCGTGATTTGCGTTGGTTCCACCCCGGCCTTTTCCTTCCAGTTGAGGCCAAGAGGAGGCCCGGGAGCCCATCCTGACCCCCAGGCCTGCTGGTCCGTCTCAATAGGTCCCTAATTCTGGTTTCTCGTAACCTTGGGCGCCTCTTCCTCCCACTCTTGCCTCAGGTGGGTGCGGGGGGGCTTATTGGGGTCTTATTGGCCTAATAATCACAATTACAGCTAATTACGGCTACACAGAACATGTGAAAGGGATCTGGGAGTCTTGGTGGAGCACAAGCTGAACATGAGTCAGCCATGTGATGCGGCAGCGAAGAAGGCCAACCTGATCCTTGGTTGCATCAATAAGAGCATGGTGTCTAGATCAGGGGAGGTAATGGTGCTGCTCTGTTCTGCTTTGGTTAGACCTCCTCTGGAATCCTGTGTCCAGTTCTGGGCACCCCAGTTCAAGAAGGACATGGTCAAGCTGGAGCAAGTCCAGAGGAGGGCGACCAAAATGGTGGAGGGTCTGGAAGCCATGAAGCCCTATGAGGAGCGGCTGAGGGAGCTGGGGAGGCTTAGTCTGCAGAAGAGAAGGTTAAGAGGGGACCGGATAGCCAGGTTTAAATATTTGAAGGGATGTCATGTCGAGGAGGGAGCAGGCTTGTTCTCTGCTGCTCCAGAGACCAGGACAAGGAGCAATAGATTCAAGCTGCGGGAAAGGAGATTCCACCTGAACCTCAGGAAGAATTTCTTGGCGGTCAGAGCCATTCAACAGTGGGATCTGCTGCTGTCTCCATGGAGTGTGGTGGAGTCTCCTCCTTCTTTGGAGGTTTTTAAGCAGAAGCTGGATGGCCGTCTGTTGGGAATGCTTTGATGGGTGTTCCTGCATAGCAGGGGGTTGGACTGGATGGCCTCTGGAGTCTCTTCCAGCTCTCTGATTCCATGATTCTATTTCTATCCTGCTTTTCCTCTCCAGTTAAGACCCATAGGAGTGCAGGTGCTGGAGCTCGCGCTAATCCTCAGGCCTGCTGGTTGTTTCTTTTTCCATTTTTTTCCTTTTATTATAAATCACATGCTTAACATACATTAATATATACTGTATTACAATGGTATTACAAGGAAAAGAAACATCTTTTTAACAACGCTGTTATCCAACCTACCCCACCCCACCCCCCAAACAGCTGACAGGGGATCCAGATCCCATTTGTATAAAAAAGCTTTTTCAGAGATAAGGGATATAACCTTAATCACATTGATCACATTTTTGTACTGCAATTTTTCTTTTTACTTTCTCAGTCATTATTTTCCAGTTCTCAGTCCACAAACCTTTCCTACATTGGCCACTATACTTTAACCTTCTTTCCCTAAGAAAGTCAAATAATATAGCTTCTCTCATATATTTTATCAAATAAAATTCACTCTACCTTGATTTCTTTTTCCACCCTACAGCAATAACAGCATGAGCAGCAGTTAACATTTGTTTTGTTACATAACTTTCATCCTTATTTAAACCTATTATCCCTAAGTTGCAGGTTAAACAATTTTCTTTACTTAGTCGAACCTCTCTCCCTGTTATTATATTTATTTGTTGCTTAACCTCTTTCCAAAATTCCTGAATAAATGGACCCTCCCACCATATATGTCAGTCTGCTGGTTAATCATGCTGCCAGTATGTAGAGAAGAGACGGTCTCAGGACGTTTTTGAAAAAAGGCTTTTATTCTTTCAGTTAGCCCAATACCCCCTCTTTTTGAGCCAGCATTGTGTTGTGGTTTGAGCGTTGGACTGTGACCCTGGAGACCAGCTGTCAATTTCATACCCGGCCGTGGAAACCTACTGGGTGACCTTGGGCAAGTCACACTCTCTCAGCCCCAGAAGACCCTGTGATCGGTTCACTTTAGGGTTACAATCAGAAATGACTGTAATGTTTGATTTCCTAGGTCGTTGGTGCGAGTCAAGGTGGTGTTAGGTCTTTGGATGATCATCAACAGTTTTGTCCTCCTTCTGAGCCATGGCTTACCAGCTGTATAGAAACACCACACTGGGGAACAGTCTTCAGGAAAGCCTGGATGAGCTCATACAGGTAAGATGCCTGCCCTCCTCATTGTTTCTTTGATAAGTCTGGACATCGTAATGGTGTATCAGTGCTTCGTCTTCAAGCCCTGGTATGGTCAAGCTATGATGGTCACTCCCCACCCTCCCTCTAATAATTGTACTATATTTGGTGATCTGAACAAAGTCTGAAAGATCACTGTGAGAGGAAGAGTGATTCAAAAATGGAAAATGGTCCCACTAACTTCTCAGCCTTTTCATGAAACGCTGTGGAGTTTAGAAACCTCACTTTTTTAAATTAAAAAGCAATTTGGTACCAGAAATCAAATGCTCTGCTTCTTAATGTAGTGAAATTGGAACCTCTGTGCATGTCTGATTCTCTGTTTATGATGCTGTGTAATTCTGAGCTGTGAGATCACTAGTTTTAGCTATTGATTTAGCATCCAAATTAGGATGTATCCACAAACTCCAGTCCATTGACAATGGTTTGAGAATGGGTTTTTGGTCCACTACGTATGTTATAACTCTAGTTGGCATCCCAGAAACAAGTAGGTCTTCATCCTTGCTTGATTACATCGTTATTACACCACTGTTATATTACTTTTCTGGTCCTTAGCCCATACCAGGCCAGAACTTCCCCTCTATTCCTACATTTCTTACGTTGATCTTGGCTTGATGTTGATCCTGTCTCCCAAGTTGCTGAAACTGAACTTGTCATCCTATTGTCATACCTACATGTTTTGCATTTCTGCTACTATTCACAGTCCCCCCCCGGACCCCATTGTTATAAATGTCTGTGCACAGTGACTCTGTTCCATGTATTTGATGAAGCAGACTATGAAAGCTTATGGTACAGACTTCTTTCTCCCAGTCTCTAGGGTGCTACAAGGTTCCTTTGTATACTGATACAGACTGACATGGCTATGTCTCGGACTACTTTGGCAACCCTGTAGCAATAGCTTGTATGTAAATATATAAACATAAAAATGTAACTTAAAGCGTGAGGTTGTGAGAAATGTTTTTGTCTTAAATGTAATTGTTCTTCTTTTTCCTACTTTCCCTCCCTCCCTGCTTTCAGTCTCAACAGATCACCCCACAGCTTGCCCTACAAGTACTACTTCAATTTGACAAAGCTATCAATTCTGCATTGGCACAGAGGGTCAGAAACAGAGTCAATTTCAGGGTAAGAAAATCAAACACTCATTGGGAGTAGCAAAGACCTTCCATTCACTCTAATTCCTGATGACTTAAGTATATGCAGACATTAATGAACAATCTTTCAAGGAACTGTATACAGCAGGCATAGTGAACAAGGCCTTCAAGCCATTTCTGAGATGCCTCCTGCCAGAATCCCTGCAACTCTATTCAGAAATGTGGTATGCTACATTTTGGGATGCAATTCTGCTGAGAAACAAAGCACATGTCCCCTGTGCACTTTAGCATTTAGCAATTGATTCCATAGGTCTTCCCTGCTTGGGGCTGGCACTTGGCTTAGGTAGTAGAAAATAAACAAGCAAAAGTACCTATAGAACCTCAGAAAAAGGCTTCTTCCATTTAAACTGCTAATTGGTCCACTTTCAAGGTTGCTACTTAAAATGTATGTTTTTAAAAATGTCAGCTCTGGTATATGCCTTGGTTTAAAAGGCTGGACCAAAACAATTAAGAAGAGACATTTAAAGAAGAGAGGCAAGCTGGGGAGGGAGAAGAGAGAGAGGGAAAATGAACGAATGAACGAACTGTAAAGATGCTGTCCCCTGATTTAAATAAAGCATCTTGCTGTGAATCTGAATCAGTGATTGTCAGTCTCTCCAGATGCCTTGAATGTCAGCTCCCAGAATTCCTGACCATGATCCATGCTGGCAGAAACTTCTGGGAGATGAGGTTGAAAGCCTCTGGGAGACCAAAGATTGAGAACCAGTGTTCTTACCGGTAATCTAACACTCTTCCATTTCATTTGTCCCTTTTATTTGGTGCTGTTTGTTCCTTCAGCTACCACAGGGGGGCACTGGAAGTACACCCTCTTTTAGAACTGCTCCTGGAGAGTATTTTCCAGGTGGGCGTTGGCAAGGAGACACTTTCAAGGGCAAAACTTCTAAGGACACAGTTCTAGAGAGGTTTCTTGTAAGAGGCCTGTTTGCATTTGCTGAGGTGTTCTCTTTTTCTTTTGCCCCAAGGGCTCTCTGAACACATACAGATTTTGTGACAACGTCTGGACCTTTGTACTAAATGATGTTGAATTCAGAGAGGTCACCGAGCTGGTGAAGGTGGACAAAGTGAAAATCGTAGCTTGCGATGGGAAAAGTAAGTGGCAGAGTTTGGTCTGTGTGGAGGTGGTGAGAGCAGCCGGCAAAAGAGTTGTGGTTGTTGTTTCTGTTGGCCATCATTTTGGCTTGCTTCTTATGGCAGCTTTTGGAATGAGAAACCCCTCTGAATCTCCTTTATCGACAGCTGTGCTCAGGGCTTGCAAACTCAGGGCATTGGGGGCTTCCTTAGTTAAATCAACCCACCTATGGTGCTGTCTCCCTCTTTTCCTACTGCCTCCCACTTTACTGAGTGTTATCTGAGGAGGCTTAGAATCACAAGGGGACCCCCTAGACTCCTGAGACCAGCCTCCACTCAATGCAGGCTCTCCAGCCAGATCATCCCCAGCAGTTAGCTGTGCAGTCTGTTTCTGAAGATGTCCAGAGAAAGACCTGCACCACCTCCAGGCGGTTGGTTCCATGGCCAAACTGTTCTTACTGTCCAGAAGTTCCTTCTAACGTTCAGTCAGAATCTGCCCTTCTGTAACTTAAAACCATTAGCCTTGATCCTGCCTTCTGGGGCAGCAGAGAACAAATTTGCTCCCTCCTCTTTGTGTGAGGCCTTGAGGTTATTTAAAGAGGGCAGTGAAGTCACCCCTCTCTTTTCTCTTCACCAGGCTATACAAAGCCAACCCCTTCAGCCTCTCCTTATGTGCTTTGCTCTCTGTCCCTCTTACCATCTTTCCTTGCTAAACAGTGGAAGAATCTAAAGAAAGCTTGTCACTCCATATAATTCATATGCTGAAAAGACATGTTTGAATGTTTTCACTCAACAGATGGCAAATATTTTCCTTATCTTTGTGCTTTGTTTTGTAGACAATACCAGCTCCCAAGCAAGCTTACAGTTAAACTTCCTCAAATATCTGCCTAGTGTGTGATTTTCTTTAAGCCTTGTGCCTCCTTCTGCCATAGTCAGGTTCAAAGCTTCCTCATCAAGAGCAGGGGAGAGGGTGTCTAGCCTGAAAGGGGTTCCAGTCCAGCCCACAAAGGTTACAGGAATGAACCAGCCCCCCTTTTAATTGGGAACAAAGTGAGGAGAAAGAGAGCAGCAGGGGGAGGTCCTTGTAACCTTTGAATAGAGGCAAGAGTACCTATTTATGCATTTGCTTTATTGGCTTTTGAAATTGTGATTACAAAGAAAGCAAAAAGGAAGAAGAGAAGAGAGAGAGATAGGGAGAGTATGTAGAATATGAAAATGAGTGAAATATATGGATTAATGCAAGCTGATCTTATTCCCCAAAATACTCGTCCTAGAAATTGAGTTCTATAAGAGTGTATTTATTATTTATTTATGTTATTTGATCTCTTCTCTTTCTCCCAAATGGGACTCAGTGCATGAATTAAAGCAAGGTGGATGAATTAAAAAGAGCCACCGTAGTTTAGTGGTGTGACTGTGGGACTAGGATTTAGGGAGACCAGGATTCGAATCCCAGCTCAACTTTGGAAACTCACTGGGTGACCATGGATGAGTCTCTCTTTCTCAGCCTCCGCTGGCCGTGGCAAGCCTCTACTGAATAAATCTTGCCAAGAAGACTCCGTGATAGCTTTGCCTTTGGGTTGACCTAAATCAGAAATGTCTGAAGCCACACAACAACAACAACAACAACAAAATATTAGAAGATAAAAATGAAAATTTTTTTAAAACCCAATTAAATAGCATATTAAAACATCAATACTTTGAATGAGAGGTAGGCAAAATGCACTCTGGTGCCCTCTAAGGTGGTCTCTCCAAGGATGTGTTTGTGACACCTTGTCGCCTCCAAAATCCACATGACCTTATTCTGATCCCAAAAAAGAATGAACACTCATAGAATCCTAGAGCTGGAAGAAACCTCAAGGGCCATCCAGCCTCTGTTTAAAGATATGAGGCTATTCCAAAAAGGTAGCACATTCCAAAATCTGAAACACTTCTGATCCCAAGCGTTTTGGATCAGGAAGGCTTAAACTTTATTTCTCACTCCTCAAAACCCCAGCTGAGAAGAAGAGATGTCCTGGCTGCATGGGAAGAGCTGGAGGCCAGCTGGCTCAGATCCTGTATTTCTAGGCGGACTTCCAGTGCCCTTTCTTTGCAGGAGTTTATCCCTAGTGTGTTGCCCTTTTCTCTTCCCTGTTACTTATTTATCAGTCTCGCATCTGACTGTTTGTTTTGCCCCAGGACTTGGACTCAACTATCTGTTCACCACCTACCTTACTGTCTAGCAAAAACTGATTAATTCCTTACCTCCATCTGCCTTTTCCCCTCACCCCTGCCCCTCTCACTCTGTTTCTTTGAAAGCCCAAATCTTGGCAGAGAGATAAATGTCACACAGTATATACAGCTTCATTGGCACAGTCCTGAGTGTAGGTTTTGTGAGTCCTTCAGCAATGTTTGCATAAGGAACAGAAGAGGAAAATTACAGTGGCCAGTTCAGCCAATCTCCCCGCCTGGGCTTGAGTTCAAAAGTTTTGCTGTTACATCTTTTCCAGCTAGAATGCAACGCTGGGACAGGGGTGATTCCAAGTGAGTTGGAATCGTGGTAGAAGGTTCTCTTGTGAATAGTCTAGTCTTCAGATGGGCAAAGTGTGGCTGGCAGGCTGCAGAGGGCCAGGGATGCTTTTGTGATCACCGGCGTCATTTTTTTGTTTCCAAAATGCCCTTTAGGGAGCAAGATGGGTGTTTGTTATTGCTTATAGTCAGCCTTCCACATTTGCTAGGGTTAGGGGCTCAAGACCCCTGCAAAAGTGGGAAAATTTCAAATATCAAAGTGTGCGTGTCTCTTTGGGAAGGCGGCAGAGGCGTGGTGGAAAGAGTAGGCACCCAGGGGCCAAACCAGGTCAGGAAAAGGAGATGGAAGGGTCAGCCATATATTTCCAGCCAGTCCAAAAGGAAAACAAAAGAACAGGAAAGCGACCCCCTGCTTACAGTTTGCCTCCTCCCAAACCTGTTATTCAGAGATACGTTGCCTGCATGTGTGAAAGCTCTGCTCAAGTGGTGTTGTCGCAGGTAGGCCTCCATCCTCCCCAGTAAACTTGCCTTTACCTGCTTGTAAGCCATCTAAGCCAGAAACCATCACAGGCCACGACTTGTGGCAGTGCTTTTCACGGATGTGTTACACAATGCATTGAGAAGTCTTCTTTTTCTCTTTTCACTTTTCCTGAATCAGCTGCCCATCAGATAGCATACCCGGAAATCTGCCTTTATGATAGGAGCAGGCTTTTCCCTGTTTTGTTTGTTCTGGGCGGCCACAAGCAAACTTTGTTAAGAAATGTTCCTTTGGTCATTCATGTGTAAATAAGTTCCATTCATAAAACAGAAGCTACACGCTCACAGTCTTGACCGATGCAGGAATAGCGGATGGAGGGAGACAGGGCTGCCTTGTATTCCAGGAATCAGTTGATGTACGAAGGGCAAAGGGGACGAGGTGGCAGTGGCAGCGTAGTGCATTTCATCCTTGTCTTGCTTCCAGAAAGACTCTGGTCCTACATCAAGGAGTCAGAGCATAGCTTTTTGTTCTGAAGTTTAGCCATAATTGTACAGCGATACCTCTTTAATTGAATGGTGACATTGCACCACTGAATGCGCAGCCAGATGTGCATGCCCAATGCTTCCGTGCCCAACTCTAGTCTCATAAAAACTGTACCAGCTTCCAGTTTGGTTCTGAGCTCAGTGCAAAGTCCTTGTTTTGGTCTCTGTGTGTATCCAGGACTTCAAGTCACCTGTCAGCTTATGGTGACCTGATGAGTTTCCTAGGGTTTTCTTAGGCAAGGAATACTCAGAGGTGGTTTTGCCTGTTCCCTCCTCTGAAATAGAGCCTCTAGCACCTGGTATTTGATGGCAGTCTCCCAACTGAATACTAACCAGGGCTGACACCACTTAGCTTCCAAGATCAGATGAGATCTGGTACCTTTAGGGACCTCATGGGATCTGGTACCTTTAGGCTATATATGTGTGTATGTGTCTTTAAGGCACCTGTTTTTTGTGGCAACCCTATGAATTTCATAGGGTGTTCTGGGGCAAGAAATACTGAGAGGTGGTTTTGCCGGTTGCTTCCTCCAAAATATAGCCTATGGCACCTGGTATTCCTTGGCGGTCTCTCATCCAAGGTCCAACCAGGGCTGACCCTGCTTAGCTTTCAAGATCCAACAGGATCTAGTGCCTTTAGGGTACTTAGGTCTCTTTTTAACTGGATGGGTGCTATATTTCATAGAATCTTAGAATCATAAAGTTGGAAGGGGCCACAAGGTCCATCTTGTCCAACCCAACCATTTAACCAGGTGTTCTTAAGCTGTGTTCTAAAAATTTTGACGTTTTATTTATTTTTTAATTTGACTGTAAACCTCCTCATGATTTCATGGGAGAAAGTTGTGCAAAGCAAATGATTAAATAAAATAAGGCATATTTTCATCGCTAGTTTAATTCAACTTTAATAATACCTCCTGTTAGCTGAGAATCAAGACATTGACGAGTCCTTTGTGGAAGGAAAGCTGCGCCTCCCATTCCAACCTTGGTGTTGCTGCCTGTCATATAAATAATGGATTTTAAATTCCTCCTACACAGCCTTCATCAGCTGGGTCTCCTAACTTATGTCCTTCTGCCTTCTAGATACTGGTTCCAATGCTGCTGAGTGAAGAAGAAGCTGAACCCTGAACCACCTTTGTCTTTACGGGGCTGCCCTTCCAGGAGAGGAGCATGGCCAGAGACTGTGTTGATCACCATTTTTAATAATGCAGACATGAGGAATCCATGCCGGAATGCCTCGTGGAACTGTCTTGGCAAGGTCTTTTGAATTCACTCCCTAGGAGCAAAGAATCTTGCTTTTTTAAAAAAAGAAAGAGAGGAGAGAGAGAGAGAGAGAGTGAAGGGAAAAATAAGGATGGAACACACTTGGTTGCTTTTTGGGTTCATCAAGGTGACTTCAATAAACCTTATTTAAACCTTTTAAATGAGTGTTAATTAGTCTTGTGGTCATTTCCCTGTATGCAGAGTTGTACTTGGGAAACAGAAGGTCCACTCAAGGGTCAGACATTCTGCACTCAAGCATGGATGCAGATATAGGTGCTTTAAAAGCAAATAGCACTTCTGAGAAGATTGTTCTGGATCTCATAATGATGCAGTTAATCACTTAAAACACATGGTCTCGCTCCAAAAATGTATACACCTTTTAACAACTTATAATTCTGGATTCTTTAAAAATAATTATTTTTGTATTTTTTCTTTCAAAAAATTTTACACACCCTTAAGAGGATTAAAGATTCCAACAGCAGTTTCACGAAATTACAAGATTCTTTAAGTGAGGTTTGCAGCTCTTTGCTTTGACAATGCAAGCAGAAGAAAAAGAACAGTTGTGGTTGGTTCATAGAGCTTCCTTCTGCCCTTCCATGCAGTCTCCATCATGTACAAGCAAACAGACGGAGAGGTTGCTTGGGCTGAGACAACACTCCAGGAAAATATGGGAACCTTTAAGGGAATTTGAAACTAACCCTACCTTTTCCTTCAAAACATCCAGAAAAACACAGCTGGTGTTTTGGCATACCTTAATCTGACGCCTCCCAGGGCTATTGTTAACCTCTTGGATCTCGTTTCTGCAGGAAGTGAGAAAAGTGAGCAAACCACATTCGGTGTGTGTTTATATATTTAGGCTGCTGTCTTAGTTTGAAAGTGTCCCTATTCCACTTTGTGTTTCAAGGAGATTTTGCCATCACAACGGCCTCTTTCTGTGCACCCTGTAAGAGTCTGGGAACTCCAGACCCATAAAAAGAGAATGCAAAGTGAAGGGTAATCTGTCTGCCCATCTACACCCAGAACGCCATGTGCCTTTCACAGTCTTCTCATTGTGAGGTCATGGCGGGACTCCCAAAACAAACCTGCCCCCAGCCATCGTCCCCACCCTCCTTTCTGTGTTCAGATAGAGCTAGGAGGTATCGCTGTTGCAACATTGGTCTGGCTGACCAAACCCCACTGAGACAACAAACATCTCAGGTGATGGTAAAGACTCACTTGTTGGTGATCTCTAAACAGAGATTAGATGGTAAAGGTGAGACTTGTCCTGTTTTGGAGGCCCAGTGAATTGAAGACCACAATTTATTTAACAACAAAGTGCTGGTCCGGTTGCCAGTGTTCCGCCCGAGCAGTCTCACACTGAAGCAAACATAGCTTTTACGGCATATGGCAGTTTTGCAAAATCTGTCCGGCAACGGTACATAACAACATAGATCATATCACAGGAGCACACTAGTTCCAGTCACTAAGCAGGGGTCATTAAGCCATAAAGGAAAATTACCAGGCAAGGACCAAGTGAAAAACATTTGTTTCTTCCATTTCAAGTTCTTGCTAGTAGAAAAAGCCAATTAGTCAATGGTGGGGTAAGAATGCTCTGGTGGCAATGAATGTGTTTTTCCTTGAGACTTAAGAGCTTAATAAGTGTAAACTTTCCCTTAATACTTTTCCTTTAGCATGGCTGCACCTTATTTGGTATTATAGTCAACCTCTGGCCTTCCCTTTCAATAGCCATGTCTTGGGTGTGTGGGGGAGCATCAGGAAAGCGTTTGTAGTGTTGAGAAATTGGGCTGCAAACTGGACAGGCTGTGACTAGTGGAGGAGGAGGAGGGGTACCAGAGATGAGTTTTTAAAGGGTTGCACAGCCAGATCGGAGCTCCTGAGAGAGCATTTTCCTCCAGAGGTTTTTATTTGCAAATAATCAAATTTGTGAAAGTTAAACCCACAAATTTGGAGAGGTGACAGTATATGCTTAAACCAGGTCCCAAAGGCTTTGATAAAGCGTCACGAGTCTTGGCACGGAAAGAAACAACTTTGGCACTAGTGGCCTTCCAAGGGGAGGGCATTTGCCAAGGTGGGGGTCACAGCTGAGGAGGTCCTCCCCTGCATTTTGCTCCCCCATCCTTCCCCACTGGTGGGGATCTTTACCCTCTGGCATTGCATAAATCCACGCTGGCTTGCCACCATTATGGAAATGCGGCTTCACCAGAGTTGACTCAGCTTTGCGATTGTGTGAGTTTACACTTTGATGGCGCGCGGCGATATTGTTCTTTTGCGTTACTCCCTTTGATAGCCGGCCACAGGAATTCCAGTCTAGTGGACTCCTTCCTGGACCTTTTTATGTCTTACAAAGACTATCTCCTATAGCAAACATTGACTCTGGAGATTAACCGATTATTTGAACATCTTAGCTTGGAACGTATTCCTTCCCTCTTGGCTAACTGTATGCTGAGGTTGCAACAGGTGCAGATGGAAAATCTTGCGTGTCCCAACTGGGAGGTGTTGCCTTTGAATCTTATGAGTTAACTTCAGAGCCTGAAAATTCTTTCTTTTGGACTATCAAAAAATGTTTCAACATTTATATATGTCCAAGACTCCCTGTCTGGTTTTGATCTTAAAATTTCCAAGGCTGGCAGCAATCAACTGAATAGGAATCTCACTCATAGAGGGTTCTGGGAGAGGTAATTTCTCCTTCTTCTTCAAGTTTCACAATCATGTAAGATTGGAGGCTGCACAAAGAGCCATTGAGAAGCCACATTTGGGATGTATTTTCCCTATCCATTTCTTGGATACTCCATTAGCATCTGGGTCATCCCTGAAGTGCTGCAAGCACTCCAGAGCTGTGAAATATTGTGATTTTTCTGTGCCAATTTTTGGGTAATTTGCCCCCTGAAAACCATCCAAATCCAACAGCCAAATTTTCCAATTGCCATTGCTCTGGCCTCTGAGGGACAGAGGAGCAGCCAGACACAGCAATGCCATGGCTGGCTTGGCTCTAGCAAAAGGTGAGAGAGGCTTCTCTCCCTGTTCCAGCTGCTATTGTCCTGGGACATTTCCGCACTAGACTGTTACAGTGCTATTATTCCACTTTCACCATCCTATGGAATCCCGGGGTTTTGCAGTTCAGGGTGGGGCCTCAAATGCCATCCTGAAAGGCCTCTCCCTAACTGCAAACATCAGGATTGCATAGGATGTTGAAAGTGGAATAATAGCACTATAATGGTCTAATGCAGAAATGGCCCTGGTCTTGGAGGGAGAGAAGATCAGCCAGCATCTGCTGGACATAATCCCTTCTCTCTATTGCTGTCTCTTTTCCTCTTGCACTTTCTTTAATTTAGATTGTAATTTGAGGGCTGGGACCTGTAAAACGAATGATTTGCAAACTGCCCTGGGATAATTTTGTCTGAAGGTTGGGATAGAAATACTCTTAAGCAAGCAAATAAAACTGGCTTAAAACCAGCCACACAGGAGACAGTTCAGTTCTGCACACAGTCCCCAATCCAAAATGGCCAAAAATGGCAGCTGAAAGTGATGATGCATCACTTCTGGCCCGCAAAAATGCAACAATGCAGCCCACCCAGACTGGAGAGAGGGGGTGCAGAGGCAAATAATGCCCCCCTTCCCCTCCACAGTCGCCAAACCCTGTTTTCAGTGCTTTCATATTCTAGAGTGATAAATCTCAGTTAATGTCATGCTCTTTTTCATCCCCTTGAGTGACTGTGCTGGGTGGGGAGGTCAGTTCCATTCTCAAATGTATTTTTTGAAGCCTGTATTTAGCATTACGGAGCATGATTAACACCCAAACCCATTCCTTGACAAAGAGGGGAGGGAACGGTAAGAATCCTATCATTGATTGCAACTTCTTTTTCAGTTCCCTCTCCCTCTTCTAAGCAGGGAGTTGCCTCCTTTTGCTGCGTCAGAAAGCATTAACTCATCAGGCTTTGAAAAAACAGGGTGGACATGGGTAGAAAAGCACGGAGAAAAAAATGCTAAATACAATTTAAGGGTGGATAGGTTGGCTAATTGGCTAGCTGGTTGGTTGTTGGCTGGCTGTTTGGTTGGCTAGCTGTTTGGTTGGTCTTGAGAAATGAAGGAATGAAGAAATAGAAGGTGGGGGGGCTTCTATATCCATCTAGCTGAACCTCAAAACCTTCCACGGAGAGGTTCCAGCTCCCAGGAGACCCAGGTCTTTCCAAATGCTTTGAGTGGCCATTCCGCCTCATCTTCCTTCTCCAGTTCATTGATTTTTGCAATCTCTTTTCTTCATCACTAGTTGCTAGCTGGCAGTGGTTTACACCCACAGCGACTGGAGATGACTCACCAGAGAGAAATTCTGCATTAATTTCTGCTCCGTAAAATACTTTGTGATGCACCAGCGGCTATCTGTGGTCTTCCTTGATGTCATGGCCTCAAGGGCAAAATCATGTAAAATGAGAGAAAGGGAGGGTGTTTCCTAATCCACTTGATCTCAAGTCCTCGCTCAATAAATATTTGAAAGGATGTCATGTGGAGGATGGACTGAGCTTGTTTTCTGCTGCTCCAGAGACCAGGACATGGGGCAAAGACTTCAAACCTCAGGAAAAGAGATTCCATCTAAAAATTAGGAGGAACTTCTTCAAAGTAAGAGCAATTTGACCGTGGAATCCACTGCTGCCTGCGAACGTGCTGGAGTCTCCTCCTTCTTTGGAGATTTTTAAAGAGAGGCTGGATGGCCATCTGTCCAAGGAAGGTCTTGGATTGCATCTTCCTGCATGGCAAAATGAGGTTGGACTGGATGTCCCTTGGGGTCTCTTCCAGCTCTACGAGCTTATGAGTCACTAGAGCTCTCTGGCTGAGAATTCTAAATGCCCTTCCTTAAACTGTGCAGTTTTAGGTTTCCAATCCTAACGGTGGGTTTCCAGCCCCTTTATCTCAGATGGAGCCCATCTGATGGACCTACTCAGTCCCATTTTAGCAGATTCAGAGGCTATGCTGCTCTCAGCATGGAGGTCCAGACAGAGCTTGAGGAGAAGATCCTCTCACTAGGCTCCACTCTCTAAAACTGTGACCATCCTTCCTTGCTCCTTGTTTCGGGTCAGTTGTCCCCCGGATTTTGCTCAACCACAGGACTGTTCTTGTTGGTTGCCAATCCACTCTGGGTTTTAGTCTGAACTTTAAATGAGCTCTCCACAGTGCCAGACTCTATTATAAAGATACAGTGCTTGGAGAGCTCCCAGGGCAAAATTTAGAGTGGATTCTTTCATGAAGGAACCACCAGCGAGCAATGGTGTTGGGAAACAAATGCTTTATGAAACTTGTACAGAATTCGGTGACTAAGGCAGGGCAATGGTAGCCTAATAAACCCCGGAAATCTTTTAAGAAGCTGGTAAATAAATCGACTTTCTTTGTTGCTTACTCTTCTTACTCTTTCGATTGTCTGCAAACATGTTTTTCAACCACAAATATCTACAGGCTGGAACAGAAAGATGGCAAACATGCTAAGGAACCACTAACTTTTCCGCACAGCACCAGCAAATAGAAAGCTGAGGTTTCCATAAATTAGAAGCAGACCTTTAAAAAGTTCCTTTTGCGGGCTACAATTTCCAGAATCCCCCAGGGTAGACTGGAGTATTCTGGGAGTTGTAGTCCAGAAAAATTATGTTTCCAAACACTGTATCTCTCCTTGAGGGACGCAGATCTTTTGACTGTCCTTAACCAAACCTATTCGTCTTCTATCCACAAAAATCAAAATAATATTACTGACTTCCCTAACAGCCCATGGTTACATTTCGTGTCCCAGCTAGAGCTGAGCTACCGAATCCATAGTGTTTGATTAATGGTTTATGGTTCAGGATATTGATGTTGACACTTCATTTCTACCCTTCCTTCCTCTCAACAGTAGGAGTCAAAGCAGCTTGCAGCATATTCAAAACAATTCAGATCATTACTTCTTTATTATATGATAACAGCTGCAGGAGTGTTGTTTGCCCAAACCTGGAAGCAGATTGAAGTGCTGGCGTCAGGAGGCTGGATTGCTAAAGTGACTGCATTAACCCAGAAGGACAGACAAATGTGGGTTTTAAAGGGTGAGCCCATTTGAAAGACTGGAAACTGTCTATGGACTTTGGGAGCAGCAAGAAATTAAGCCATGCAATAATAGTTTGTGGACATAGTTGCTAGTACCCTGTAGTGTTGTGGTTTAAGCGTTGGACTACGGACCCTGGAAACCAGAGTTTGATTCCCTGCTTGACCATGGAAAGCACTGGGTGACCTTGGGCACGTCACACACTCTCAGCCCCAGAAAACCCCATGATAAGTTCATCTTAAGGTTGCCATAAGTCAGATACAACTTGAAGACACACACACACACCATCCATCCATCCATCCATCCATCCATCCATCCATCCACTCATCCACCCCATCCATCCATCCATCCATCCACTCCATCCATCCATCATCCATCCATCCATCCATCCATCCATCCATCCATCCACCTCCATCCATCCATTCCATCCATCCATCCATCCATCCATCCTTTCCATCCATCCATCCATCCATCCATCCATCCATCCATCCATCCATCCATCCATCCATCCATACCCTCCATCCATCCATCTTCTTTTTCTGATTGTTTTTCCTTCTAATTACAGTTTGGTTCATGGGGGGCAGAATCAGAGCCCTTTTGTGCTTTAGCAAGTTAGTGTTTAGCCAGTAAGTTAGTGTTTTAGGGAGTTGTGTTTAGTGTTTTTAATTCACCATTTTAGTACTGAGGTTTTAATTTTAATTCACGTTTACGCTGAAAAAGTCAGTTGGTGTTTATGCTATTTTGCGCTGAAATTAATAAATGAGTATGTCCCCTCCCACACAATAACTCAATACATTCAGACATAATTCCTCTCCCGCGCTGCCATTCCCTTTTCCTTTTGCGTCATGTCTTAATGAGACTGTGAGCCTGAGGGCAGGGGAATGCTTTGCTGGTTTTTTTTTTACTTGTAAAGCACTATGTGCAGCAAACGGTGGTATGTAAATAAATTCTATACAGCCGGCCCTCCACATCCATGAAGATTAGGGGTGCTGGACCCCTGCAAAAGTGGAAAAATCACAAATATTAAAATATGTATGTGTTTGTCTATGGGAAGGGGGCTGAGGCATGGCGGGGAGGACGGGCACCCAGGATCCAAACTAGGGCAGGAAAAGGAGAAGGAAAGAGGGTGGGTCAGCATGGTGGCCTTATGCCTCCTCTCCCTCCCTCCTCTCGCCTTCCTTGGGTATGTGGGGGCATTGGAAGAAGGTTTGCTTGCAGAGAAATCAGGCTTTAGCTGGCCAGGCAGTGGCTGGTGGGGGAGAAGGAAGACCAGAGGTGGGTTTTCAGAGGGCTGCAAGACCCACCAAGAGGGAAGATTCCCCCAGGAAAGAACCACCTGAGGTAGGGGTGGGCAAGAGTTGGAGAAACTTGCAAATAACCAAACCCATGAAAGTTAAACTTGTAAATGTGGAGGGCCAGCTATACACAGATACAGGGGACTGTAGTCTGAACTTTAAAGAAGCTGCTCAAGAGGCTGAACCCAATCTTCCAAATACTTTCATCACCTGAGATACCACCTTTAAAGTTCAGACTGAAATCTGGAACAGGTTCACGGCTCCACTGGCATGAGGACCACCCTTAAGAAAAGGATGGAATGGACCAGCCTGCAATTCTTTCCTGTTTTGCCCTCTCTTTTCTCCTTTGATCCATTTTAGGCAATGCACATTTATACCCCTCATCGAGGTTGTTGACCTGCCGGAGATAGAATGCCTTGCTCAAAGGTTTTACATTCTTGGATTACTGCCCATAACTTACCTATCTTTTATGGTGGCAGTAGGTTTAACTCAAGACGCAAAAGGCAAAGCGTTGTCCCTTCATTTTATTCTGAACTGTTCCCAATAAGAGCTTGCAGTTTTTACAAGCAAACATACACACACAGAGTTCATAAATAAGACACTGGTAATATTGCACAAAAACACATTTCCATCCTTGATTTACATCTATGTAAATCTGTATCAAGAGAGGCAGTGTGATGTAGTGGGCCAGCTGTTGGACTAGAACTCTGGGAGACTAAGGTTCAAATCCTTGCTCAGCCATGGAAATCCACTGGATGACCTTGGCCAAGCCACACTCTCTCGGCCTCAGAGGAAGGCAAAGACAGCCCCCTCCAAACAAATCTCTCCAAGGAAAAGACAGCCACCTGAAACACTGCAGCCAGCTTGCAAGTCGAAGGCTTTCAGCAGGAGAGTTCCAAGACCCCCCCCCAAAAAAAATTAGGAGGGAGTTGATGTTGCATCCTAGCTTAGCCATCTCCACACATGTGGAACATGCATTTTTTGAAATAAATGGCTTATAAAAGCAGGTTGGTTTCCTTTTCTCACAAGGAAATTGGCACTGTAAAAATCTACTTGACATTTTCTGCCACTCAAGAGAGGAGGGAAGTGAAATAATATTATGTTTCCAACATTGAGAAATAGCCTCCCACTTGGGAGTGAGCTGGCCTCACAGGGGAGTCACCCAAATGTACCTGGGGGAAAATAAAGCAATGTTGACCCATGTCAAAATTTTCAGCTCTTTACCCATGCTCTTGTTGGAGAGCCTATGGGTGGGGATCATGCAGCCCTCCAGAGGCTGAGAAACTGCAGTTGCCGTCAGCCTTAGCCAGGGCATACTCCCTGTTCCACTTTCCCAATTTTTCAGGGTCAGTCTCAATTCATCCTCCCTTGTCCCACATTTTCAGCTGCCTTTAAAAGGTCCCAGTTTCTCTTTCTTCCTCCCCCTTCCTCCTCAGCTTGCTCCCATTGCTGCAAACTGAGTTCAGTGTGTAAAAGTAGTTTGCACTGAATTAATCCAGCAGGGAGAAAGGAGAAAAGCGGGCAAAGCTCTTCCCAGTAGGCTCAGGCAAAATCAAACCACTAGCTTATCTGTTCTTCCTCAAGAATCACTTTTTCCACCTTGGCCACAATCTCACATTGCTTGGCTATAGATGTCTGCGTTTTCATCTGCAAAAGGTTGGAGGGTATGTCAGACCCAGTGTGGTATAGTGGTTTGAGCATTGGACTATGATTCTGGAGAGCAGGGTTCGATTCCCTGCTCAGCCATGGAAATCCACTGGGTGACCTTGGATGCGTCACACACTCTCAGCCCCAGAAAAAAACCATGATAGGTTAGCCTTAGGGTCAACATAAGTTGGAAATGACTTAAAGGTACAAAACCACAACATGTCATGATAGCCAATGGTAAGGAATGCTGGTATTTGCCTCCCAACAACATCAGATGGCCTTTGAGGACCCCATCCATACAGCTAAAGTATGCCCACCAAACTCTTCCCATCTTCCACAATGCCCAGCCCCTACAATCCATTCTCTTTTCACCTACAGGAAAAGGAATGTATTTAAACAGACAGAAGCAACCAACAAAGTCCTCAATTCTTTCCATTCATTAAAAAAAATATTGAAAAGTATTTAAATAATTTTTTAAAAAGCCACCTGTGACATCAATGTATATTTTTTTCCTGCAGGTGACAAGCAAACAGAAGGCAGGAGAATGACTAAGGGATCTTGCCTTTTATGTGAGTTTAAAGGAAACAAAAGGTCAGTCATTTGTAAGTTATCCCGTAAGTCACCTTCCTCCGCCCACTCACCTGCCCTGGGAACAATGCGGTGTGTCCCCCCCCCGTGCCCTTTGCAACATCTACAAGTGTGGGTCTCTGATCATAACTGAGCTCTCACTTATTTAAGCACCTCCAAAATACAAAAGGCCTGTGCTTCACAGAACCTCTCCACCTTCTCAGAATGTGAGTTCCTGGTTCCCCCATCACTCAAGGAATTGTCCAGACACTCCCTCAAAGTGCCTTTCCGTATATTGACTTGTAACGCAGGTGCTCTTCCAAACACTGGATGGCATACTCGTCGACTTGGGGGTCAAATTTGTTGGCAAAGAGGTGGTGGTGCGAGAGGAGCCAAGGGAGATCGCCCACTCCGTAGATGCACACCGCCCGCTGGGAGGTGCCTGTGCAAGGTGGGTACGGTGCCCCCTTGGTGATGTCCCCTTCGCTGTAGGCCCACTTCACCAACCTTGCAATGGCGTTCATGTCCGTGAGGTCGAATTTGCTGTTGAAAGGGACCCCACCTGGCACTCCTGGCATGCGATGCAAGGTGGCCCAGAGATGCTCGTCGGGGCTGTAGGTGTCTTTGGACCACTCGATGAGCTGTTGTGCTGTTGGGTCTTCAAAGAGATGTTGGACGAACTCTCTGGTGACCACCACGTAGGCGTTCCCGGTGAACATTGGCGAGCTTTGGGGAGGGGGGCTCTTCTCTGTGCTGGTCCGGACCACGCTATCTGTCACTTTGTGGTGATATTTCCAGCGCCCTGCTTTTGCTGCCGAGGGTCTCTCTGACTCCATGTTGTTCTTCCCGTTCAAAAGTTTGAGAGCACGGACGATCTCCGCATTGGTCTTGATGGGGAAGTCGGTCCCACAGGTGTTGAGGAGGTACCGCCAGGACACCTTTGTCTGAAGGAGGTCCTCCATGCAGTTCAGGTCAGCTTGGACCCTTCCCCAAGAGGCGTAGACCACGCTTTCCTGCTTAGATGGCATGAAGACATTCTCAAAGCAGGAGACAATGCCTCGGACTGCCTCTTGGAAAGGCTTGGGGGACTTGGAATCTACGTGGACGCAGTACACATTCTGGGGGGCATAGATGGCCCTCAGCAGCCTCTCAAACATCTCAATCTTCTCGTGGACCACCATGGAATAAGCGATGGGGAAGTCTTCTTCCTCTTTGCTGAGGGGGAACTCAATAAATTTCCTGTTGGCTTTGAAAAGGGCACAGTCCTTGGTCAGGTTGAGGTAGTGATCCTCCTGTAAATGCTTCCCATGGGTTTTCTGTTCCAACCGGCTCAGCAGAGCTTCCTGGATGGCTTCGGGGTCCCCTCGCCTGAGCAGAGAACAACTGACGTTGCCCCGGGGCGATAGCCTCAGCGACTGGTAGAGCTGGTCCTTGCAGCGCTGGCTCTGGGGATCCATGCTGTCCTGGCCCAGGTCCTTGAATTCGCACTCCCAGCTGGTGCATTTGAACACCACCACAGCAAAAAGCATCAGGCTGCCCACCACAAGCAAGCGTGACACCTGGCTAAAGAGCCTCCTTTCTGAAAAATGCATCCTTTCCCAGGGACAAGCGATATCTGTTTCTTAACAGCCAACGGGGCTCCAAAGTTCCTTCTTTCCCCGGCTGGCTGGCTCGGAGGAGAAGCAGATTCCAAGGTCTCTTGTTACGGAGTGAGCATCTCCTGAGAAGCAGCAGCAGCAGCAGCCGTAGCAGGTGCTTTGTAGCAGCCCATCGGTCTGTTCTTCCTCATATCTCTGCCTCTTGTAGGTGTAACCTGAGCACTCTGATGAATTGTCAGGTGCAATCCAGGCAGGGAGGGGCCTGCGAGAAAGATCTGGTATGCCGGAGGTGTTGCAACAACCCATGGCAAAGTAATGAACAAACAACACGAAGAGGCTGAAAAGACGAACTTTCTCAACTTTCCATTATCCCTTGGTGACCTTTGGACAGGTAACTGGAATTTCTGGTAGATGCAGGTATCTGAAGGATTGCCTATAATGAGGTAAAGAGCTCGTGGAAGTTCCTCTTTTTTGACTACATCTCTCACAATCCACCATCTAGCACAGTTAGCTGCCTGGGGGAAATAAAATTTCCAGCAAGGTGGATCTGACCCAGATGCCTCACAGAGCAGAACCCAGAGCAGATCTACTACCTGATGACCACGGAAGCCTCTACAGAGCAGACCCAAAAGGGAACTTGTCTGTGTTCTACTTTAGACTATGGGCAACTTTACATCTTGTTGGGAGAGATCCACGGTCTCCTCGGTGGCTGGGGAATTCTGGGAGTTCCAGTCTCCCAAAAGAAAATTTCCCAAGCTCTGGTTATAGTCATAGTATTCAATTTATTTCCAGTAGCTGCTACAACCACTTCTCAGTCTGTTCATGCTAGATGCAAAACACCTGCTGAATTTGGCTGATATTGGAGGAAAGAGGATGGATTAAAGGGAATGACAGCGATGGAAAAACCCAGTTCTGATGCAAAGGGCTTAGAATTTGCTGATTTTTAGCAAAGGAAAGGGGAGACCAAGGCCTTGACGCGGTTCTTAGCTCTGACCAGAGCAGACCCGCTGACGCAACTGATTTATCTATGTGCCATTTTGTCATCTTGTCTTCTAAGGAGAGTTCAGGTTTTATTTGCTCTGGGACCCCTTCATTGGTCTTTTAGCAGTCCAGGGTATCTGGAGAACTCTTCTCCAGCACCACATTTCAAAGGAATCGATTTTCCTCCCATTACCTTTCTTCACTGTCCAGTTTTTCCTACCATACATAGAAACTGGAAATACAACGGCATGGACAATCCTAACTTTGGAATTCCATCATATATCTTTCTACTTCAGGATCTTATATAGTTCCTCCAAAACTGCCCTTCCAAGTCCTTGTGTTCTTCTGATTTCCTGACTGCAGTCTCCATTCTGATTAATGACTGGCTGAGATATGGAAAAATCCTCAACTATTTCAATGTCTTCATCCGTCTCCTTTAAAGTTATTTAAATCATCGGTGGCCATTCTTTTTTGTTTTCTTAATGCTGAACCTTGTCTTTGTACTTTCTTCTTTAAACTTTTTGCATCTCCCAATTTTTTTAAAAAAAGGCCTGTTTCAATAAAAAGGTCTTTGCCAGTTTCTGTGATCATCATTTTTGTTCTCTGAATGTTCAATTGTAAATTTGTGGTGTATTTAGGGTCATGGCACTGGCATTCCATTGCACATCAGGAGGATTTTCCATGCTTGCCTAGTTCCGTGGAAACCCCTTTTTCCCAAGCGAAAGTAAACACCCAGCTTCGCTGGGGCTGGCCGTAAATTTACTGGAGAGCTTATCAGATTGGACAGCAATGTAGCTGTTAAGAAAGGTTATCCAAGGAGCACGGTAACCAAAGAAAAGCTGCTCACCTTCCCCACCCAAAGTGCCAATAATGAATCATCCCCCCCCCAGCTTTTTATTGGGCTGATTGAGAAAGTGCCATGCCTGACTTCCACTTCTAACGTCACATCGGTTGAAACAGGATGTGTTTTTCCAGCCCTCACCTGCACACTGCGTGCACAGCTCCTTCCACCCCAGTGCACACACAAAGAACCCTGATGTGATAAAGGGGGTGGAAGATGGAAAGAACTTTAGCTATCCTCTTGCTGTGCCACATGGCCCTGGGCTAGTGGCATCTAAGTGTAACCTTGCAAACCAGTCCAGGCTTTGAGATTGGTTGGAGAGGTCCTTCTCTCCATCCCACCACCCTCACAGGTACATCTGGTGGGAATTCGGGAGAGATGGGACCTTTTCAGTGGTTGCCCCCTGGCTCTGGAACTCCCTTCCCAGACAAGTCAGACTGGGACACTCCCTACTCTCTTTCTGCAATCAAGGAAAGACAGGCGTTCAGTGTGTGATTATAGGGGGCCTGTCTGAAAAAATGTGCTGCATACTGTGTGGCTGATGAGTCTTTTTAATTATGTACAGTCCTCCCTCCACATTTGCTAAGGTTAGGGGCACAGTACCCCCGTGAAAGTGGAAAACCCGTGAATAACTCCAGGCTCTCCCTAAGCCATACTCAGTATGCAAAAAATTATGATTGCCATATTCAACCCACTGTGGATTCCTTTGAGGCATCAGGATTCCTCCACAAGGCAGAAGTGGGGGGCTGGGGGGACCGACAGCCACCCCCACTGCTGCCCCACACCATTTTTAATGGGGACTTACAAGCTTCGTTTGCAGTTTCTCCGTCTCACCAGGCTTGCAGCCCCTGTTAAAACTGGCATGGGGCAGCAGCAGAGAGGGCAGCAAATAATCCATGAAAAATCAAATCTGCAAAAGCGAAACCCCTAAATGTGGAGGGCTGACCATATTTTAACATTGTTTTAATTCTTTTTGATTGCTTAATTATGTTTTAACTTCTGCATTCTATGGGTTTTAACTACGTCCCCCTTCTTCCCTATTTGTCTTTATTAATTTTTTATTATAGACACATAATGTAAACAAATAACATAACAGTTTGAGGAGAACAACAAAGAAAGAAAAACAATTTGAGGAAATGATATGATATAAACTACAAATAACAAAAAGACAAACAGCACCTATCTACATAATATAATAACACAATAAATCAGGGCTTTCCAAATGGTGTACCGCAACACGTTAGTGTGTCGTCTGAAGTGTGTAGGTGTGTCGCCTACAACCTTGGAAATGTATGTTATTATTTATAAATCATATATTTTTGAAAATATGTGAAAGGTTTTCATGGGATATGTTGTGTCCCCATACATTTCTAAAAACACGGGCTTTGATGCAAGTGACCTATTTAATATTGCATGCAGCTAGGCCCCGAGTGCGTTAAAAAACTGGGGACTTAATTTAAGTTTGCAAAGCTTGCTTTTTCATTAGGCAAGGGGTGTATGTATATGTGGGAGGGGGAAAGATGTGCTCTTTGGTTGCCATTTATCACAGGTTATTAACCTATTTGCACTTTGTTGTTTCAAAGTTGAAGAAGCCTTTTTTTTCCTCCTTCTCTTTTTGGCTTTTTCTTTAAAACATACCTTCTCCCCAAAGCAACATTTCTGGCGTGTCCCAAAACACTGGGCGTTGGGTTGTGAAACACTGTTGGATTAGGGCAGATATATTGTCAAGGGTAGATTTTAAAACGATAAGGAAAGAAATTGATTCTGATCAGATCTATGTTTCTGGTAATTCATTGATAGAAAATAGCTGAGCCGCCTCACTGAACAAGGCTGTTGGTGTTTATCTGTACAGAAATTACATGCAATTTTACTGTAAGCCTAGAAGGTAATAATAATAAAAAAAAGATAAAAAAAACCCTAGAAAGCCCTTTCGGTTTTTGGGTGAATTTTTGCACAGATAAAACACAAACGGCCTTGGTGAGCAATTCAAATTACTCTCAGTGCTCTGCCAAAGTCAAGAAGTAAGAAGGACTTTGATCAGAGTGGCAGATAATATATATATCTCTATATCTCTTAACACATATAACTAGATATATTTTATAATATATATATCTATATATCTATATATCTATATATCTTAACACACACACACACACACATATATGAAAAGAAGGTTTACCTCCTGCCAAGTTGTACGCGCACTGGCCCAGCCACACGTCTCCTGTCGCCCTTGGGTGGCTTTCCAAATCCAGCTTCCCATTGTCCATTGTCATCTTCTTAAAAGGCGAATGCCTCCATTCATCTTGGCCGCGTCGCCAAACCTACTGCGAAAAGGCACGCCAACCTTCCCAGAGAGATCCGTCTCTGCTCAGTAGTTCCTGGCTTCTCAGTTGAGATGGGTTCTCACCCTGGCCCAGTCAGAAGCTGGTGCCTCCTCGTCTTGTGAGAACGTGCATTGTTCTCAACGTTGGTCCAACAGAGAAGGGGTTGCTCGGCCAGGCGTGGCTTGCCTGACCCAAGGGAGGAGAGAAAAGTCACCAGAAGCCCTCGGGCATCAGCACTGCCCTTCGGAATGGGAGACGCCGTCCGACTTTGGTCCCACCATTGTGGGAAATCATGCAAGTAGGGATGGGAATAAAGAAATAAATCTCTGCATTCTTGAAACCATGCCCTATGAGGACTAGCTGAGGGAGCTGGGTAGGTTTAGCCTGGAGAAGAGAAGGTGAAGAGGGGACATGACTGCCGTGTTGAAATATTTGAAGGGATGTCGTACGGAAGATGAAGCAAGCTTGTTTTCTGCTGCTCCAGAGACTAGGACACTGTGGAGCAATGGCTTCAAACTTCAGGAAAAGATATTCTATCAAACTTTAGGAATAACTTCTTGATGGTAACAGCCGTTCAGACAGTGGAATCTGCTGCTGCTTGGAAGTTTGGAGGAGTCTACTTCTTTGGAGGTTTTTAAAAAGAGGCTGGGGGGCCATCTGTCAAAGAGAGGGCTTTGATGGGGTCTTCCTGCATGGCAAAAGGGACTTGGACTGGGTGGCCCTGAGGTCTCTTCCAGTTCTAGGATTCTGTGATAAGTTCCCTTGCCAAAGTGGTTGGACACTGCGGTGTGGTGCAGAATGTCTGCCTACAATGCAAGGTGGCGGAAGCAGAGTTGCCTTGCACATGTGTATTGTATTGTATTAGTCCCACTTGGAGTAGACCCATCAAATCCCCTACATGTTGATTCACTTTTCAACAATGGATTCAATCCATAGGTCTACTCTAGTCTGGAATAACCAACAGCATTCAGGTCTTAGTGTGTAACTCCGCAGGCAGAGATGTCAACCTACCCAGCTCCAACGCAGGATCTAAGCTCCTGTTTCCTGGCCTCATTCCTTCTCCAGACTCTCTGCCACCTCTTGGGGTGGAAATGCTGATATGCTTTGCAAGGCTGTTGCTATTAATTTTCTCATTAGCATTACTAGAGTTAGTGTTACTAACCACCGTCCTTTGCAACCCGTGTGCGTAAAATATCTTTTGGGAAAGAGCTCCATCTCGTGGTAGTAAAAAATCTTAACATGAGATAGATAGATAGATAGATAGATAGATAGATAGATAGATAGATAGATAGATGTGTTTTAGAGTTTTTTTTCTCTTTTGTGTGTGTGTGTGTGTGCACGTGCATGCACCTCCAGGTCACCTGTTGACTTACGGCAAACCCATGAATTTCGGAGGGTTTTCTAAGGCAAGGAATCCTGAAGTGGTTTTGTTAGTTCCTTCCTCCCCAGTATAGCCAACAGCACTTGCTTTTTTCTTGTTGTGTGTTGTCCAGCCATTTCTGACTTATGTTGACCCCCTGATGAACCTATCACAGGGTTTTCTTGGCAAGATTTTTTCCAGAGGTTTGCCTTAGCCTGAAGCTGAGAAAGTGTGACTTGCCCAAGGTCACCCAGTGAGTGTCTATGTCTTAACAGAGATGCGAAGCCTTGTTTTCGAGAGCCCTACTCCAACACCATGCTGTCTCCTGGGGTAACGGTGTATATGTGCCTTTAAGTTGCCTGTTGACATGGCAATCCAATGAATTTCACTGAGTTTTCTTAGGCAAGGTATTCCTCAGAGGTGGTTTTCCTAGTTCCTTCCTCTGAAATACTGCCTGCAGCACCTGGTATTCCTTGGTGGTCTCCCATCCAAGGACTAACCAAGGCTGGCCCTTCTTAGCTTCCAAGATCAGACAGCATCTAGTGCCTCAGGGTAAGACAAAAAGGGTCTTTTTCTCTAACAGGAAGTAAATAGAAAGTGAATTCTGGACACTTCTTGTTGCTGAGAAAAGTCCTCTCCTGGCCAGAGCAGGGGACTTTTGGAAGCAATTTGTGGGGTGTGGATGTGGAGAGGAGTGTAGCCTTCCAAGGGGTCCAGGGGCTTGTGTGGTAATCTGGCCCCCTGGCCAGCCCCTGTTTTAAAGTATAATGCAAGTATAATGCCCTGGTGGTGCAGTGGTTAAATGCTAGTACTGCAACCACAAGGTTGTGAGTTCGATCCTGCCGGGCTCCAGGTTGACTCAGCCTTCCATCCTTCCGCAGGTCGGTAAAATGAGTACCCAGCTTGTTGGGGGCAATTAGCTAAAATACATTGTAAACCGTTTAGATAACACTCAGTAGATAAGCGGTATAGAAATAAATGCTATTGCTATTGCTATAATGGCCATAGGGCTGGGCAGGCAGGTACCCTCCTGCTGGGGAGACAGAATGCCCCAGAACCTTCATGTGCAGTCCTGACACTAACGCAACCCCACACTCTTGGCTGTCATCCAGGGTTCTCTTATCCCAGAGATCTGCTCTGACTTGCTCAAGATTTAGCCCTGCCATTAGTTTGCAGTTTGAGCCCAGGGAGGCCTCGCTTAATGGCTTTTCGTTGTTTCCGAGAGCCTGGCCTCAAGAGCCTCCTTGCCAGCTTGCGCTCTTTCCCCGAGCGTGGCCGTGCGGCTCATGTGCCATCGCTGGAGGCTGCCCGGCTCTCCTTGATAGCAAAGGGATGTTCCAAGGGAGCCGAGCCCTCTCTTTCTCTCTCTCTTCTGCCCTCTTTCCCATGCAATAATCATCACAGCTTCCCTCCGAGCCTTTGCAAAACACAGGATTATCTGCGAGCGCTTTCCTTGGCAAAGCGAGGTGTTAAGATCTTGCTCTCTGCCCGGCCTCCCGTCGGCAAGATTGCAGCAAATCTTTAGAACATGCGAGACCCTGTTTAGCTCTCGGCCAAAGCACCGTGGCTGGTTGAGTGATGTTAGAAGGGGAAGCATGGGATCCGTTGGGTAGTCCATGATGCAAATGGAGGATTGGACCATAAGCTTTGCAGTGGCACTGCCACAAAGCACGCTGCTTTACAGGTGATTTATTGAAAATTTAGACCAAGCAGAAGGTGCGATCCAAGCCCAGAGGGCTGTCACCCTGGATCTAGGGATGGTCCAGCGCTGTGAGAGAGACAGTACGGCACAATGGTTTGAACATTGGACTACAACACTGGAGAGCAGGCCCGCTCAGCCCTGGCTCTCTGGATTCACTCCAGGACGCATTTATAGGTCCTTTCAGCAGCCTGCAGGTAGAATTCTCCTTCAGCACATTTCAAATGAGCTGATTTTCTTGCAGTTAGATTATACACAGAGTCTCAGTTTCAGGGAGAGTCCTCTACAGCTTCTACTGAATCCCATGGAAACATCATTCTTCCTTTCTCCTCCCTGCCCCTCATGAGATGTTTTCCTTCCAAACAGAACAGGATGTCTTAGATATAACTTGATAGTTGCCTTTCTTTTCTTCACTGCCAGCGAAGGTAGAGGAGGAAGGCCTGGGACACGGTTCATGGAGCCCCTCTTCTCCAACAATGCTACTCTCTCGCTGATGATCCACGTTTCCTGAGCGTCTTCAGTTTCGTCTTTAGATCTGCAGTCTGCAAAGATGTTTTTTAGTCTGCGGAAATCTAATTTTCTTAAGGCCAATATGCCAAGTGAATGTTAGTGTCGGATGAGCTGTCCCTGGTGCTGAAAAAAACATCACCAACTAACTTGGCTAGCTTCTTTACTCAAACCAAGGGGGGATTCATGTGGTGCTCCTCATAGGGCGTCATGTTTCCCAGGGTTTTTACTATTTTGGTCGCCCTCCCCGGACATGTTCCAGCTTGTCAAGATCCTATTTGAATGGCAGCGCTCAGAACTGGACACAGGATTCCAGATGAGGTCTGACCAAAGCAGAATACAGTGGTACCATTACTTCCCTCGACCTAGACACTATACTCCTATTGATGCATCCTAGAATTGCATTGGCTTTTTTAGCTGCTGCATCACACTGCTGGCTCACTGCCGCATCCCCCAACCAACAGGGTCTCTATAACTCCCAGACTGCCCCTGCTTCCAGACCCACCATCTCTCAAAAACAACTTTTTGAATCACCCAGTCAGCCCAACCACTGCAGGAATCAGTTCTGGGAATCCTTCACGTCAGCATGACTGTCCCCAAAAATGTCCTAGCCATCACATTTTGCTGGCACATCCTCTCTGGGAAATTCTAAGAATTGTTGTTTCAAAAAGTCAATTTTCTCTAGGGTGTCAAGGAACAAATTTTAGAAGGCTATTCCTGAAAGCGATGGTCTGTGGAGTGGGGCCAGTCCTGGCTGCTGGTCTATGGGAAGTTTCAAGGAAAGAGGGTGGTGGAATACAGTTGTAGCTCACAGAGATCGATATGATACTGGTCTCTGGCTTACGAGGAATTAAAATGGCTGTTCTGCAGCTGCCACTGACAGACGGACTCCAGCAAAAGAAAACTCCACATCAAAAGCATTACTCTCTTCTGCGGGGAGCAGAGATGACTTGCTGTGGGCTGGTGATGTGATGGGTTTTCCCCCCCCCTACTTAAATCTCCAGAGAAACTCCGAAATGTTGCAGCCTGTGATCAGCCTGCTTTCACGAATGCTGCAGGTGGTGGAAATCAGCGTAGAAATTCTCTCTGTATTCAGACCCCCGGTGCCTAAGGAAGGGAAAAGAAAGGAGCTCTGGCTAAAAGAAATTACAAAACTTTGGGACCTCGTCTCTGAGAAAAAGAGATTAAAATGAAAATAAAGAAGGAGAGGTGAGTCATCAACACGGCATGAAACACTGTGGGACTTAACAGTCAGGCTGAGCGCTGGTGGGGGTTTTTTCGGCAAGGAAAAAAAGTGTTATTTTTAGCCCTCACTATTGGGGATGTCAGAAGAGTTGGCGAGTGGAAGAGGAGATGAAAAGGGAATTTTTCCATGCAGAGGATGCTTAGCAACTTGCTGGAGTTGACTTCTGAATTCATTTTTGATACTGGAAAGCTGCAAGGAAGTTTCCGACAACTTTGGCAACCAGCAAAAGTTTTGGTAAGGAGGCTGTTATCTGCTGGAATCCTGTTGGTGACTTAGACCTCTTTCGTACTCCACAGTTACAGGACTTTGATACCGCTCCAGATGCTGGTTGCAAGTGGAATAATAGCACTATAACAGTGTAGTGCGGAATGGCCACTGTATTTAGATACTTCACACTTTTTAAAAAGGATTAGCTACCTTATTGAAATGATGCATACTCCAGAATTGAATTCTTCCACTTTCTACCTCCTTATCTTTTTACTACAGCATTGGGAATCCTCTCTCTCTTTCTCTGTGCCCTCTTTTGTAGCAGAAAAAACATGCCCAAATTTCTGTGTGGCTTTTCTGATCTGAAACTGACTACGGAAACAAAACAAACGCAGGTAGTTTCACGTTACAAACTTAGAAAAGTTTACTAATGGCTTCTATATTTACATATGCATTGGGGAACCTACGTCCTAACTAGCTAATGAATAGATTGGTAGTAGCTTCTTTGTTAATTCACCATCTTCTGATGGAGATGGGAAGCCGGGTCAGAGAGGAGAAAGAGGATGCAAAAATGGAGGAGAAGAGAGAGATCTGAGAAGGGGGGGAGTCTTATTTTGCAAGACTGATGACCCAAACAACTATCCTGGGTCGCATGATCTGATCACCTGAACAACAAATGTATTTATGATCATGCAATTAAATGACACAAAGGCAAATGGTGAAGCTTTGGCATGCAAAAGAGAAAGGAAGCCCTGTGCTAGCTATGCCCATTTGATGGCAGGGAAAGAGAATGCGGGAAGGAGCCCTGGTGGCGCAGTGGTTAAATGCCAGAACTGCAAGCCACAAGGTTGTGAGTTCGATCCTGCCCGGCTCCAAGGTTGACTCAGCCTTCCATCCTTCCGCAGGTCGGTAAAATGAGTACCCAGCTTGTTGGGGGCATGTATAGAAATGTATAGAAATACATGCTATTTCTAAGTTGTTCGCCACCTCGATCCATATGGAGAGGCGGGATACAAATAAATTAAATAAATAAATAAATAAATAAATAAATAAATAAATAAATAAATAAATAAATACTTCTTCCAACAGGGATATACAACTGAAGCTCTCCTGAAAGATGCCCATCCGACCTCTGTTTAAAGACCTCCAGCCAGCGAGAGCCCACCCACCCTCCAAAGCAGTCTATCCCACTTTCAAACAGCTTTTACAGCCAAGAAGTTTCTTCCTAATGTTGGGGCTGAGCCTCTTTTCTTGTAATTTGAATCCATGGCTGAACAGCTCTTACTGTCAAGAAGTTCTTCCAAAGTTTAATCTCTTTTCTTGTCATTTGAGTCCATTAGTTTGTGCTCAGGTCTCTGGAGCAGCCGAAAACAAGCCAGCTCCATCTCCTACATGGAATCCCTTCAAATATTTAAAGCTAGTTGGCCTGTTACCTCTTAGTCTTTTCTTCCCCAAGCTAAACTTACCCAGCTCCCTAAATTTGCTTTGACTGGTTGTTCAAAACAGTTTTAAAAGAATGTTTTTATGTGTTGTCTCGGGAACCTTGAAGTGCTGAGAGGTAATAAACAAATACTACCATTGGTACAACGCCTGCAGACAGAAGAAATAATAATAATTTCAGGGTGGTGGATGCACAGAGCCAGCGTGGTGTCATGGGCCATTTCCGCACTACACTATGATAGTGTTATTATTCCACTTTCAAGCTCCTATGGAATTCTGGAGTTTGGAGTTTCCTGAAGCCAAAGAGCTCTCTGGGTGAGAATATAAAGGCCCCTCCCCAAACTGCAAATCCCAGGATTCCAGAAGATGTTGAAAGTGGAACAATAGCACTATAACAATGTAGTGCGGAAACGGCCATGATCTGAGCACTGGATGATGACAGCAGAAACCAGGGTTCAGTTTCCTGCTCGGCCACGGAAACCCATTGAGTGACCTTGGACATGTCACATACTCTCAGCCCCAGAAAATCCCATGATAGGTTTACTTCACTATTGCCATAAGTCCAAAATGATGGGAAGGTACACAACAACAACACGCCCTTTTAGCCTGTCGCAGTTAGACCCAAAAAAAGATTCTAGTAGCATCTCTACGACGAACAAGCTTTATTTGGCGGAAACTTTTGTGGTCTGGACGGAGCCTGTTGCTGTAGTTGCCGTTGTAACACAACAATGACAAATGTGTCCCACATGAGCAAATAATTTAATAGCAATTTTGTAGCACCGTCTTAAAACTGACTCATTTATTTCCGCAGAAGCGAGTCACTTCTTCAAATATGTGAAACCCACAAAACTTGGTGCTGAAAAGAGTTACTTTCTTTAAAAGGTGTCCCAAGACTAATTACTCCACAAATGTTGTGCCAAAACATGGGGAAAGGGCTTTTAACAAAGCTCCATATCGTTTCTATTTCTTGTGTCTTGGAATGGATATGCTTTCCGTTCGACGGACGGTTCAATTGCATTTTAGCTTTTGTGTTTGAGTAACGTGACCGTTTATCTGTATCTGCTTTACTTTTATAAGTGGCTTTGAGTCCCCAGGGTGGGGGAGCAGGAAACAAATAGACCATAAGGCTCCCCACTTCCCCTCTTTTATATACTGGCACAAACCCTTAAAAAGAGGAGCTGGCTTCCCTTTAAAAAAAACCCACTTAACAGACTGCACCCCGGAGGCCTTTCAAGAGACTCTTAAACCTCTCTCTCAAGAAATATACATTTGTCTGTGCCTTTGCATGTACAGCATTATAAATATGAGAACCAGCATGATGTAGTGGTTTGATCCTTGGACGGCAACCCTGGAGGCCTGGGTTCGATTCCTGCTCGGCCCTGGAACCCCACGGGGTGACCTGGAGCATGTTGCATCCTCTCAGCCCTAGAAGACCCCACAGAAGGCTTACCTTAGGGTTGCCCAAAGAGAACCAGCAGGGGGAATGGGTTGGACCCTCGAACTGTGACCCTGGAGGCCTGGGTTGGATTCTCTGCCCAGCCCTGGAACCCCACGGGGTGTCCTTGGGTGTGTCCCCCTCTCAGCCCCGGAAAGCCCTGCGCAGAGGTTGCCTTAGGGTGGCCCCAAGAGAACCAGCATGGGGTATTGGTCTGAGCCTTGGACTGCGACCCCGGAGGCCTGGGTTCGATTCCTTGCTCGGCCCTGGAACCCCATGGGGTGACCTGGAGCATGTCGCATCCTCTCAGCCCTAGAAGACCCCACGGAAGACTTACCTTAGGGTTGCCCAAAGAGAACCAGCAGGGGGTATGGGTTGGAGCCTCGGACTGTGACCCTGGAGGCCTGGGTTCGATTCTCTGCTCAGCCCTGGAACCCCACGGGGTTGACCTTGAATGGGTCACACCCTCTCAGTCCCATAAAGCCCTGTGAAGGGGTCATCTAGGGTGGCCCCAAGAGAACCAGCATGGGGGGTTGGTCTGAGCCTTGGACTGTGACCCTGGAGGCCTGGGTTCGATTCCTGCTCGGCCCTGGAACCCCACGGGGTGACCTGGAGCACGTCCTGCCCTCTCAGCCCTAGAAGACCCCATGGAAGGCTTACCTTAGGGTTGCCCTAACAGAACCAGCAGGGGGTATGGGTTGGAGCCTCGGACTGTGACCCTGGAGGCCTGGGTTCGATTCCTCGCTCGGCCCTGGAACCCCACGGGGTGACCTGGAGCACGTCGCACCCTCTCAGCCCTAGAAGACCCCAGGGAAGGCTTACCTTAGGGTGGCCCAAAGAGAACCAGCCTGGGGTATGGGTTGGAGCCTCGGACTGTGACCCTGGAGGCCCCGGTTGGATTCTCTGCTCGGCCCTGGAACCCCACGGGGTGACCTTGACCGGGTCCCCCCCTCTCAGCCCCGGAAACCTCCCCCCGAGAGGTCCGCCTTGGGGTGGCTCGAAGTCGGGAAGGGCCGGGAGGCGCGCGGGCGCCACGGCGGGAGCCCGACGGCAGGGCGCGCTTCAGGGGCGCGCAGGAAAAGCGCCCCGAGATCTCCAAGCCCGCAGGGGGGTCCCCCTCGGGCCTCCCTGCCCCGCCTCCCGCCGCCCCTCGGGGGGCCTTTGCGCTCCCTCCCTCCCTCCCTCCCCCGGCGGGGAGGGCAGCCAGCGAGGGAGGGGGGCGCTCTAGCCTCCGCCGCCGGCCTCAGCACCCCCAGCCTCGCCAGCATCTCCAGCCTCCCCGGGGGGGCGGGCGGGCGCCGTGGCGGGGGGGGGGGCGGCCGGGGGGAGGGTCCCGCTCTGCCTCCGCCTCCGCCTCCGCCGCCGCCTCCTCCGCCGCCGCCGCCGCCGCTGCCGGTGCGGTGACTTCACGGGGACGCCGCCGCCGCCGCCGCCAACGGAGGGAAGGACGGCGGCGGCGGACCAGGAGGCGGCGGCGGCGGCGGCGGGGAGGAGGAGGAGGAGGAGGATGGTGGCGGCGGCGGCGGCGGCGAGGAGGTGAGGCGGCGGGGCGGCGCGGCGGCCGGTCCTTCTCCTTCTCTCCTCCTCCTCCTCCCCCCGGCTCCCCCGTCCCCCGCCGGCCGTCTTCCCATCCATCCTTCCTCCCTCCCTCCCTCCGTCCAGCCTGGAGCGCATCCCCGGGGCCCCGGCAGGTGCAGGGGCAGCAGCAGCAGCAGCAGGAGGAGGAGGGAGGAGGGGAAGGGGTGGGCTCGCTCGCGCTGCTGCTGCCCCCCCGCGGGGGAGGGGGCCGGGCGGGGGAGGAGGAGGCCGGCGGAGGGCCCCCCAGATTCTCCCCCTCCCCGAATCCCCCCCGCTTCCCTTCTCCCCAACCCCCCTGCTTTTCCCGTCCTCCTCCTCCTCTCCAAAGACATCCCCCTTCCCTACCCGGAGCCCCCCCAATCTCCCTCCCCCGCTCCCCCGTCCCCCAAAATCCCCACCCCTCTCAAAGCCCCTCTCCTCCCGTCTCCCCCTCCCCTCCCCAAAACCATCCTGCTTCCCTCCCCGAAACCCCCTCTGCTTCCCCATCCCCCCAATTCCCCCTGTCTGAACCCCACGCCCCCCCAAAACCCTCTGTCCCGAAGCCTCCCCCCTTCCTCGCCCCGGACCCCCTCCCCGCTTCCCTCCCTCCACCCCCAAATCCCCCCTCCCCGAACCCGCTCACGCCCCCTCCCCCGGGTCTCCCCCTCTCCCCTCCCTCCCTCCCCCCACTCCCCCCCTAAAAAACCACCTCCACCCCACCCCACCCCTCCAACAGTCCCCCCTCCCCAAAGGAGGTCGGGAGGAGGAGGAGGATGAGGATGATGATGGGCCTCTGTTCTTGCTCATAACAACCCGGGGTGGGGACCGGAGCTTCGTGACAGGCCCGGCTCATCCCCTTCTCTTCTGTACCCCCTCCAACAATTCCAGCATTGCTGCCTTTCCATTTCCAGCCCCCTCCCCAAATTCCGACCCCTCTTCTTCTTTGGAAATAATTGCAGAAAAGAAAAAAGAAAAGAGGCAGACAGTCCAGAGCCAGCATTGCATTGGTGGGGAGCGCCTGCATTGCAGAATCTCCCTGTTTTCCTCTTTTCCAGCCTCCCTTCCCCCTCCATCTCTCCTTCTCCTTTCCCTCCCCCCTCCCCACCCAATGGGCCAAATTTACTGCCTGGGAATTGCTTCATGTCCAAGAGAGGCAGGGATGGAACTGCCTCCCTTTGCTGGGAGCAGGTAATGGGGTTGCGGGGAGGCAGCGGAGGGGGGGAATGAAATCCGGAGACTGCCTGGACCTTGGTGGGCCGGGGGAGGAAGGTCAGCACAAGTGGGAGTGTGTTGCATGTGTGGGTTTGAGAGACCGAGGCTGGGTTGTGGAGTGTGGTGGGGTCTCCTTCTTTGGAGGTGTTTAAAATGGCCCTTGGCCGGGGGTGCCTTGGGTGTGTGCTCCTGCCTGGCAGAAGGGGGTTGGACGCCACGGCCCTTGTGGTCCCTTCCAACTCCAGGATGTATTGATTTGGGGTATATTTAGGGTGCTGGGCTTATAGGTGGACCGGTTGTGTTGGAGGAAAACACACCCTCCTGTAGGGAAAAGGAGGAATCATAGCCTATTGTGAACACAGACGGAGGGTCTTGTCCACCTTGGAGAGATTGGTTTGCCCATCCAGTGTGTGAGCTTGCATTTATATATATATATATATCCGATATGTGTCTGTGTGTGTTGTCCTACCTATGTACATATATCCATCCCCCTACGTGTGTCCGTCCACGCGGAGTGTGCTTGTGGGTACATCTGCCTCCGTGCGCACTGCCGCCCTCCCTCCTGCCCCCAGCAAACTCTGCCTGCTGTCAAAAGCAACGCTACGGGCATAAGCCTTGGAGTTTGGAGGCAGGGAACACAGGGCTACGAGCTATAATGTGCGTGTTAAACATGATGCAGCTGGCAAAGGGAAAGGAAGGGAAGAGGAGGGGGCAGGAAACTCTCCGGTATCCTTTTTTTTTAAAGAAGACTAATTTTGGGCGAATATGGTATTTTTAAAGCATGACTCGAGAACTGCAGGGAATGTCACACCGGAAAAAAATGTTTCTATGGAGACTCTTTGAAAGCCGGGATGACAAGGCCCATGGGCTGAGCTTTTAGGTGGGTTGGTGGTGTTTGCTGGGGAAGCGGCATTGGGCCCTTTAGCCTTCCCTGCCAGGGAGAGGACGGAGATGGGGGCCCGAAAGGGGTACCGTAACTGAAGTGACCCCTTTAGATTTGTCCAGTTCCAATGACGTCATCACGTAACACCCCCTTTGGCCCCCACCGGTCTCTCTCTTCCCCCCTTTCTCTCCCCTCTTGCTCCGAAAAGCAGTGCATGAATGTTATAGCATCACGTAATGGCGTGCAATTAAAGGCAAACCTGTGCAAAATCAATATGTATCTTAGGTCTAAAAATGGACTCCGGCTTCAGTTATAGAGTGGATATTTCAGTCGTCGGAGTGGGGGTTGCTTTTTCGTGAAGCCGTTAGAGAACTATTTCCTTCGGCGCCAGAATCCATCTTCAGCCGTCGCCTTAGAGCAGGGACTGGAGGCTTTCTTGGCCTTGAGGTCCACATCCAATGTCATTTGGGGAACCAGGGATACACATGGGCGCACGCTCCCCCTCCCCCATGTATATGTTTGCATATGTCATTGCACACTTTCCTCAAGCCCACATACATGCTTGCACAGGTGTGTAAGTATGTGGACGAGAGGAGTAAGCATCTATATGGGAGATGAAGAAATTATTCTGTGTGTGTGAATGCAGAGATGGGAAATTTTTATAGATAGGAAGCTTTTATTGTGTGTGTTTGTGTGCAGAGATTCATTGGTTTTATAGATAATAGGACAGGCCCATTTAAGGTAGCAAATGCTTTATCTTTTGAAGAGTCCTGCAAAAGATCCAATGAAGAAGCAAAGTTGATTGCGAATCTGGTACCTATGATTTCTTTTCAGCTTCAGGTTGTGGTTAGGCCTACTTTTTGTCTGGGATCTCCATTGTCTCAACTTGGTGGCACGAAATAAACTTACTTTCTTTCTTTCTTTCTTTCTAGTTTTATTTCATATATATATATATATATATATATAAATGAAATGCAATATATAAAGTCAAATGCACATACAAATTTTCCATTTAGTGCAGTGCAAGATTTACATATTCTTCGTCCTCCTTCCTTCCCACCATGCCAGCTAGGAGACAAGGTTCTCAGAACGGCATCCCTCTGTCCGTGTGTGTCTGTGTGATTGTGATTGCTGCTTCTGGATGCCTGCACTCCTTTCAGAAGCAGAACGACTGAGGGTTTGGAGAGGCCTTTTAATACCTTGCTGTTCCCAGCAGTCTCCACCGTGGCTTTCCTACCATTACTGGAATGCTCTCCTGCAGTCCCTCTGGGGAGGGTTTTTCCAGTTCAGGGGCTGCTGAATGTTGCATGTGGCCTCAAGGCCAGAGGTTGTGCCTCTTTTATTTCATTTCCAAGTTGTTTGCTCTTTTCGTGTTTGTAGTTTTTGCACTTTTTGTGGATCCATCTGTGCACTGATAGGTGTGATACTATTAATTTTAGAAAGACTCTAAGAGCTACCTAAATTCTGATGGTTAAAACAAATTAAAGAGGGTAGGCATGACAGGCATTTCTGCAAGGTTGCATGACTCTTCCATTCTTTATTCTTTCCTTTTCAAAACTCTCCTGAAATGTTTAAATGAGAGCTGTTATGAACCAGGGGCAGGGTTATTTAGCTTGGTTATGGGGCATGTCGGCCAGATCCTAGCCTAGCCCCGGGCTCACATGCCTGGGGTATGATAAAGTTGAACAAGATAAAAAAATACTTATCCAAAGCCTAAAAACTTAGCAGCCTTCAAGAAAAAAAAACCACCCTGTTCTTTTGTACCATTTCTTTCTTCTTAAAAACATACTTGTAAAATTCCTAAAATAGTAAAATAAGTTCTAAAAAAAACTTGTAAGGAGATTAGAATGAATATTTTTTTCCCCTAAATTTTGTTGATCATTCGTGATACATGTTCTTTCTCCACTCCTTGAAAATAAAATGGGATTTTGGAGATATCGATAACATATTGCGTTTGTGCATGGAAGTTCTGGCTTAGGGTTTTACATTAGATGAATTGTGTTTGCTGTTGTGTCCCTTCAAGTTGATTCTTATGGCAACTGGTGAACCTATCACGGGGTTTTCTGGGGCTGAGAGAGTGTGATGTGTCCAAAGTCTCCCAAAGGGTTTCCATGGCTGAGTTTCCAAGACTCAAACCACTACACGACAGTGGCTGTTTTGTGTTTTATACAATCTGCTATAAAATTATCCATTCACCAGCCCTTCCTTTCATGTTATCTCATTATACTCCTGCTTCTTCCATCTGTCCTGCAAACAATCAGTCAATATTCCATGATCACAAAGTATTCTCTCCCCACTCCCAACATGTTCTATGCTTCTCTAAGGCCATTTCCGCACTAGCCTGCTATAGTGTTATTGTTCCACTTTCAACCTCCTGTGGAATTCTGGGGTTTGTAGTTTACGGAGACCTCAGAACTCTCTGGCTGAGGATTCCAAAGGTCCCTCCCTAAACTGCAAACTCCAAGATTTCATAGGATGTTGAAAGTGGAATGATAGCACCATAACAGTCTAGTGCGGAAATGGCCTTTAAAACTTTCTGTTTTCTGTAAGCCTTCTGACATGCAAAGGCGTGGATGGAACTATTCTGGGTATATGAGCTTGGTGCTCACGGCTTGGTCTTTGGGAACACTTACTTCTAGTGGAAATTAAATGCATCTCCTGCTTCTGTCTTCCTAACGACCGCTATTAGCTCTCTCATTAAATAAAGCTGAGTTGTCTTGGGTCCTGCTTGGGAGAAGGATGAGAAATGAATGAGTCAGTTGTTCAGATAGTCTCTGCCTGGCATTTTTGTGGATCCAGATAGTCTTTGCGTCCCCTTAGATCTCTGTCACTGCGTTCCTGTCAAGTTTCCTTATAGAAGAATTTAAGAGTTCTAGATCCTCTGCACCTGAACCGATAAAGGAAAGCACAGGCTTATGGCTGCCTGTCCTTCAAACGGTTTCTGACATATGGCGATGCTCATCACAGGGTTTTCCCGGCAAGATTTGTTCAGGGGAGGTTTGCCCGGGCCTTCCTCTGAGCCTGAGAGAGTGTGACTTGCCCAAGTGAACTTCCACAGCTGAGTGGGGATTCAAGCCCTGGTCTCCCAGTGCCCCAGTCCAAGGCCATTTCCACACTAGGCTGTTATAGTGCTATTATTCCACTTTCAAACCCCAGGATTCTCCGCACTAGCCTGTTCTTCTAGCACGATGATTCCACTTTCAACATCCTCTGGAATCCTGGGGTTTGCAGTTTCGGGAGGGGCCGTCCGGAACATACGGAACATACCTTGCAGAAACTTTCTTGCAATGTTCTGCATTTCAATGTTCTTGCAATGTTCTGTCTGGTGAAAGGGTGATAAGAAAGGATCTAAGGTATAATTTTTGTCATTTCCAACTTACAGCGACCCTAAGGCAAACCCCTGAGGCTGAGAGAGTGTGACTTGTGCAAACCCCAGGATTCCAGAGGATGTTGAAAGTGGAATCATCGCGCTAGAACAGGCTAGTGTGGAACACACCTATCCCTTCCTCTTATGCATGCTTACTCAGAAGTAAATTCAATTTAAGTCCAGTGAGGCTTAGGTGCATATGACCCAGTGTCACCCTGTAGCTAATTTCTTCCAAAAGCAGACTAGTCAACTTGCAACAGAGGAAGAACAGGGAAATTCGTTGAGCATGAGAAGTGTTAACCGCAGTCCGCGCAGTCCGAAGGAGGCCTTTGCTAGGATTTCAGCCTAAATACATCTGCCTGAATGGGTGTGACTTCGCTTGCTATCTGTGCTCAGTTGCCTAGGGGAAAGCCTCACTGAACTCAATGGATCTTTCTTCTGGGTTGACACGATTATTATTGCATTGTGCAGAGTACTTGACATTGCTGCACTAGATCGTTATAGTGCGATTATTCCACTTTCAACATCCTATGGAATCCTGGGCCTCAAAGGTCCCTCCCTAAACTGCAAACCCCAGGATTCCATAGGATGTTGAAAGTGGAATAATAGCACTGTAACAGTCTAGTGCGGAAATGGCCTCAGTAGACTGTGCTCTATACTTTTAACATCCATATTTGTGTGCCTTCCTAAAATCAAGTCATTTTATACTAAATTTCTGATAGCGATCTCAGGGCTAGTTGACTTTACCAGCGGACACCTGTAATGTGAACTGATTATGGGGGTTGATAATATATCTTGGCTTTTCTTTAATTTTTGTACAAGATGGCAAAGGGAAGGAAGACTTTCATGCTTTTGTTGAAAAAAAGAAAAAACTATGCGGTTTTATTCTGTGCTCCTTCCTTGCATTCATAATAACCCTGATTTCCAATCATATTCTTTCAAATGTCAACACTTTTTGATACTTTTGTGCTCCGACTTGTTTTGTTTCCTCCTTCTTTCCTCTTTTAGTTGTTTATTTTGGAACCCAGATTCCTGTTTACAACGGTCAATGCAACTATGTCTACTCATGTTAGATTTTTTTCCTGATACCAATAGCTCTTGAGAATTACAATACTGTTGTATAAAATCATTCATGCTACAGGCTCCATTGAACCAATGAGATTTACCGACATGCTGATGCATGATTAAAAAATCGATTGAATGGTTCTACTCCAGTTTGTAATGCCAGCCATGTTGTCCTGGAAGCGCCTTTATTTTTGCTCATCTAATTTGATAAAGCACCATTTGCTTGGATGATGGTGCAGAAATAACCACAATGCACCATTTGGGGCCTTTTTGAATGGTGCTATAGTGAGAGATGCCGGAAGGAAATTGTACGAGGGGACGGAGTTGGAATGGGATGAACCGAAGCAAATGGACAGTTCTTCAAGCCGGCAGCTTTGCCTTGTGGAAGTTCTCTGTCGTCTTTGGATTGCAGGCCTCCTTCAGGGAAGTGGAGAGAGCATATTTGTTGCAGGGGGTTTGAGCAAGTAATGCATCTGTAATACCTCTTGGTTCATTCATTCATAAAGGAGGCCTCTGGAAATATCTGCAGTTACTACAGGCTGCTGTCTTCCTATATGTTCCGTATTGCTTTTGCAATACAGAACATATCTTGCAGAAGCTTTCTTGCAATGTTCTGCATTTCAGTGTTCTTGCAATGTTCTGTCTGGTGAGAGGGTGATAAGAAAGGATCTAAGGTATAATTTGTGTCGTTTCCAACTTACAGCGACCCTAAGGCAAACCCAGCATGAGGTTTTCTTGGCAAGAGTTGTTCGGAGGGGGCTTGGCTGTGTCTCCTTCTGAGGCTGAGAGAGTGTGACTTGTGCAGGTCACCCAGCGGGTTTCTGCAGCTGAGCTGGGATCTGAGCACCGGTCTCTAGAATCATTTTCCAAAGCTCAAATCACTACACCACCCTGGCTCTTTATATCTGGGCCATTTCTACACTAGACTGCTATAGTGCGATTATTCCACTTTCAACATCCTATGGGATCCTGGGGTTTGCAGTTTTGGGAGAGTCCTTTGGGTCCAGGATTCCATAGGATGTCGAAAGTGGAATAATCGCACTATAACAGTCTAGTGCGGGAATGACCCTAGTGTTTTGCTGCAATATCTCTCCCTGGGGTCCATTAAGACTTTGAGTCAGAAAATGCATTAATCATAGGGGGAAACTGTTAAAGAAGTATTTGACATTTCTAACAGATAAGAGAGTTCTTATAATATAGGAACCCAAGCAAGTAAAAGTGGAAGCACAATGCACAAGTCACATAATAGAGCACTTTCTCTAAAGTTTGTTCCTTTCCAAAAAAGTCTTCATGTGATCATTTAAAATGGCAAGGGGGGAAAAACTGGTCCCAGGTCAAGAAATATTTTATTATTTCATAGTCACTTGTTTGAACATATATGCCCACCCCAGTACATAGTGAGACATGGTGAAATAGCAGTGTATCTAATTAAAAATCCCATTAAATACAGAGGGAGAGTTGCTGATTGTGTAAAGGAAGGGCAATTTGCCTATGTGACTTGCCAAGATACCCTCTTGTTCAACATGGTGCATCCTTTCTCCTCCTCTGCATGCCACCATATAGAAATATAGTCACACTCTCTGCGTAAAGACTGTGGCCATTTCCACACCACCCTGTTATAGTGCTATTATTCCACTTCCAACCTCCTGTGGAATTCTGGGGTTTGTAGTTTCCTGAGGTCAAAGAGCTCTCTGGCTGAGAATTCCAGATGCCCCTCCCTAAACTGCAAACCCCAGGATTCCATAGGGCGTTGAAAGTGGAATAATAGCACTATAACAGTGTAGTGTGGAAATAGCCACTGCATACAGTGATTTTCATTTTTTCTTTCTTCCTCGTGGTTGAGTTAGGATTGCTTATAGAAGTTTTTTGAACTTGATTTTGGCTGTGCCTGTGTGGTTTTAAGGTCAGCTCTGTAAATAAGGCCAGAAAAGTTACTAGCTTGCAGAAAAATTTATTAGCCTGCTGAGGCAGGAAAGGGACAGGCAGCTACATTGTTATTTTGGCCACAAAGAGGGTTTTTTTTTCACCACTTTTCAGGCTTGCTTCATTTCTAGGGCCATTTCTGCACTAGACTGTTATAGCGCTATTGTTCCACTTGCAACATCCTATTTAATCCTGGGGTTTGCAGTTCCCAGCCCCTCCTGAAATTGCAAACCCCAGGATTCCATAGGATGTTGCAAGTGGAACAATAGCGCTATAACAGTCCAGTGCGGAAATGGCCTATGCTGGGTGCTGGGGAGAAAAGGAATGCCCTCTCCCCGTTTTTCCCAACCGGCTCACCTGCCTGTTTGCAATTCTTAGTTACCCTCGGCTTTCACGCCTTAAATAACTGACTGTTTGACATTATAATTCATCCTCCGTTTCCTTTCTGAATAGACAAGCAGAGCATAAATATGGATCAGAAAAATAAGAGGAGGTTCAGAAAAGTCTTTTTATTTTTAACTTTCCCTTTTTTTTATGTTTGCCTCTTGGGCCATTTCCACACTAGACAGTTATAGTGCTATTATTCCATTTTCAACATCCTATGGAATCCTGGGATTTGCCTTTGAGGCCCCTCCCGAAACTGCAAACCCCAGGATTCCATAGGATGCTGAAAGTGGAATCATAGCGCGCGATAACACTGTAGTGCAGAAATGGTCTAGATAAAGTTAATCTCCTAGTGTCCTTGACCAGAACATCTTCTTCAGCTTGTCCTGATGGTGGGAATGGTCTAGTCCTCCACATTTGCTAGGGTTAAGGGGGCAAGATCCCCATAAAAGTGGAAGAATTACAAATATCGAAAATGTGCAAGTGTGGCAAGGGGGCTGAGGCATGGTGGGGAGAGTGGGCACCTCTGTCTTGCCCATCTCCTTCCTTGGGTGTTGGGGGGCATCAGGAGAAGGTGCTGAGAAATTGGGCTGTGAGCCATCTTTAGCTGGCCATGAAGCTACTGGTGGAGGAGGACCAGAGGTGGGTTTCTAAAGACTGCATGACCTGGTTGAAGCCCCCAAGAGGGAAGGTTCCCCTGGAAAAGAAGCCCCTGAGACTGGGGTAGGGGAGCGGAGGTTACAGAAACTCACAAATAATCAAATCCGTGAAAGTCAAGTCTGCAAATGTATATTTCCAGTAGTTTCAATTGGACATTGAATCTTAATATATATAACAGCTTCATTTTGCTCTTGAATTTTAGTTCTGAAGCATGAGAGCTGTATTGATTGATCTATGAGAACTGCGTTTATCACATGAGAGCTGGGTGGAAGTGAAAATATTGCTGCAGATTATTTTTCAAAAATGCACTGATGTGGCCTGCAGAGGAGGGATGATGACTTAAATGGAGGACCTATCACTTGTCATCACGGTCAATAGCAGGACTCTGCCATTAATTCCACTGAGCCCAGGACAGGTATTAATCACTTGCAAATATATATGTATCTCAAAAACTTCATTGAGCAAGATCAGGAGAGAGACCAAGTGCCAACATTTGTTCCTTAATTCAAGTACAGCATATTAATTTTGTCTGTTGTGAACTGAAACACATACTTCTTGAAAACTCAAGTCAAGTTATAAATCTTAACGTCTTCATCTCAATCAAGTCATAAATCTGAATATATATATATAATATAATAATATAATGCACAATACTTTTAAATATGTGCATGCATATTTAGAATTAATGCAAAGTTGCAAAGCATGTTTAGGTTATATGCAATGGAAATATTTTGCCAACCAGTTACTTCTGGTGCAATGTTTGGAAACACATTTAAAACTGATATACAGTTTTAAAAAACTATCTTTAGTTGTCCAATAGTTGTACTGCTTACTTTTTGCATTCCATCTGTTCTTAAGTTGGAAAGTTTTTGAGATTCTTGTTTTGATGCTGCTCATATGACAAGCCACAGTCTCTTTTTGTGTGATGCTCTGCAGCAGGAATGGGTTGATACTGTAGATTGGGATTTAACAGCTTTCCTTTTCTCTTTTCAGCCTTTGCTTAGCTAAATTAGGTCACTGAATATATTGCTTTCTAACTAAGAATAGAAACTTTATGTTCGTGCAGAAGAAGGCGAGAGTTCTCATGTGTCGTTGCAAAAACACTAAAAACACCGAACATTTCAGCCTCACAACTGATATTCAGGATTTATCCTGTTCCCATCCTGAACTTCAGGTGGGTGCAGTCATAGTGAAAGGTCATTTGTCGCCCTCAGAGGTTTAATTTTTGCTATAATACAAGACCAAACCTTTATATGTACATAATAATAGAAAACAGTACAAAATTACTTAGCTTAATAAAGAGAGAAAACCACATGAAGAACAAAGGGTTATAATACATCATATTTTGTTCAAAGCTGATTTGACTTATTAATCCAGGTGAGATAAAGTTATGGTCTAAACCACAGAGGAAAAGTTTCCCCTTCTGTATATTTTCTAATTATTGACTTAACTCTTATTACACACATGTATATTATTGTCTTTCATTAATTGTTCTTATGTTCCTTCTATACTAATACAGATGTTTCCCCCCTCCCTTTTCCTAGATAATTTGTCAAATATTCTCACCCTTTCCTCAAACTGTTTAATGTTTTATCAGTTTTGTCGTTTAATAATATTGTTAGTTTATCCATTCTCCAGGAAATCATACAATTTTAAGAGCCGCTCTTCTTCTATTGGTAATATATTGGTTTTCCAGTTTTTGGCACAAATTATGCTTGCAGGTGTTGTCAGATAAAGTATCAGCTTACGTTACTGCTTAACAATTTGGGTATCAATAATGTATAGCATATGCAATAAGTACATTTGTACTTTTGTAGCCCTCAGAGGTTTCTATGTGGACCACAACAGATGTCCAACCCAACACATGCTGCAGAATTGCAAACTCTCCACTGGATTTTGCCACCTCCCTGCCTTTTCCTTCCATGCAAGGCTGGGAGAAAATCAAGGCTCTTTTGCACCGAATGGAAAAGTAAAGCTGAGTGGAATTTGGTTGTGCAGATGGCAGATGGAGGGGTGGGAATGAGGGTAGATGGATGGGATGAGTGCACCTGATTCGTGATAAACAGCAGGAATGGAAGAAACAGGCAAGAAAGCGTGTTTTTTCACTATGTTGTTTGGATTTTGTGTGTGTTCGTTGTGGCCAACAATATAGGGGGGGAATTAATGAATTAAATGCAACAGAGAATAATGGGGTGGTATGTCAGTGAAGGGGAAGGAGAAGGGATATCCCTGGCCATTTCTGCACAAGACTGTTATGTGCTGTGATTCCACTTTCAATATCCCATGGAATTCTGGGGTTTGCAGTTTAGGGAGGGTTATTTAGAATTCCCAGCCAGAAAGCTCTTTGGCCTCAGTAAACTACAAACCTCAGAATTCCACAGGAGGTTGAAAGTGGAATAATAGCACCGTAACAGTGTAGTGCGGAAATGGCCCCTATCTCTCTGTGACGCTGACCAGTTTGACTTTGACCCTCCTGTCTTGATGCTCATACAATATTTTCTTGCTGGTTTTGGACAGACTGCATTTCTTTTCTAACAGTATGTTGTGAGCTGCCTAACAGTTGGGATGCAAATGCTTAACTAAATAAATAATGTTTAGGGCCACAAGACCCCTGCAAAAGTGGAATAATCCCAAAATGTGTGTGTGTTCGTCTGTGGGAAGATGGTCAAGTGGGGATAGGAGGCACCCAGGGTCCAAACCAGGCCAGGGAAAGGGGAGAAAAAGAAGATGTTGAGGACATGGTGGTCCTATGCTTCCTCTCTCTTGCCCATCTCCTTTCTTGGCTGATGGTAGGCGCAGCAGGTGAAGGTTTGTGGTGCTGAGAAATTGGGCTGCAAGTCATCCTTACCTGGCTGGGCAGTGGCTGGTGGAGAAGGAGGAGGACCAGAGATGGGTTTTTAAAGAATTGCATGGCCTGATTGGAGCCACTTGGAGGGAAGGTTCTCCCAGAAAGAAGCACTGGAGGCAGACAGGTTGGAGAAACTTACAAATAATCAAATCCTTGGTAGTCAAATCTGCAAATGTGGAGGGCCGACAGAGAACCCCAAGTTTACTTACCATAGTACAGTGAGGTGTGTTGCATTGCTTGATTTAGGGAGCTATTTTGGAGAAGAAAAACTAGTTGCAATTGAGCTATATTGCCTTAAATTTGATAATGCCCATGGATGAATCTGCTGCTTAGAATTATTTATTACTGTTATGATGCTTAATGCATTATTTGGCAGCCAGGCAAATTGCTTTTATCTATGAACAGTCGCCTCCCTCCGAAATAGTTTATGTACAGAGCCCTTTAAATGCTTTCCCACTCAAGCCTTGTAAGGAAGAATTAGCATTGCGACCCTTTATCATCCCGATATTCAATATTCTGTTACAATAATAATTTCTAAGTATTGGTAGTTACATTTTACCAAGATAAATGGCCATTTTGCAGTTTTGTCTTCTGTTAGCTAAAATTGGTTTTTATTGTGACGACATCAGGAGCATCGTAGGCCTTTTCCACACCGTACTCTTTCCCGACATGGTCCCAGCATCATCCCGGTGGTGTCTTTGCTGGGATGAGAGTGTGTTCCCAACGCCAGTGATGTAGACTGAAGTGTCGATAGACTCGGACTCAAGTCAGACTTAAGTCACTTCAGTGACTCGACTCGGACTTGACTTGGCAAAAATGACACACTGGCTCGACTTGAGACTTGCATATTTTTAGCGACTGACTTGCTGCCCTTGGTTCAGTAACGTAACACATTCATCCAGAAACCGTACAATTTACTGGTCTTATGACAATCTGTCTCAAGCCCAAAGTGTGGACATGTTTCTCAGAGGGAACAGCAAATGGGCCAGGCAGTGGGGTTGAGGTCTGCTTGGCTTGGCTATATGTCCCCGTTACATACATACATACATATATATATATATATATATATATATATAGTATGTCTCCATTACGTATAGGAGGAGCTTTCTAAAACTTTTCCTGAGAGCAGAAAGCAAGGTACATGCCCAGAGTGCAGAGTGGAACAGAAAATGTGTTAGGCAGTGGTCTTGAGGAGGAAGGATCCTTCCTTCTAAAGCTCTTGAAGCTTCAGTAGTGGGGAATAAGAAGGATCCCATTCCCCACTTCTGAAAAAGCCTCCAGCTTTGCAAATGGAAAATAAGAAGGATCTCATTCCCCATTTCTGAAAAAGCCTCCAGCTTTGCAAATGGAAAATACGAAGGATCCCATTCCCCACTTCTGAAAAAGCCTCCAGCTTTGCAAATGGAAAGTAATAAGGATCCTATTCCCCACTTCCAAAGCTGCAGATGGCAAAATCATAAAAGTAGAGGACCAACTCTACTTAAATTGTTAAAATTGACTTTTTTTGACCATATCCAGAAATTCTAGAATACAGGCTGGGGTATAAAGTTGGCTCCCCGACTTGAGACTTGACTTGAAAGTTTCTTGCAAGGACTTGAGACTCAACTTGAGACTTGAAGGCAGAGAATTGAGACTTGACTTGAGACTTGGAGTAAAAGGCTTCGATACATCCAATGCTCCCCTCCGCACCCGGCTGGCTACCTGTGGACAGGAGCATTTCTAACCCAGATCTTTAACCCAGTAACATCTCATTTTGTACAATTATTCTATTGTTCTGAAACCCTCCTGACCTGTCGATAGACTCGTGTGACCCTGCTCTGTCGCAAAATGGTGGAACTGAATGTGAACAACATCTTGAATACTCTTAATCAATACTGAACATTTAGAGGCCCACATTCTCATATTTTCCCTGTTTGGCTGATGCTGTGACAAGTCATTTCCTTTTGCATAGAGCTCAGATTTTCCCCTTTCGTGTTCGTTGTAGGCACCCTCTTTTTTAGCTCTTTCACTTTCACCAAATTTTCCTTTTTGAGATGTCTCCTTCTTAGATGTGCTAAAAATAAAAAGACACCATGGGGAAAATATTATGAACTAAATGGTCTTTTCTGCCTATCAGTCCCTGGATTCTCAGTAGCACCTCTTTGGTTTCATGTTGCTCCGTGTTTTGCTGAAAGCACCAAAAAAGGTGGGTTGCAGTTTTAGAAAATAAGAAATTGAATAAGAGATACAACTTGAATTGGGAATATTCCTTGATTCTCAGGCCTACCTTTCTTGCCTCATTTTCCCCTCTGCAAAATAGGAATGTGGAGGAATGTGTTGATCGGTGCCAGGAATTGTATTAACCCACTATGCATGAAAAGAAAGTACTTGTCCAAACGTTTGCCAGAGTTGAATCCTTCGCTTGCATAATTTCAGTCAGCCACAACCTGGGCTGTGTATTTTATTTTTGCCTTGTGGCTAATTAAGAGGTCTCTGGGAACTCTTTGAAGATTGCTAAATGGATTATAAATCAACCTCTGTGTGTGGCTGCCATAAAAACAACACCTGCATGTATAGAAGAGAAGGGAAGGTGGCATTTTGATATCATTAGCAGGCCACTTGAAAAGGAATCTCCACTGATGATGATGGTGATGATGATGATGATAACAGCAGCTGTTCCCTCCGCAAACAGGCTTCTGCGGTTGTGTTGCTGACAAAACTGTGCTTGAGAAGCTCAATGGAGAATATATGCAATAAAGAAACCTTTCATCGAAGCTTCTGTTGACCTATATATCAAAGAAATTGGTCCTTGAATTTATCACCAGCCTTTTAGAACTGTAGGAGGTTTTTTAAGTAGAGGCCATTTCTGCACTAGACTGTTATAGTGCTATTATTCCACTTTCAACATCCTAACATCCCAACACCCAACACCCACTTTCAAAGTCCTGGGGTTTGCAATCTTGCAAATCTTGCAAACCCCATGATTCCATAGGATGTTGAAAGTGGAATAATAGCACTATAACAATCTAGTGCGGAAATGGCCAGAGATGTAGAGGGAATCCATAACACTCCTCCTGGCAACTTTTGGAGCTTCCCTCAGACTCTCCTGCCATTCTTTGAGAATCAGAGCGTATGGTACAAGGAGTAACATCAGGGTCAAGGATGGCAACCTCAGTTGATTGGATTTTGGAATCCATTGATTTGATTTTGATGATGATTCAGGATTTGTACCACTTATTCTCCAGCCTGAAACCAGTCCATGCCGTTGGGAAGCAGTGTGCAAGGAAACTAGGAATGAATGGGGATTGCACACCCAAATGCTGCATTAGGTTTCTGTGAATTGGAGAATCCTCCTTGAACTTGAAAATGCAGCAATTTAGAAGATGCTGTTCACTATGCTGTTTTATCTCTCCACATTCTTCTCCGGCTCCTGTCTGTATTGAACTGTTAGAATTTTGCACTGTGTGGCTGAATGCCGTAATCATACAGTATGGGACGGATTTTGGAGAATGGCTCTTAAACGTTCCTTTGCACACATTGATTTTCTTTTGACTAAGTGTATGGTTTTCACTTTTGGCCGTTTCTTTGTTGTCCCTGCAAGCGTGTGCCTTTTGATTGATCGTCCAAGACTGCTTTTTCCCCATGTACTAAAGCAAATTACTATTGATGCAATATTCCAGAAACTGCTGTGTTTTGTAAGAGAAAGCAGTTGCACAAATGGCTCCATAGCTTTGCCTTTAGGGTTTGGTTTGCTCAGAGACGATGTTATTTTAAAAAAACAATAGCTGCAGCTTTCTGCTCGTACCTCCGACTGTATCTTTCATTTCAATCCTTTCTGCATATCCTAACGGTTTAGGGTAAAGGGCCATAGTTCATTGTCAGAACACAGGCTTTGCTTGCAGAAAATCCCCCAGGTCCCAGCCCTAACATGTTCATGAAAAGCTGGGAAAGACCCTTCTCAGCATCCCTGTAGAGTCTCTGCCACTCAGTGTGGACAATATCGAAGCTTATGGACTAATATTTGGACCAGTATAAAGTACGATACAGTGTTCTTCTGTTTCTTGAAGCAGTTTTTGTGATTGAAGAACATGCATACAATTGGACGGAGAGGCTGAATGCAAGATGCAGTAAACGAGGAGACTTAAAAGGAAGAACTTATATTCTTAAAAAGAAAGATAAATCCAAGACTTCTTTGGTCACACCTTTGCCTGGGTGCAAATTTCTTAAGGATTAGGACAACGATATATCTCTTTCACTGCCCCAGGTCCCTGAATTGGGATATCTTTTTCTATTTGCAGAATCAGGACATACGTGGGACCTTAAGGATTTTGCTAATGCTTCTTTTTCTAGTGCCCTGACAGGTGCCTCACTTGCCAAGGCAGCACCCAACACCCGAGGTTCCTGGAACAGAGCGTCTTATACAGGTAAGCCAGGGATGAGGAATCCATGGCCATTTCCACACTGGACTGTTATAGCGCTATTATTCCACTTTCCACATCCTATGGAATCCTGGGGTTTGCAGTTTAGGGAGAGGCCTCAAAGGCCATCCTCAAGGGCCCCTCCCTAAACTGCAAACCCAATAATTCCATAGGAGGTTGAAAGTGGAACAATAGCACTGTAACAGACGAGTGCAGAAATGGCTTATGTTACAAAAGAAAATTTCTGCAACTGTATTTGTGTGTCTTCTCCCTGACACTGCTTTTTGCCATATGTGACTATCGTGTCTTACCTAGAATAAATGGTTGCCTTCAAGCTCTATCTCACCTTCCCCAGTTTCTTTTCTTTTCTCTCTCTCTCTCCTTTCTCTTCTTCTCTCTCTCTTGAAAAGAAAGCCCTTTTCTCTCCTAAAACAGACCTACGATGGGTTGGGGAGGGAAGAATTACATTTCAGTCACAAACTGTGCCTCCTGGTTTTACTTTTCCTGCTCCTGACATATTTCTTTTTAATGCAGTTCTAAACAATATATGCTGCAGCCATTGCTCAATCCTCTGTTTTTCCATGCTTTTCATAGGCTGCTCTTACACAGGTGCAGGATCCAGTTTCCTGCTGATGAAGGAAGAGGTCTATCCCACAACCACGATCCTCCCGCCTGTTCTTCTCTGGAGGTGACAACTTCTTTGCACCAGGCAAGCCTTTGCACGTGATACGATGAACAGGTGATAGTCTCTCTCCCATGGAGCTGAAGCCATAAGGACCCCTGCACCTGCTTCCCATAGAAACACTGGCCAAGGCACCGACCCTTCGCTTATCTCCTCCATTCTTGTGACATTCAATAAAAGATACAACTTTGCTATGTGTTGCTTCTTTCTTGCCAGAGTGCAGTAGCAAAGGATCCTTTTCTGTGTGATCTTGTTAGGGGCTGTACGCCTCCCACATCTGATGTGACTTAGTTGATATAAATCATACATTGTTATGGCTGAAAGCCATGCTGGATAAGAGGTGAAATTGGCTGGAAAAACAGGCCAAGAAATTCCTCCAAGCTTTGCTAGCTCATAAGCACATTTTTAGTTTATTTTTGAATCTTCGGTTAGTTTTCCTGCAAGAACCCCGTAAACATGGGTGGAAAGATTCTGCCAGTTACTCCACCTCTTGCAGCTTTCTTAAACAGAAATTATTAATTCCTCAGTTTTACACTGAATTGCAGGTACTGCTTGAGGACCTCAAGGGGTACCCCAGGTTTTGGGGTAACAATCTAGCTTCAGTTTTCCCAAGGATGGGACTTTTTGGTGTTGAGCTGGAAGCTTGAAGGTTCAGGAGCAGTAGCCTCTCTCCTTTTTTTTCACTCAGGTCCCTTTGACAGGCCTGTCAAAGTTTGCATATAAATGGACACTTCTACAAGGACGTTGGAGGTAGTTGGTTGAGGGATGCTTTCAGAAGCCCATCAGTAAGTTCTTATAATATGCCAACACTAAAGGATCCCATTTAAATCAGGAAGCCAAGGAACTTCCGTACTGTTATGATGACTGCTCACGTAGCTGCTTGGTGCAAGTAGTCGACTAGAGATGTTCTTATGCACTGAAAAGTTATGGTCCATGTCTTGCAGGAGATAGCAATCCCTGTTGAATGGAGAAGATAGCTGGGAAAAATGAAAGGTTGCTATCAAGTACAGTGGCATCTTGAAGGAAGATGCAGGTAGCATTGGTCACGAGCAGCTCAAAGTCAAGAAGACAAGAGTGTTGGTCAGGAGGTGGGGAAACGAAACAGGTAGAGAGAGACGCTAAAGCCCAACTGGGACCAGTTTCAAGGTGTCACAGGACTGAAGGCTGCATCAATAGGAGTATAATCTCAAGATCAAGGGAAGTAATAATGCCACTCTGTTCTGCTTCGGTCAGACCTCACCTGGAATCCTGTGGCCATCACAATTCAGGAAGGATATGGACAAGTTGAAAGGTGTCCAGAGAAGGGCGACCAAAATGGTAGAAGGCCTCAAAACCACGAAGCCTTATGAGGAACAGCTTAAGGAGCTGGGGATATTTAGCTTGGAGAAGAGAAGGAAAAGAAGTGGCATGCTAGCCATGTTTAAATATTTGGAGGGATATCATGGTGAAGATGGAGAAAGCTTGTTTTCTGCTCCTCCAGAGAGTAGGACACTATGGAGCAACGGCTTCAAAGTTCAGGAAAAGAGATTTCACCTAAACATCAAGAAGAACTTCCTGACAGCAAGAGCCATTCAACCGTGGACTATTCTGCCTTGGAGTGTGGTGGAGTCTCCTTCTTTGGAGGTTTTTAAACAGAGTCTGGATGGCCATTTGCTGGGGATGCTTTGAGTCGGTTTTTTCTGCATGGCAGGAACTTGATGGCCATTGTGGTCTCTTCCAACTCTGTGATTCTGTGATTCTAAGCCTGAGTCTTGGAGCGTGTCTCTGTGATGGAGGAATGCAGACATTGCTTCCGGCATCTCAACTGCATTTGCTCCTTGCTTTTCCATGGAGGCTGGTTGGTGGCTGAGCAAGACAGCAAAGTTTCAGACGTCTCCAGCTTTTCCGTGTGCTGGGCTGCTCTCCAAACCACCCCGATGCTTGGCTTATCAATTTCTGTTCTCATCTAAAGAGCAGTGTGGCTCCTGGAGAGGAAATCATTTCTCTTGATTTAAGAAACGAGTCATTGACAGAATGGAAATAAATTAGAGGGTTCCATTTATCCTCTTTCTTTCTTGAGGGGGGGAGATGATGATTTCTCATTTCATTTAACTGGGCAGAGTAACTAAACGTACGGGGGGGAGCTGTAATGTTTTCCTAGGGTTTCTAGGGAGTTCTTGGGCACAATGAGATATTGAATAAAACGTCACAATGAAGCTAAGTTATGTGCTGATATTTTTTCCAACTGTGGTTTCAGTGACTCTCTCTTGCAGCATTGTGGCAATTTTCAAGTGGGATCGTAAAGCAATAAACATTTCAGATAGTAGCAGTATCTTTGCTGTGGAATAAAACTAATGCCCGGGAGCCATGCTTTGTCTCTGAAGTGCTTTAAACATTCTGTCTTAGGAGTAATCTCTTTGTATCTCCAGCCATATGTCCTCTGGCTGTGGCATGTTGGATTTCACTTTATTGGAATTAAAATCGCACTCTCTTTGCTTTAAAAGTGGTTCCCTTGTGACTTCCGTTAGGTGAGTGGAAATTGGTGCAAGAGGTTCAAATACTTTTTTTAAATTGTTGTTGTTGTTGTTAAATACCGTATTGCAATGTGTACCAGGTTATAAATTATTGTGTAATTATAAACTGTACAGTAATTTATATAAGCAGTGGCGGAGCTTGGAGTGCATGGAGGGAGGGTGGGCGGAGGGGTGGGGCTTGGCTGTGGCATGTGGGGGCATGGCTACCATACATGGGGCAGGGCTACGGTGCGTGGAGTGGGGTTATGGCATGTGAGGGTGGGGCTACGATGGAGAGGGTGGGACTACAACAGACGGGGCGGGGCTATGACACATGAGGGTGGGGCTATGGTGTGTGGAGGAGGGTAAGCAAGGAGTTGCAGCACCCCCCAAAAATTACCTCCAAGGGTGCATCACCCCCATTGCACCTCTGTCTCTACACAGCTGTATATACCTTGGTGTGACTCATATACCTTCTTACCTTCAGCTCAGGGCACTTTAAACTATGTGCCATGTGTGTCACAGAAACAAAAACTGCAGCTGCAAGAAGCAAATATTGTTAGGCTTGAAATTTGGTATTTGCAACTTACTATAGAACCAATATTTGATCATCATTACGTGTGATATTAATTGGCATTTTAGACACTCAGAGCTCATCAAGCAACCTTGCTTTAGAATGGTTTGTTCTGTTTTGCACAAGCAAAGGACTCTTGAAATGCCGGTGATATCCTTGAGAATGACCTAGGATGTAACAGGGCCATGTAGACTTGGGAAATTAAGAGTCAGATAGAATATAACACGTGTGACTTTGCTGATGCTGATACATGAATCCGTTCTTTCCTGTAACCATTCTTTAACATAAACATAAAAATGGAAGGGAAGCCTGAAAGAATAAATGATCCTTCTGGGGTCCTCACTCTTTGATGATGGCTAGAAGCATCCTGTGGCCAAAGATGCTTGTGTGTGCTAGTGTCTTTCTTGTCATTTTGCTCCATCCCTTTCTTTACCACCTTCCTACTTTAATTTTGGGGGTTCATATCAGCTCCGTGTCCATCTAGGGCCATTTCTGCACTGGACTGTTATAGCGCTATTATTCCACTTGCAACATCCTAGGGAATCCTGGGGTTTGCAGTTTCGGGAGGGGCCACCGGATTCCCTAGGATGTTGCAAGTGGAATAATAGCGCTGTAACAGTCCAGTGCGGAAATGGCCTAGGATACGGTGAGGTGTGATTTGTTTATCCACTCTAACAATATTTTTTTAAAAAAAATATATTGCTGGTATTGGCTTTTTTTTTAATTAAAAACTTTAACATGATATAGCTATATGGCACTTTCATGCTTGGAGAGACGGCGCCACTGAATACCCGTGGGTAGGGAGCAAGTGAGTGGCTTACCGTGGTCACTCGAGGTTGGCCATTGTGTAAAGCAGGATGTTGGTCTAGATCTTGATCTTGTCCAGTGGAGTCTTATGTTTTAAGAGGGGACGAAAGACAGAGAAAGAAAGAAAGAAAGAAAGAAAGAAAGAAAGAAAAAGAAAGAGGAGCAAAAATAGGTGTCTTATTGCACGGTGGAGGCCATTTCTACCCTACACTGTTATAGTGCTATTATTCCACGTTTAACATCCTGTGGAATTCTGGGGTTGGTAGTTTATTGAGGGCAAAGAGCTCCCTGGCTTTGAACTCTTAAATGCCTCTCCCTAAACTGCAAACCCCAGGATTCCATAGGATGTTGAAAGTGGAATAATAGCACTATAACAGTGTAGTGCAGGTAGGCCAGAGTGACCAGCGACTCCCCGAACTGAACAGGTTGCAGAGTCCTGTTTTGGACAACAGAGATGGTTGCATCTAAGGAAGGGCAATTCCTGCTGAACCAAGCTTGCTAACCCAGTTTTTCTCTCTCTCTCTGTGCCACTCAGAAGGCTTCTTGATAGCACGCTTTGCAGCTGTATCCTTCCCTTTGTCAGCTTGCATAATGCCACTTTTCTTCCATTTCTTGGCATATCAGCTGGGAATTTTTTTCTCATTCACTCCCCAAAGCCACATCTGAGGGTATCTGTTGCCTTCCAGCTTTGGTTTTATGTATAAATTCCATGGCTGTTTGTTGTATTAATTGCATAAGGTTGTAAGTCTGTAAAAATGTTTATAATTACTGGGTGCCCATATCAGATTGTAGGAATCAGCAGAACATTTTAACACATGTATAGGACTGAAAAATTAATCAGATTCCTAATTATTTTGCTAGTTAGGTGTCTTTTTTCTTTTTTCTTTTGTATCTCTCACTTATTTCAAAAAAGATTTTGCAATGCACGATACAGCATTTGGTTTTCACTGTCAAAAACACGTTATTTAATATCTTTAATATTTAATAACATTGTCTCCCTTGGTCTGTTTTTCAATGCATATCTGATTTTTTAAAATTGATGTCATCATTGTATCCTTTTTCCCCCTTGGAATCTAGCTGCTAAAAATAAATTTTCTAGTTTTTCTAGTTTTTAATCCTTCTTGGCTTGGGTCTACAGCATAGTATGTGCTGTTAGGTAACTCTCATCCACATTATTTGGGTTGTTAGTAAAGATTGATTGATTTTTTATTATTATTATTATGATAATGTTACTCCTTTAATTTTGTTCATGTGTCATCATTTTTATACTTACTCCTTTGTTTGTATGTTAATTTGAAAGGTCTTTGGTACTTTATTATTATTATTGCAAGCAATGCTAAGTTTCCAGAGTAAAACTGTACAATTATTTTGCAAACCCAATTTTCCGATAGAGGTGCCACTGAGCTTTAACGAAACATAAGATCTTGCATTCAGAAACTGACTCACTTCGGTGACAGAAGGCATCGATATGCTCGCTCATAACTGTTTATTTATCTGTTCGGTACATCAAGTACATAAATGGACATTATGCATTGTTTTCCAAATATGCATCCTCTGCACGTTATCTGTGGACTTGAATAACATTTGATCAGTTCAAGTTTGGGACAAATGAACTGTCAAGTGTTTTGAACTGAATTTAGATACATGGGAATTTTGACTCATTTCTACATGCATGTTTTTCTGTATGGAGTACAGAGAGGTTGTGCCATTTCAATACTGGCTTTCAACATTTTTTGTCAAAACAAATATGGATATATGAGATTAAATCATTAGTAAAAACATTTAAAAAATATGGATAGATGAGGGTGATAAGACTAAATACAATATCTTCTTGAACATACAGGACATTCCAAAATTATACCCCTTAAATCAAATTATGAAAACGGTGACTTTGGAGCTGGAGCAACAGGAATAAATAAAGTCCAATAAAGTTTTGCCTAAATCCTCCTGCTACTGAATCTCTGTAGCAGCTCATAGAAAATAGAAATCTTGAAAGGCCTTGGCAAATTGGATGATTTTTCTGATAAGCTGAATGGAATTGGAAGATAATGGAAGGTGGGCGATGGCAGCTTGGAAGAAGAGAGGAAGTTGGATGTGCGGTGCAATGGAAAGTCACAAAAATTAGCATTGAGTTTCTGCATCGAAGGGCCAGGTGCACTAATGGTTCCTTTACTTAGGAAGGTATATATTGTCTTTCCAAGCTTATAGAGCCCCAGGGCTTTTTTTGCCACTAGCCAATCCCAAAACAAATTGCCAGTATTTAGTGGTGCCACGTTTGAGAATTCCCTTTCCAGTCCTCACTCTCTGGACCCGAGCAGAAGATGGAGATTTGGTGGAGAACCTCTTAAGAGAATTGCAAGGAAGAAGGTGATCCTTTCACTACCATTTAAAAACAAATTATTAAGCATCCAAGGAATTGCATTTAGAAGCAATTGCATGATGTGGCTGCTCTTTCGCTTATTTTTCCTTTCTTTCTTTTCTTGCAAGTAATCATTTTGAAAAGCAAATGTGCTAAAAATCATCTGCCATTGGTTATGTCTGAAGCTGGTTGGCTGTCCTGTGTTCGAGATACATTTGTGACAGGTTGTATAAATTAATGCAGCAAGTGAAAAATATCTTTTGTCGGGGAGGGGGGTATTTTAGCAACTTCCAGGAATGAATCATGTGCAGCCTTATTTTTCTATGCCCAACCAAACAGTGGAGAATGACAGATTCTTTCAATTTAAGATTCTCGCTCTGTGGTGGATAGAGGGGATGTGTTTTTAGTATCGCCTTCCAATCAAAGGACAGCTAGCATGCATCCAAATGAGATTTTTGAGCCTTGAAGGCTTAAGTTGCCCAAGAAGAGATTATGTAAGGCAGGGAACGGGAGGGACGCTGCGTCTCTGGCAAGCTGTCACGTGCCGTGCAAAATCTTTCTAGTGATTGCAGAAAATGTCATCTTAACATCTGTATCTCTCTCCTTTCATTTACTGTCTTCCTGGAGCATCTCTGCTGATCTGTATCTGTTTTAGCAAAAGTTTGCTTTTCATCTCTCTCTCTCATTCCCTGGGGAAAAAAATCCTCCTGTCCATTTCCAGTAAGAATTATTTTTCATTTTTGATCATGGGATTGGAGTTAAAATGAACTATGGCACTGGTTATGCAATGAATTGCTTTCCTTAGGAGGATGTTCCTTGACCCCTACAGTAGCTCATTGAAATGACTGTGGCCATTTCCGCACTAGACTGGTAGAGTGCAGTTATTCCACTTTCAACATCCTATGGAATCCCAGGGTTTGCAGTTTATGGAAAAACTTTTTCCCCAGTGCTCTCCATAATCCATCATTGCAGCTCCCAGTACTGGACTTTCAAAACCGCAAACAGCCCGGAGTCCTAAACCCAACATTCTGTTCATGATATGTCCCCAGTTAAATAAAGGAACCATATTCGGAAACAGAATTTTGTACTTTGTGCATATTAATAATTACACATTTCCTTTGCCAGTACCCTGTTTTGTTTAAGGCTTTTTCACCACTAGCCAGTCAGAAATATTACCCCGTTTTGCTGAAAAGAGGATTACAATATATATATATATATATATATATATATATATATATATTCAGCTGGAAAACAAGTGTACCAAACCAACAAAGCCAGCTAAAATTATTAACCAAGACAATGACACATCAATTGCCCATGGCAACATAAAGTGTTTGGATGATGAAGCAGGGCTTGTCAAGTGAGTTATTATTTAGAGCTTCCTGAATGTTAAGTGCTAAACAGATGAAATCATCTTACATCACTGCAATTTTAATTGCTATAATGACTCCAGCGTTGGACGCTAGTCTGTCTTGGTGTCAACCTTGGTACTTCTATAACCTTTCACCTTTGCACTTTGGGATACGGTAGCTGACTGTCTCTCCCAAGAGAAAACAGGGTTTGCTGTTGCATGCTTTCAAGACGTTTCCAACTTATGGGTGACCCTAAAGCAAACTTATCTAGTCATGTAGGGACGGGATGGGTGGTGGGTGGGGGTAGTTTTTCCCAGGGGGCAATGTTTTTGGGGGTGTCCAGGCCCGTAGCCATGCCCCTGTGCACCCTGACCGAGCCCCGATGCACTGCAGTCATGCCCAGTGGCCCTGCCCCTCGTGCCATAGCCCCACTCCCCTCCCACCCCCCTCCACACACTCCAAGCTCCTCCACTGGACTTATCCCTGGGTGTTCTTGGCAAGATGGTTTCCAAGGGAGTTTGCCTTTGCCTTCCTTTGAGGCTGAGAGAGTGTGACTTGCCCAAGGTCACCCAGTGGGTTTCCATGGCTGACCATGTTCTCCCAGAGTCCTAGTTTAACACTCAGTTGACTACACCACAATGGTTTACTTATCTTGACCAGATTTATTCAGAAGAGGTATGGAAAGCATGATATTCTGCCTTTCCATGGCCATTTCCGCACTAGTCAGTTATCGTGCTGTTGTTCCACATTCAACCTCCAATTGAATCCTGGGACCTTTAGGATTCTTACCCAGATTGCTCCTTGGCCTTAGTAAAAACTACAAAGTGGAATAATAGCATTGTAACAGTGTAGTGCGGAAATGGCCCAAGTCAGGGATGAAGTAGAATTTACTCCCCCATGAGTTTCCAGCTGTTTCATAATAAATGGTGCAACTCATGGTAATGATGAGAAGACGTTACAGTATGTTTTCTTCTTTTCTTGTTGGGCAGGGTAACACTTTTTTGTTACTATATCATGGATATGGAGTACATCACTCTGCTGAGCAAATTTGCAAAATTAGCCATCTCTTAGCTCTGCAGCGGAAAGGTTGGGTGGCACATGGAAGCGCCAGCATCCTATGCTGTTGGTAGAAAAATTATAACAGCCTTTGAGGGTTTAAAATCAGTTATTCAGTCAGCAGCTCCCAATAGTGCCTCTTACAAACTCAAGCCTGAATCCCTTGCTTTTTGGCAGATCCCTTGAATTAGCTGCTGAGTGGTGAGTCAACATGCAAGTAAATTCCAGGGATGCAGTGGGTTTACTCTGCTAGGGACTAGCGGTAGAAATAGGGCAGTGGCAGGATGCAACCTGGCTTGATATACAGAAGCACTTTGTTGCAGGATATTTTTAAACACAGTTCTCCGCTTCACTTTATAAGACATAGCTCTGTCCAACTCTAGAAAATTGATTCTGCTTGCAGGATTTTTTTTTCCTTTGCACCGCTAATGTACTTTAAGTTGAAAGACAGGATGATAGACGGTAGTAATCGTAGTGATGGCCGCCTATTAAAATGGCAGCCCTTTTGTCATTTATCGTGCAATCACCATAGCTTTTACAGGTAATGAAGAGTGCTGTTTTCCATGACCGTCTGCTGCATTCTGAATGAGGAAGCGAGCATTCTGTATTATATTTGGATAAACTATATGACTTCTGTGTTCATCTTTCCCTAGTACTTAATTCCTTTTTTTTTTTTAATACAAGCAATGAAGGCACAATGTTGCAGACAAAGCAAACCCCTGGATTATTTAACTGTAGCCTGCCTTCCACAACCACCGTGAGAATTCCTTGCCAATTTCATTAGTTGTTTAAAATGCAATCGTTTCAATTAAGTGGTAAAATTAGTGCAGATTTCCTCGCTGCTTTTGTAAAAACAATGCTACCAGTGTGTTGCTCGCCCGTTTCATTTCATGCAACACATATACTCTTCCGGACCGCAGCACTCAGACTGATGTGGCAGCGTTAGCATCCGTTCTGCTTTTAAAGAGGAATGGAAAATCAATGTTAAATCAATGAAAAAAATTCAGAAATGGAGTTAGCCTCCTCCCCCTTCTTATGTATTTATGTTTGGACAGCATCTTTGAGAACTCACACTTTCTGCAAGCTGTTTATTAATGATGTTTTAGAGAATGAGGGGTAAGACTCCACTCTCTGGATTTCTGCCAGTTTCCTAGGGGCAGCTTCAGTATCTATTAGTTGACTTATTAGATGCTCTTTATCTCTGGTCTGTCGGAGTTATTTCTTCATCCTCGAATCGTAGCTGGAAGAGACCCCTGAGTGCAACCCCCTGCCCTGCGGGAATACAAAATCAAGGCATTCCCAACAGATGGCCATCCAGCCCCTCTTTAAAAGCCTCCAAAGAAGGAGACTCCACCACATTCTGGGGCAATAGTTTATTCCATGGTTGACCTGCTCTTACCATCATGAAGTTCTTCTTCATGTTTAGGTGGAATCCCTTTTCCTGTAGTTTGAAGCCATTGCTCCTTGTCCTAGTCTCTGGACCAGCAGAAAACAGGCTTGTTCCATCCTCCATATGGCGTCCCTTCAAGTATTTAAACATGGCTATCATGTTACATCTTAACCATCTCTTCCACAGGCTAAATGTACCCATCTCTCTAAGCCTTTCCTCCTATGGCTTCATGGTTTCCAGGCCTTCTACCTTTTTGGTCACCCCTGGACACATCCCAGCTTGTCCGTATCCTGAGATATTAGTCTTAGACGTTGAGTATTCCGGAAACGAAAGGGGATACCAAAGTGCAAAATTTTCCCTTAGTGTTTCCTAGCTACAGGTCTCCAAGATGCAGAATAGAGAAGAAACTAAAAATTAACACATGCATTCTATACCTTAAAGTAAACGAGGGCTGCAATTTTGGCCAGGGTGTATTTCCCTGGACACTCTCATGGGTTCAAGATGCCTTCTGAGAAATCATGAATAGCAACATATAGCATTATCAGCTAAGGTGCAATAAACCATAACTCACTTTCTGTATGGTTTTAACAGCAGTCAGTAGAAGCCAGCAGAATAAACATAATTTATATCCAAAAGACACTCAGGCTTCAACAAATTCCAGGTGGACGTGGTTCTGGGAAGACTCTGAGGAATCCTCCTTGCGCACTCCTGCAGTCTGCAGGTACCACGTAAGCAGTGATTTGTCTGAGATGGAAAATTTTAAATGCACTTCCCCAGCAGGCTTTGGTTTTGCTTAATTAGTCTGTGCTTGGGATGTTTTTCTCTCTAAGCTTCACTGTCATAAACAAACACAGTATACACCTCCCTTTCATTGCATTGCATTGTGCAGAAATTTGGTTCGGTCGGTTATGCTGATCAGCGCAGAGCTGTTGTGTTTTTAACTGTTGCACCATCACAGAAGTAAACAACCCTAGTTGTTAGCGTTCACACGGACTGGGAATTGGAGTCGAGGAATTTAAAGGGATCGGCTGCAGGTATTGGTGTGCCTTCAAGTTAGTTCTTGACTTATGGAGAACCTTTGAACTTTCTTAGGCCAGGAATCCTCAGAGGTGGTTTTGCCAGTTCCTTCCTCTGAAATGCAGCCTACAGAACCTGGCATTCGCTGGCGGTCTCCCATCCAAGTACTAACCAGGGCTGACCCTGCTTAGCTTCCAAGATTGGCTGAGATCTTGTGCTTTTAGGGTATTTACGCCTCCCCAGAACATGATTGTTGTGCAACTGCGTGTTCAGTGTTAGTATCCAGGACTTGGGAAAGAAAGCAATTTCCTTAAGTGTGTGGTATGTGGGTTTAAACATTGCATTGCTAGAATGAGATTCAGCATGAGAATAAATTTGGCATAGTGTAACAATGGGAACAAAATATAATGATTTGGATATTAAGATAATCATTTAATGTGACTGCAGGAATATCTAAAGATGAAACTGTGTCCTAAATATGTTTTACATGTTTTGGCTGTGTTTAAACACATTTTAATAAGTGTGATATTCAATTTCTTTTAAACTTTTGTAAATAAATGTTTTAGCCTTATCTTTTCTAAATTATTGTAAGCTGTCTTTGAGACCCTTTTAGGACCTTTTGTAGCATACCTGCAAAACAGTAAACTATATGGGAACGTAAATAATGCGATGGGGCTTGTTTAGCTAATAACAGCTTTCAGTTCAAGCAAAAGCTGGACCGAGTGTCATCTCTAAAAATGTCAAAAGGTGGATGAACCGAATAGGAGGTATCCGGTGGGAGAAAAGCAAAGGCAAAGCTAGGAGGAAAAGAGAGAGAGGACAAAAGAAAATGGACTACCTGGACAGAATTTTAATAGGCTTAAGTAAAGCAAAATTAGATTTGCCAAAGCCGGAGAAGGAGCTCATGTATTATTAGTCTAAGTGCAAAGTTAGGGACACAATGGGAACAGAGACAAAAGTTAACATACTTAGAAAGTCTCACACTGGCCCATTTTGCTGTTTCATGGTGGAGTTTGGATAGGTAACAAACTTCAGTTGATATTGACCTTCCCAAACATTCAGACCATTTCCGCACTGGACTGTTACAGTGCTATGATTCCACTTTCAACGTCCTATGGAATGCTGGGGTTTGCAGTTTATGAAGGCCCTCTAAATTTCCCTCTCTAAACTGCAAACCCCAGGATTCCACAGGATGTTGAAAGTGGAATCATAGCACTATAACAGTCTAGTATAGAAATGGCCAAAGAACGCAGAGTGGCTCCCATGCTTGAACTCTATTTTTGGAAGCACCTTCTCATTGCTTCCAAAAAGGCAATATAAGCTCTTTTTATTTGTTGGTGTGATGTCCCAGTCCCAGTCCCAGGTGCAGACACAGGCCGTTTCCGCACTAGGCTGTTATAGCACTATGATTCCACTTTCAACATCGTATGGAATCCTGGGGTTTGCAGTTTCGGGAAGGGCCGGCTGGCCCCAGGATTCCATGGGATGTTGCAAGCGGAATCATCACGCTATAACAGCCTAGTGCGGAAATGGCCATAGACAGCATCCTCCTCAACAGCAAAGACACAGACAGCCCTGAACAGGACAATATTTATTGCAATCCAACACAGACAAGAAATGGAGAGATCACAAGGCTCAGAGCACTTTTATAGGGAAGATGCATTAACTAGGCAACTAGCTGGAGGAGGCTGCTGTCCAGTAAATACCGGAGGCAGGGCAGGGAGAAGTCCATTGCAGACAACTGTGTCTGCATTAAGGTTATTAACCAACTAACCCTGTTTGTACTGTAAAATCCTGTTGTCTTCCCTGTTTTCCTCCAAGTGTTTACTCTGCTATCTATTCCCCAACTTGCATATTATCCAACCAGTAATGATAAGTAGTATTTTTATTTTAAAAATCCAAGCTGTTCCATATAGATGGCATCTCTCTCTCTCTCTCTCTCCCATACACACTCTGTTCTCTCCCCTAAGGCTTATTTTTCCAATCAATAGCAATTTCACTCTATTTCTGGCTACCAGACATCCCCATTTGGCAGCAATATTTAAGCACTTCCCATTGGCCCACCCTGTTTGGTACGGAAAGAGCAAATTAGGTCATAAAATGGAAGCCATTTCATCAGCATGGGAAGGAAGAGGTATCCAGCCCGGCTTTTCTTTTAGCAGCCTCCGGATTTTCCATGTAAATCCATGCCACAAATGGTCTACTCTGAATCTCACATGTCCTTCTCAGGCCATTTCCACACTGCACTCTTATAGTCCCATTATTCCACTTTCAACATCCCGTGGAATCCTGGGGTTTGCATTTTAGAGAGGGGCCTAAAGTCCACAAATGTGGAGGGCCAATGGTGCAGGGTAAGTGCAGGTTAAAAACTATATCAAGTAAAAATGCATCAAAACAACTGTTCATCGGTGCCTTCAGGGTATTGCATGCTTTACTGGGATTGCAGAAGAAGCTACTGTACATCCCCTGTTGCATCACGAGATGGTAAGCGTGCACATTGATCGAGATGCAATTGCGTCCAAAATGACAGTATTCCGCGAATATTGTGTGTGATTTTGGCCCCTAATTGCTTCTCTGAGTAGAAACATGGGCAAATGTTAAAAGACTGTTGGTTTTTAATAATAAAAATATTTCTTAACTGAAGTATTCATATTTTTCTTGTTGTTCGCGCACTACATCCTCTCCCCCAAACGCAGGCTTAATAGGATAGTTAACAGGCTAGCGTTATGTGAATTTTATTCTAACCAAGTTTCTATTTCCTTGCAGATTTCTCAGGGGACACAAGTTACTCGTACGTCCATCTGACGCAAGCAACTGTGACAAAAATGAACTCTCTTCTTTGCCAAAAACTAGCAGTATAAGGTCCATCTGACGGATGCCCTGGAGAACTGTTGCTTAAAGTCTGCTTAAAGTAAGTCAAATGCACCCTTAAAGGGAGCTTCTGTCTAAATATTTTGCCCCCTCCCGAAACTGCAAACCCCAGGATTCCAGAGGATGTTGAAAGTGGAATCATCGCGCTATAACAGGCTAGTGCGGAAATGGCCTAGGTGACTATCTTTGCAAAACAAAGTAAGATAAAAAAATTAATCAACATTTGAGAACGATCCTCAGTACATTATAAATGGAGTCATCCTCACAATCTGTTAAGTAAGGTCCATACTAATTCTATGAAACCTTATCCCTTTCAGCATAACTTACAATTAATTAAACAATTGAAGAAACTCCATTATAATCATCTACTGTACAGAAACACTTACGACCTCCCGTTGCTGGGTTTGTATCTGTAACTTAATGTTTCCTCTATTTTCTCACCATTTTTTATATCCTTTACATCGATTATCTGTTTTTTATGACTTAATTTTCTTTCTCTCTCCAAAACAAAATAAGAGCATAAATGCTGCTGTGTTCTAATTGATTTTTTTAAACTCGGCATTTCTTGGTTGGACACGTTTCTTTAAGGCCTTTTGCATTGCTCCTGGAGCACAGAGGGTCTTTCCTATAAAGTCGTTTCTATCTCACTTTCCATCTCTAAATGGTTTAAACAGCTGGATAACAGACATATTATTTTAGTTTGCTCGTGAATGCTGACCTGAGAAAATTAACTTTCCTACAATTAACTACATGATAAGGTAGTGCCAGGCAGTCCAGCAGCGGTAAACAGTCGAGTTCCGGTAAAGGAAGCGATCATATATTTTGTTTTGACAGCATTTTTTAATACCTTTGGCAAATATAGCAATGGAACAAGTCCCCTTGTCACAAATGTCGTGTTCCTCACATGGCTGCAAAAGGTCTGAAATATTTCTGCTGTTGGCAAGCCGGCTAAAAGCAATATGAAAATGGTTGCACAAACACTGCTTGCATTTCTGAGCGGATTAATAGGAACCGAAAGGACTCTTCCAGCTGTACTCCGCTTTGCTTTTCCAGATTTCTTCATTCCTGTTGGCTCTTCCCATTAATTTGGAAGGACGTGTTTTGTGAATTGGTGTTCCTCAGAACTAGGATTACATAGAAAAAGATTTCCGTATGTGGGAATCTGGTTGCTTCACCTCTGCTAAGCTAAACCAGGTGATTTGGAAGTTTGAAAGGACAGGGAGGACCAAATTAGACATGGGAATAGTTGCAAGAATGCAATTAACATGCATGCATTAACATGCATGCATTAACATGCATGCAATTAACATGCATGCATTAACATGCATGGTTGGGTTATATGGCTTGGAATCCTGTTGGTTAGTCCCAGCTAAAGCAGAACCCTTGAATCGATTGCTGAGTGGCAAGTCAACCCATAGGTAAATCCAGTGGACTTAATGCCTGTATTCTAGTTGGGAGAGACCCAGCACGGTCTAGTGGTTTGAGTTCTGGACTACTGATCTTGGAGACCAGAGTTCAATTCCCCACTTGGCCACAGCAACCCACTGGATGACCTTGGGCGCCCCACGCACTCTCAGTCCCAGAAAATCCCATTATAGGGTTGCCGTAAGGTCACCACAAGTCAGAAACGACTTGAAGACATGCAACAGCTCAAGTTGGGACTAGCAATAGGATATAGTTTTATAGAAGCTTTAAATAACATTGGGACCATGGGGGTTGGCGATGGGGTGGACTGAATGTTTATGGTCAATCCTAGTCTTCTGGCTTCTGTTCTAGGAAAAAAACCTGCCCCTCAGAAGCTGCCGCTTGTACGTCAAAGGAAGGCCATTTCCGCACTAAGCAGTTACAGTGCGATTATTCCACTTTCAATGTCCTATGGAATCCTGGGGTTTGCAGTTTAGGGAGGGGCCTTTGAGGAGAGAAGGAAGCAGAGACCTTTGAGGCCCCTCCCGAAACTGCAAACCCCAGGATTCCAGAGGATGTTGCAAGTGGGACCATCGCGCTATAACAGGCTCATGCAGAAATGGCCATAGTTGCATTGACTGTTGTAAACAGGAATCTGGGTTCCAAAATAAACAACTAAAAGAGGAAAGGAGGATGAACCAAAACAGGCCAGAACACAAAAGTATCAAAAAGTGTTGACATTTGAAAGAATATGAAAGTGGAATCATCGCGCTATAACAGGCTCGTGTGGAAATGGCCGCTGAGTTTAGGCAAGAACTGTGGATGGCATTCTCCTTGCAAAAACTAACCATCGGGCACTGGTTAAGTATTATGCTCACTTCTTGCAGCAGATGTTTAAGTTTCATTTTTTTAAAATCCCTAGTAAACATTTGGGAAATATTCTTTGAATTTGAATGTGAATCCCTAGCAAACATTTGGGATATAGCCTTTGAAGATGAAGTTAGCCATATTTCCACAATATGGGGAATTCACAATATGAATTCCTCATATTGTGGAAATATGGCTAACTTCATGCAGATGATTACCTAGCTAAGATTTTGTTACCAGTTATTTCTGAGGTGCCCCAAAAACTCATAATTGTTTGGTGCAAAGGGAAATATAGAAGCAGAAGAGGGAGTCCCTTCTGGAGGATTTTAAACTCTAATCCCATTTCCGCACTAGTCTGTTATAGCGCGATGGTTCCACTTTCAACATCCTCTGGAATCCTGGGGTTTGCCGGCCCCTCCCGAAACAGCAAACCCCAGGATTCCAGAGGATGTTGAAAGTGGAATCATCGTGCTATAACAGGCTAGTGCGGAAATGGCCTAAGACCCTGTTCACAGTTTGCATATAGCTGTCCAACTAGGATTAAATGTGCACCTACCAAGGCAAAGTGTGGATGCAACGTACAGGTAATTGACAAGCACACCTGTCATCTGCAAAGAGATTAATAGGAACTGCAAGATGGTGATTTAAAGAATCAGTTGCAATTTTTATGTAAGAGAATGCCCCAAGAACTGTCTCTTGCCGGTTGGGAAATTGCCTAATCTTTATTTGGAAGATAATCATATGCTGCATTGAACTTCACGAATTGTTTTTTTTAAATGGATTTGTTTTCCTATTTAATTTGGCCATCTTGGTCCTAAGCAACATTTCCCCCCTCCTGTTACTATCTATTGTGATAGGTCTCTGTAAAAAAATCTCTTCCAGCATGTGGAGCTGTGCACAGCGGGAAACCTTTCTGCTTTATGTGGCTACAAATCACAGGAGCCCATAAATCCAGATAAAGAGCATCCGCTCCCCAGCGAGGAGCAGAATAGGTTCTGCTTAGCACCCATGTTCTTAAAGCTGGGACGAGCCATCAACAGCCGTAATCAGACCTCGGAGCTTCAAAATATTTTGAAGAGCAGACGCTTCAAAATGCAGTGAACGCTGTCAGTTTCTCTAGTGGTCACAGGTTCCATTGTTCTTTTGAAATAAAAGGCAGGAAAGCCTTTTGTTTTGAATGTCTCTTTCAGTTTCTTTCCAAGATAACGGTGGCGTTTAGGGTTCTTCAGCTTCGTTCTGTGCCACGTATAATGGCCAGGAAATTGCTTTGTACAATACAAGGTTTGTATTTGTGAGCTGAAAACAACAGTTGCCACCTGTTGGTGAGTAAAGTGGAGACAGTGAACATTTCCGCACGACGCTCTTATAGCGCGATGATTCCACTTTCAACCTCCTATGGAATCCTGGGGTTTGCAGTTCTGGGGGGGCGCTATCCGGCCCCTCCTGGAACTGCAAACCCCAGGATTCCATAGGAGGTTGAAAGTGGAATCATCGCGCTATAAGAGTGCCGTGCGGAAATGGCCAGTAATTCCTCATCTGTCTCAACTAAATTAAATTCTCTGAATTGTCTCTTTAGTTCAGCGGTCAAGACAGTCTAGAAGAGGATCGGGAAACGTGTAGCCATCCATATGTTGCTGAACTGTAATTTCCCAACATTCGTTGCAATTGCTCGTGTTGGGTAGGGATGCTAGTTTAAAGATGCTGAAAGTTGTGGTCCAACAGACCATGGATGGTCACATAAACCATTTCTGCACTGCACTGTTCTAGTGCTATTATTCCCCTTTCAACCTCCTGCAAAAATTCTGGGATTTGTAGTTTCATGAGGAGGCCAAAGAGCTCTCTGGCTGAGGATTCTAAGTGCCCCTCCCTAAGCTGCAAACCCTAGGATTCCATAGGATGTTGAAAGTGGAATAATAGCGCTATAACAGTCTAGTGCGGAAGTGGCCACAGTCTCCCACTCCGCTCTCTGCCAGTCTAGAAGTCAGAGAACACAACTCTTGTATATGTTTCAAAAGTGAAAGAAGAAGTAAGTCATAGGAATCATCTATTTATTGTGAAATATATCAAAATTCCATTTCAAAACCTAGGAGTTCTGTGTGTGCCCATGTGCCATGGGACTGTGGTAAGGAATGTGGCATTTGTTCTTACAGCAGTGAGTTCATAGGGTTGACATTGTGAGGCTCCTCTTAACACAAAAATGGGTTTTTCCCTGAAATCCACCCTTTCCAATAAAGCAGACGGGTAGCTCTTGCTTTCAGACTTTATTATAAATCATACAAGTGTGCTTGCAAAAGGCTGGGGGATGAAGACCCTTTGCACTGAACAAGCATCTTCCTCACTGTGACTTTAATATCACTCCATCATTGCATCTCAAGATGTAGATTTAAATCCACATAAGCCCATGCTAAAATAAATAACTCTTAACGGTGCTGGATTCCTTCTCTCCAAAATAGTCACCAGTCACCAGTTCCTTTCCAGTGTTTTTTCATCCTTGCTGCTGCCTTGATATCATTGTGTGCAGGGAGAAGATATATTTAAAAAGCCAGAGAAGCCTGAAGTATCAAGATCAGAGTAGAGACCCCGTAAATTGTAAATATTTATTCAGGCTACAGATACACACAAAGAGATTGAGAGAGCAAGAGAGAGCTCTGTGGGACTTATTCAGCAAGGACGCGCAATGTACAAAACCAGGCAAATTTGGGAGGTGTTCTGTCAATGTGTCAACATCAACCAGCCGATATTTGCATGTGTATCGACTGCTTGCATTTTAAGTGGCTTCTTGCACATTTAGATCATTAAAAGAAGTACTTCATTGAGAGTAAAGAGGGCACCGAGTATTATTAAGAGGCATTGCCACAAGCGGCAAAAAATGGCAAAGTCATTGCATGATGGTGTAGGTGGTGCTTTTGTTCATCTGGTTGGAACAAACAGTCTGAGTAGAGGGTTTCTGTTCTCACAGTGACTCACAACTTGCCAAGCCCGTTTTTCTGTCGGTTCTAAAATGCTATCTTTAGCACATTTGCAACCAAACCAACATAATGTGGTCCCCATAAGATACAATATTTGCAATATAATGCCCCTTTTAAGCTTATGGTTTAGGGTTAGGGTTACCTTCTAAGCTTATAGTTTAGATCCAGACTGACTGACAGACTGTGTCTCCATATACAAACCTGCCTTAGTTCTTAAGATCCACATTTCCCCACTACATTATTATAGTGCTATTATTCCACTGTCAACATCCTGTGGAATTCTGGGGTTTGTAGTTTACTGAGGCCAAAGAGCTCCCTGGTTGAGCATTCTTCAATACCACTCCCCAAACTGCAAACCCCCAGATTCCATAGGATGTTGAAAGTGGAATAATAGCACTATAACTAGTGCCGAAATGGCCTGAGTTCCTGTCCTTTTGAGGAGAGAAGCTGACGATCCAAGTGGAATAGGAAAGAAGAATTATGCATTGCAGAGAATTATGCATTGTTGCAAGACTAGGAAATTTTTCTGTGCATAGGCCATTTCCACACTACACTGTTATAGTGCTATTATTCCACTTTTGACATCCGTGGGAATTCTGGGCTTTGTAGTTTACTGAGGCCAAAGAGCTCTTTGGCTTGCGAATTCTAAGTGCCCCTCCTTAAACTGCAAACCCCTGGATTCCATAGGATGTGGAAAGTGGAATGATAGCACTATAACTGTGTGGTGCGGACATGGCCATTGTCCTGCTTGTGAACTCCCCATCAGCAACTGGTCCCCCAATGTGTGAACAGAATACTGGCCTAGACATGCCTTCAGTCTCATGCAGCAGAGCTCTTACTGTTTTTTAAAATGGCTGTAATAAAATATGGTGAGGGAGTTTTCTAGGAAGTGTTTCTATGAGATGCTGATGTGTAATGCTGCAAAGTTTTCCGGAGCTTTTTGATTCGTGTCTCCTTGTAGTAAATGGAAGAAACTGATCAAGAAGTGAAATGTTGCATCTAATGAGTCTGTCTCACTATTTAGTGGGTTTGCTCTAGTTGAGCCTAATAATAAGATTCGGGCCCACACATGCAAAAGATGTTCTGTTGTCTTCATAGAAATGAGATGGTTCTCCCATTTCCTCCGCTATGACTGTAGGTTCCATTAGCTGTCTACAGACTAATCCCTCTGCCAATGAGTCACTGTCATATACCGGTAGGATTGTTGCTTTTCTCAGCAACTGGATGGTACAGACAGCTGGCGTTGAGTTGCTGAACACATATTGCATCACTTCAGCTGAGAACAACCCCATCGTTGTGCACAGGAAATAGGATTTCCTCCTTCTTCCAAAAGATCTCCGAATAAAATATGCATAATTGGATATATCCAATATTGCAGCATACCGGCACTATCCTTTTTAATATGATGCCCCCTGCCTTTGGGTTTGTGCTTGCTTAAGTTTTTTAATACAATTCAGCAGGACTGACAGAAGGACAGATACGTGAACTTTCTAAAATCATTTGCTCAGCCATTGGGACAAGGAGGTTGCAAGACTAGGTAGACTGCTGTCTTTATCCAGCTGGGATCGTGTTATATTGCAACTCTGGGAGTTGCATCAATGGGAGTATAGTGTCTAGGTCAAAGAAAGTGATGCTATCACACTATTCTGCTTTGGTCAAGAAACTACCTAGAATCCTGTGTCCAGTTCTGGGCACTGCAATTCAAGAAGGATCTGGACAAGCTGAAAGGCGTCCAGAGGAGAGTGATCAAAAAAGTAGAAGGCCTTATGGTACTTAACCCAAATTTTAGGGCATTTTGGAGGGGATTTTTTTAACCCCCAGGGTTAAAAGAAGAAGAGGTTAGAAGAGGTTCCCTAGCACAGCTCTGTAAAAGTCCAATGATGATGATGATGATGAATCTCCCCAAGAAAAGAACTATCACCACCAGTTGCTTTCGGGGAAGGCTATAAAAGAGCCAGATGAAATGTTGTACCAGTTGTAGGAGTTCTGCTTTGATGTGGAGAGTGGTAGTAAATATCACACTTCCGAGGAAGTGGAAGAAAACTTGGATACCAGTAGAGGCATGGATGAGCCAAATAAAATAATAACAACACAATGAACTCCCCATTTAAACAACCTCTAGGACTGCAAATTTAAGCAATGCTGGAGTGTCACATCCTATACCTAAAATGGTGGCAACATGTGTGCTGATGTACCAAAGCATTTGCCTGCCTGTTACCACCGTTTAATAATATGGCACACAAGTGTTCAGGTTTTTTTCCCATTTGCAAGGGGTCCTGGAATGGAACCCCCCTCCCCAGATACAGGGAGTCCCCTGTAATGTCAAACTGTGAGCAAAGCTTGTTTTAATTTTTTTTTTTTACAAAAAATGCAATTTTTGGCACTTAGATAATAAAAAACGAATACAACTACTACATCTGAAGTGCCAAGAATCGCATGTATGTAGTGTTTTGGGACTGTTCTGAATGTTCCATGTAAATTATCTTTGAACTCCTTGCAACAGCACTCTAAGGTTGTATTTTTAATCCCGGAATAGGGGGCTGACAGTTTTCCTAAAGCCAACTAATGAGTTTGTGGTTGAGGTGAGATTTTAACGCAGGAATTCCTTGGCCGCGTACCCTTTGCCACTATTGTACAAATTATTGGTTTGTGATTTGTCAGTATTCTACAAATGTGGTATATTTTATTATTTTATCAAATAAGCTAGAAGGCTATACAGATACATACCCATGGAAATGCATATAGAACAGGCTGTATAAAAAGCAGAATAGGCTGTCTAAAACCAAGTCCTAGTATGTGTATATTCTAAAATTGATATGTAAGTATGGATTACAGTACCTGCTAAAGATTTTGGCAGCCTGACAATACCGGGCTTCATTTCCTTTCATTTTTGAAGCAGATCTTGCAACTTTGCGGTTAGGGAAGAATTTGAAAACCTTTGAGGAGAGGCGAGGGATGATATCTCACAAACCAAGAAAAAACCCGCAGAGCAGGCCTGTCCTCCGCTGTGGCAGGGCTTCAATCCATCTCATCTCTGTTGCATTGTCACTGTGTTTAAATAAACAAAATGGCATGGTGGAAAGAGACCAAACACATGGTGCAATAAGTGCATTTCCAAACTTTTTTCAGAGTGCTGGTTGCAGTGCTCCTCTTGCTTTTAACTCTCCGTTAGCTTCTCTTGTCACCTTGACCGGCGTCTTTTAATCAGCAGGGCATCTCTCAGCAAACTTAGCAATTCTGGGAATTGAGCTTTGTGGTTTATTTTCCACAAAGGAATTGTGCAGAAGCATTAAAATGAACATGTAGAAGGTTAAAAGGTACGAACTGCGTTCATGATGGTTTCGGTGAATTTTTGTGCTGAATAGCAACCCAATCACCACTGTAGCTATGCAACAAGAGCTTTCAGAAATTATAATCATGACCTTCTATTTTTATTTTTCAGTGCTTAAACTGAAGACATTTGGAAAGGGGACGGAGCATGCCTCGGTCGCTTTGTCTATAGAGTTGCTTTCTTTTCTTCTTTGCAGATGGATGCCTTGTAGCCCGTTGCCAAATCCTGCCACGGCTGCACGTCCAGCAGCGCCTCTACATGATCACATGACTCTTGATATGGACGCGGTCCTGTCAGACTTTGTTCGGTCTACGGGGGCAGAACCGGGTCTGGCAAGAGACTTGCTGGAAGGTAAGAAAGACTCGGAGACCTCTGGAATCATTTTCTTCCTGTCAGACTCTTCTCGTGTGGCAGAAATTTTCAAAACTTTAGCTATGTTAGTTTGTTGCAGCATAAAAAGAAAACCATTGGGAGTTAGCGTTTCCCAGAGTGTTAGCCCTTTAGGGGAAATTCTATGAAAGCTAAAACTGCTAGGAATCAGTCTTTTTATTTTTTTATTTTTAAGCAGAGTTGCAGAAAAACCATGTCCCAATCTCTGTGTGGCTTCCCTGAACTGTGGCTGACTTAGAAAGCAAAACGAGGCAGGTAGTTTCAGGTTAAAAACTTATCAAAAGTTTACTAATGAATTTTTACCATTATATATGCTTTGGAGAGCCTAACTCCTAACATAAAGATTAGGTAAGATAGTAGTTTCATTCTTAACTCACCTGCTGGGACCATCATCACTGGAAGATTTGTTTTATTGAAAAAGGCTTTTGGGTAGAGTTCGCGTCGAGGCTGATTTCATTACCGTTGCTTTGTTGATACAGCTGTTGACTTTTCTTCCATTTGGGTAGGTGAGTTAGCCTTTTTTGATCAGATATCCTTTTAACTGTTGAAATGTCTTAGGCACTTTCCACACGCGGAGGAAAAAATGGGCGAAAACACAGTAGGACAGACTTTACCTGCTGGGTAAGTCTGTCGCCGCATGGAGCAGTGTGTTTTCGCTGCTCCATACTTGTCGGTGTCCTGCAGCGTCCTGCGGTGTCCAAAATGGCGGCTGCTGGCTTGCGGAGGCTCTCCACCAACCGGAGAAGCTCGCCAGCCAGAAAGCCCGCCCCCGGCAGATCTGCAGGGCATGCCCTTGCGTGCATCTGCAAATCTACACCGGGCGCTGCGATGCAGCTGCACGTGGCTGCATGCCCCGTGCCTTTTAAAAAGCACATGATAAGTGGTTTTTAAAAAACATGCAGCGCTGCCACTTCCAGTCGCCCTAGCGCAGATTGGGGTGTGGAATTACACTAAAGTAATCCACCCCAATCCATTTTACGGTGTAGACAACCTCCGTCAGAGGTCGCGCTACACCGTTTTAATACCCCCGTGTGGAAAGGGCCTTAGTGTCTTTTCTCAAATTGTGGTTTTGTTGTGTGGTTTTGCTACAGGCTCAAAGAAAGAGAGAGGCCCAAGTTAACTGAGTAACATTAATAAAGAATTCTGTTGCCAGTTTAGATTAAAGTGTTAAGGTCCATTTCTTGGGTGTTCAGTGCTTCAGTACAATTACGTGGGACAGGATGCCATTTTCGGGAAGGTATTCTCTCCACCGTAACTCCCATGATAGATTCTTTCCATGTTGTATCCACACATAGAAAATGCTAGCATGGTCATGTAACATAGGCCCTTTTCGCACTTTGCCTTCGTCACGGCAGTGGGGAGTGGCACTCACGCGAGCAGCCGTTTGCGCGAGCCACTCACGGCAGCCCTTCTGTCTCCCGCAGTGGCTTGCCGGTTGCACGACCATTGCACTAGCACCCCGCCCCTTCCTTTTGCAGTGCAGCCTGGGAGCTGTAGGCTGCACTAGGGCAGGAAGCGCAACTGGGCCGGCTTGTTTGGCGCACCGAATGTAGGTAAGCGTGCAAGGCCCCCGCGAGCATTGTGCGAGCATTGTGCAATATTTTCGGCTTAGAGCTGAAAATAAAAAAATGTGCGCACGGCCCACTTTAGGCTCGTGAGCATTGCGTGAGTGGGAGTGCATCGTACAGACCGACGCTCCCATTCACGCAATGCTCAAGGGGCCCCTGTGCAAAAAAATCTGCATGCGAAAAGGGCCATAAAAGTGAAGGAGCCTAGCTTACACTGCTTACACTTGTGGTACACCATTGCCAATAAAGTCCTGGAGGGATTATGCTCCAAAATACAGTTTGGAATAAGTTGGTTTGGAATAAGGCTTAGATCCATATTGGGCCAAAAGAGATCTATCTTTGGTAGGCATCTCGTATTCTCAGTCGGTATAATCATTTGGGTTCTGTGAAGGAAATCAGCTCTTTATAGACTTATCGAAAGCATCGCTAGCATTGCAGTGTTGTTGTTTTTTTAAACCAAGAATTGTTTCTTAGTGGTGAAAAGAGCACATTTTCCTGCATCAGCGAGTGATATGCTTGTTCTTTTTTGTGCTAAACCATCTGTATCAGAACTTACCCGGCCACCTGCTACTTGGAATAATTATCACCCACCTCCAGCTTGATGCATTGCTTAATCGAAGTAGGTACAATTTGCCACGCACTTCTGTAAGCCGCAGCAGAGCCAAACGCGCACAGTTGTGCACACTGACTCAGCATTAGTGAAACCTGGCTCAGCCATCTTTGCATTGTCTCCAGTGAGTACACATTCAATATGTACACCTTGTATACTCCACCGATGGCTGAGGTACACTGAAGTAGTAAGTAACAGTAGAATTCGTTTGCTAGTCATTTGGGTGGAGTAAACGTATTTTTTCCTCTTTGGCTGGGAGTACTGCATTTTAAAAATATAGATATTGTTATATTTGGGGAAACCAGATGTTAGGAGACAATAAAAATGTGCAAATTTGTAACAATTTAGCAGTGATGGATCCTTCCAGGGAAGACATAAGGCCTTTCCACACTACATTGGTATAGTGCTATTATTCCACTTTCAACATCCTGTGGGATTCTGGGGTTTGTAGTTTCCTGAGGCCAAAGAGCTCTCTGGCTGAGAATCCTAAAGGCTCCTTCCTAAACTGCAAACCCCAGGATTCCATGGGAGGTTGAAAGTGGAATAATAGCAGTATAACAGTGTCATGCGGAAAGGCCCACAAACAAGACCAACTCATAGTAAGTGGCCACTTGCCAGATCTCAGAAAAGGTCTTAGATGGTTATCTCAGGCTAGAGACATACCCGTTTCGGAAGATAGGGGAAGAACAGTTATGCCACAGTTGCACAGTTGTCTGAGCAATGATACAACTAAATTCTAACTAAAGATAGTCAAGTGAAAGCATAAGTTGAGAGGAGAAAGACCTATGCATTAGATGACCACAAGTCGGATTGTTTCGGGAAGGTCCCTGTAATGCATTTGCACAACTGGAGGTTGTTTGTGCCAAGTAGCGTCGCATGGTGCTTCTCAGGCTACCTGATGTGGGAGGTTGGCAATTATTTCTTCCAGCGTGCCAGGAACAATACCGTATTTATGGCTGTTGGATCATTTCTTTCTTTCCCGGAAACTTGCCAGGAACCAGCAGCCAGTGGCCCAAGGACAGGAATAATTTCTAGGATCCCCATTTTGCGTTGCACTGGGGTAACATACAATCAGCATCATAGCATGGGTGTCACTATATTTCATTGTATGGTTTTTTTTTAAATGTTGCATGCCTCACTGTGATTTTATTTTAAAAAAAGGCTAGAGTGGGTATTGATATCTCAGGTTAAGAGATGGTTCCAGACCTAAATGAAATGAGCATTTCGATCACAGTGGCTAGGGGAAAAAAACAACTTAATGACTGACATCAGGCTGTTTTGGAGAGAATGCCCTTTAAAAGAAACCTTAGCCCCTAAGCAGGTCTTGTGGCTTGCCCCAGTTGCAGACTGTTTTGCAAAGAGGCCGTTCTCGAGCGCATGTTGAAGGAATCAAGCAATTTCTCACTGTCCTCTCCAAGATTGCTAAGCGCTTTCATCCTCCTGGTATAAATGATGTCCCAGTTCAGGAGAATAAAATTAGAGGCATTCTGCTTTGATGAGAACTAATAATCACCATCTGATTTCGGAGCCAAGAATTACTCATATGCCATTTGTCTGGGTGGTTTTGCTGGCAGAGGTAGCTTTCTCTCATGTTAACTCCGAGCATTAATTTGCTGTTCTGCCAATTAACCATCCTACTTTAGTTTTTTGCCTGGGATTTTAGCTGTGTGAAAAAAATCAAACTAGTATTCTTACTGTCGACATTCTTATTATTTGATGCAAAAAGAGGGATGACGTTGCAGTTAGAATGATCCCCTATCAGCAACAGAACTGGGTGCCAAGACGGCCGGCGACTGAGGTTTCAGGATATTTTTTTTTAACCAACTCATTTCTTATTGTGGAAAACAATGAAGAATGATCCCTACTTATTCTTCCTTTCTAGCTTCTCTGTGTCACTGCTGATAGGTAGCAGAAATGAACTCTTGAAAAGTTTCCGCAGGAAATGTGGCGAGAAGCGGAGGAACTCACCGATCGGTGCACACAAATAATTTTTATTTTAAGTTTCTTTCCCCCAGCCACCCGCCCACCCTCACCAGGGATCGCAAAGTCACAAAGATGGGAAATCTACAGGCTCATAAACCCCTGGGTCACACAATCAAGAGAACCCCTTCTCTTTGCTAGGGATGAAAGGGTTTCAAAGGAAGACCCTCCCTCCTCCTCCTCCTGTTCTGGTTAGTCTTGGAGAACTGTGTCTTTCTTGCAGAGAAAGCAGAGGACTACAGAGCACTTCAAGTGTTTGTTTTCTCTTTCCAAACTGCTACCATCTAGGTGGAGAAGATTTCCTCCACTTTTGTCACCAGAGGAGAAAGGGGATCTTCAGAGAACTTTGGTTGCTATACTTTTTTCCAGTGTTCGGAAACCCCAAACTAGATGGTTTTGCAATATAAAGGACACGCTAGGCAATGATGCTCACAGCTGGTCAAGGATTGCCAGAACGGTCAGGGTTGCGGAAGCTTCCAAGCCTGTTCAATGGACATCAGCCAGACTGTCCCCAGCGAAAATCCCACTGAAGGGAAGAGGGACTTCCCTCTTCCAGGCCCTTTCCGCACCAGACTGTTATAGTGCTATTATTCCACTTTCAACATCTATGCAATCCTGGGGTTTGCCATTTAGGGAGGAGCCTTTGGGGCCCCTCCCTAAATTGCAAACCCCAGGATTTCATAGGATGTTGAAAGTGGAATAGTAGCACTATAGCACTCTAGTGCGGAAAAGGGCCCCAGTGTCCAGTGTCATCTGAAAGTGCAAATGGTGCCAGGTTGAATGCTAGAAAGCTGCACATAACAACAACAACAACAAGAATAATAATAATAATAATAATAATAATATAATATTTATTTATTTCTATCCCTCCTCTCCCCATGGATCGATGCGGCAAACAACAATAATACATTAATTACATTAAAAAACATTAAAAAACATACCCAATCCTCCCCACCCACCAACCCACCTAAAACCAACCCCTTAAAAAAAAAACATAGTGGTGTGCTCCAGAATGTTTTGCATTCTCAGGGTGTATCAGGGATAGGCAAAGTGTAGTCCTTCTTGACCTGCAACTTTCAGCGTTCCTCACCACTGGCTAGGCTGCTTGGGGTCCAACAATACCCACAGGGACAAGTAATTCCTGCCCCTGAGCTATATTAATAAAAGGAACATTTTCAAATCTACAGGTTTATTCAGGAATGGGCAAATTTTTGCTGCCTGTAGGTTGGATACTGGCCAACACTATACACACATAGATTGAAAATTTAGCAACCACATAACTGTCTGAGGAATATACTCTAGTTACTTACTAGTCCAATAGTCCGATATGTCTTTGTGGAAGAAAGATCCAGTTCTCAAAGCTGTGCAGAGTTCTAATTCTGTTTGTATTTTGTTCTGTTGTTCTGTCTCATCACCCAGCTTCTAGTATGTAAAATTTGCCCCAGAAATGCTCTTTATTAATTTTATGAATTAGAGTTTATTTGAACTAGATTGCAAAACCCTGTTGATCGATTGGGCTTGCTTGTTGCATGCTGCACAGAACAGCTGCTTTTAATACTCTCATCCCCTTCTTTTTAATCATTTGATAACGGACGTTTAACTGCACCACTTTTATTTGCGCCTTTGCTAATTAAAGTGCAGAAGCCCTTCCGCCATTGTGTTCTGCCCTCGTGACGGGATGGGTTGCGTTACGTTCAAAATAGATCTGGTCAAAACATTTTGGAGAACAGAACGCTGATTTCAATGGGAACAACTAAGAGGATGATTTTATAATTAGCACTTGACTGTTGCCTTTTTGCAAGCAGTACTTGGAGAACAATAATGGGCTACTGTGTTTGCATATTTAAAGTTTAACTTGAACATACAATTTAGCCTTTTTTGCCTCAGAATAAAACAGTCTGAAGGCAATAAACCCTCTAAATCAATTAAAACTAAGAGCAAAGTATTTAAATTGATGAATGAAATTAAATGTAAATATTCAATATTCCAAATTATATCATGCCCTCTTTGTTCTTTTTCCACATTTTTGGAAGGCATTTAACTTCCGTCAATACCTGTAGCAGAAATGCATTTTTCTGAAATTAATCCTTTTACATTATTTCATTGGGACCCCGATCAATTGATCCCTCGGAGGTTGCCAACGGACTGTTTTTTATTTGATCATGCTCAGGTATTTTATGAAACCATGACTTCCATGCACTTAACCTTGATTAGATGGCACCCTGTGTATTTGTCTCTTTAAATGAATCATAACAAAATGGAATATCTCATAGTAAAGGTAGAATTGGCTCCTTGACAACATTGATCTATCAGCCGTTTAAATGTGTGGCCAATGAACCAACCCTCATTGTAGAACTTTTGCCATTGACATTTCAAGCAAAATTGGTGTTCCCATGGCACTCCAAAGGAACCGTTCAATCAGGGGTTTTATTATTTTGCCAAATTTCTTCCTCAACAGGAAGAAGTATTGGCTGGATCTCCTGTAAGAAGGGACTGTCTTTGTGATGCAGTGACAATGTGATTAACTAAGGCCCTTGCCATACAATGCCCCAAAAGAGCATTGTCCTGGTGGATTCCCAGCATTGCAATTGCCAGAATGAGATCGGGGCCTGAATGCTCCCACCGTACCTGGTCGGCTGTCGGCGGATGGATAGTGCCAGGCACACTGTTCTTCCTTTTGCAATACAGCATCAATGGCAAGTCTCTTTTCCTGTGCTGTGTTGTGGAAGGAAGTGCTGTTTGGCCCTTATGCATGCCTGCAGCTGATGGGATCATGGTGGGAAAGGGGGGCATTACCAGATTTTTTCCATTAATGAAAAAGGGTGGATTTGCAATGGATGGGGATGCAACAGTAGTGGGTGAGCGACAATGGCATGAGATGTCATGCGTCCTGGACCGGGAGAAACGCATTGCCGTGCCAGGATGATAACGTTGTGCGGTAAGGGCCTTACCCAGGACAATGATCTCCCATTGTTTCACACAAATTCACCAAATGTTGCACGTGGAAGCTGATAACCCTTCACATCTTCTCTCTGCTTTTAGGCAAAAACTGGGATCTGACTGCTGCTCTCAGCGACTATGAGCAGCTCAGACAGGTTCATACAGCCAACCTACCCCAAGTATTCAATGAAGGAAAGTATCCCAAGCAGCAGCAAGAAAGAGAGGCTTCCCAACAGGTGAACAAGAACGAGCGGCCATCTCTCCAAAGACAGGATGACATTGCTCAAGGTAAAGCGCTTCCTGTTTAGTTTGCAAACAGGCCGAAATGCATTGGGCTTTTTAAAGAATAAACTTGGACCATCTATAAGCATGTGGAGCCTGGTTTCCTTCTTTCTGTAGACCGTTGCCATTTCCACACTAGACTGTTATAACGGTATTATTCCACTTTCAACATCCTATGGAACCCTGGGGTTTGCAGTTTAGGGAGAGGCTTTTGAGGATTCCCAACAAGTGAACAAGAGTGAGCAGCCGTCTGTCCAAAGACAGGATGACATTCCTCAAAAGGCCCCTCCCTAAACTGCAAACCCCAGGATTCCATAGGATGTTGAAAGTGGTATAATAGCACTATAACCATCTAGTGTGGAAATGGCCTGTATTGGTGCCATAAGCAGACACAGCCCTACCTGCGTTTACGGTGCATTTTTTGCAAGCCTTGTTTCTGTAGATGTCAGCCTTGCCCCTCCCCCCCCCAAAAAAAAGAAAAGAAAAGCCAGAACCTGTCTTTAGATCCGAGTTTCATGGTTGCTTCTCTCTCATCTGTTTGGAGATTAAAGCCAACCTTGGTAGGCTTGATGTTTGATGTTGCCTTATGCTGCCAGGGGGCAGATCTGTGATGAATTTTATTTGATCGGTTAAGAAAGCTGGCAAGGGAAGCCTGAATAATTATTAAAGATATTTTGTGATCTACAGCTACCCAAGAAAATTGTAGTAACTCTCCAAAGCTGTTCCTCTAAAGAACACTTATTTTGCTATGTTACATTAAAATAGCAACCTAGCAACATTCCAAGGGATGGGGATATAGGGAGAGCTTCCCAGGGTTTCCAGTCCTAAACTTGGGTGGGGAGGCATCTCTTTTTAGCACCTAGTAAAAGCAGGAAAACATGCAAAAGAAATCTACGCATGTTTGCTAGATTTGTATAATAGATACACATCACCAAATTCAAGCATACACAACTCTGCTTAAAATTGTACCATTCCACATTTCACGGACCTATCACATATATCATTTTTCCTTTGATTTAGTAACTTCTTGGCTTTGTTTACTCTCTCCACACTCAGATAGCAAGGACCAGGTTAAGAGAGAGGTGAAATCCTCTGATTTTTAGCCAGGCTATTTAGCTTGATGCTTTGCAAGGGAGAATAGAACTTAGCGTGGCATTCTGTATTCTTCCTCACACCTTTGCAAAGTAGGGGAATCTTGTATGCAAGATCCTCTTAAGAGTGCCTTTTGCATATTTATGATTGGTCTTTTAAGAGGAATATTGGGCAAATTTGCATTCTTTCAAGAGATTCATCCCCAAAGCCACTCTGATTTGCTGTTTTGGAAATGCATATCAGTACCATAGTTTTGTTACCACAGCTCCTGGTTTTCCTGTCCTATTTATACTTGACAGCAGTCGTGGAATATGGAATGTACTCTTGAGTATGCAGGAAGTGATGCTCTTTCTTAAACTTAAAGCCCAAGGGACCTAATTTTTCTTAGGCTGGAAGCAGGAATGTGCAATGGATGGGTGAAGAGGTCATTCTCTTCACTTCAGAAAAGCAGCTTGAGAACAGCCCTGGAAGATTTCCAGTCCTAAATAAACTTCAAGGAAACAAGCCCCTACTGCAGAGCTTTCCAAACTTTTTTATGCTGGTGACACACTTTTTTTAGACATGGGTCGTTTCGCGACACAGAAATTCAGTTTTACTAGCAAACAGGAGGTTAAACTAACCCCTGATAAGAGATACAGACACATACGTAGATTGTATGGGGACACAACATATCTCATGGAAACCTTTCGTATATTTTTAAAAATATGTGATTTATAAATAATAACATACACTTCCAAGAATGTAGGCGACACACCTACACACTTCAGGCGACACACTCACGTGCCACGGCACACCGTTTGGAAAGCCCTGCTCTACCGAGATTTTCCTTCTGAGTAAACATGTTTGAAGATTGCATGGTTAAGTTTTATTTTGTCCGTTTTGCTTTCTTTCGCTGCTCCACAGAGAAGAGGCTGTCGAGAGGCATTTCTCATGCCAGCTCAGCAATAGTTTCCCTCGCTCGATCCCACGTGGCCAACGAATGCAACAATGAACACTTCCCTCTGGAAATGCCCATCTACACATTCCAGCTCCCCGACCTTAGTGTTTACAGTGAAGACTTTAGGAGCTTCATTGAAAGAGACTTGATTGAGCAGGCAACCATGATTGCTCTGGAACAAGCTGGTGAGTAAGTACTGAAGATGCAAGCTTTGGGGTGGGTTTGGTACTAGGGTTGCATTGGCCTCCTCTTGCAGCAGGGTGCTAACCTCAGAAACAAATGTGTTTTGAATACTCTGTAAAGATTTTATCTTTTTTTTTCTGTCTGTGGAAGAATATAACAGAGCTGGAAGAGTACGAAAAAACCCACAACCGTAATGATCAAGAGCAGTTTCATCTCTTTAAAAGCCAAAGTGATTTTAATCAGCAGGAGGGGGAGCAACACGTGTGATAATGATTCATAAATTATGAAAGTGCTAAGATGATGCAGAGGGGAAAAAAAGTCTTTCTCTTTCCATATCTTTGTCACAATGCAAGATGTTACTCAGCGGATCTTAATGGAAGCAGAGGGCGAAGAATCTCTTCTGCACGTGGCAATAAGCGCAGGGTAACTGTGTGTCAGGCTGGCAAAAGTGGATCATCACTGTTAACTGGCATTTTGCCCTGCCTTCCCCATGAAGACATTACAATGTTATGCATAGAGTAATAGAATCCTAGGGCTGGAAGAGACCAAAGGGCCCTGGAGACCAACCTCCTGCCATGCAAGATACTCTTGCATCTTAAATGGCCATTTTTGGCATTGCATTTATTTTTTTATTTATTTTATTTTTTTATTTATTTGTATCCCGCCTCTCCATATGGATCGAGGCGGTGAACAACTTACAAATAGCATGTATTTCGAAACAGTTCTGTACATGCCCCCAACAAGCTGGGTACTCATTTACCGACCTGCGAAAGGATGGAAGGCTGAGTCAACCTTGGAGCCAGGCAGGATCGAACTCACAACCTTGTGGCTTGCAGTACTGGCATTTTAACCACTGCGCCACCAGGGCATTTCTCATAGAATCGTAGAGTTGGAAGAGCCACTGAGTCCAACTGCCATGCAAGAACAAGCCATCAAATCACTCCCAACCAATGGCCATCCAGCCTCTGTTTAAAAAGCTCTGAAGAAGGAAACTCCAGCGTATTCCACTGTCAAAGTGCTCTTTCCACCAAGAAATTATACTGATACTGACAAAGAGGAAGGTCTTCAGCCCTTTACTAAAAGGGGTGAGATTCTCCTCCAGCCGGAGGTCCAAAGGATTCAGGCTGGTTCGTGATAGATCTTTCATTCAGTCACTATTTGACAAGATAGCTGAATGGAACTGTATTTGCTGGCAGTTCATGTTCCGTAAATAACATATCACAAGCATCTCAAATGCTAGGAACTAATACTGAATGACCATTCCCTCTATGTGCTGGTTATGAGCCTTACTGGCATCTGGCGACAACTTTTGGAAATAAATTCTCAACCGGAAGGCTCCTGGTCTGTACAGAAAGAAATTTTTTATGTTTTTAGGAGTGTTTGCAACACTTGACTGTGGCAGAATATCTAAATAATTTAATTAGATGGAATAAGAGATTAAAAGGCTTTTATGCAATGCTCTCATTTAGACGTTTGCAGATGTCCCTGTGTTGTTCTTCTACCTCCCCAGAATCTCAACGTGCTACTGCCTTGGGCACGGTTGGTAACACCTCTGCCTGCTCAGTTTCTACCAGTCTAGGAATAGTTTTTACGTGTGGGGAAGACTGGTTATGAAAAGACCAGCCTAGGAGAGCTTCCAGCAGATTGAAATATTGAGAGCAGGCTGGATTCCAGCACAGTTATTGACTTTCTGCAACCCTGTTGTTATCTAGCTAAGGTTACAATAAGTTCTGGACAAGGTAGTTGGGTTTTCCTTAAAAAATGAACTCTAAATATATTGCCATTTGAGATATATGTGCACAATGGTAACTTGTTGGTGATCCATTTCTACCTGTCCAGAAGAACCACTTGCACTTTGTCCCTCGTCCTCCAACGAAATATTAAAATGTCATTCAAGAAAATGCTTACACCATACCAAGAGCCATCCAGAAATCAAGAAAAGAGTGGTTGTGAAGCCTGCTGGAATACATGACTATCAACCATATTCAAATATGAACCATATTTGAATATGAATATTGAACCGTATTCAACCATATTCAAGAAATTCCTGGCATTCCACTTACATGGTGTTGTGTGTACAAGCCACTGAAGGTCTTGAATTAAACATACCTTTGCCACATTTCCACCTGTAATCTAATACTTAAGGACTAGGAGCTATTTAACATTTTTAAATAAAATGTTCTTTAAAAAAAAAACACAAACACAGCCCACATAGAAGAGGTATGTATTTATGGGTCGAGCTCTAGATGTTCTCACCCAGGCACAGACAGGACTTCTAAGCACCTCACTTCCTTGCAGGAGTTATCTCGAATTGTGTGAGTGATGGAGGTGACAACCTGGTAATTACGTGTAGTTGGATGGAAACCTCTGTTTCCCAGTTCTTATTGACTGTGTTCTGGTGCAGAGGCAAGCCTAAAGAGACCTAATGTGATGTTGAGGCAACGTGGAACCAGGAGGAATATTTCATTTGGGACAACTGCAGCTACGGTTGGAAAATGGAATGCCTCCACCCCTGCCTCCCGCAGTCCAATGGCAATTTTGATTATCATACATTTTACCTAGGAATAGTAGGGCCTTTCCACACTACACAGTTATAGTGCTATTATTCCACTTTCAACCTCCTGTGGAATTCTGGGCATCGTGGTTTCCTGAAGCCAAAGAGCTCTCTGGCTGAGAATTCTAAATGCCCCTCCCTAAACTACAAACCCCAAGATTCCATAGGATGTTGAAAGGGGAACAATAGCACTATAACAGTGTAGTGCGGAAAGACCCTTTGTCTTGTTGAGTTTGCGTTTAATTCAGGAATACCAGTGTTATTGAATATGATGAGTGGATTTTTGCTGAATGAATCATCGATGCTGACTTCCAAGAAATTGTTACTGTTGTTCAGCCGATCTCTTCATAAATCAGTATCGTTGAGGCTGTCGTACTTTGTCCACGTCATGAGAAGACATGACTCACAAGACCCAAGACTGATGAAATTTCTGCTCATGTTGCCATCATAATGCTTTAGTGGTTCAGAAGTTCTTGAAGCTGATCCAAGATACAAATCTGTCCGCTTAGAATCTCATAAATTTCCGCTATCTTAGAATTCTCCTCTTCTTCATCTCCTTCTGATTAATATTTTATTTAATCTCTATCCCATCCCTTTCCTCTTCACCTTGGACTTCATGGGGGGCTTCTCCTGTATTCGTTTGATCTCCTTAACCTTTGCTTTTGCCCCACTTTACTGTAAGATTCTCCATTCCTTCTGAGATTTGATGATGTAACTGATTATATTTCCTTGAAAGAACTGCTGTTGTTCATTGTTATATTCCCACATTTTTATATTCTCCCAAATGTATGTTTTAGTTTAACGTCTTGTATCACAGAAAGATATCTTTGGGCAAAAATTGACTTCTACAGGGATCTGAAATGTTCACAGGTTTAACCATGATGGCATATTTTTATGTTGTCTGTGGCTTTTGCCCAATTTTTTGCACAAAACAACCATAACCCATGAAAGATGTGGTTTTCCTAAGCACCGTTGCCTTCAGCAGAAATGATATAGCTTTTCTTTTTGAGATCTGTATGGTCTCAGAGGGGTTGAGTCCAGCTCAAAAAAGACCACAAGGGCCATTGAGCCCAACCTCTGGCCATGCAGGAATACAAAATCAAAACATTCCTGAGAGATTGGTTTTAAGGCAATTCTTTGTTTTTGTCTTTTAGGTCGTCTTAACTGGTGGTCCACCGTATGCACGAGTTGCAAACGGCTACTTCCGTTGGCAACGACGGGTGATGGGAACTGTCTGTTACATGCGGCTTCCCTAGGTAGGCCTTCTGAGATAGCAATACTAATGAAAGGGTTAACATATAAAAGTTGTTGCTTAAGTAGAAACATAGGCCCTTTTTGCACGGGCTTTCTGTCGTGCGACAGCCCCGTGAGCCTCGCGGGAGTGGGAGCGTCGCTCTGCATGACGCACTCCCACTTCCGCTGTGCTCACGGGGTTGCAGCGGCGCGAGCGCAGTTTTTTTGATTTTCGCCTCAAAGTGAAAATCACCCGTGCTCGCGCAACGCTCCTAGCGCCCACACGCACTTACCTCCTGTGCGGAGTGTCGGGGAGGCGGCTGGGTCGCGCTTCCTTCCCTCCGCCCCTGCGGAAGGAAGGGGTGGGGCGGGGCACTAGCGCGACGGACGCAACAGCCTCTTGCTTCGTGCGAGCGGGGGGAGGGGACGGACGCAACAGCCTCCTGCTTCGCGCGAGCGGGGGGGGATGGACATGACAGCCTTCTGCTTCGCGCGAGCAGGAGGGATGGACGCGACAGCCTCCTGCTTCGCACGAGCAGGGGGGGACGGACGCGACAGCCTCCTGCTTCGCACGAGCGGGGGGCGGTTCGCGCAAGAAGGCTCCTCCGGGAGGCTGCCGCTTCCCCCGTCGTTCCTTCACCTGCGGAAGGAACGAGGGGGAAACGGCAGCCTCCCGGAGGAGGCTTCTCACGCGAGTCGCCCTCCCCGCTCGCGCGAGAAGCCTCAATGCGAAAAGGGCCATAGATGAAAAATAAGCTAAGCAGATGTATCTCTATCTTATCAGGCTCAGGTATGCGGCTTTGTTATGCTTGATACATGGGAAATTTGGGAGTCAACACGACCTGGGGAGAATCATCTTGAAACTGTTGAAACTGTAAACTGGCTCTTGAAAAGTATAAATACCTGTCCAAATGTGGATTTGGGGTTCTCAGTCTTTTGGAAGCTCATTTCCACTGAGACCCTGTGCAGTAAAAATAAACTTCTTGCTTTCTTAATCTGGTGGTCTCTGTTCCTTGCCGGGCTACTTCACTAACACAACTATCTATTTCTACTTTGCATATTTAGGATTCAGATATTGTCTTCTAGCTATTTTATAAAGGTCTTCGATTCCAGAGGATGTTCCTCCGTCTCTTGTGGGAGACACCAGGCCCTTAGGTTCTTGGCTCATTATGTCTGGAAACCTCTGACGAGCTCCTAGTGATCATTAGCAGTTCAAAGCTCGCCAGCAGAACTCCAAATTTCTAAGGCTAAAATCGAGCATTTGCTTCCTTCTAGCAAAGCTGGAGTCAAAGTATTGTGTGCCAGAGCACTCAAGTCTTTGGTTATTTTTAAAGAGGGCCTCTTAAACTTCCTTTGAATTCAGTATTGCTCCTCATTAACCTATTTTCTTGGCCACATTTCTTTGAAAAGCTTTGTGGTAGCATAAGGAAGCTAAGCAGCAATTAGAAAAATGAGGCTAAGGATTTATAGCACAAACATTTTCAGTTCCTCATCATACACCTTTATGCTGTTTTTTTTTGGTCTGTTTGATCTGCAATGTTTGCTATGTTTTCTTCTGCCTTTAGGAATGTGGGGGTTTCACGACCGGGACCTTGTGTTACGGAAAGCCCTCTACACCATGATGAGAAGTGGTGCTGAAAGAGAAGCATTGAAGAGAAGATGGAGGTGGCAACAGACGCAGCAGAATAAGGAGGTCTGTGTAGCGCAAAGAGAGAAGTCACTTAAGGATTGTTGGGAATTGAGAGATTTTTAGTAATAAGTCTCCCAGTCAGCAGGGTATTTTGTAATGCACAGACAGAAGCTGAAAAAATCACCAGTCATCTCCACCCCAGACACACTTAATCTAGCCCAAAATAAACACAAACAGTTTGGTTAAAAATATGTAAAAGTTTACTCACAAAATCTTGTGCATAGTCTACACAGGTTCAATTCTTGAAGAAAGTAAGACAAAAATAAGAACTCACATGCTTACAAGAAAGCATGCTTGCTGGGGGATCAAAGACCACATGCTTGCAGGGAAGCGGAAGAACAAAAGGGGAAGAGGAAGAGAATATGCCAGGGGAAGTGGGTGTTGGCCAAACAACAGGAAGCTTACTCTAGGCAGTCCCCTCTATGCCTACAATAGACATGCAAACTAACTAGCCAGTTAAGCCAGCATGCAAAGGTTGCCACTCCCAACAAGGATCAGTTTATAATTTGTTTGCAATGGCATCATGAAATTTTTTAGATGTGCCAAGGGACTCTTACCTGGCATGCTCGAAAGAATAGGGAGTGAAGAATGCCTGAGTAGACTTTTCTCATAGTCCAGGTTAGTCTCATCAGCCCCCATATGTCTGGGAGATGAACTGTGATTTCCAGATCAGGCCAAATTCTGGGATTTTTCATAGAAACAGGGAGCTGGAAGAGACCAGAGGGTTCTCCCAGTGCAACCCAATTTTGCCATGCAGGAAGACTCCATCAATGTACTCTCTTTGCCAGATGGTTTAAATATAGCAGATTATTAGCTCCTGGATCAAATCTCGCCCTCTAGAAATGGGAATTTCTTTTATCTTTCAGGCAAACTCCATAAGATGTTGCTTGATAGTGACTTCACTCTCTGGTCAAAATGAATAAAGTCGTTCCTACACTGATGAATCGTAGCTCTTCAGGATTCAGAAAGGGGTCTTTCTCAACCCTACTTAGAGGTGCTGGGTGGGAAATGGAGGTACTCTAGAATCATAGACTGAAAGAGTTGGAAGAGGTTCCAAGGAGCTGTCCAGTCCAACCCGCTTCTGTCATGTAGGAATACACAGTCAAGGCACTCCCAACAGATGGCCATCCAGCTTTTGTTCAAACACCTCCAAAGAAAGAGACTCCATCACACTCCATTGAGGCAGCAGCAGATCCCACTGTCAAGCTGCTCTTACTTTTGGGAAGTTCTTCCTGACCTTTAGGTGGACTCTCTTTTCCTGCAGTTGGAAGCCATTGCTCTGTGTCCTAGGCCATTTCCGCACGAGGCTGTTATAGTGCTATTATTCCACTTTCAACATCCTATGGAATCCTGGGGTTTGCAGTTTAAGGAGGGTCCTCAAAGCTGTTCGAGTTTTGAGGTCTACCATTAAAGCAGTTTGAGTTTTAGTACAGCTTGCAGGTTAGCTTAATTTATATTTGAGAAGGCAACATGATGAATAAGCTGAGGCAGCCGATGCACTCAGGTTTTAAAGAATGACTTTGGGAATGTGGAAATGTGACTCGAGAGGTCTCTTGCAGTGAGGGTATAAATCAAAGTGTACCTCCGCTTTGTGGTATGAATTATGTTTTTCTTCTTGTTTCTCAAATGGAGTTTTCTTGTCTCCTAGTCAGGGCTGGTTTATACCGAAGAAGAATGGGAGCGGGAATGGAACGAACTGCTCAAGTTGGCTTCCAGCGAGCCGCGCACTCATTTCAGCAAAAATGGAGGCACCGGTGGAGGGTGAGCGGCTGGCCTTGTCCTTTTTCTCCTTTAGTGACCCACTTATAGTTTAAGATGGAAAATAAATTTTCTGCTACACAAAGTCCTGCATACAGAAATTTGTCTGGAATAAAAAAAAGTGTTGTAGCTTGGGATTGCTAAGCCTGGTCTAACGGATTGAAAAGACCTCAATGCTGCAGCTATTTCTCGTTAGACCTCTTCCTGGAAGAAGAAAGGCTGTGGAATTTGTAGTTCTGAAAAATGACAGGTAAAGGATTTAAAATTGAAAAGTAATAGGGAAACATTTTCTCCCTCCTAGTTATGTATTAATTTTGGGTCATCAGTTTAGGTTCAGGACACACAGGCCATTTCCGCACTAGACTGTTATAGTGCTGTTATTCCACTTTCAACATTCTATGGTATCCTGGGGTTTGCAGTTTAGGGAGGGACCTTTGAGGATGGCCTTTGAGATCCCTCCCTAAACTGCAAACCCCAGGATTCCATAGGATGTTGGAAGTGGAGTAATAGCACTATAACAGTCTAGTGCGGAAATGCCCACAATGTGTAGTTAGTTAATGGAGGTGTGGTGATGGCTATGATGATTCTGCCCTACATAGCTTAGAGACCCTTCTAAGAAACTTTAAAAGATTCCAGAGAATTTTTTTTAAAATTGAGGGTCCCTTGATGAGGTCCTCCTATACTTCTGAGGGTCAAATGCTGAACACCAGAAAAAGGGATTGGGGAGGAGAGAGCACCCTTTTCATATCTCGGCGGTGAACTTCCAAGAGCTACTAGTTGGCCACCGATGGAAGTCTAATGCTGGTCTAGACGCAGCGTTGGTGGTGATATTTTCTCATTCTCTGGTGCATCAAAAGTGAGCTGCGGTCTGTTAACAAGTACACAGATGACTCACGCCCTGAAAACACACTGTGTGCACTTTCTGTGTCTTCCTCTTCTGACAACACAGAGCAACTGTTAACACATTTGCTTCGTAATACCTTGCAGTCCATACAATTCTGAGCCGCAGTTTGAGTTGAAGAGGTTCTTACTCAGGTGGGACTTGGGGCATTGATCTAGAAGGCCATCTCTTCCCCTTTCATCTCCAGCCAAGGCTGACATTTCCAAAGGACATATTTCCAAAAGACTACAAGGTTCTGGAAAGGGAATGGCTTCAGGAATCAGATCCAGAGGTGCCTAACAGACTGAATATTTTTGAGTTGATCTTGATGCCCAATCAGGTCGGCCATAACCTGTTTTCAGTAGCCTATGATTGCTTTTTGCCAAGTAAAGAAAAGGGGGATATAGAGATGATGGGTGTGATAGTAGAGTGGAGTTGCACAGAAAAACAGGACAATAAAGTCTCCGTGGTTTTTCTGTAGGGCTTTTGCTTGCTTGTGGAAAAGAGGCAGAGGCTTTCACTTACTGTTCTGCCTCTGAGTTGCACATCATCTTAACCTTTGTCTTATGTGCATGCATGCGTATACAACCTTGGTCTCATATACATGCATGCACGACTGTCTCACACAGACGCTCCCTTCAGCCTGTCGCATGTTAATTTCCTCAAAGGTACATGCATTTGTTTCTGCATGGCTTAGCTGACCGCAGTATTCCTGTCCACCTTCACTACCAGTGTCTCCCCTGACAGCAAATCCCAGCAAATCCCAAAATTCCCAGCAAATCCCAAAGCACCGCATGGTGAGCAGTTGTCCATCAGGACTTGCTTTTAGATCTTGCCTGGCCCAGAACCTCCATCGTTTCTAAATTTTAAGTTTTAGCTTTCAGATTGATTTACTTACCTACTTTGTTTGCTTTATTAGGATTTATGACCTGCTCCATCTCTCTATTGCATGCCCAGTAAAAAGCAAAAAAAAATCACAATTTTACTACAGATGGATCCTTCCCATTAAAAACCAATACTCCCTTGTGCTGGTTCTGTTGTTGTTTCAACTTTTGGTTGTCTGAAGATGCCGTCTGCAGTGTTTTTCCTTTTCATTTGCAGACGATGCCGTAATCTTCAACTGCTTCTGTATTCAGGTCCATATCAGCAGTTGTCTCAACCTCATTCTGTCCTTCTCCGACAATTCATACCACACGAACTCATGTTTTTCCACAGCTCGGTGTATTCCAATTAGAGGTGGGCCAAAAGATATTTGCCAAACAATCCAGTTTTTAAAGAAGTCGCTTCTGACAGCTTTGCTTCTCCGAAAAATGACAATGAACACGTGCAAGACACGTGTACATGTGACTAATAAATATTTTAAATATATAACTCTGCAGCTGAGTAGCAAAAAAAAAATAAATTCTTCTTTAATAGGGATTGCCACATTCGAGAAAGAGGTACAAGACTCCCTTCCTTAGATTTAGTTAAAGGATATAATCTGTAGGAAGCATCTCTTGGGCAAGTGTGTAAGGCCATCTATACCATATGAAACTAATACATAAGCCATTCTAAAATCAACATAGGGAATTAAGCGTTTGCATGGCACACAATTACCTCCCAAAAGAAAGGATTTTTTATTATATTATTTTAATAAAAAGTTACATCATTTAAAAATGTTCATATTTCGACATTAATCTTTGCTACGAACCTTTTATTCGTCCTGCTCTTACCCTGTATTCCCTTTTTTTGCAAATTATTCTCTTTTTCCATTTTAATAATTACACACACTTTTTATGCATAAACTTTTCTTATCCTTCTTCGCCCTGATTTTGGAAATTATACACATAAACATCTATTATTTACATTTGTTTGTACAGTTATCTCCCACTTTTGTTGTTTAGCTACTTGAGCAACCTTTTATCTCTCTTTACATTGAATCCATTCTATCACTGGTTTCCATTTTCTATCAGATTGTTGAGTAGAATTCTCTTTTATCAGGCTAGAAAGCTTTTCTGCTGCTTTCATATTCATGACTTTAATTTTCCATTTATCCACTGTTGGACCAGTTTGTCCTCCCCAGTGCTGGGAGTAACATAACCTAACTGGGCATAACCTAATCTTGGCCATTTCCGCACGAGACTCTTATAGCGCGATGATTCCACTTTCAACCTCCTATGGAATCCTGGGGTTTGCAGTTTCGGGAGGGGCAGGCCGGATGTCCTTTGAGGTCTCTTCCAACTCTATAGAGGCCGGCCCCTCCTGAAACTGCAAACCCCAGGATTCCATAGGAGGTTGAAAGTGGAATCATCGCGCTATAAGAGTCTCGTGCGGAAATGTTCCCAACCTACTGAAGTGGGCTATAATTTGTTCACGTGAGTACAGTGGCTTCTCGATCTCAGGATTTCAAGCCATGGGTGCAAAGAGTATCCAAATTTGGTACAGCCTGGTTCACGTGGTGGTGTGATCATGAGTGAAGGAAGGTGTTTTGAGTTGATGTATAAGGGCGTTAAGTACTTTTGCACCTGTCTTGTGTGTGGGATAGTATAAATCATCTGCAATAGGTAACTGCGAGGAGAGGGTCAAAGCCTTCAGTAAAGAACTGTATGCCATTGCTCTTGGTTTTCTAGAGTTGACAATTCTGAAGATCCCGTGTATGAGAGCCTAGAGGAGTTCCATGTTTTTGTTCTAGCACATATATTAAGGCGGCCAATTGTTGTTGTAGCAGACACGATGTTGCGAGACTCTGGAGGCGAAGGTGAGTGTTTGCATCTTGCGTCTGTTATTCGTTGTGCCATCTCAAGTGGTGCATTTACTTACGCTGGCCAAAGCAGAATGAAAAGGATTGAATTAAAGCAGTGGTAAAATGCACGCTGTTAATGTCTCTTCCGTAGAGATTCCACCCCAGACTGTTTAGTTTTGGTCCGGGTGGTTCTTCAAAGAAAGAGGCATGACCTTTCCCTTGCAAAGAAGCATTCCAAAGGTTGAAGAAGAATGCAAAGAAGCATTCCAATGCAAATGTGCCTCATCCTGTCTCCCTTCCACTTGTCTCCTTGTCCAGCCCTTCAGACAAAAGCCAAGTAGTTGAAGTTGCATAGTGAAACAACAAAGGTACTGTGGGTGGATTGATCCAGAAGCCTCCATTGGTGCATAATATGGCTTCTTGAGTTTTCACCACAGTGGCATATCCCCACAGTTTTTAAAGGTCTGCCTGCTTCTGGGTCAAGTTCCAGGTGCTGGTATTTGAACTGTTAAGGCCTAGGGATCCAAATACCTGAAGGAGTATGTATGCCCACGGTTTCCTGCCTTGCATTAAAATGTTCTGGTGAGACCTTTCTCCAGGCTCGTAGCACCATGAGATTTTTCAGCAAAGCAAGGGCTTTTCCCACCGCAGGACTATAACTAGGGATAGGTTCCCTCTAAAGGTTCATCAGGCACCCACATTGTCACATTTCCCACTCCAGACTAAAACATTTTTTATTCTAGTATGTGTTTACCTTGTATTTCAATGATCAGCTCCAGATGTTATTTTATGTTGTTATTTAATGGATTTGGTGTGTATGTTGTATGCACTTTCAAACCCTGATGATTTGAGGTGACTCTAGGAATTTCATAGGCAAGGACGACTCATAGTTGGTTTTGCCAGTTCCTTCCTCTGGAACAGAGCCTCCAGCACCTGGGATCCGTTGGTGGTCTCCCATCCAAGGATTGGCCATGCTCAGCTTCCAAGATCGGATGAAGTCTGGCATCTGAGCAACTGGGATACATTGGTGGTCTCCCATCCAAGGACTGATCATGCCGAACTTCCAAGATCAGATGGGAACTGGTGCCTTTTAGGATTGTACTAGCTCAGAATTGCCAAACAGACTGAAAGGTGTGAAATAAGTAGGCAAATTAGTTACCTGACTATGTTCATTAAGAAGTAGGCAGCCTACCAAGTCACCTTGCATTGACCTTCATGCATTGGATTTGGTAGGTCATAGAGCCTGGAGTCTTAGCTGAAGGGCTTTCTGATAGCAAGCTGCTCCAGATTTTTTTGCTTTGCTTGCTGTCCTCAAACACTGCTGTGAAATCAATGAAATGTAACACATCAACAATAGAAGATAACTCAGTTATAACCTATCTTTCCCAAACCGTGGTTTCTCTTTACAGCATTTGCACCAATTCCATTTGGTGGGATTTACTTGCCTTTGGAAGTCATGCCTAACCGATGCCATTGTTCGCCCCTCGTCCTCGCCTACGATCAAGCCCATTTCTCTGCTCTCGTGTCCATGGAGCAAAAAGATCAACAAAGGGAACAAGGTATGGCAAATATACAAGTAAATAGTACTGTTAGCGGGAGGTGATGGAGAGCTGATGGGGCATGCGTATTGTTGGGGAAAAGGCAGAATATCAACTCAATAAACAAGTAAATAGTACTTTAGCTGAATGCTGATTTGGAGAGACTGTGGCTGACCTGCAGTGTTTATACTGGAAACAGAAGTTCTCTGAAACCTGTATTTGAGTATTTTGAAGCAATGCCAATATAACTCTGCAGTGTTGACAGTTCAGAGTGAAGTCTCTGTTTAGCTGTCACACTGTTCATTTGCGATGGCTGGACATCTGGGAAGTCTTCTGACCTTGCATTCTATGCAGCTTTTTCCTTAGATGCCTTTGCGTTCTAGTCTTTCAGATTTAAGTATACCTTCCTAAGTCCATGGTAGATTCATTGTGCTTTGTTTATAAAATTTGTGCACTTTAATGAGTCCCCCCCGCCCCTAACTGATGAACTGTGAAAGTCTGAGATGAATTGAACCCTGCATTTAATTAGGGCCACACAATAACAGAACTCTTTAGAAAGAAAGCTGTGTTAATAAAACCTTGGTAGAACCTCCGTAACGTGGGGCAGCCCAGTATTGTGAAAACAGAGCGTTTCTAATTAAAGGCCGGTCAACTGGAAGCGCCAGTGAACCCGCACCCTGCAAGCTGGCATAGCACCAGGCTGCAATGATGTCCTCTTGGTCCTTGTATCTAACCTTTAAATTCATTCCCCCCATTCATTGATTGCTTCATTAATAAATAAATTTAAAAAGCACACTCGGAAGGGGTATGGAATGGGATTCATTGTTGTATTTTGGAGAGACTAATCTAATTTAAGGGGCAGAGCATAAAAATGGAGAATGTTCGTCATGCCCTCTAATGGCAACGTCAGTTTCTGAGTACGGGCCGTAGGCCATTTCCGCACTAGCCTGTTATAGCGCGATGATTCCACTTTCAACCTCCTCTGGAATCCTGGGGTTTGCAGTTTCGGGAGGGGCCGACTGGCCCCTCCCAAAACTGCAAACCCCAGGATTCCAGAGGAGGTTGAAAGTGGAATCATCACGCTATAAGAATGTAGTGCAGAAATGGCCATAGTGTGGCCTTTCCGCACTACACTGTTAAAGTGCTATTATTCCACTTTCGACATCCTGGGGGGTTTTGGGGTTTGTAATTGACAGCTCTCTCGGTGAGAATTCTAAATGCCCTTCCCCTAAACTGCAAACCCCAGGATCCCATGAGATGTTGAAAGTGGAATAATGGCACTATAACAGTCTAGTGCGGAAATAGACTGAACTGCTCCTTCCCCACAACGTTGCATCATCATTGGTGGGGAGAGCTTTCCTGTGGTTTCACACCGAAATACGGCCAGCACAGGAACCTTGCAAAATAATTCCCAAACTGGAACAACATGGTGTTGTTCATAACTCCATACTGATGTTTTTTGAAAAATGCTGAATTCCCACATTAAGTCTTGTATACTTTCCATTACTTCTTTCCCCCCCCCCTTTGAAGATGCTTCTCCTGTACGAAGCAAACAGAACCCTCTTGATTGCTAGGAAAGTAAGCAACTGCCATACTGAAATTCTTTTAATCATGGGGTTTGGGCTGATTGATTCCTAGAAGCCTTTATTCATGAATTTGTCAGTTCAAAGGCACAAGTAACTCTTTCTGTCAAAGGGATGGTTTCCCATAAAGCGGGCAAACGCAGCGACTCTCCTGCCAGCGTTCCTCAAAGCATCCTTTGATTTCGGCAGTACAAGGAAACACTATGAACGGAAGAGACGCTGTGATTGTGAGGTTGCTCCTCGGTAGACATGCTCCAATCCACTTGGAAAGATCAGATATATGTATTTCCGGGCTGTTCGTGGGAGACAGCAATGCAAGAGCAAAAGTGGAGAGGGGGTTGGTGTTGGGAATTAAGAGTTTCCCAGGGCGTTAGCCCTGTTTGGGAAATTCCATGGAAGCTAAAACTGTAAGGATTCGGCCTCCTTTTTAGCAGAAGAAGCATCTCTAAATTTGTGCATGGCTTTTCTGATCTCAAACTGACTGAAGAAACAAAACAAATGCAGGCAGCTTCAGGTTACAAACTTAGAAAAGTTTACTAATGGCTTCTACATTTGCATATGTGTTGGGGAGCCTACATCCTAATGAGCTAATGAATAGTAGTAGCTTCGGTCTTAACTCACCATCTTCTGATGGAGATGCGAAGCATGATCAGAGAGGAGGAAGAGGAAGCAAAAATGGAGGAGAAGAGAGAGAGAAGAGGGGGGTCTCTTTCTTTTATAAGGCCGATGACCCAAGCAACTGTCCTGGGTCACATGAACTGATCACCTGAACACCAAAGGTATTTCTGATCATGCAATTAAATGACAGAAAGGCAAATGGTGGAGCTCTGGCATGCAAAAGGAAGCCCTATGCTAGCTATGTCCACTTGCTCTAAGAACAAGATGGGGGAGAGAGAATGCTTTAATTTTTCCAACAGTTGGCATGCTTTTTAATAGGTTTGGGACCATTTACAACCCCAAGAATACTGATCTTTGTCTTAAAGTGCTGCTGGAAAAGTACATTTCTGACTGCTAGAAGGCCAACATACCTCTCCATGTTTGAGTGGGACTCTCAAGTAAAAATTCAGAACTATAATCTACTGTCAAATGGTATAGATTAAGCTGTCAATTTTTTTTTACATTGCTGCTTTTCTGGAAGAGGTGTAGCCTTTCCAAAATTTATCTTCTCCCTAATATAATTTCGTCCCATAGCATTGATCTGAGTGGTGGCTTTGAAGCTCCTCTGACTTTTGGCTAATGCTGAAAGATGAGAATTCACCTTGCCAGCTGCCTCTTGCTGATTAGCGTAATTACTTCTGCCGTGGCTCCACTGAATATGGATTAGATAAGCCGGAGTCGGCTATGGAGCTTCCCACTTTGTCCTCCTTCTTGATTCTTAGCAATTTTCAAACACGTTCCACATTGGTCAGGTTGCCTGACGCTTTCTTCAAACTTGTTCTGCTCCAACGCATTTTAGCACTCGCATGGAAACTTAGGCCATGGAATTCTGGGGTTTGTAGTTTACTGAGGCCAAAGATGCCCCTCCCTAAATTGGCAAACCCCAGGATTCCGTAGGATGTTGGAAGTGGAATGGTAGCGCTATAACAGACTAGTGTGGAAACGGCCAAGGTCTCCAAATGATCCTAGGAGTGCGATGGAAATCCCTGGTCTGCCCAGAATCAAAACAATTTTTTTAAAAATAGTCCAAAGAAAGGTTTTTGCCTCAAAATGCACTTTAGGGGCCCAGAGGTCCCAAAACATGGTACAAATGTCCCCTAGAGGATGTTTGGGGCAAAAAAAAATATTGATTCTTCTTCTTGTTGTTGAGCTTTGCCTGCAAATGATTTCTGACTTGCTGTGACCCTAAGGTGAACATATCACAGGGTTGTTGTTTTTTTTGCAAGAATAGAGTCCGAATCTCACAGGCAGGTTGAGGCTTGGTTTATTTGGAGCAGAGGAGGTGATAGAAGAAGCCTGTTGAATATTAAGTATTGCAGTTAATGTTAAAGCTGTATAGTTGGGCTTTACCTGCAGTTAAGCCTGTGTAACACTATACCCTTCTCTAAAAAGGCATTCAAATACAGACACCGTCATAAAGAATTCTGTAGCCTCAGCTGCTACGTTGTACAATCCAACCCATGTGCCACAAGATGCTTTCCAAAGTCACCCACACTGCTGGGTGTGCAGCTCCCCAATCACATGCTGCTGTGTTAGCAATGCAAAAAATTAAAATAAAATATTAAAAATCTGGCCTCTCAAGTAAGCACTTTGGGTTGCTTTTGTAGTTGGGGTGGTTCTAAATCCAGATGGCAAAAATCCAATGTCAAAGGAGTTGTGCAACGTGCAATTTTTATGCACTTTGGTGCCACCTAGCGAAAAGCAATTAATGTTGCAGACTCTCATGACTGTCCCCGTAAGAACTGTGAGCTGTGTTAATTAATCCTGCAGAATATTGTCTTTGTATTAGAGGCTGCTATAGAAATGGTATAATGTTGCTATTTTTCTGTGCCTTTGGAGCAGTCGTGAACACTTGGAAGTTTCTAGCAGTAACGCAAATGGTTGATGGGCATCAGATTATTCTCAACCCCGAAGCCCCCTCCCTAAACTGCAAACCCCAGGATTCCATAGGATGTTGAAAGTGGAATAATAGCACTATAACAGTCTAGTGTAGAAATGGCCGAAGTCTTGTTTAGAACTCCCACTTCCTTTTCTTTCCTTGAGCCGAATCTTATTTCTTTCTCCTCTCCCGCCTAACCTGATTCTGTCACTTCTGGTCTCTTCTTTCCCCCAGCGGTGATTCCTCTGACTGATTCTGAACACAAGTTACTGCCTTTGCACTTTGCTGTTGATCCAGGGAAGAACTGGGAGTGGGGGAAAGATGACAATGATAACTCCAAGCTGGCCAAGTAAGACATATTTTTAATCCAATCAAATTAAATGGATTCAACTGAACTTGAAGGCACCGGTTTACCTAACACTCCTGGGAGACATCTGTGTATGTCAGGATGTGTGGGTCCTGTCAGGTGTGTTTGCTGGATTTGTATTAGTATATGTAGTAGAGTAGATTGGCTAGCTTAGACATTGCTGTTACCCACTAAAATGCTGCCAAGTATTGATTACAATTGTTGATTGCAATGGGGTATAAGGATGAAGCTCACTAAGGCGTTCCAGGACACCAAACGGTAAATTGATTTATTGTTTATTGCTACAATTTATTTGGGCAGATGGAAGAAAGAGGGAGAATCTGAAAGCAGATGATACCAAATTGGGAGGGGTTGCTAATACGCCAGAGGACAGGATCAAAATTCAAAATGACCTGGATAGATTGGGGAGCTGGGCCGAGGCGAACAAAATGAAATTCAACAGAGAGAAGTGTAAGGTCCTACACTTAGGTAGAAAAAATGGAATACAGAAATATAGGATGGGGGACACGTGGCTGGATAGCAGTACGTGTGAAAGGGATCCAGGAGTCTTCATAGACCACAAGCTGAACATGAGCCAGCAGTGTGATGCGGCAGCCAAGAAAGCCAATGCAGTTCTCGGCTGCATCCATAGGAGTCTGGTGTCTAGATCGAGGGAGGTACTGGTACCACTCTACTCTGCTTTGGTTAGACCTCATCTTGAATACTGTGTCCAGTTCTGGGCACCCCAATTCAAGAAGGACATGGTCAAGCTGGACCAAGTCCAGAGGAGGGCAACCAAAATGGTGAGAGGCCTGGAAGCCATGAAGCCCTCTGAGGGTAGACTTTGAGAGCTGGGTATGTTTAGTCTGTAGAAGAGAAGGTTAAGACGGGACATGATAGCCATGTTTAAATCTTTGAAGGGATGCCACGTAGAGGAAGGAGAGGGCTTGTTTTCTGCTGCTCCAGAGACCAGGACAAGGAGCAATGGATTCAAGTTGCAGGAAAGGAGATTCCACCTGAACCTCAGGAAGAACTTCCTGATGGTCCGAGCTGTCCGGCAGTGGAATCTGCTGCCTTGGAGTGTAGTGGAGTCTCCTTTCTTGGAGGTTTTTAAGCAGAGGCTGGATGGCCATCTGTCGGGAGTGCTTTGAGAGTGTTCCTGCATGGCTGAAGGGGGTTGGACTGGATGGCCCCTGGGGTCTCTTCCAACTCTACATTTCTATGATTCTATGAAAGTATCAAGTAGGTGTTATGGGAACTGGCAGTGCTCAAGATAAGAAGACAGGAACTTGTTCCTGCTTCGAGGATAAAAGATACGTAAACAGTGGAGGGTTTGGGAAAATGCCTTACTGGTGAGATGATGTGAGATTAATGACTTTCATCAATCGTTGCCTAAATTTGTATGCTTACTTGGAAAATTCATAACCACCTGACATGCCGTAATCTCAGCAGCTTGCCTGGAAGGTTGTGGTGTTGCTACAAATAAACACTTCTGTTTTAATTCTTGAGTGAAATTTATGAAGTGCAGATATAGCAGTCTGTTCCATACACTTAGGGCTTGGAGATCCTTGTTGGTTAGCTATTGTTTCCACTTGGGGACAAAAGTCACCTCAACTGATAAGACCAGTGTGCAGCTGCACTTCACACACAGTGGGCGTCTAATTCCAAGAAAAGTTGAGCTATCCAAATTTTCCCTGTAGATTTCCTTTGGAGAGCCTGGAGGACAGGTATGGCTACCCGAAAGCGATCATGTTGAAGTGGCTCCTTTCTATTTCTCTTGACTAAGAATGAGTCATCTGTGGTGGTCCCTCTTCAGTAATGGTGCTATGGCCTTTCCTCTCTGTTTCCTTCTGCAGTTTGATTCTCTCCCTGGAAGCAAAGCTGAATCTTCTGCACAGTTACATGAATGTAACCTGGATACGCATACCATCGGAAACACGGGTAACCCTTTTCCTCTCTATAGGCGGTTTGATGTAAAGAAGCCCCAGTGGATGCTGGCAATGGGAGCTCATCAAAACAGATGACCCAGAGTCCATTTCAGAATTGCACTCAGCTGCCCTTTCTCCTATATGGATATGAGAAAGCTTGCTAATGATGCTGTCTCCTGTACAACATTGACAAATGTCGCTGTCTCCTGATAAGTGGGTGAATAGAATTGTGCAAGGAAAAACAATCACTTTTGTCCGGAAAGACATCTGAACATCTTGTTAAAGATGTCTCAGAGATGAATTTTGTTAAATGCCCCTTGCTAGCTGCGCAGGAAATTGCATACCCCACATCCTGTGTTTTCAGACACTACATGAGGAACTGAAATAATTGTATTGTAGAGCACTGTAAAGAAGGGCTGGAAAATGAAGTCTTACTTTTAGAGTTTTGCAGCACTTAAATTACCTGCACAACCCACCGCTCCGGATCTGTTGACATTACATTCTTTCCGAAAGTGCTTTCTCTATCTTGCCAAATATCCAGATAATAACATCTGGAATATTGTTTTTTCGGTTTGCTTGTCTGTTTTTTCTTTTGCACATATGGTTGTACTGAATTCAGCATAGTAGCATTTGCACACAGAAAAGGATTCACTGGAATTGCTAGATTGCTATAAAGATGAATTTATATTCATTGGATGCCATAGAATCCAAGCACACTGTCCTTTAGGTACTGAATCTGAGTGGAGAGAGGAACTTCTTACTAAACCCATAATCAAATCTCAGAACGCTTTCACAAGGAACATATCTAGCTTCATCTAACATCATGGGTTGGATGGTTGGTGGGTGGGGAGGATGGGCTATGTTTTAATTGCTTTTAATGTATTTGATGTGCTGTTGTGCTGCCGCCTCGATCCGTCGGGAGAGGAGGGATATAAATAAATATTATTATTATATTATTATTATTATTATTATTATTATTATTATTATTATTATTATATTATTATTATTATTATTATTATTATCATCATCATCATCATCATCATCATCATCATCATCATACCAAAATGGTCTTTTTGGAGTGACAGCATATACAGTTTATTTATTCTTCCCTTCTTGTATGTATGCTAGCATTTACAGCATGAATCAGCAATAACTTCAGGAAATTCCCCAAAGACCAGCCTTTGTGGAGTTTCCTGAGAGGCTTGGCAAGCCACATCATAGGAAGCCAAAATGTAAAAATATACCAGAACCAAAATTCTTTGAAAGATGAGACCATCTGTTAAGGTAACAGTCTCCTCTTGACCCATCGGTGTATTTGCATAACATGTGGAGCAACACTTTTAATGGCCCACTTTGTTTTTCAAATTCTAAACATCATAATATCGAGAAATAGCAAGAGGCTTTTTGCTGAGGCAGGTCATAAGCATCATTTAATTTCTAATTCTTGGCTTGCTTCTCCTTCCAGGCTCCTCTGGCGCAGCCAGAATCTCCAACTGCATCAGCAGGAGAGGATGTTCAGTCTCTTGCTGATTCCATGGACTCCGACAGAGATTCCATCTGCAGCAATTCTAATGGCAATAATGGAAAAAATGGGAAGGAGAAAGAAAAACAAAGGAAGGATAAAGAGAAGAACCGGGCTGATTCCGTGGCCAACAGACTTGGGAGTCTCAGTAAAACTCTGGGCATCAAGCTCAAGAAGAACATGGGTGGGCTTGGGGGACTCGTGCACGGCAAGATGAGCCGGGCCAATTCAGGAAATGGGAAAAACGGGGAGATGGTGGAGAAAGTGAAAGAGAAGAAGTCCAAGTCCCGCAAAGGAAGCAAAGAGGAATCTGGCCAGTCTGCGAGCACTTCCCCCTCGGAAAAGACGACTCCCTCTCCCACGGAAAAAGCAAGCATCTCACCTATTGAGAAGATGAATTCCAAATCCCCTTCGGATAAGCAGTCGGACCCGTGGAAGTACAGCACGGACGTGAAGCTGAGCCTCAATATCTTGAGAGCCGCCATGCAAGGGGAGCGGAAATTCATCTTCGCTGGCCTCCTCCTGACCAGCCATCGACATCAGTTCCACGAGGAGATGATCGGCTATTACTTGACCAGCGCCCAGGAACGCTTCAGCGCCGAGCAAGAGCAGAAGAGGAAAGAGGCGGAGAAGAAGGCGACGCTAACGGGTCGTCGTGTCGGAAGCTGGAGCAAGAAGCGTACTCGAAAGAGAAGCTGGAATCATCTCCTCAGGGAAGGGCATCACCCGTCTTGCCTCAAAGCCATACGACTCAGCTGGTTTTAAAGTTTAAAGACCGCAGCAGTCCCACCCCGGGGTCATTTTCTTCGCCGAGCAACAGCTCCAAGAAAAGCGGACCCATCCCGGTATCTGCCCACTATAGCCATACCCCCCCGGTTCAAAGGCAGAGCGTCATCCACTTGCATGATGTCAGCGCCAAGCCGTCCAGCTTCCAAGACGACACCTACAAGCCGGTGGTCGGTACCCTAAAAACATGTGCCACGTATCCCCAACAGAACCGGTCGCTGTCTTCGCAGAGTTACAGCCCGGCCCGGATAGCCGGCATCCGTACTGTCAACACGGTGGAGTCGCTGACTTACGCCATGCCCACGGACCACAAGTCGCAGACGTATACCAATGGGTTTAATACCGGCGACATCCGAGACTGCTTAGAATATGCAGACGAGGAGCCCCCTCAGACCTGGCTGAACGGTGACAAAAGCCGAGGCCGGAGCACAGTTTGCCCGATCTATTCCATCCAGCAGAACCACTGCAAGAAGGAAGACTGCTCCTTCTACGGGCGCCCGGAGACCGAAAACTATTGCTCCTACTGCTATAAGGAGGAGATAAAACGCAGGGAGCGAGAAAATAAGGGCCACCGACATTAAAGATGGTGGCGCTCTTCCCACGACTCTTTATTTCCTCCATTTTTCTTACTTAGGAAGTACGGCTCAGTGGATTAGGGTTAGAAGAAGGAGGGAATCCTATAAAGGGATCTACGGGGAGAAAGGTCTAAGCTTTTTTTTTTTTTTTTTTTCCAAGGTGAAGGAAAGGAAAAAAAACAAGGATAATTTATCATAAAGAATTTATTGTTTTCCATTTTGTGGTTGTCTTTTTTACATACACTGGTTAAGCTGAAAGGTTGTTTACTCCTTTGTCAGTGCTATGTATATGTGTGGTCAAAATTTTAACTAATGGTGCCTGAAATTTACACTGACATCACTCAGGTAGTAGAAAGATAGGGAAAAAGTCATAATTATAACTGGAGATGTGGTTTATCGTAATAAGATTGTGTCTGCCTCATTCTATAGAGCCATCTCAGTTAAAAAGAAGAATTAACTTTTCGTGGTCCCTTCTCTCTTTTGTAAAGCCGGAGGGGAAAGGGAGAGTAATTGTGTCCACTAACATCCTTGCTATAAACTTTTCTTTGATTTTACTAGTTCTGCTTCTCCGCAGATATACAAGTGAAGGTCTGGATTCATGAGCGCAGCTTTTTCTTTTTTTCCTCCTGAAATACAAATTCTTGGTGCATTAATGTAAGTAGACATAATACTGGAGAACGAAAAGCCTATTCTTAGCCCGGTATATTCTTTCTGGCCCCCCCAAAATAACTACTATTTGCATTTTAATAGGGAGAGATCCATAGGATAGGATGCTTTTGGAGCCATCGCTTTGGAGACTTCCATTGCTATTCAGTGGAATAGCCTGTATCCCATTGACCACGTCTTGGTAGTTTAGGTCAGTTTAGCAATATTTCTTATCAAAGCCACATTATTTCGCTATTGATTCCTAGGAATTTCTGGAAAAGTTGGCACTATGCAAGCAAGAGTTAATAGTTAACCATGTAACCCAAGGCAGAATCTCTTTGCAGAGATGGAAAAATGACTGGTCAATTCGGACATCAGGTAAAACATTTGTTTTAAAAAACAAAACAAAACTACCCATAGATTTGTTGTTGTTTAATTTTAAATGTCTGTCTCAGATTTGGCTCTCCAAAATGAACACTAGAAGATGCAAAGGATTGCATCTGAATTCCATTAAGCATTAATGTTCATTTCATTTCGTTAAGCAATATTACAAAGACTCAAATAAAGATGAGGTTGATTGTAAAGGACTCGGAGGACGGCAGGATAATTTGGAAAATCTCTACAGTTTGTGGAGCGGTTCTGGCATGGTTGTAACACCGCGCGCACACAATAGTGTTCTGATGCATTTATTTATCAAAGAATAGATTACTTCCATTTTAAAAGCAGCATACACTATATATAAAACTAATTTAAAATACATAGCAATATTAAAATTAACAGCCACACAGCAGCGATAAGTAGAAAAACAAGGTAGATTACAAATGAAACGGAAGTGAAGGAAACAAAATCAGACCGTTGCATTCTAATTTAGCCATGGAAGGTCTAAAAATAGGGCTGCTGAGAAGAAATGCAAATCTCTTCCCGCAGCTAATCACAACCTGAAATTACGACCCAGCTCAAAAATGAAAAAGAGGAATAGAGTTTCAAAAGGGTGGTGGGACTGCTCTAAAAGTCTGGGGGGGGTGCCTGCCAGTGGAACCTCTCTTTCTGTTGGCCGTACAAGCATGACTTTTTAAACTGAATTTAAACACTGCCAGGTTCATCTTAAGTGGTTTGATCCCAAAGCATTAAATAATGGGCAATATCTTACACTGGAATTGCAAGCCGGTCCAAAAAGGCTGCCCACTCCTTTAGGCTGCTCTTTTTCCAAAAAGGATGGGGAGGGAGCCTTCTCTAGAAGTCTCCAGGGTGGTGATTCACATTTTTTTTAAAAAGGCTACGGGCCCCCTGCCCTGTTTAACGTCACATGTACTCATCCTTCAAAACCAGAAGTGTCTTTTTGGCCACTTCCAGTATTGCTTTGTGGTCTCCTTTGTGCATCATGTTTGTTTTAAAGTCCACATGACTACTGGAAGGTCCCCAGGGCAGAAGATGAACTCACTGATCTGTGAGATGCCCACCTTGTATTAAAGACATTAAAACTTAGTAGCAGCACTTAGAATGGGACCCAAAGGCAAAAAGTGACAGTCCATCTAGCTGATCCAGGATCGATGCAATGTGGTCCAACTATTTAGCCTCTGTCAGCATCCATGTTGCTCAGGTCTGGGCTTGGCAAAGTTTCCAGACTGCCTTTGAAGAAATCTTCTCAGATAACATATTTTGGTAGCCTGGAGGTCACCAGCATGTGAGTGACTAAGGTAAAAGCTGTCATAACCAGCTAAAGATCATAGTTAGTGAAATGGGCTAAGCCAGATAAGCACCATCATCATCTTCTTCTTCTTCTTCTTCTTCTTCTTCTTCTTCTTCTTCTTCTTCTTCTTCTTCTTCATCGTCATCATCATCAGGCTATCACCACCACCTGCACTTCCACAGATAACATGGAGTCCAGGAGAAGCTCCAAGTTATAACCTAGGCTATTTCCGCACTAGACTTGTTATAGTGCTATTATTCCACTTTCAACGTCCTATGGAATCCTGGGGTTTGCAGTTTAGGGAGGGGCCTTTGAGGAAATCTTGGAACCTTTGAGGCCCCTCCTTAAACTGCAAACCCCAAGATTCCATAGGACGTTGAAAGTGGAATAATAGCACTGTAACAGTCTAGTGTGGAAATGGCCCTAGTTATTCAAGGAAAGTGCAGCCTCATCCAGCGTTGGTTGAATGCCTTTTTTTCGGGAACAAACGGTCTCCCCACCCCTCGCCAAGTACTTTTAGAGTGTATGTGGTACCGCTGGTATGACTTGAGTTTGCTTGATTAGAAACCTATTTTGCTCTCTTTCTCTTTTCTACCTGGACGTCAGATCAAGGAGTTCATGGAAGCTTCAAGATGAGGATGTTGTCCTATCAAGAACTGATAAATCACCCATATTCAGAGATATTTCCATGTCATCTGGTCCACCACCGTCAGCATTTCTTGTCATTTTGACCCATAGACTCATAAAGAGTTGGAAGGAACGTCAAGGGCCAAGGCACCCAACCCTGGCAGAAATACACAATTAAAGCACTCCCAAAAGATAGACATCCAGTCTCCATCCGAAGACCTCCAGAGTAGGAGAGCCCACCCTCCACTCCCCTTGAAGCAGGCTATTCCATCTCTGGATCTTACCTGGTTTGGATTAAATTCCATTGCCTCCACCGCCATTCTCATCCATTCCACTGCTTAAGGATCCTTTCACACCTGATGGAAGGAGATCGAAGAAATGCTATAATATAACATCATGACACAATTCCATACTCTTGTGATCCTTTCTTTTATTAGAAAAGTTCGTCATTAAGCGTGGCTGCGTGGCTCTGCCTTTTAATTCTTACGCTCATGGGTAACCTTAGGGGGGGAAAATCAGCTAACAGCCATTCCTCACTTAGGTTTGTTTCCACATCCTTTGACACAAAATTGTGCCACTTGTCCGTTGTGCGTTTTTGCACCACATTCAAGCTGCCTCATGTCGAAGTACACCATGCTCATCGAGTACAAAGCATGGCACGAAGAGCTCCTTGGTATATCCCAAGAAGAACTTCCAAAAGTTTTCTAGGTGGATGAGAGTGACCATACAAATTTATGTATTTATTTTTAGTTTTTTAAATATATTCATCCCACCTTTTCTGGGCAAAGCTTCCCCAAGGCAATATAGAATATTATTTAAAAAATGTTTGGTTATAGTGCCTCATGGATCCAGGCATGTCGTTTGTGTATCTCTGAGAAGTTTGCAAAATGTGTGGTCTTCTGAATTAGTGTCCATTCCCCCTTTTGCCCCCCTGGCCAACCACCAGATGAGGATGTGTCAATGCACCAAAGGGCACACTCGTGCCATAGAGTTTTATGAGGATGCGCACAGGGGTACTGGACCCGATTCTGTTACGGGAAGTCCCTGCAAGGAACAGGATCTGCTGTGTGTTTGGCACTGCCTGGGCTTTGCAATTTTGCCACATATGTCAAAGTGAGGGGAAAAAGTACCTTCCCCCTCTCCCTTTTTAAGGGACTCTTCCCTTTCTGTGCTTCCAGTTCAGAGTCAAATTGCAAAAGTGATGTGGGGAATGGCTGCGAAGGGCCTTTCTGCACTACACTGTTATAGTGCTATTATTCCACTTTCAACATCCTCGGAATCCTGGGGTTTGCAGTTTAGGGAGTGGCGTTTACAATTCTTGGCTAGAGAGCTCTTTGGCCTTTACAAACCCCGGAATTCCATAGGAGGCTGAAAGTGGAATAATAGCACCATAACAAAGTAGTGTGGAAAGGGCCTAAGTCACCTCGAGCCACTTTTGGAGATTCGAGTGCTCCTGTTTTGAACCATAACTGTGGTGTCTTGATGCCTGGGGGTTAGGTGTTGTCATTGCTCGTATGTTTCTTTGGCCAAAGAAATATGTGGTACAAGGTAGAGTTACCTGTGATTGTATTTGTTACAGAGAGGGAGAGAGAGAGAGAGGTAAATCAGGAATGATTTTGAAAAAAATACTTTTAAGAAAGCAAATATTAGTAATTACTAATGCATTTGTGTAGGAATACCCTTTGGTATTACTTTGAGCACTTCTTTAGGTGAAGTTAGAAATGATAAATTTGCTATTAATAATTTTTGCTGCTTCCTTTTGATTCAGCTACATTATACCTGGATGAAGAACTTTTTGTAAAACTGTATTTGCAAGGTACTATTTTTATTTTATTTTTTAGGAAACACAGTGCTTATCAGGAGAGTAAATTTGAACCGCTTTCTAATCAAACACTAAATATAACTGGCTGAAAATGAGTTCTGCACTGAAACTAGAATATGAAGTGCGCCGATTGGCTTCCCCGCTCTAACCGGGTCCAAACAAGAATCCTTAGGCATGGGTTGGCGAGCTGCTAATTAGATAACAGAGTGTCTCCAAAATAGAAAAAAAAATCATGGCTTTGAGCACCTTTCTCTAGCCCCACAACTATGTGCACAAAGGGAGGCCAAGGCCAAGGCCATTTCCGCACTAGCCTGTTATAGCGTGATGATTCCACTTTCAACATTCTCTGGAATCCTGTGATTTGCAGTTTCAGGAGGGGCCAACTGGGTTCCAGAGGATGTTGAAAGTGGAATCATCATGCTACAACAGGCTAGTGCGGAAACGGCCCAAATCCAGTCATGGATGAAGGTCCTATGGAGGTCCTAAGTTGTTGGAGTTAAAGCTGTCGGCCTTGAGCTGAAGTTTGGGTCTAAGTAGAGAATCAGTAGATCCTAATTTTAGGTCCAGAAAATACGGATGGCTTAGCTTGCCAGTCCCCAGAGCCGGTCTTGAGTAGTCCTTATCTATGAGGCTTTGAGGATGTACAGAAATCAAGCCCAGTTCCCAGACTGAAATGGCACGTTTTTGGACCGAACATCTTGGGGACCTTGACAAACAGACACAACTTGGGGTGGGCTTAAAACCCTCAGGTTGCTCTGAGCAATCCTTGTGGGTGGTTATGTCTTACCACCACAAAATGGGAGCCTACCCGGTAAACAGCAAAAAGCAATGATCTATGGGGATCCGGCAACTCAAGTGTCCCAAAAGGCAATTGACCGTCACGAGTGGTCTTGACCTTGATGTGTCTCGAGTTCTGTTTATGTTTCTTCTGAAAGGTGGGTCAGTCGTTTCTTAGGGCTTGAAGGAATCATCGGTAAAAATGGTACGGTGGTCAACTTCCTTCTCATGGCAAACTAAGTATCTTTGGAACTTTATTCCTCCGGAGATATTTTTTGTTGTTTCTTAATTCGGAAAGCCAAAACGTGTTTTGCCTGCACTCTTGTTCGTGTTCCCTCTCTCCTATCTCTCTCCCTCTCCAGACCTTTCTACACTACACTGTTGTAGTGCTATTATTCCACTTTCAACGTCTTATGGAGTCCTGGGATCTGATATTTAGAGAGCTCTTTGCCCTCAGTAAACTACAAACCCCAGAAATCTACACAATGTTGAAAGTGGAATCAGAGCACTGTAACAGTATAGTGCGGATAGGCCCTTTTTCTTGTTCTCTCTTTTTCTCCCTCTCTCTCTGTTTTGTCCAACGGTGTGTTTTTCTTGCTTGTGCCAGTGATGAGTGAGTTTGTCACTTGATAGTAGACAATTCAAAATATTAAAGGGCTAAGGAATTTTGGGAGGTGATTTCCAAGTCAGGAAGGCAGGGCCGTGCAGAGGCGAAGAAGCAAAAAATTCTGTTGTTGATAAGGGAATCTGCATGTTACGTCAGAGCCTGTTTCACCAAATATAGGCACAGTTCACCAGGAGGTTCTGCAGAAGCCCTGTTGAAACAAACAGGACTTATGCAGGAGTGCATCAATGCTCTCGCACGCTCACACCGGTTTCCACGAGAAGTGTGCAAGAGGGACTTTGTGCTGAGCTGGGCCCATTTTCTGGTGCCTCGGAAATGCAAAAGATGGAACAGTGGTTGAATGTAATGTGTTGCTAACTGTTCTGGCGAAAAGTGATGCTTTTACAAATGAAAAAGTAATCATCATCATCATCTTTTACGGTTAAAACTAAAAGTATATCTACATATTGCTCATAGGCATCAGGAAAGAAAAAGTGTATTGGGGAAAAGAAGGTTGTCTTGCTTAAATTGTGTTAAAACCCGTTCAATCCAAAACTTGTTCAAAGACAAGAAAATATGCAAAATGCTTTTTGACCTTTCTTCTGTGGAACAAAAGGGTCTAAGCCGAGGGTTATTAAAGGAAACAGTATATAATATGTAGGCATTCCCACACTTTGTAATAATCCACTTAAAAGAAGTATATACATATATATATATATATTAAAAAAAGGGCTAATGAATGAATAAAATGTGATATACTTGTGTTTACAGATAACTTGTGTTGTGTGTTGTGGGTGGGTCTCAGCCGGCCTGCAGAGATTTCGGCAGGTGTCCGTAAGCCACTGCGAGCAAATTTTCAGACTTGGCAGCGGGAGATTTCACTGTTGCCGCACGGTCCCAAGTTCAGTCGGTTCCTCACCACCATTCTTTCAGCGCAAGGCCAGGGTATTTTCTTACTCTTCTGAAATCCAAAGATCGTGCAAAACTCCCATCTCCAATTCAGCGTGTGCTAAAATCAGTGTCGGAGCCCCATTCTCTGCTTAAATCATGTCCTTTGGGAAGGGCTGGTTTAATGTGGACACCCAGCATGGTGTAGCAGTTTGAGCACTGATTTATGCCTCTGGAATCCAGGGTTAGAAACCCTGGAAGTTGGATGAGTCACACTCTCTCAGCCTCAGAGGAAGGCAAGTCCCTTCTGCACAAATCTTGCAAACAAAAAATAGTCATAGGTTTAAGTCGCCGTTGATCGGAAATGACTTGAAGGCATACGACAGCAATGTGAGATGGGATGGATTGTCCATGTCTTATTTCCTGAAATGCAGCGCTAACTTCTGGGCTTTTACTCCACGCTCATTTTATGTTGGAAACAGGCGTGTGTTACCATTCCTATATTGCAAGATGATTAGTAAACACAGCCACATTTTTCCTTACAGTGGAAGGTAGAAATATTGATATGGAACCGTCCAAGGCAAATAACTGTGTCAGTTTCTTCCTCTGGTGAAAAACCAATGTTAAATATTAAGGGCAATCTGAGCACTGAGAGGGTTGAAGGCCATTGTAATGTACTTAGAAGAGGCATGGACCTCTTGCAAGGAGCTTCAAGCTCCATGTGTGTGCTTCACCTACAGTTCCATGGAAGAGCAGAAAGAGTGGGCAGTCATATATTGGGCACAGAATTTAGCCTCATGAGAATCCTAGCTTCCCTTCCTCCTTCCCCTTTTCTGTAGCCCTTCTGGCTACAATGATATACTTGAAAATGCAACAGCAATGCTTGCTAAATCGGAGAGGCTTGCTAAATCAGAATCGGAGAGGTCTCTGTATAGCCCTGTGCCATGCACTGTGACTGGAAAATCCAGAATTATTTATGCAAAATAAAAAAATTGCAGAATAAATCAGGAAGACTTAAGAGAATGTTTTGCAAATCTATTCAGCTGCGCAATACGTAAGGGTAGGAGAAAATTTGTCTTTTCTCGAGATGAAATTTGGATTGCCTGGGGGCCGAATTCCCTTCCTTTCAGCTGTTCTACATGGCCCAGAGTATGAAAAGGAAGGAAGCGCCAATGTTTATATGACCTGGGCCCACTCTAATCAGAAACAAAAACTTGTGTGACTTGGAACGTCAGGTCCAAATCTGAAGCAACGTCTTTCATAACAAGGAGACGAGAAGGCTGCATGTTCTTGTTTTTAAAATCATTATCTTGGCCATTTTCGGTCTTAGCTGCCCAAGGGTGAATAGCCCAGTGTGAACGACATTGTCCCCGTTGTCATGGCATTGCTTCATTAATTTGACCATTGGACTGGAATAATGATAAGCAGTGGCACACTTTGTAAAAAAAGGAAAAGGGGAAGAACTCTTGTTCGTAACAGAAGGGCCTCTCATGATGCAATGTGCCATTTGAACAAAGATTTTACCCATGGAATCGCACGTTTAAGACAGGTTGGAGTCTTGCAGTTTGTTGATAATTCCATTTGTTCCTTCCTCTCCAAATTATACACGTTCCGAACATTTTGAAAGTGCTTTTTTAAAGTGTGCACATGAGGTTGGATCCGGACTTAGCAAGGGGTAGGTTATATCCGTTAAAGCCAATGGAACCGACTCATGGACCTCATTGATTTCAGGGGGTCTTCTTTTAGGGGGATTCAACCCATTATATCATGAAAGTGGGAAGCGCTGGAAAATACAACCCTGCCTTTCTAAGAGATGGTGCATGTTCTGGTGATGACAGAGCAAAAGAGGGGGAGAAAAAGGAAGTCAGAATAGCTGACCTTGATTGTAAGTGGCTTTTCAGCTCAGACGACATCTAAAACTTTTGCAATGTTCAACTGTGCGCTCTTTATTTGAAAGTATGGCAACTTTTGTAGAATTCTTGCCAAATAGAATACGGTATAGGATTTTAAATAACTTCGGTAAAAAAAGAACTTGTTTGCACATTTGCTTTCCTGTGTACATGATTGTTCTTTTTTTAAAAAAAAGAAAACAAAGGAAAGAATAGTATATTGGGTTTTTTTAAAAAAATGAAAAAACACAAAAATCCCCTAAAGAAAAGTGTTTGTAAGTGTGTTCTGTTTGTAGACTTAAAAGGCTGTGTTATGTTGGAATTTTTCCAAGCCAAGTTTAAATTATGATATAGAAATTATTTTTATATTATTTTCAAAATATGCTATGAAGCAATATTTTGCGCCTTTATGATAGACTATTGTTGTCATTTTAGTAGGTCGGCGTGGGGGATTGTAGTAGTACTAACATTGTGAAGGAGGCTTTGTAAATGTGACGATAACACTCTGAATGCTCTTTATCTGTGTATGCCAATGTTTATTGAAGGCTGGAATACAGAATAATTTTTATTGAAAAGCTTTATATTGTGGTTTATACATTTTGGTTAAAAAAAAGAAAGAAATGCACTGTGTCCCCCACCTTTTTCATTTTATTTTGTAACCCTTTTCTGTAAGAAGTTTGCACTGCAAAATCTGCAGGAAACTTTTAATGCAACTTGGTAAGAAGTCTTAATATAGGGAACACTGCTACTGCCCCCATGTCACAAAAAAAAGAGTTAACTAGACATGAAATCTTCCAACATGAGCCCAGCATGAAATCTTCCCGTGCTCATTGCACAAGGAAAACTGATTTTTTGTGGTTGTTATTGTTGGAGAAAAAACTCAGAAATGGATAGGTCTTAAAAGCCATTGGATACAACCATCATGTCCTTGTGGCATAAAGATCTGTTTTGTTCCAGTATCATCTCTGGGTTAGCAGGTTTTTTGCAGTTTGGCTGAAGTAAAACAAACAAAACATCACAGTTTATGGAAACTCTGTCTTTACTATTCTCAGACTGAATGGCCTTTTCCGCACTAGCCTGTTATAGTGCGATGATTCCACTTTCAACATCCTCTGGAACCCTGGGGTTTCCGGTCGGCCCCTCCCGAAACTGCAAACCCCAGGGTTCCAGAGGATGTTGAAAGTGGAATCATTGCGCTATAACAGGCTAGTGTGGAAAAGGCCAATGCTTCTTCCATTATAGTGGCTGGCAAGTTTATCTGCTGCATGCATATGACAAAGATTTCGTTAGTTATTTATCAAATGCATACCTTGGAATGTATCCCCCATGGATAAGCAAGGAACCATAGTATTTATTTAAGGCATTTATTTTATAGGCAGGGCAGCTTATCAGGTTTAATATTGTGCCAGCGGAACTCCAAGGTACTTGGTGCAACCTCCAAATCGAGTGTTGGTTATTCTGCGGTGACAAAGAGTTGCACGGGGAGAAGGAGGGACCTGGACGCTTGCCTGGGAAAGGGGTTTGTAAACACCAGAACGATCAAGGCTTTGAGACCTGGCACAAAACAGATCCTCGAGATTTCATAAGGCTGTTTCTTTTCATTTGAAAAAATTCTCTCTTAAAACACGGCCGCCGTAAGTAACTTAAGGAGGAAACCTTTGCTTGGGTGGAGTTTCCATCCGAGAAGGGAACAGGGGAAATACTTCTACGCCTTGGTTAACAGTCTCTTTGTGACTTAAGGGAACCTGGGCCGGGGGCATTAAAAAATGAAACCGCACGTTTTTTGGTTTTGCTTCCCTCTTGCCGGAGATGCGTCTGTGAGCTAAAAACAGCCTTTTGAAGAGCTGAAGCCTTCGGGGACAGGCAGCACGCTGTTTGATGTCTTTGGGTTGCTTCGGGACGCTGTGCAAAACAGAAGCCCCAGTTCCCCTTTTCTGCTGTTGAACTGAGATAAGAACCCAAAGCTGGGATAGGTAGGTGGGTAGGTGGGTGTGTTCTCCTTGGCAGCCCCCATTAGACTGGGTGGAAGAAATTAAAAGTGGAGAGATACTGAGAGGTGGGCAAATTGACTTCTCCGGGGGGAGAAATAACTCTGCAATCACCAACGAAGGTGACATTTTGTGCCCTGATGCTCTTGGTGTCCCAGAGCATGGCCAGTACACACTTTTACAGCCGTCCCTCACTTATTCGACAGGTTAGGAACCAGAGAACTGTAAAAAAAAAAAGCAGAAATCATCAAAATGCAGAACTCTTACCTTTAAATATACAGATATACAGCTTACCTTTAAATATACAAAAGTACTAGATGGTAAAAAGGACAAAAGTGGGCGATGCAATCAATGTACTGCATGCAGTTTCTAAGAGGTGCACCACGAATCAACTCAGCACCGTCTTTTTGTTCGGTTTGTGTACACACTGTACACAAAGATGGTGTGGAGTCAGTTGAAAGAAAAAGCAATGCATGGTCACTTTTTGATAATCCGCTCTTTTGACCCTTCTCAGGCCATTTCTGCACTAGGCTATTTTAGCGCTATTATTCCACTTGCAACATCCTATGGAATCCTGGGGCTTGCGGTTTTGGGAGGGGATTCCATAGGATGTTGCAAGTGGAATAATAGCGCTATAACAGTCTAGTGCAGAAATGGTCTCAGTTACAACCAGAATACTTGGGCTCTTTCCGCACCCTACTATCTTGCCTGGCCCTCTCATGGTGATTTTGGCAATGGGTCTGCCAGCAAAGGAACACAATGGGAGCGCTCCCCTCTACACCGGACCGACTCCTTGCAGAAGAGAGTGTAATGGACTCACCTCTTCCTTCTGCGGTGCAGCCAATTACTTTCCCGGACATGGTTTGAGCGCTGGACTACGATCCTGGAGATCCAAGTTCGATTCTTGGCTCAGGCATGGAAACCCTCTGGGTGACCTTGGGCATGTCACACACTCCCAGCCCCCCAAAACCTCATGATAGGTTCCCCTTTCAACCTGAAGGCACACAAAGCAACAAAAACCAGATAGGGAGGGTTATATTTCTTGTCTCCTGATGGTGGCGCCCACCACTGGGAAAAAAAATAGGTAAATTAGTTTAATTCACCTGCCTCGTGAAACTTTCAAGGGGTCCCCGCCAAAGGTGGGCCTCCCCTTTTGTGCACCCAGTTGCAGTTTACCGCTGTGAGGTCAGCTATGATGAAAGGCAGGTTTCTATATTAATGAAACTCTCAGCTGTTGAGAAAAGGGCTCTGCTGAAAAGCTGGGCTGCCGTTAGGTAATTGTAGACTCCAGACTCGCGTAGCGCATCTCCTCCGCCCACCCGCCACCTTGCATGGTATTACTTCATTAACTTCAATAGGGAGTTAATGCGCATTCGGCGAAGGGAGGTCCCGGAGACAGATGCCAACTTGAAAGGGTCTCCAACACTTACTTGCATTTACTAAACTGGCAGTAAAGCTTCACTGGGAGGGTTTCTGTTTAGCGCATGGAATATTCCCTTGAGGTCTTGTGTGCAAGGCTGTTATTAAAATGGTGCCAGAAGACTTTCTCATTCACTGGAGATAAAGGCCCCGGGAATTAGCATCAAACCTATGATCAGATGACCGGCTCGGAATTGCTGACTGCTGTGCAAACCTCCCTTCTTCTTTTCCCCTTTTGCCCCATAAAGAGCTCCCTTGTTTGCAGACGGTCTTCCCCTCCCCTTTCGTGTAAAGATTATATATTTGTAGATGGGAAGCGGAGGAGAGGTGAGGCAAATGGTTTCTCTTTTGATCTGTTCTCTTATGTGGGCCGGGCGCACCCCAGCCTGGGTTTTTCAGGTTCTATAAACTGGTGACACGCCAGAGGAATGCGCAGGGCCCAGCCCTGTTCAGTCCGCTTGTGCTACGCCACTGCTGTGCAGGAGATGAAAGGGAGGTTTTGAAGGGGAAAGATCCACCCACGCCTCGGAGAGAAAAGAAAAACATAGGCCCAAGATTAGGAGACACGTTCCATCTTTTAGGTGTTGCTTTTGCAAGCAAAGCCCTTGCAAGCTCATCTATACTCATAAATGGCCATTCTAGTATTGCATTTCTCATAGAATCATAGACCATTTCCGCACTAGCCTGTTAACAGCGCTATGATTCCACTTGCAACATCCTATGGAATCCTGGGGTTTGCAGTTTCGGGAGGGGCCGGCCGGCTAGTGCAGAAATGGCCACAGAGTGGGAAGAGACCCCAAGGACCATACAATCCAATCCCATTCCGCCATTCAAGAAGATAACAATCAAAGCATTCCCGATAGATGACCATCCAGCCTCTGCTGAAAAACCTCCAAAGAAGGAGACTCCATCACACTCCACTGAGGAAGCAGCAGATTCCACGGTCAAACTGCTTTTACCATCAGGAAGTTCTTCCTAATGTTTAGATGGAATCTCTTTTTCTGAAGTTTGAATCCATTGCTCCATGTCCTAGTCTCTGGAGTGGCAGAAAACAGGCTTGCTCCATCCTCCATATGACATCCCTTCAAATATTTAAACATAGCTATCATGTCACCTCTTAACCTTGTAGGGCAGAGACAGTGAAGCAGGTAAAAATAATCATCCTGAATCAGGAGGAGTAATTCAGACAAATGGTCAAGAAAGCTCTTGGGACAGGCTTGCCTTAGGATCACTTTAATAACATTTCCACATGACACTCTTATAGCGCGATGATTCCGCTTTCAACCTCCTATGGAATCCTGGGGTTTGCAATTCCGGGAGGGTCCCGGAACTGCAAACCCCAGGATTCCATAGGAGGTTGAAAGTGGAATCATCGCACTATAAGAGTGCCGTGCGGATATGGAAGTCAGGAATGACATAACAGCAACAGTGACATGAATTGAACCCTAACAGTGATAAAGTTTAAGCAAATAGTTTAAGTTGAAATGAAAAAGTTTAAGCAAATACTGTACAGGCTTCCTCCACTTATCTGACAGCTTAGGGATGGGAGCGCTGTCAGAGAATGGAATGGGTTGAAAAGCAGAACCCAGGAACTGGACTGTAGGGAGCAGGAAGAACTTACAGAGGCTGACTTTGGACATGCTTGCGGGGTCTCTCAGCCAGCCTAGGGGCTCCCCGCTCCCCTTCCAGCTCGCTTTGCAAGCAGCACGCGCATGTGAGCAATTCCAAGTGAGCTTCTGTAGGCAAGAAGAATTCCAAGAATTGCACAGGATGTTCAAAGTGGAATGATAGCGCTATAACAGAGTAGTGCGGAAATAGCCTCAGTTGCCGTGTTGTTCTTTCTCTCTCGCACAGACACGCACACAAAGCAGCTTGGGGGGGCATTGCATGGGGTCTGTGGTATGGAGCCAGATTGGTGACCCCCCAGCTCTGGCCCTGATCCAGATCCCCTCCCCTCCCGGGGCTCCTTCAGCAATGGCAGCTCTCCTTGGAAATGCGTCCTTCCAACTGGAGAGTTGTGTTTTTCCACTCGTCTCGTGGGGACCCATGGATTTTCTCACTGAGTCACGGAGCGGAGGCTTGGCACGCCACGGCCGGCTGTCTCCAACCTGCTCAGAGATGACATTTAAAAAGAAAAAAGAAAATCCCCTGCTTGGAGGGAGCAGATCATCTTGACTCACTTGCCACATGCAGGCGGCTGTAAACAGGCCCAAAATAAAAACAGCTGCTTCAGTCAGAAGCCTTCCTCGTCGTTCCTTCCCACACCCTTGCAAATCGCTGGAAAGAGTGGCTTCCTTGTTTGCAAGCGCAGCTTTTGGTTAGGCTTGAAATCTGCTTATGTCCTGATTTTGGATGTCAGTCTGTGAACTTGGATAGCTGCAATACGCTTAGGGCTTGCACCCGTTATGGTTTGGATAACGCCTCTCATTTTCATACCCTCAAACTGTCCAGATTTTGCGGGGATCATCTCAGTTAATCCTAGTTGAAGCTTACAAATTTAATAAAAATTAAAATATAAACGATAAAAAAGAGAGAAACAAGAAAAAAATAGAAAAATTATGGCGGGGGGGGAGTGACTCCCTTTCCAATTAGTGGTCTCTTCCCAAATTCCAGTTCTGAAATAACTCATATTCACACTCATTCTCGTGCAACACAATGGCTATTTCCGCACTAGCCTGTTATAGCGCGATGATTCCACTTTCAATATCCTCTGGAATCCTGGGGTTTGCAGTTTCGGGAGGGGCCGGCCGGATTCCAGAGGATGTTGAAAGTGGAATCATCGCGCTATAACAGGCTAGTGCGGAAATGGCCAATGACATCCATGCAGATTCCACTAGATCCATCCAAAGCTAAACATTATTGTTTAAAAAACAAACGTAGCAGGTAGACTTTTAGATAAGATTATATAGTTAATTTACCTATGTTGCTCATTTTATTTCCCTTTTATTGATTGCCTCCTTTATATGTGCTTGGAACTATGGTGCACTAGAGGAGCCGAAATAATTTTCTTCACTTTATTAATATGGACAATTTCTTTTTTTATTATTATTATTTCGTCGATTTAATTTTTGCCCGCTCCTCATAAATCAACAAACCCTCACAGTGCAGGAACCTGTAACCCCACTGAACAACAGGTAACGTTAGATACGACAAATTCAATTTATAATTATTATTTTTTTCTGAATTGATATATGAATTGATTAATTAATCAGTACATTACTTTATGAACTGATACATCAAACATCATAATTTGATGCCAAACCAAGTTATACATAATGTATTTCATGTATCTGACAGTGACTTTTAATCTATAAATGGTGCCAATAGTACCATTTTTTCCCTTTTTCTGAAAATTTCAGGAATTTTCTCCTCCCTGCCCCCCCCCAGATAGGAAAAGTGTCTCCCTTCTACTCATGGCTTCAACATTTTTGGAAAGGTTACGCCTCTATGGCCGTTTCCGCACTAGCCTGTTATAGCGCGATGATTCCACTTTCAACATCCTCTGGAATCCTGGGGTTTGCAGTTTCGGGAGGGGCCGGCCTCTATAGAGTTGGAAGAGACTTCAAAGGACATCCAGCCAGCCCCTCCCGAAACTGCAAACCCCAGGATTCCAGAGGATGTTGAAAGTGGAATCATCGCGCTATAACAGGCTAGTGTGGAAGTGGCCTGTATCTCTTCCCTTGCAAATGGCCACATTTACTTTATCCTCAAAGTAAATTAGTGAGCCTCTGCTCCACAGATGAATGCGGGGTTATGTGTAAGCCCTGTGTATTTGAGATTCCATGGGTAAGCCTTGTTTACGGGACAGCCGGCGGGTGTTTTCCATTTGTCTCAAAGTACACAGATGACTCAGAGAAGTTCTGCTGAGCTTCCCAGGGAGCCGGAGAAGCTTGTCTCAGACGGCTGCTTCCTTGACTCACTGGCAAGAGACATATGCCAAACCCCAACCCTTACGTAAAGCCTGTCGTAAAAGAGAAGGGAACTAGAGATTGGGGATGTGAAACTTGGAAATGGCACGCTGCTAGCCACTGAGAAGAGGGGGGATTCATAGAATCATAGAAATGTAGAGTTGGAAGAGACCCCAGGGGCCATCCAGTCCAACCCCCTGCCATGCAGGAACACCCTCAAAGCACTCCCGACAGATGGCCATCCAGCCTCTGCTTAAAAACCTCCAAAGAAAGAGACTCCACTACACTCCGAGGCAGCAGATTCCACTGCCGGACAGCCCTGACCGTCAGGAAGTTCTTCCTGAGGTTCAGGCGGAATCTCCTTTCCTGCCGCTTGTATCCATTGCTCCTTGTCCTGGTCTCTGGAGCAGCAGAAAACAAGCCCTCTCCTTCCTCTACATGGCATCCCTTCATTTGCACTTTTGAGGAAAGACCATAGGTTGGGGGCTAGAGTGTTGGAAAATGCTGGCATTCTCTCTCCCGGATTCTTCTTCTAGGGCATATGGGGCTTAGCTAGCTTAGGCCATTTCTGCACCAGACTGTTACAGTGCTGTTATTCCACTTTCAACATCCTATGGAATTCCATGGTTTGTCATCCCCCTTCCCGCGCCAACAAACTCTCTACAGGAGGGCTACAAATTTGGATACAGCTGTAGGCGTTGTTGTCCAAAAAAGCCATTTTTCCAAGCTCTCCATGGGCTTCCATTTTCTGCAACTACAAGGCCATTTTGTTTGGACCCCATGTAAAATTTTGCAAAGCGTAATTATGGAACAAAAGCCTTGTCTGGAAACGCCTGGCGGCTCTTGGCACTCATCATTCGAGCTCTCTATTAGAGGGAAGCAATGCTTTGCTTGTAGAAGTCCCAGGTTCATTACCCCAAAGTTTCTGGTTAAAGTGATCAGATTGCAACTGATATTAAATACCCTCGGGAGATGCCGGGGAGCTGTTGCTTTTTTCAGAGAAGACAGCGCTGACCTGGGGGTCAAATGGTCCGACAGTTTTTCCCTGTTGCAATTATTTGCGGAGAACAACCCCTGACCTCCCTTCCGCCCCTGTTTTATTAGCACATTTGGGGGACTGAATCCAAGCGTCAACTGAGCTGAAAGTCGGACAAAAGACCCCGACGGAGGAGCTTGGCTTGCCTCTCGTCCCATTCCATGAGAAGCAGCATCATGCAAAGTCCTGGTTATGACCCCTAAAGCCCTGTGTGGCTTGAGTCCAGATAATCTGGAAGAGCCTGACCGAGAGCCTTAGCGCATCATGGTGTTCTACCGTCCTAGCAATGCCTCAGTCCTGCTTTTGCCTCTGAGGAAGGCAAAGGCAAAGCCCCTCTAAAAAGAAAAAAATTCTCATCATTGACACATTTATATTCCCCAAATTTTAGGCAGTTTTCCAGGTTGACTACCTTTCAGGCTCACCTGAACATATGCAAGAAAGAAAGATGCTCCTGAAATTTAATTAAACTTAGGGCCTTTCCGCACTACGCTGTTCTAGTGCTATTATTCCACTTTCAGCATCCTATGGGATCCTGGGGTTTGCAGTTAGAATTCTCAGCCAGAGAACTCTTTGGCCTCAGGAAACTACAAATCCCAGAATTCCACAGAAGGTTGAAAGTGATAGCACAAGAACAGTTTACTGCAGAAAAGCCCTTAATTAGTTTATTCTTCATGATGTAGTGGTTTGAGCATTGGACTATGAGCCTGGAGACCAGAGTTTATATCCCTGCTTGGCCATGGAAACCCATTGGGTGACCTTGGGCACATCACAAACTCTCGGGACCTTTCTGCACTCCACTGTTACAGAGCTATTATTCCACTTTCAGCCTCGTATGGGATCCTGGGGTTTGCAGTTTAGGGAGAGGCATTTAGAATCCTCAGCCAGAGAGCCCTTTGGCATCAGGAAACTACAAACCCCAGAATTCCACAGGATGCTGAAAGTGGAATAATAGCACTAGAACAATGTCGTGCGGAAAGGTCAGCCTCAGAAAAACCCATGATAGGTTCACTGTAGGGTCACCACAAGTTGGAAGTGACCTGAAGGCACACAGAACAGCCGCGGCTGCTGATTTTCCAGATTCTGAGAAGCTCATTGGTAGGATTTCATGTTAGTTTTTGCAGGAGCTTCTGGAAGGCCTTTCTGCTCAACCCGAAGATGGTGGTTTCCCCCGCCTTTCTTTTCTGACTTTCAAAGGGACCATTTTCGCCAAGAGGAAATGATGGGCTATCATTCCACCTGAAGAAGGAGACTGCCTATTACCCTCGTAAGCTTCAGACATCGCTGTCTGCAGACCTGCCTATTTATATGCATAAGGAAAAAAAGAAAAGAAAAGTCAACACAAACCACCACATTTGTGCTCACAAAATGTAACCGACTGAATTCCCGGTGTGTTTGTTTTGCATTCGTTTGCTCTGATTGCACTTATTATTTCAGTTCCTGTATATGAGTGCTAGAGAGAAGAACAAATGCAGTTGTTAGTCGCTACCCATCAGAGATGTGTTATGGGCAAGGGGCCGGAAGATGAGGCTCCGACGGGAGGAAAAGGTGGCCCCAAAGACGGTAGAAACATGCTTCCTCTTGCCCAAGGAAGGAAGGAAGGAAGGAAGGAAGGGGGAGACTAGTTTCTCAAGCAGTTACCTGAATTTGTGTGAAATGTTGCCTCTGTAATGTTTCAGGACATTGGAGCCACACACACACACACACACACACACACACACACATCCTAGAAGCTTGAATGCTTTTAGTAATGGCAGACATGCCAACTGCCTACATCCATGTCCTTTGTTCCATGTGTAGGATCATTTGTGCCACATTGTGATGTCTTTGGCCATTTCCGCACTAGCCTGTTATAGTGTGATGATTCCACTTTCAACCTCCTACGGAATCCTGGGGTTTGCAGTTTCAGGAGGGGCCTAAACTGGGCCTATGCAAACCCCAGGATTCCATAGGGTGTTGAAAGTGGAATCATAGCACTATGGCCATTTCCGGACAAGGCTGTTATAGCGCTATGATTGCACTTTCAACCTCCTATGGAATCCTGGGGTTTGCAGTTTCGGGAGGGGCCTAAACTGGGCCTATGCAAACCCCAGGATTCCATAGGGTGTTGAAAGTGGAATCATAGCACTATGGCCGTTTCCGGACGAGGCTGTTATAGCGCTATGATTGCACTTTCAAACTGCAAACCCCAGGATTCCATAGGAGGTTGAAAGTGGAATCACCACGCTATAACAGCCTAGTGCAGAAATGGTGTCTATCTAAAATATTTTCCCCATTCCCAAACCATTTAAAAGCAAGCTTATTTGGATAGCACAAGCAGCACTAAAGAGCCAGGAAAACGAAGTTCTCTCTCGAGCATTAGAGTCATTTGGGGAAGAAAGAAGGTGGAGGTAACAAGCAGTGGGCAAACAGATTTCCCTTTTTGGGTGCTGGGGAAATCACACACACACCCTTAAGGAGAGAGAAAAGAATCCAAGTTTTGGCCCAGCAGGTGGCGATGAAAACCTCAGGATCTGAACATGTAAGTCAGTGAAACCCTTTTTGCTATTTTCCCATGGTGTTTAACACTGCTGTTCTTTCCCTGTATATATGTGTTTCATACTAACTGCATTAACAAAACTAGTAGCATTAGTAGTCGAAGTGGCAGGGATGTAGCTATAGGTGGTAAATGAATGCATTGGCCTCCAAATATGGATTTCCCCCCGTCCATGAAATTTTCCTTTGTTCCCAAAATTTGTAGCACTGCAGACACTGAAAATCATTCACACACACACAGATGCAGGAGCTCTTCTATTTGTTGTGTTTGCTTTCCCTTGGTCAATCTGCCTGCCTCCTTTTCCTTGGAAGCCTAAACTTCCAAGGAAAAGCCTAAACCAGGGCTTTCCAAATGGTGGCCATTTCCGCACGACACTCTTATAGTGTGATGATTCCACTTTCAACCTCCTATGGAATCCTGGGGTTTACAGTTTTGGGAAGGGCCAGCCAGCCCCTCCTGGAACTGCAAACCCCAGGATTCCATAGGAGGTTGAAAGTGGAATCATTGCACTATAAGAGTGTCATGCGGAAATGTTTGGTGTGCCGTGGCATGTTAGTGTGTCGCCTGAAGCGTGTAGGCATGTCGCCTACAATCTTGAAAATATATGTTATTATTTATAAATCATATATTTTTAAAAATATACGAAAGGTTTTCATGAGATATGTTGTGTCCTCATACATTGTGTTATCACAATTTATGTATGTGTCTGTATTCCTTATACGGGGTTAGTTTAACCTCCAGTTTGCTAGTAAATCTGAATTACTGCGTCGCAAAAACGATGCATGTCTAAAAAGTGTGTCACTAACATAAACAGTTTGGAAAGCTCTGGCCTAAAGTGACTTTCTTTCTTCCACTATAGTTTGGGCTTGTGTGAGTTAGGCCATTTCCGCACTAGCTTGTTATATTACCCCAGGATTCCATAGGATGTTGCAAATGGAATCATAGCGCTATAACAGTCTAGTGCGGAAATGGCCTCAGAAGGTTCCATTTAAAAGCGATTTAAACCAAACGCCACCCGTAGCCTGGCCTCTTTAATGAGAAGGTGGCTAAATGCAGACCTTGGCATCTTGTGCCAAGCAGAAGAGCCGCTTCCTGTTCTACCAGTGTCCTCTTTGTGTTTTTCCATGTTATACAAGAGGAGAGAGAACCGAGCCAGGCCTCCACCTTTTCAGAGAGCAAACAACGAACGTGGCCTTCCGTGGGGGCCACGTGAGGTCATGCTCCAAAAAGGAAGGCTCTTCAACCTGCAACATCAGCACAGCTGCATTTCATTTAAACCTCATCTGGTTCAGGTAGAGCAACAGGTGTGCTGCCTCTTTACGTATCAGAGCTTTTTCTTTTTTAATGTGTTTTACATTGTTCTAAACTATTGTATTCAGAGGATTGTTGTTTAATGCCTTTTAAATTTTACGGATTGTTTTAGCTACCTTGTTTCAACAATGAGTGCAAGGTGGTGTTTAATATAATTTAATATTTATGAACAGTCCTTCCTCCACATTCCTTCCCAAATTTGATTATTGGCAATTGCAAACATAGCAATTGGAAATACAATGCCATGGGCTATCCTAACCTTAGTATTCAATGATACACTTTTACACTTCAGGAACTGATCTAGTTCCATTACAGCTGCCCTTCCAAGTCCTGTCTCCTGGTTTCTTAAGCGCAGTCTCACTTCTGACTAATGACCGAGGCCATTTCTGCACGAGGCTGTTGTAGTGCTATTATTCCACTTTCAACATCCCATGGAATCCTGGGGTTTGCAATTGAGGGAGGGGCCTCAATGCAGAAATGACCTGAGCCAAGGTATGGAAAATCTTGAACTCCGTTTATGTAGCATACATATGTGCAAGTACTTTTTTGGACAGGGTGCAGGAGACTATACACTTGCCCTTGAACTCTGCCCAAAAACATCACCCTGCCCAGCAGTCGGCAAGTCCCAGGAGAGGCCCTTGCTGTGGTCCCTTACAGATGGAGAAGGGAGAGAGGCGACAATTCATCCTATGAAGATCTAGCTGTTCTGAACTCCTGGGGGAAGGAAAAGGCACAGTATAATCTCATTTCTCTTCCCCTGCTCCTGCTGAGCTGAGGCCACCTGCTTTTCTATGATCTGAATTGCACCTTCCCACAGTGGCCAGAGGTCCAGAGAGATCCAGTGTACAGCAGGTGCATTTGCACCTTTCCTCCATTGGTGAAATTCTGAAGCTGGCCCTAGTAGTAGAGAGACATTTCCACACTCCACTATTATAATGCAATTGTTCCAATTTCAACATCTTGTGGAATTCTAGGGTTTGTGGTTTGCTGAGGCCAAAGATGCCCCTCCCTAAACTGCAAACCTCAGGATTCCATAGGATGTTGAAAATGGAATAATAGCACTATAACTGTGTAGTGCAGAAATGGCCATAGAAAGAGAGACAATCTGGGACACCTGAAGTTACTTGTTGTCTGAGCAGAGCTTGGAAGAATTACGATTTTCCCAGTAGGGCTCCCTCAGTCCCCCAGCCGGAGGGTGGCTGAGAAATTCTGGGAGTTGTAGAAAAAGGAGTCGTGTTTCCCAGCTCCGTGTTTGACTCCAGCTGTATGAAAACATGGACCTCTACCTCCTAGGCAATCTTGTTCTTTATTTCCTCAGCAAATGGGTGCATATATCTTTAAGAGGTTAACGCTTGCACTTTCCCAGGCTTTGGTGCTGTGGGTAACTCACCAAATGAGTCATTATTGCGAGATCCTGGAGACAAAATTGCATGGACACCAAACAGAGCAGAACAATAGCAACGGGAGCCGGAGAAACTCCTCCCTTTCTTCCTTTCCCCTGCTTTCCCCTCCCTCCCTTTGCTTCATGCGCATTTTACATAAAACCTCTTGACATACCAAAAGGGTCCAAGTACAACAGAAGCAAGAATCAGGCAGAGGAGGGCTGCTCGACTGACGTTTTTTTCTGGTTCTATTTATTCAACTTTCCCCTTGGCTGGGCAGCCGGCCAAGGGACAAACGAGATCAGTTTGTACTCCCCGTCCACCAGTTTCCCATTCTTTTCCAAAAAACAAGACCTGTAGCTACTGATTTCTAGCTACAGCCTACAGTGTGGCTGCAGGTTGTCAGTCTCTCTGTAGGATCACAGAAGATGGAGGCAGGGGAGAAGGTGGTGTTGAGTTAGATTTTGTACAAAACCCCCATAGAATCAGAGAGTTGAAAGAGACCCCCAAGGACCACCCAGTCCAAACCTCTTCTGCCATCAAAACATGCCTGACAGATGTCCATCCAGCCTCTGTTTAAAAACCTCCAAAGAAGAGCCATTTCTGCACTGGACCGTTATAGCACAATGATTCCACTTGCAACATCTATGGAATCCTGGGGTTTGCAGTTTTGGGAGGGGCCAGATGGCCCCTCCCAAAACTGCAAACCCCAGGAATCCATAGGATGTTTCAAGTGGAATCATCATGCTATAACAGTCCAGTGCAGAAATGGCCAGGGAGACTCCAACATACTCCATTGAGGCAGCATATTCCTCCTGAACTGTTCTTACCATCAGGATGTTCTTCCTAAGATTTAGGAGGAATCTCTTTTCTTGTAGTTTGAAGCTATTGCTCTATTGTGTCCTAGTCTCCGGAGCAGCAGAAAACAGGCTTGCTCCATCTTCCATATGACATCCCTCCAAATATTTAAACATGGCTATCGTGTCCCCTCTGATTCCACTGTTGGACACCTCCTACCATCAGGACGTTCTTCCTAATGTTGAGGCGGAATCTCTTTTCTTGTAGTCTGAAGCCATTGCTCCATGTCCTTGCCTCTGGAGCGGCCAAAAAGAAGCTTGCTCCATCCTCCATATATTGTTGTTGTATGCCTTCAAGTTGTTTTCTTACTTATGGCGACTGAAGTTGAAAGTGTTATGGTGTATGTCTTGGGCCAGGAGTGTGTGACACACCCAAGTGGGTTTCCATGGCTTTTGTGTGGTCATCTGTGTGAGCTTAACAAACCAATTTGCCAAGGGTTAATGAAAATTTTACTGTGCGGGTGAAGATTATCCAAGGCTACCCAAGTCTATGGCCATTTCTGCACAAGAGTGTTATAGCGCTATGATTCTACTTCCAACCTCCGATGAAATCCTGGGGTTTGCATTTTAGGGAGGGGCCGGCCATAGGATGTTGGAAGTGGAATCATAGCGCTATAACACTCTCGTGCGGAAAACTCGCATATGTCTCTGGACATGACTTCCTTAACAGAGAGCATTTTGGGAACAGAAAAGGGATAATAATCTCCAGCACACTTTTCTCATCAAACGATAATTCCTGCAAATCTTCAGAAGAGGCTGGGATGGTTAAACTGGTGTGAAGCTGACATAATTTCGTTGTACAAAACAGATCAGGTGGCAGATGGTCTTCAATACAGCTAAGTGCTGTTGAAAGATAAGATTCGGTGGGCGTATTCCGTTTGTGATAAATTGGCTCCATTACATGGCCTACGGTGACTTTTCCATTGTGTTTCCATCTCCATTCCTCTGCGCCATCACTCTTTCCTGTGCTGCCGTGTTGCCGTGGCTTTAATTAATCTCCAGTGATCAGGAGGTAGGCGCACTCCGGGGTTGTTTCCTTGAAAACCAAAGGTTATGGAACCCTCCGCCGTCAATCCCGCATTCATTATCTCCAGCGTGGGGCTGGACGAGGGCCAAGTCTCCAGAGAGGTAATGATAAAGCGTTGAGTCAAAGGCAAGGCAGAAACTCCCACTACGCTACCTGCCAACAATGCGAGCATTCAAACGCGTGGGTGTTTGGGCGTGGAAGCCTCTAACCTGATTGTATCTGGGCCATGGCCGTTGAGAAAACCAGTGACTGTACATTTCCCAAGAACTAACCTTTGAGAAGGTTACTTTCAATGGAAACGAGAACAAAACCTGACGCACATTTACTTAGAAGTAGGTACAAATCAAGCTCAAGAGGACGTAGCTCCCAGTAAAAGTGCTTAAGGTTACAACCAATAGCTTCAAATAGGCTAGATAAAACCATTAATATGTCACGTCCAGTGTTATTTTTTCTTAGTGTAATCCACCAGGATTTCTCTTTGCTAGCCTTATTGAGCATGTTTAAACAGATGGATGGATGGATGGATGGATGGATGGACGGACGGACGGACGGACGGACGGACGGACGGACGGACGGACGGACAGACAGACAGACAGACAGACAGACAGACAGACAGATAGATAGATAGATAGACAGACAGACAGACGGATAGACGGATAGATAGATGGATAGGTAGATGGATAGATAGATAGATAGATAGATAGATAGATAGATAGATAGATAGATAGATAGATAGATAGATGATAGATAGATAGATAGATAGATAGATAGATAGATAGATAGATAGATAGATAGATCAATAGCACAATCCCTTCAGGATAAAACTGCAAACCCCAGGAGTCCATAGGATGTTGCAAGTCGACTCATCGCGCTATAATAGTCCAGTGCAGAAATGGCCTGAGAGCAAATCAAGCCTCAGTGCTCTCTAGAAGCCTAAGTGACTAACTGAAGCTATTATACTTTGGACAGATTGTGAGACAACACGCTCGTTGGAAAAATGGAAAGCAGCAGAAAAAATAAGAGGACTCCATCTCAGGTGGATTGATTCAATCAACGAAGCCACGTCTGCCCTGAGTTTGCAAGACCTGAACAGGTGTGTTAATGTTCTGCCTTGGTCAGACCTCACCTGGAATACGATGTCCAGTTCTGGGCACCACAATTCAAGAAGGCGATGGACAAGCTGGAGGATGTCCAGAGGAGGGTGACCACAATAGTAAAAGGCCTGGAAACCATGAAGTCCTCTGAGGAGCAGCTTAGGGAGCTGGGGATGTTTAGCCTGGAGAAGAGAAGGTTAAGAGGTGACATGAAAGTCAGGTTTAAATATTTGAAAGGATGTCATATAGAAAAGGAGGCAAGTGCTTTTTCTGCTGCTCCAGAGACTAGGAGCAATGGAAAAAGAAATTCCACCTAAACATTAGGAGGAGCTTCCTAATGTAAAGCAGAATAAGTTGCTTCCTGGGAACGTGGTGGAATCTCCTTCTTTGGAGGTTTTTAAACAGAAGCTGGACAACCATCTCTCAGGAACACTTTGCTGGTGTCTTCCTGCAGGGCAGAATGGAGTTGGCCTGCATGGCCTACGGGGTTTCTTCCAACTCTATCATTCTATGACTAGGGGTTTTGGAGGTGGCAAGAAGACCTCAACCCCACCTCAAGCCCATTGCCAACACATTGGCTGTTCTCCTCCAAGAAATGCACCCACGCTTTAGGCTTGGGACCGATCCTCAGGTGCCCAGTGGGCAAAAAGAGGTGGAAGTGTTTTTCAGAGCTATAAGGACTTTTGTTGGGAGGTCCCTCCATATTTAGTATATGATAGTATTTAGTATGGGATATGTAGTAGTAGTATGTAGCTGCTTGCTTGTAACCAAGAATGAACCAGAGACCATTAAGTCAACAACACCTGGAATTCAGCACTGAGTAAGTGTTGTGTTACTGAACAAGTTGGACAGCAAGTTGGTCACGCAAAAAGTCACAAGTTGAACCAGTGTGTCATTTATTGCCAAGTGGAGTCCAAGCTGAGTCAAGGAAGTGACTTGAGTCCGACTTGAGTTCGAGTCTACATCACTGCTTGGGGGTCTCTCTTGCATAGGGTCACCATAAGTCAAAGTCAGTGGCAAAACAACAACAACACTTGGACAGCAGTGCTTGTATAGAAGTCCATCCGAGTGGGTTGAGAAGAGAGAAAGACTGTTAAGCCAGATCTATAAATCAGTCAATCAATAGACACCATGTTCTCAATCACCACTTTTATTTAGCAATTCAAACATCGCTGATCATGTAGGCAAGTTGACATTTGACGTCTGTCTGTCTTTTCCACTTATTGCATAGGAACCTTGTCACAATATATATAGATATCTATGCAGTACAAAAAAAAAAAAAGATTTTTTTTTTATAAAAAAAGATTACAGCAGAGCAAATAAAGGTCGGCATATGGCTGTACAACTGCAATACTTCAATGTAGTGATTTGGTTTTTAAAAAAAAAATCCAAAAAAGTGACCCATGGAAGTACTGTTGAGAAAACGGATGAGGGGGAAAAGGGTGACCGGAATGGTCCCCTTTTACCCCAAAGTGAGGAGAAGTGTGTAAACATGTATAATATCCACATACGTTCATTCCTGTACTCACACAGAGGGAGAATATATATATATATGTCCCTATAACATATATGTATGCACAAGTAATTATACACAGTATGCTACTTAGAGCTGTGACAGAAATAGGACTTAGGAATGGTCCACTGGCTGCTCAGAAAAGTTCTCCTTGTTGGCTTCACACCGTTGCTGGCAACTCCAAACCTGAGCCTGTAGCAAAGGAAGAGAACTTTTCTGGAAAATGAGAAAGACAGGGGGGAAAAGGCTATCTTGGCTCCCCCAGCCTCTCTCTTTCTCTCTTGTACATTTTCCCCTCTACAATTCTCTTGCCAGATCCTGAGAAGATTACTTTTTTGGACTACAGCTCCCAGAATCCCCAGTTCAGAGAATAAAAACCCTCCTATTGGGAGTTAGGGGTGTGTTGTTCCTTTCTCAGGTCCCTAATTCGCCACCTTGGTTCTGGATCCTTTCCAAGGATGGAACAGAAGAAGGGAACGGATACTGAGATGCAATAAGACAACCCTAAACCAATAACAGATGGTTGTGTTAATAAACATGGCCTTCCCCATCCCATGGAGCCTATCCATTCCGGCACCAGATGGTACTGGAGGGTGCTGGTGAGTTTATACCCCATGTGTTGTTGGGTGAGGTGCTGATGGTGATATATTCCATGGAACATGGAAATAAGATCTGCTTAGGGCTGGCAGTTTGTTCTAGGCCATTTCCTCATTAGCCTGTTATAGCGCTATTATTCCACTTTCAACCTCCTATGGAGTCCTGGGGTTTGCAGTTTAGGGAGGGGCCTTTAAACTGCAAACCCCAGGATTCCATAGGATGTTGAAAGTGGAATAATACCACTATAACAGTCTAGTGCAGAAATGGCCCCAGAAGGAATTCAAGGTATTAGGAACATCAAGTGTAATAACATGTAGACCAGTGATTCCTAAACTCTAGTCTTCCATGTGTCTTGGATGTCAACTCTCAGAAGTCCCAGCTGCCTTGGCCAATGATCAGTGACTCTGGGAGCTGAAGTTCAAAACACCTGGAAGATCAGAAGTCTTCATGGGTTGCTTCCATTTTCCCATTGTTCAAGTTCCACGTGGGAGTAATCGTGCATCAGGAAATCTGTGTGCACATATTGCCTGTTTAGATTAGCAAAATTGTGAAAAGGTAGCCTTTACAAAATTTGTTTTCCTTTACAGTTCAAGACATAATTCTGCACCACCACCACCCAGAAATACGTGTAATCCAGGTAGGGTTGACTCCTAGAACTCTAGAACCTGGACAAAGCTGGGGTAAACTCCGTGTGGCTAAAGTAGATGAGAACTTCATCAGCCCACATCCTGCAACTGGATCTACTCTTGAGTCTTACTCTATATTTACAAAGCACCCCCATTGTTCCAAGTCATGAAGTTTCCACACCACGGAAACCTGCAGGGCTCAAAGTTATTGCAAGAGTTCTGTAAAGAAGACCACCTATTACAGTAAACGTGTAAAATACAGAAACAGTGGATGTATGTTGCCATACTCTTTTCTTAAGACACAATTGTAAACAGCTACCAAATAATGTCACAACGGCAGAAGAAATGAGAATGAATGGGACTGGGAAGAACGGGGCTGTTCCATAGCTTAAAGCCCTTCCTAAGCTCTGAAGGATGTCTAAAAGCTGGTCCAAAGAACTACAGATTATTAACCAGAGCTTGCTGCAAAAAGCACACAACTCCCTTGTTGCAACTGGCTGCTGGTCCATTTCTCGACACAATCCAAAGTACTGGCGATGACCCATGGAACCCTATACAGCTCAAGTCCACATTATTTGAAGAACCATATTCTACCATACAAGCCTACCCACATTTTGAGATCTTCTGGGGAGATCCTTCTCTTTCTGTCCCACCAACCTTAGAGCTACATCTGGTGGGAAGATGGGAGGGGACCTTCTGGCTGGCTGCTCTCAGGCTCTGGAACTCCCTTCCCAGAGAAGCTAGACAGGTGTTAAGACCTTTCTATTTCAGCAAGCCTGTGGAGATGGATTACTTAGGAGGAACAAGCCTTGAATAATGGATCACTTATTTATTGTTTTCTATTTAATGGCATATGTGTTTAACTATTGTACTTTTCGATTAACTACGTCTTTAACTTGCGATTTTTTTGCTCTGTCTGTTTCAATGGTTGTAGGATATTTTGAGGCCAAAACAGAGCAAAAAGTGGAACATAAATAAATATTCTCCTTCTCTTCATTCCCATTATCGTCCCTGTTGTGGGGGAATGCCGTTGGATAGAAGCATGGCAGTTAAAGTGGAATAATAGCACTATAATTCTGTACTGTGGATGGGCCTCAGATCTTTAAAGCATTCTGCACCGCATCCGTCAGAGCTTGAGGGGGACTGTTTGGACCGTTTGGAAAATGTTTCTCGTATAAACACAGACAAAAAAGATCTATTACTGACCTCCTTTGTGTAAGAAATGCTTTCCAAATGGTTTCCTGCCAGGAGGACAACCAAAGAGGAACTAGATAATGTGAGAAGTCCCAGCCAGAGATGCTATTATTCCTGCTGTAATTGCAATTTGCCTGCCTCGTGTGACAAAGGGCCTCCAAGGGCCCTCCCTAAACTGCAAACCCCAAGATTCCATAGGATGTTGAAAGTGGAATAATACCGCTATAACAGTCTAGTGCGGAAATGGCCAAAGTGCTGTGGTGAAGTCTGTGCATTGCTTACTGTGCTGGATGAGACATTGCAAGATAACCCTGATGCTACACCTACTGCTGTATGCTATGACTGTAAAATGAACAGAAAATATATTTATGTGGGGAGGAGGAGAGAAGGAATATGACAACCTGGCAACAACACTTTCCTGAATGCACATAGAGATAGACGGTCCCATGGAATGCACCGTAAGAACGCAAACCAAGCGAGTGCATTCAACAGCCTGCATTTCCAGGGCACGACAGATGTAAGACGTTTGCTTTCCAGCAGACAGAACCCAAAGAAGTCTGAAGTCCCTTGGAAATTAATGCTTTAACATTCTTTACCCAGCAAGCCTTGATAACTTTACAGATAGTTGCTACATATGATAAAATAGTTTGAAGGGGAAAGCAGAATGCAAGAAGCACCAGAGAAAGAAATACATCTGCTCTCGTTTCTGGCTGGCAAGAGCACTTTTTTTCCTACTTACACATCTACAACACAGCTTCTAATCAACTTGGATGTGGTTTAACCTAATCACCATTTGTCAAGCGGTTGCTCGCAAGGCTAAAATGAGGTTTTGCCGTCCCCTCTTGTTGCCGGATGGGAGACTGTGGTTAGTGAACCCTGAGAAATATGCTTTAAAAAATATGCTTAGTATTCTTTTATGAAACTGAAAAGAAAGAAAATTGTTTCTTAAGAGCTACGGAGGCACACTTCCTCCACATTGCAAAATAACAATGTTCCAAATAAAACGAAATAGCAGTATTTCCTCTTTTGTTTGCAAATCAAGGGCTCAGGCCTTACCCATTTGCCCTTATAGGTTACACTGAAATTTATGAGTCTGCAAGGAAGGTTTAGGGGAGACCAGCTGGAATCCATTTCTATAAGCCACCCCTTTGGAAAGACTGGTTGCTGTATGGAAAGGCACATGGTACGCAAGCCAGATCCAAGGGCTGGGGGCGAAGGGGCAATCCACTTCCTTGGCATCATTGGTAGCAAGTCTTGGAAGCCATACCCTATGAGGAGCAGCTTGGGGAGCTGGGTCTGTCTCGCCTGGAGAAGAGAAAGTTCAGAGGGGACATGATAGCCATGTTTAAATATTTGACGGGATGCCATATGGAGGATGGAGCAAGCCCGTCTTCTGCTGCTCCAGAGACTAAGATATGGAGCAATGGCTTCAAACTACAGGAAAAAAGGTTCCACTGAAATATTAGGAACAACTTCCTGAGGGTAAGAGCAGTTCGACAGAGGAATACACTGCCTGGGAGTGTGATGGAGTCTCCTTCTTTTGGAGACTTTTAAACAAAGCCTGGATGGCCATCCATCAGGAGGGCTTTGATGGTGTTTTCCTGAGTGATAGAAAGGGGCTGGACTGGATGGCCCTTGAGGTCTCTTTGAATTCTCTATGAAGGTTGGGAAAGGCCTGGTGGCCAAGCCATGGCCAGCCAGAATGGAGCAGGACTGGGCTAAGTGGACCTGTGGTCTTATTCAGCTAAGCCGAGCCTACAAAGCAACCATCATCCAGTGGCCATGCTGAGTTTGTAGTTCAAAGAAAGGGACTTTCCCAAGCAGTGGGTCATTGGAGAAATTGTACTTCAAGAAATCAACCAAGACTTGGGATAACTCAAGGCCCAGCTCTTTTGAGCTGGCCCCACCATTAACTCTTTGGCATATCTTGAACCATAGGAAGTCCTGGTGATGGTGGTGCCCACGGGGCAGCTCACCTTTCTAAGGCATGGTACCATTCACTACTGGAGTTTGACACTGCTCAGGAAAGGGAAGAGAGATACAGTTCCCTTGGAGAGAGAATAAAGTTCTCTTAAATAATTTCCTAACAGAGGTTTATGTGGTTACGTTAGACTTTATAGTCCCTTCTATCCCACCTACTGTGGAAATCGTCTAAATACTCATTCCTAGCTAATCGTAAGTCGATTCCCTACTGCTAGCTATATTCCTGGTGAGAATGCCTTTTGTTGCAGGCGGTTCATATTATTCCTTGGCTATTCTGGTTGCTTCTCACTTAGCTACAGTGAACACCTACCAAAATGACTTGGCATCTGGCATTCTCACCTTCGAGTGAGAAATTATTTTGCCCTGATAATTGATAGATCCGGCTAGTCTTGGTTGATACCGGCACAGATATCATTGCCGTGCCTCTAGAAACAATGCTGCGCCTTTTCCTGAATGTACAGAGCGTGGCAAGTCATTAGGTAGAAAGAGAAAACCCAAGATTTGTGACTACCATTGTGGTAGCCAGATCTGCATATGGTTATGATTCCACACTGAGGCCCTTTCCTCACTAGACTGTTATAGTGCTATGATTCCACTTTCAATATCCTATGGAATCCTGGGGTTTGCAGTTTAGGGAGAGGCCTTTGAGGATGGCCTTTGAGGCCCCTCCCGAAACTGCAAACCCAAGGATTCCACAGGATGTTGAAAGTGGAATAATAGCGCTGTAACAGTCTAGTGTGGAAAGGGCCTGAGAAGCTTTGATTAGCCAAAATGTGAACTTTGAGACCAATGCCCGTAAAATACTGAAATATCTAGATTTTTTGACCTTTGTTTATATACACCAGAATATTATATCACATAACTTTATGTATACTTAGCTACGTAGCAGAAACACTAAGAAATCCTGTTGGTGAATTGCAATGGGACATCAGCAAGACAGCCAGATGCCCAATGGTGTGCAATGCACATGTGGACCAATATGACAAGCATCAGAACTGATGAGATGCCCACTGCAACCAACGCCCATCCAGACCATTGGGCATTGGATCAATTGTGCAACGGTCAATTTGTTGGCTCTGCCACATAGCAACATAGCAGCAACCCTCTATTGGATATGGAAGTTAAAAAATTTGGGCCCACTAAATTTGTCATTCAGACGTTCTAAACTAAAACTAAGAACCACTTTGTACAAGTACCAAAAAGGATTTTACTTTATGACATATTATTTCCTTGCAAGAAATTTAAGTCCCACTTTTGCTTTTCTTGTTTTCTTTTTCTTTTTTCTTTCTTTCTTTTTTTAAATGACCTGGCAAAACGGACTTATTGCAAAGCAAGAAGGAAGCTCTTGCTCAAGACACCTTTGGAATGTAGAGAGGATTTGCAGAGAGGTTTATACCTATTGTAAACAGTAGTTTGGGCTGGTGGAGTTTGCTTCATTGTGCTACAGTCAACCGCATTTATATTTACAGTAATAATAATAATAATAATAATAATAATAAAAAATAACATGATCACAAAGAAAAGCACCTGAATATTTAATGTACAGCGTCGGAACCAGCCAAGCCAACAATAATTAGTTCTCTCATATATATATATATATAGATATAGAATGAGAGTCAGCGTGCAAACGGTTTGCACATTGGACTATGATCTTGGAGATCAGGGTTCAGTTGTCCATCAGCTGACCTTAGGTGTGTCACACACTCTCAGCCCAAAAAAACCCTGTGATAGGTTCATCTTATGGTTGCCATAAGTCAGAAATGACTTAAAGGCACACAACAACTATACCATGTATATCTACATCTACATCTCATATATATCTCTAGATGATATACAGATGGATGGAGAGATGGAGAGATGAGGAAGAATATGTACACAGTGGGCCTTCAGTATTCTTTTGGGCTTGGTTCCAGGACCCCCTTGGATACCAAAATCCACGGATGCTCAAGTCCCATTATGTACAACAGTGTAGTAAAATAGCATCCCTTATATAAAATAGCAAAATCAAAATTTGCTTTTGGGATTTTCTTTTCTTTCTTTTTAGGGGGGAATTTTGGTTCCACGGATTCCGAATCCACAGATATGGAGGGCTGACTGTACATATATGAGAGAACTCATTATTGTTGGCTCAGCTGGTTATTGGAGAAAAGCCAAACAAAAAAATTGTGTAGACTTCCCAATATTTTTGTTGGCTTTTCTCCTCCTTTACCCAGTTTGGAAAGCTTAGATCAATTACTGGTTCAAGCATCTTATAGACCTCAGAGCCAATCCAGCTGTATGTGAATAACAAATCTTCGGCATGGATATAGCTCAAAAGATGCTTCCAGCAATGCCCAGAATTCCATAAGAATGCAACTTCATAGAGGAAAGCTTGCCGCCCCTCAAATAAAGGATGTCCCTTATAATAAGGGACACCTGACGACCCTATACTAATAATGCACGTGAAAGGCTACTTATAGACACAGACCTCCTTGGTTGGGTCAAGGCATTTATTTCTGAAGTGGCCACAACAAATCCTTAAAAAAGAAAAAAAGGTAGCTACTATAGGATGTGGACAGAGTTGGCTGGTTCTACTGTGGATGAAGAAGCTGCTAGGTGACTATGAGACCTTGGATGGGATGAGACACCCGTTGAAACCACAGACAATGGGAAGACCATCTGGGAACCTGGAAAGAGGGTTCTCACAATGCTACAGATGAGGGACGGGACAAATCCAGAATCTGCCGAATCTGAAATCCCTGGAAGGTTCTGGGAATCCACGAATCTCACGAGTCTCGAATCTTTCAAATCCTTTTTCTCACAAACTTTGAATCTTTTGGATCCTTTTTTAAAAAAGGGTTTAAAAAGCAATTTTTTTTAAAAAAAAATGAACTTTTAAAAACTTTTCTTAAACTGAACTTTTTTTTAGAAAAAAACTATCTTTTGGTTGGTGGATTTGAAAGATTCGGTTTGCTTATTTTTTGCACAGGGATTTGGATTCGTGAATCTTGAATCCTGGCTGAGGATTCGAGGGTTCAGTTGGCCCATTCCCTACTACAGGTGCTGGAGAACTAGAACACCCTGTTTGTAACACTTTCTAGAAGCTGGTTTTGCATGCTTGTTTTCTTTCCCCTAAACGGACACGTTCAGGTTGCTACTGCTCGGCTTCATCTCATTACTTACGGAGCCCCTGGGCTTGTACGGAAGTGTTCTGGCTTAAAGCAATATATTCTACGGGAACCAAGAGTCTTTTATAGCAGACAAGTACCTTGATCAAGTTGGGATGAATTTGGAGACACAGTTTCCCCAGCCTTTTTGAAGAAGGAAAAGCTTCAAGTTGACGCCATCTGCATGTCTGTCTTGTTAGCCATGCAACAAGGCACGCAGACCAGAAACTCAGGAAAATGAGAAAATCTGCAGCTCTCCAAGAGGTTCTCCTAGAGCAACCTCATTTATTTTCACGAGGAGTGCAAGCCATAAGTCAACCTCACACCCAATGCGGCACTTGCCCGATGCATTGGACAACAGCCCCCATCTTTCCCAATGCCCAGTGTGAGCACCAAACTTTTGGGCAGGGGTGATGGGTTTTGTAGTCCAGCACACGCACACAAACACAAAGGGTGCCGTGTGGGTGAAGACTGTCCTAATGCCCTGAAAACACAACCCAGCCATCTTGTACTTCGTGAATCAATTGTTCCCCAGTGTAAATGCATTTTCCTATCTTTACAGAGCGAGAGAAAAAATAACATTGATTAAGGCATCCAATTCATTGTTGTGGTGGTTCCCATCTTCCCCCAACCCGACAATTCATTTTTTTTTAATATAGATATATAGAAATATATAAAAAGTATCAAACTTTGTAGACAAGTGTTTTGTTTTTTTGCTGCAACAGGAAGCTGGTGGCGAGAGAAACTTCTCAGTGTGAAGTGATCCAAAGAGGAAAATTAGCGTGACTGAACGAAGTCATAGAGGGACCGCCCACGTACGAGGGTCAACTTCCCCAAGAGTATTTACCGACTGTGAAACCACAGCATTTTGAGCACAAAGTCCAGCCTTGGTTTCCTCTTCGGTGTGTGCTGTGAAAAATAATAAAAAAACAACCCAACTCTAACCCCACTGTTCTGAGTGCAAATACATTTACGAAGCGAGGCTGCAAGAAGAGACAATGCACGTTTTCATTGTTCTTAACTGTTATGACATAAATATGTATCCCTGAGAAAAATGAGAGGAGGTGGTGATTTCTGTTTAATAAAGAAAAAAGAAAATCCAACCTGGATGAATTAGCTCTGGAGGCATTCCTGTTTTGCAATCTCTTTCGACGAAAGAGGCTTTGACACCTGAGTGAACGTCTTCTTTAAAAAAATAGAGAGAGAGATTTGTCTTAAGAAACAAAGAAGACCTGACAACAGGGACATCTTCTTAAGGCTTTGAAGGAAAAGAACAACAAGAGGACATCTTGACCGGGAATAAATTGTTGGCAGGGAGAAAGAACTGAGGCCCTTCAGTTGTAAGATGCGAGTTCAGCGGTGCCAAATATGTTCTGCTCCAGAGTTTTGGAGTAGAGAAAGCTACATAACATTTTATTTTTGGGGGGTTGGGGTGTTCAGTCTTTTCAAGGAAACAAGAAGTATTTTTTTAAAAAAATCAAGCAAAGTGTGCAATGCAAATAACTCCAAATTATAGATACAGGTAGAAAACGATGGGGGGGCCAAAGTGCCGGGTGGGATTAAGGGGAGCTTGCCGGACTGGTGGTGGGACTGGAGGCGTCAGAACGGCTGTAGTCACTCACGGACCCCGTCCGGGAGCTGCTCCCACTCCTCCTCTTGAGCATGCTCGGGTGGAAGTTGGCGTGCCGGCGGGCGTGCTTCGTCAGGTGGTCGCTGCGCATGAAGCGCTTCTCACAGAGCGGGCACCCAAACTTCTTCTCCCCGGTGTGAGTGCGGAAGTGCCGGGCCAGCTCATCGGAGCGGGCAAACTTCTTGTTGCATTCCTCCCAGCGGCATTCAAACGGCCTCTCTCCTGGGGAGAAAAGGAAGGCGAGAGGCTCAGATGAGGATTTTGGTTTTTTGTATCCTGCGTCTCAGGATAATTGAAATTTATACCATATTTTCTGGCATATAAGATACACCCGTATACATCTTAAGAAGGGGCCACAAAGGCCATCCTCAAAGGCCCCTCCCTAAACTGCAAACCCCAGGATTCCATAGGATGTTGAAAGTGGAACAATAGCACTATAACAGTCTAGTGTGGAAATGGCCAAAATCTCGCCAAGACAAACCCTCATGATAGGTTCGTCTTTGGGTCTCCATAGGTCAGAAATTACTCGAAACCACACAACGACAATATGTTTTGTGTCCGGATGCATGTGCTCACACAGAGAGAACTTTTTGCAGAAGAAAGAATGATCTAACAAAGCCACCACACATCCAAGCTTTTGTCTGGAGCATCCGCTTCCCAAAAAGGCATAGTGGGTAAGGTGGAGGAGACACATTTTTTCCATCCTGTGGATTATAATGTCAATCTAACGACTTTATAAACCGAGACTGGCTTATTCTGGTGGCTGCATAAAAGAGCAGCCAGGATATTCTGAAGGAAAGAGTAGTTGGGAATCTTTCCAAAGATAGACCAATCCTACGTGATTTCTCGGGGCGGAACGGCGCTCTCGTCTGACTGAGCAAACCTGTGGATATTTTTAAACAAAGCATCCTTAAATAAAGCTCTGCATGGTTTGGGAAAATATTTCCACTTCCACTGTTTTCATAAAAGGCACTTCAAACTGACCAACAAGCCAAACCTTGAGACATCCTTAAGGTGGATGAGGCACCAAATCCGCTGGGCTGGGCTGCATAAAAGGCGCTTTCTTTGCGGCGTGTGCATAAGAAAAATAAAAATAAAACCAGGTCTCACCATCCCCTTTTTCTCTCAGCTGAAAGCAGGGCTATTTTCAGCCCTGTGATTTATTTATTCCACGTAAAGTTTTCATTTATCTTTGGGTTCTCTCTCTGCCCGCAGTGCCGTTGTAAAAGCTCAAAGCCTCTCCGATGCACACAAACAGCCAACTTTATGTGTCATTGCGGCCTGATCTCAGATTTCACTACAGTGATGGCAACGTTATTTTTGTTAACTACACATTTCATACCACCCTGAAGCTAGAAGGTGGCTTGGAATAGATCTTCTGCTTGCTTTTATTATTTTTTTTCCAAGAAAAAATATGAAAACAAAAACCTCACCCATTCCCTCCGCCCCCAGCCTGGATTACTCATTTTCTCTTATTCTGGTGGCTCCTTCTTCCTCTGCTTTCTGCAAATATTAATGAAATAAGGTCATCCTGACATGCCCGTGCTTCCAGAAGAAAATCAAATGATTCCATATTGGGTGATTCCTAATGTTTGGTTTCAGTAACTGAGCCAGAGAAATGAGCTCAGCTTATTCGGCCAGGGTTAGCCAAAGTGGTGGGGTGCTTTTTTGGAAAGCCCTACCCCTTAGCAAAAGGGATTCCCACCCCATCTATCTTTGCTCCTTCTTTCTGTAATTTGGGAAAATGCCCAGAACTGGCAACAATTTCCAGTCTGGTTCTTTTTTTAGGCTTTTCAGCTGGCTGCGAACACAGTGGTTCCTTCTGCACAAAGCAAGAAGACCAATTTCAGGTGTTGAGAAAAAGAAAGATGGAAAGGTTCTTTCTTAAGGGGAAATTAATATTTTCAAACTTTAAATACCTTAGCAACACAGAGTCAAGTTCCCATGGAAAAACTGGTGTCTCTATAATTTAGGAGATGCAATGATTTTGGAGGTTGGGCTCAAGAAATTCAGCTGACAGTCTTATGAAGAATGCTGGCACTCTTTATGCGAGGAACAACCTCACCTTCCTGACAATAAAAGTTATCCTCAGTTAATGAAGCCAATGCAGCCCTGGGCATTTTTAATTTGACAGAAAATTTGTTACCAGAGGCAGAAATAATACGGAAGGAACAGCGACTGGTTTCTAGACCAAAAGAGCAGTTCAACAGGTTTAAGCAAACTTTTTATTCATCCCTAACAATATGTATGTGTGAAATGGGGGGAAAGGAGGTCAGGTTAGATTTGCATAAATTAACAGAAACATTTTTAACCTTCTTGCAAAAGAAGAAAGGACGAATGGCTCATTAAAGTTGCTGAGTTAGTGAAATGACACACAGAGGATGGAAGAAGGGACTGCTAAGGTTGCTGAGTTGGCCCAAATTGCCAAACGAATGTGGGTTTCAAACAATAAGATTTTTTTAAAAAATAAATAAAAATTGAAACTGTTTATAGACTTTCTGAGCAGTTAGAAATCTAACGATGCAATAATTGGTAGCAGTAGAATCGTAGAATCGTGGAGCTGGAAGAGACCACGTGGCCCATCCATCTTCCTTCTGCCATGGTTACTAATAGTTTTTGTAGGATTATTTAGTTGGAGCTGTAATGGCAGAATATCTTTTTTCTTTTATTCTTTTTTCCCCCTTTCATTACAGTTTGGCTTGGGGATGGTCAGAGTCCTTTCATGTTTTAGTAAGTTAATGTTTAGTGCTTTAGTTTGTTAGTGTGCCGTATTTAGTTTAGTGTGTTAGTACTGATGTGGGAACTCAGGCCATTTCTGCACTACGTTCTTATAGCACGATTATTCCACTTTCAACATCCTATGGAATCCTGGGGTTTGCAGTTTCGGGAGGGGTCGCCTGGCGGAAATGACCGCAGTCAATGCTTTGAAAGGCACCGTGGAAGAGAAAACACGTTCAGCCACAGCTATTTAGAGCCAGTGTGGTGCAGTAGTTTGACTGTGACTCTGAAAGATCAGGGTTCAAATCCCCATTTGGCCATGGAAACTCACTGGGCAAGTCACAATTTCTCAGCCTCAGAGGAAAGGAAAAGCAAATCCCCTCTAGACAAGAGAACCTGCAAGAAGTTCACCTTAAGGTCGGAAACGGCTTCAAGGCACACAACAACAACACTACCTATTTAATAGCATGTTTCTGTGTATCAGATTAATGCACAAATGGAATAAATATATGGAAGAACACACAGAGAAGGGGCACAGGCCAGAAACAGCTTTGACCATCTCAAATGACATCCATAGGGCTGTCTGGCTCCACCTGGCCTTGTGAAGCTACAGGCGCTGGCTTGGGTCCGCCGCAGTCCAAAGAACTTGTTCAATAAGTGAAGACCAAACACAGCTTTCCGATTGTGCGGACTTGCTTGATTTGCCTCCAGATCATGATCTCTGAAAGCACCAATAAGTAAAACAGAAGCAAACAGGGGACCTCCAGCCAGAAGTGCTTCCAGTCCAGCCAGATCTAGTAAAAACAATCCAGCTGTCTCAGAGCCAACCAGAAGACTACAGCTGAAGACAAAAACACACCGAGATGCTCGACTATCCACGGCGGGATAAAATTTCTTTGCGAATCCAAATTAATTTGCCTGTCCTACTCCTCACCAACTGCAGGAGTCTATTTTGGGGCTGCACCTCCACAAAATTCCGGTGGAACAGAGATGACCGAATTCATCCCCATAGAGTTGGGCTCGTCTCCAGCCGTACCTTCCAACTGTCCCCGTCCCAATTAATCATTTACCATCCCAAGTTTTTGCCTGCTTTTAAAATATCCCAGATCATGTCCTCATTAGCTTGTTATAGTGCTATCATTCCACTTTCAACATCCTATGGAATCCTGGGGTTTGAGGTTCAGGGAGGGACCTCAGGAGGTTGAAAGTGGAATAATAGCACTATAACAGTCCAGTGCAGAAATGGCCTTCTTTTCAAGGTCACTTTGTTCTGGAACAAGTGAGTCAAAAAAAAAGAAAAGGAACCTTGAATGTGTATAATCCTTTCACGCTTCTGGATTCCTGTTTTTCCTCCTCTGCTTTGAAACCCAGAGCCTGGGAAAACATGAAGGTGTGGGTTGCCGTGGCATGGAGGGGGGGCACCTCTCCATGGTTTGCTCTGGCTCCAGACCCCTCAGCTGTTCAAACAACCCCGTTAAGCACCTGCCTTATCTCTTAGATCAGGAAAGTCGAAATCTGGAACGCGCTGTTGACTCGCACAGAAGAGGGAGCCAATCTTTGTGAGCTGAGGATGCTTCTCTGGCGCGCCCTCCATTACACGTTGCAACCCTGCTCTCCTTCCAACAATCACGGAGCCTGAGAAAAAGCCAGGAGCTGGTTTTCCAAAGAAGAAGAAAGAGCGCGGCCCTAACATATCATTAAGACTTAAATAAATAAAGGATGAAGGAGGGGGCAATCAAATCGAAATGCTGCAGGAAGACTTTGTTTTCTGTAAAAGCACTGTAAAAAAAAAGTCCCTGGGTGTTTTGATATCAGCCGTGAAATATAGTCTATTTCTGAAGGGGCCCTCTGTATTCCAGAAGCTGCGTATATGGTTACACGGTGTTATGGTTGCCACGATGAGCCGGCCATTGCTAAATATACAAGCAGCAGGAAGGAGATCGTTAATGACCGACACATAAATTAAGAGTACCCAGGTCCATTAACTTCACTCCTTGTTATAAGCCTGTGATTTATAAATCACATGCATCAGCATCAACCAAGAGAAAGGGTCTCCTTCTCATTCTTAAAAATCATAGAGCTGGAAGGGGCCAAGGGTGGCATCCAGCCCAACCTATGGCCAGACAGAAGGGCACGACAAAGCGCTCCTGAGAGATGGTCATCCATCCAACCTTTGTTTAAAGATCCCTCAATTGGTGTAGTGCTTTAAGCATTGGACTATAACCTTGGAGACCAGAGATGATGATGATGATGCCATTTACATCAAAGGGCAGAATATCAACACAATCAGGGACAAAGACAATCAAACAGAACACCACAACGCTACATGGAATGAAATTCCCACTGCCCCACCAGTTGCTATCCATCTCAGTCCCTTAAACACAACTCAGTGGCTTAAGATTGTGAGTCAAAGAAGAAGGTCTTCAACCATTTATGAAAACGGGTGAGGTCCTCCCCCAACCGGACGTCCAAAGGATTGGCCATGGGTGACTTTGGGTGCTTCACACACACACTCAACCCCTAGAAAACCCTGTGATTGCTTCACCTTAGGGTCAGCGTAAGTCAGAAATGACGAAGGCACACAACAACAAAGCAGGACTTGAGGACTTGTCTACATAAAGCTGTAGAGCAGTCAAATCTAGAAAGGTCTCCCTTCCTGAACTGGAGCAGCTGGGGGAGATACAGCCGATAAGGAACTTCACCAAGACAGGCCCCTACCTAAGCCGGGTGAAGTGGCCAGCCATTCCCTATCTAAGACTCTCTGGTATGAGGCCACCTCAGGGTCAGTTGTTACCTTCAACAGAATCAAGAAATTCAAGCTTTTCTCACACAGCATCACCTGGGGCTGCAGTTGAATGCTTCTCAGGATCATCCAATCCTTTTGCTGGTGGAAAGCTAGCATGTTAGGGACAAGGGCCCAGCCTGGGTCTGTCCTTTTCATTGTGTGCCTTCAAGTCATTTCTGGCTGATAGTAACTCTAACGAGAATCTATCACAAGGTTTGCCAAGATTTGTTCAGAGAGGGTTTGACCCATTGCCTTCTTCTGAGGCTGAAAGAGTGGGGCCATTTCTGCACTAGCCTGTTATAGTCTGATGATTCCACTTTCAACATCCTATGGAATCCTGGGGTTTGCAGGCCAGCCCCTCACTAAACTGCAAACCCCAGGATTCCATAGGAGGTTGAAAGTGGAATAATAGTGCTATAGTGTGGAAATGGCCTCAGCTTCACAGTCCTAGATGGGTGGCCATATCGACTCTCTTGCTAGCCCAGACAGAGGACCACGAGCCCAGTCTGCAAACTCTGGGAACACGTCCTTCCTTTCAATGCGTCTGGTACAGCAGAACTTTCCAGCAGATCATGCTTTGCAATAATTTGTGGTGGTGGAGGTGGATGTTATTTTTATAAAGCCAAAACATCTTGAGCTCCCGTAAATCCATTGCCAACTGTTTCCAGTTTTTCTTTTCAGCCCAAGTCAATCTCCTGCCTGTAAACTGCTGAAATGGCATGCTTTGCAAAACACAGGATACGTTTGTCTGGCCTCTGAGCCTGCACTGAAATAACCCCCATTGTCTGACTGTTGTCTCACCCACATACAGTAAGATAATGATCTCATGGACCACGTGAGCCAGCGAAAAAGGCCGAATGAGTGACCGGTAAACAACAAAAATAGCACCGTACACGGAGGAGAGATCCTTGAAGGAAGGCTTCTGAAATGGTTGCCCTTAATCTGGGTTGCGGTTTCTCCTCTCTCTCTCTCTTTCTCTTTTTTGGCTATGTCAGCAATATCTCACATCCAAAGAGCTGATCCAGGATTATTTGGAGCAGAGAGGAGGAAGAAAAACACAAGAGGCCCGCTTGAAGTTATAAAACAGAACTTCGAACCCACGTGGCCAACTCAGGCTCCTTCCAAGTTTCCAGGTTTGGGCATGTCCCAACTGCACACAGGCAGACAACAGACAAATACTGCATTTGCATCTGGAAATATTAAAACAATGCACTCTCTTCCTATGGATTTGGAACTGATCATTTGTTGTGATGTTTCGAATGTCATGCTGATGGCCCTCTCCCTCCCAATAACAGACCAACACCTAGGTATCTTTTTCTTCTGAACCTTAAAGGAGAAGCTATCATCTTTTTGGGATTACGATCAGGAACACAGACCCTCTTGTATTTCCCTCTATTGAGATCATAAACACAGACCCACCTGTATTACTGCAGACAGAGAGTTAAGCTAGATAATATGCTGATCAATTGAATACAGATGTGCTCCCGGATCCAAGGCAACTGCTGGCCATAGCATCTGATTTTCCACACCAACGTATCCTGCATTTACCGTGTTCAGCTTTGTGATATAGAAAGGAAACATGGGCTTAATTCACCCATCTGATATCTAAGACACATTATCTTTCAGGAAACCCATTTGCAAGGGGGAAAACAGGTTAATCAAAGAGACTATACATTCTCCTTAATCTCCAGCTGGACCCTGAGCCAAAGGAGAAGACTTTTCAATGGCCAGACCCAGGTTCTTGAACTCCTGACCTAGTAAGCTGGTCTTGCCCAGTTACTTTTTTGAACTATACCTCCCTTTATCTCCATTTAGCTTGCAGTGTGGGATTCTCAGGCAATTTGATGTAATTGAGAAAGTAACTTTCCCAAGACTGAACTGCCAAATACGGAAAAAACCTCCTTCTTCTAGCAGTCTTTTGGCTTGCTGGGCAGATCGTGCTGCTTGTGGTGAGCGTTGAGTTTTTTTTAAAATAAAAATCAACTGCACCTGTTTCCATTGTTTGTGTGTTCATTTCAGGTCCTTTTCCTTTCCTTTCTATGCTTTTGTCTTCTTGTGCTCTCGTGTGTTTGCCTTTTTAGAGTACGGTATGCACCTTTTAAACAATGAATCAAAGAATCCTAGTATAAAATCACTGGGTGAGACAATAAGACAGAATCTCTCAGTGTGGATGATTGGTGTGTCATCCATGAAGGTAAGGAAAGATACTTTAGGGGAGGAACCACAGTGTAGAGGTGGGGGTATGAGAGCTGCAATCCAAAACAAAAGTAACTTTTATGAGCTCTGGTCATTACCTAAGTGCCTCTTGCTAAACAAAAGAACACCTTGCATTGCAATAAACAAGAAAAGAGTTTTGTGCTACTTTTGTCTTAACGCAGCTTCCTGTCTCATGGGGAACATTTAAATACACGTTTCTCTCCAATGCCTCGAGTCTAGCTCAGTCCAGGAACAATATTACTTTGGTTATTTCCGCACTAGAGTGTTGTAGCGCTATGATTCCACTTTCAACATCCTATGGAATCCTGGGGTTTGCAGTTTCGGGAGGGGCCAGCTGGCCCCAGGATTCCATAGGATGTTGAAAGTGGAATCATAGCGTTATAACACTCTGGTGCAGAAATGGCTTGTGTCCAGTCTGTGATTCGTACAGTATTTGTTGTTGTTGTTGTGTGCCTTCAATTTGTTTCTGACTTCTGGCAACCCTAAGGCAAACCTATCACAGGTTTTTCTGGGGGCCGAGAGTCTGTGATGTGCCCAAGATCACTCAGTGGGTTTCCATGGCTGAGCAGGGCCTTGAACTCTTGTCTCCAGGGTTGGAGTCCAACATTCAGACTGCTATGCCATGCTAGCACTCTTATGGCAACCCTTCAGGCAAGTCTATTATGGGATTTTCTGCAGCTGAGAGTGTGCGGTGCACCCAAGGTCGCCCAGTGGGTTTCCATGGCCAACCAGGGAATTGAACCCTGCTCTCCAAGATCAGTAACCCAGAACTCAAACCAATACATCACACTGAATTTCTAAGGGCAACCCTAAGGTGAACCCATCACCTGCTTTTCTTGGAGCTGAGAATGTGTGACACACCCAAAGTCACCCAGTGGATTTCCATGGCTGAGTGGATAACCCAACCCTGGTCTCCAAGGTCATAGTTCAACACTCAAACTACCAAACCATGCTGGCTCTCTCCCAGATTATTTGAGATAAACACAGACTTTCTGCTGATTACACGTCCAAAAGTTAAGGATCATTTCCTTCTCAGTTCTAAGGAAAAAGCAATAATCTGCCACTGAACCCATTTTGAAGTGCCCTTATCTTTTTGATAAAGCCACTCTGAAGGTCTTTTTGGCCCTTCTCCCCCTCCTTTCTGCCCCTGGCTCCCATGTCCGGGTGTCTGTGAAGAGGCTGCTCCCATTCTCCTCCGGCTTTCACCGTACAGATGGCGAGAACCTCCCGAGACACTGCGGCTTAGCTTGTCAGAGCTTGTCTTCAGCTTTGGGGCAAATGTCTAAAGACAACAACAGCAACCAATCACCTCCTTCATTTTCTCTTGGAAAATAGAAGGCAAAGGTGGCTGTCTCGCTGGCAAGCTCCATACGTGAAAGGGGCTAATTAGTCGCTCGGCACTCCCTTGCCATTATCTCTGGCTAATGTTGCCAAGGAACTGATACGGAGCCGTTTGGCTCATTATTGAGACGCCATTGGAAAGGAAGAGTGGATGCTGGATAAAGAGAGGTGGATGTGTGTGTGTGTAGAAGATCCTTAATCGCTTTCTTTTTTGTCCAAAGGTCAATTTGTTAAAATGAGGAGTGCAACTGAGAGCAAGTAAAAACAGAGACCACACCCATTGTTGTTGTCGTTGTGTGCCTTCAAGTGGTTTCTGACTCATGGCAACCCTAAGGTGAACCTGTCATGGGGTTTTCTGGGGCTGAGAGTGTGTGACAGGCCCAAAGTCACCCACTGGGTTTCCATAGCCAAGCAGGGAATCAACCACAGACTCCAGGGTTGTGGTCACAAACCAGTACCCCATGCTGGCTCTCTTGTGATGACCCTAAGGTGAATCTATCATGAGGTTTTCTTGGGCTGAGAGTGTGTGATGCACCCAAGGTCATCCAGTGGGTTTCCATGGCCAAGCAGGGAATCAAACCCTGGTCTCCAGAGTTGTAGTCCAGTGCTCTAACCACTATATCATGCTGCCTCTCACCACACCCAAAGCCTCCAACCTTTCACTGGTGAAAACCAGGACACGAGTGGCCAAGCGACATCAGAGTGTGGTCAAAACAACCAATGTCATTCGTGAGGAAGAACAAGACAAGCTAGGAGAGGCTGCAGCAGTTTGCTTTTGCCTGAGCCCATTGGGAAGGGTAGAATGTACCCTCTCCTCTCGCTTGGGAATGACTGTATGCTTGGGTCTGTCAGTTGGCTTGGAAACTTCACACACACACACACACACAGAGCTCACTTTCCAAGCAGTGAGCATGCCTGTGGCCCCAAATGAGCCACCATTAGACAAGAAGGCAAGAGGAATTGCCAAAGGAACAGACCCCTCATTGAATTAATGGAACGAATCCATAATTTGCAAGCATTGAACGAGCGGAACATTGAAAAACAAGTGAAGGAAAAGTGGCAGGAGGAGACATCTGTATCCTAAAATGTACGTTGCAATGAGGCAAATGGATCATAGAATCAAAGAATTGGAAGAGATTGCAAGGGCTGTCGAGTTCAACCCCTTGCCATGCAGGAACACACACTCAAAGCACTCCTTGCAAATGGCCATCCATCCTCTGTTTAGAAACCTCTAAAGAAGGAGACTCCAACACACTGTCAGGCAGCAGCAGATTCTGCTGTCGTACCATCAGAAAGTTCTTCCTAATATTTAGATGGAATCTCTTTTCCTGGAGTTTGAAGCCATTGCTCCACAGTACCCGAGTCTCTGCAGCAGAAGAAAAGGGGCTTGCTCCATCCTCCCTATGACATCCCTTCAGATATTTAAACATGGCTATCACGTCACCTCTTAACCTTCTCTTCTCCAGGCTAAACATCCCCAGCTCCCTAAGTCTGTCCTCACAGGGCATTCTCAGTGTATACAGACGCTCGGAAGCAGGTAGTTATTCAGGGCTGGTGCAAATCTCCATCAAGCAGTGAAAAATCTCAGAGCAAAACCCAAGTTTGCTGCTGAATAAAGTATGGAATGGCCCCATCACGGTAAACTCCACTTCCTTTTCCATTAAGCTCAGCATCTTCTTTTTCTTTCTTAAGGTATTTGTTGTTTTTAAATAGTTGTACCTTTAATCGCTTAGGGACAGGGGAGCGATCGGGACGGTTTGCGCCTGGTGGCAATGTTTTTGGGGGACCCTGGCCCCCATGCACTGTGGCCACACCTCATGCCGTAGCCACATCCCCTCCCCTCTCCCCCCTTCCAATCTCCGCCGCTGTGTACCCTTTAATGTATTTAGAAAACTTCTCAATAAAAAAGAAAATAAGAAAATTTTATTAAATCCTGCTCAAAATCAGAGGTCTGATGAATGAGCTGTTGCAGTATGTCAGATAAGGGTCCTGCAACCGGGTTCCACCAATTACCAAGAGCTGTTGAAATATCATCCCAAAACTATTTTAGATGTTAGAGTTACGCATGGGTTTGTCCCTTGGCTGCGCCACGGCAACCTGTAATCTCTGTAACCCCAAATGAGGCCAGGGTCTTACCCCTCGCCCACAAATGAAGTCAGACGCTTCTTTTAGAGCTTCAGTGGGACTAGAATGCCCAAGTGTTGCAAAGCTATAATTTGATTCTATATTTAAAGGCAAGGCCAGACTATGATCTCTCCGCACCATTCCAAATGTTCCTGCTGTCAGCACCCCAGGGAGCCAAAGCAATCCAGGGGGCCATATGGTGCTTCGTATTACCTTTTAATCCTGATCTTCTTGCCAACAGGGCTCAGGATAGTGGGCATGGTTGGTTCCTTTCCCCCCGCTTCATTCGCACAACAACCCTGTGAGGTAGGTTAAGCTGCAAGCTGGCAGAAATTACCGGGCAAGTTTTGCAACTGAGCCCAAACCAGCGTTGTAACGACACCAGGGCTGGGCAAGCTGCACCTGCTAATTCTGAGTACCTTTGGAACTGTGCTACTGTGGCCACTATTTTAAAAATGGGAAGAACTGAATGCATCCTCACTCCTGGGCCATTTCCACATGAGACTGTTATAGTGCTATTATTCCACTTTCAACGTCCAAAGGCCTCTGAGGCCCCTCCCTAAACTGCAAATCCCAGGACTCCAAAGGATGTTGAAAGTGGAATAATAGCACTATAAGAGGCTAGTGCAGAAATGGTTCTGGTCATTTTTAGGAGGTGTTCAACAATAAATCATTTCTTTGTCAAGAAATGCTTCCCTCTGTGTCCAAAATCCTGTAGGTTAGTCTCAACCACAGTAGGCCCATTGGACAATTGCCGAGTGGTGACTCAACACACAGGTAAATCTGGCTGACTTAATGGATCTACTCTAGTCAAGACTAGCCACAGGATTTAGGTTTGCAAAGTCTATAAATGATGCAAACTTTGATGTGCAAACTCTGTATTATTTTGCATCATTCATTTGGAATTTCTTAGAATATGGAAGCCCCACCCAACCCCATCCTTTTTTTTTGAGATTGTAACAGGTATTCCAGATCCTCTTACGCCATTTCTACAAAGGCTGGAAACCTGGTCCTTTTGGGGAGCAGGGACAAGAAGCCGATGAAAGACCAATTTCTCAGGGAGCTAAATTTTATGTTTGATTCTTTTCCAGTGCTCCCAGATCGTTAAGCCACACATCAACTCTGCTGCTATTCCAGCTTTCCACTGATTCCAACTCCCCGTGGCCTCTTCTTTCTGCTTTGTGGTATGTGCCTTGAGGTTTCTTTGATCATCTTGCAGTAGAGTAATTTCTATTTCAGAGCAAAGCAGCAAAGGAAAAAGACAAGAAAAGAAAAGCGACGAGGGGAGGGAAGTCACGCACACATCTCTAACAAGTACAAGGTGTCCCGGTACGTCTGTGCCTCCGTGTAATCAATCACTACATGATCATCTGTTTCTAGCCTGGAGGGCTCCTCTTCACTTTCAACTAGCATAAAAAACACCGTACAAACTTTTCCGGTCTTGCAAAGCATGCGAGCGACCCTGTTCCATCCCAACTTTGTTCGTGCAAAAAGCTAGACAGGCTGGGGGCTATTATCCAAGCAGAAGATTACGGCACCTTACAGTGGAGCTTTGGCCGGGTGCAGAGGACAGAGACCGATTCCCAAAAGGCCAAAATGGCTGTTAATTGGGGTTTTCTTTTGCTCCTTGGGTTCCAGCTAGGCTAACTGAAGCCATGGCCATTTCCACACTGTTATAGTGCTGTTATTCCACTTTCAACCTCCTATGGAATCCTGGGGTTTGCAATTTAGGGAGGGGCATTGAGAATTCTTAGCCAGAGAGCTCTTTGACTGCAGTAAACTACAAACCCCAGAATTCCACAGGAAGTTGAAAGTGGAATAATGGCTCTATAACTGTGTAGTGTGGAAATGGGCCATGTTGCAGGAGACGGCCTGGATTAATGCAACTCTGTGCTAACTCCCAGAAGAAGCATCAACAATATGAAGTACTGTTGACCTTCTGAAGTCCTTCAGAACATCTCTCCCAGAGTTCAAGGTCGCCTCTCCCAAGCAGACTTCTTCCCCATCTGCTCTAGGCCATCCCAGATGGATTCTACTTTTCCTAGCCATTTGCCAGTTTGCCAGCTTCAAATGCTCACGGGGTTATCAACCACATTCTCGTTAGAACCCAGCTGGTCTTCTTCTTGTTGTCATTCCTACTGTTTTTTAAGGACAAATTGTATACATGGATCTTGGGATGGGGGGCAGGGGAAATTGAGCCCAGGAGGCTAGGCTGGGGGACTGAGTGCCCCCAGAAATGATCTGGAAAAAGTAGACCCTTCAAAACTCCTTTCCAAATGAGCCCCCTGAGGAATCAGGTATATCTTAAATGCTCAAGCAATAGGAAAGAACCTTCACAAAACACATCGGCCATTTCTGCACTAGACTGTTACAGTGCTATTAGTCCACTTTCAGCATCCTATGGAATCCTGGGGTTTGCAGTTTCGGGAGGGGCCTCAAAGGAAATGTTAAGGAAAATCCAAAAAAATCCAAAATCCACAAGCAGCGATACCTTTATCAAGCTGACTTCAAAGCATGAAATACATTCTGCAAGATTTCGTAGCTTCATTAGCTGCTTCATCAAGGCATAATTCATGGTTAAGGATGTTTGAATGGGAACAGATGGGAACAGTAATTTGCCCTTCCCCTCCAAGTTCCTGAAAGTAGGCAAAGTTAATCACAACCTGCCTGCCAGGGTTGAGACCTTCCCTCCACACGTACAAACTTTAAAAACAGTTCCTGTTTGTGTATGCTTGGTTAGTTTCCAGTTTCTGTCTCACTAATTAATTGAGTCATTAGTCGACGCTTACTAAATCCACAGTTGGTGTCGTTTTTAGGCACGCAGAAGAATTACACTCCGTGCTCAGCAGGTTAGACACAAAGTCCCATGATGCTGTGTGACTGTGAGACTCCAAGAACATGGGAAGACATTGGCCCTTGTCCAGTTTGAAGTAAAGAAATACTGGCAGCTGGAGTACAACTGTGTACAATCTCCCGGGGCTATGACAAATTGTTCCTCTTCTGGGTCAGGCTGACAGAAATTATTGGGACATTCCTCTAGGATAGGGTGTTGCCCGTTTATACAAGGAATCCAACTTTAGAAACCTCCACGTGGCAGCAGATGAGCCTCTTGCCTAGAGAAGCTCCCTGTGCATTTTCAGCCATTTGAACCTTGCGCTGCAGCATTTCCCTTTGAACGTTTTGCAAGGGAGAGGTGAACGAATTATCACGGCCCATGCGCTCAACTGTAATTAATGGGCCTCCTTGAAGTAGCCATAATGTATAAACTAGGGCAAGGATGAAAAGGGAAGAGATGACTTTCACAAACCATTCCTTATCAGCGCTGAAAGTTCCCACTCCCACCCAGCACACACGTTTTTGCAACTTTTCAAAGATCCCCATTAATTAATGGAGTAATTAGTCTACACTTGCTAAATGCAGAGTTGATGTAGGTTAAAAGCATGCATAGAAATTTCCCCCAATGTGCAACAGATCTAGACATGAAGTCCCATGTGCAACTGTGAGAATCCAAGGCCATTTCTGCACCACACTGTTATAGTGCTATTATTCCACTTCCAACCTCCTGTGGAATTCTGGGGTTTGTAGTTTACTGAGGCCAAAGAGCTCTCTGGCTGAGAATTCTTAAATGCCCCTCCCTCAACTGCAAACCTCAGGATTCCATAGGAGGTTGAAAGTGGAATAATAGCACTATAACAGTGTAGTGAGGAAATGGCCCAAGAAGCACTCATCTAAAATAAATAGGCTGCCCTTTGCCCTCAGGTACCCGATTTGCTAGAATCAGGCATGTGACCAGTTCAGGAAGTATTGCCATGACTTGAAGTGAGCTTCGTTTGCCCACAGTGACGTCAGGATGTAGACAAGTTAGAATAGATAGTGTGGGGATCTTATCACAATCACTAGGAGACCCCCACTTAGCTAGGGTCGCTCTAAAGGAAACGGTGGTTCTAAACAAGGTTCTAAACAGGCAGCAATTTATCAGACAGGACTACATGGGACTATGGCGAAGGTCAAACTGCACCATCCCTCACCATTGGTTATGATAGCTAGGACTATCCCCAACCCTAACACAGGCCATCTCCGCACTAGCCTGTTATAGCGCTGTTATTCCACTTTCAACATCCTATGGAATCCTGGAGTTTGCAGTTTAGGGAGGGGCCTTTGAGGATGGCCTTTGAAACCCCTCCCAAAACTCCAAACCCCAGGATTCCATAGGCTGTTGAAAGTGGAATAATAGCAGTATAACAGGCTAGTGTGGAAATGGCCATAGGTGAAAGAAATGAAGATATTGAGTAAAGGAAAGGAAAGAAGAGGAAAGAAAGTAGATCATAGCTGGGGGTGGGTGAGTGGAGTATTTCACCACTTCCCCAGAATTCTAATTCTGCTTGCTCCCAAAATTAAGCAGATGGACATCCAGGGCAATCCTAATGTACACACTTTCAGTCGCTGTCCCTCCACATTAAGACTGCCTCTTGATCCAGAAGGAACCCAACAGAACTTCTAGGAAGCTTGGTCAGACCACCCTGAGATAACTCAACAAATGATAGAGGAACTGAAGATTTAATGCAATGAAATTGGATCCTGTTTTGATAGAAGAGCTAATCCCTTCCGTTAGGATAAAGAAGGCTAAGGAGGGAAGGAAGGAGGGAGGGAGGGAGGGAGGGAGGGAGGAAAGGGAGGAAGGAAGGAAGGAAGGAAGGAAGGAAGGAAGGAAGGAAGGAAAGGAAGGAAGGAAGGAAGGAAGGAAGGAAGGAAGGACATTGTTATCGAAAAAGATCAAAGTTTTATGGTGCTGGTGTAGCAGTGTTGGACTTCAACCCTGGAGTCCAGAGTTCGATTCCCACTCAGCTGTGGACACCCACTGGGTGACCTTGGGTACCTCACATACTCTCAGCCCCAGAAAACCCATGATAGGTTCTCCTTAGAGTTGTCACATGTCAGAAATGACTTGAAGGCACACAACGACAGTGACAACAACATCAGTGTGCTTGACTATCAAATCAGGTTACTCTCTGTGTCAGAAAAATCTCTCCCTGTGTGAAAAGCTCACAACAGGAGACAACCCATCGCAATTACAAAGTTGCTAAACACACAACTATGGCCATTTCCGCACTACATTGTTATAGTGGTATTATTCCACTTTCAGCATCCTCTTGAATTCTGGGGTTTGTAGTTTACTGAGGGCAAAGAGCTCTCTGGCTGAGAATTCTAAAGGCCCCTCCCTCAACTGCAAACCCCAGGATTCCATAGAATGCTGAAAGTGGAATAATAGCGCTATAACAGTGTAGTGTGGAAAGGTCCTAGTTCTCAGTAGTGAGGGCTGCCTGCCTACCTACCTTACTCACCCTTGTCAAAAAATGCTGTGGATGAAACTGACTTCCTCAGTTGTGAACGCTTACATTTGATACGCCTCTGGGCCTTTCCACACTGCACTGTTATAGTGCTATTATTCCACTTTCAACATCCTATGGAATCCTGGGCTTTGCAGTTTAGGGAAGGGCCTCAAGGTTTGTCTTAGGGTGGCCATAAGTTGGAAATGTGCACCAAGAAGAAACGTTTTGGGCCTGGAGTTTTCTTTGCCCTCCTCTGGAGGGCCTTGCCCTGGTGGGACCAAAACCGTGAAACAGGGAAGCTTGGCGGTCTTTGGGATTCAGCCCCCTGGCCACCTCTGTTTTCCACCCAGCCAGCTGCATGATCAAGACAACGGGATCCCGCCGTCCTAGCGAAAGGCGCCAAGGAGGAGGTTAGCATTTTTGAAAATAGTAGTAACAAAGAGAACCGTGGCTGGGAGCCAATGTCCCCGTTTGACTCCGGCTTCCTCCGCCCGCTCTCGCATGACGTTGGCTGCCTCTTTCCTTTCCCTCCCTCTCCCTAGAGGCGTAGGCGGCCAAGCCCTCAGTATCAAAGCACGGAGCTTTCCCCCAGCAGCAGACAGCTCCTCCTCTGCTAAAGTTTCCAATTGCTTTTATGAGCTTTAAAAAAACCCACAAAAAACTTCTTTTGTCTCTGTGTTTTAAAGGAAGCAAAGGAGAGGTTTGGGCAAGAGCTGAGTGGGGCCTGATTCACGGACACTTTGCCAAGTTCGAAGGGCAAGGGAGATGAGAAATACTCTTCGCCAAACATGAAGGCTCCAGCAAAGGGAGGGTGGTGGCAAGGAGCTGCAATGCAAAGAATGCTTGTTTGGAAGTAACACCCTTTCCAGCCAGCGGGACTTAAATTCTAAAAAAAAGGAGTTGGGTTCAAGGTGTCTTGTAGCTGGTGGTGGAGGGCAACGCACCATACAAGCCCTTTGGGAAGGTGACTTTTACCCAACTGAATGCTTCTTCTTCGAAATCAAGCAATGCCCTCTATTCACTGGCAATGGTGGAGGCTGGTACAAAATGCGGGAGGAGAGCTCCACAGCTGGCCCCACTGTGTGCCAACAACTTCACTTTGGGGGGAAATTTGGGGACCTAGTTTAACCATGGTGGATTTTGGAGAACGGTGAGATTCAATCCACAGAGCATAATCTGACACGGCTGAATGGCGCCTTAGTGCGCCCACAGAGTTCCTATTCCCATCAGCTGGGAGCTTGCGTGGGAGAAGTTCCCAGAGGACCATAGCCCACGATAATTGACTCAGGGAAGGGGATGCCATTTTGAACGTTCTGCTCTGTAGGTTGGCCAGGGCCATCCCAACTTAGAGCAGAAGTGGCTCACCCAAACAAGTCTAGCAGGAGATAGATAGGACGGCCACCGGTCACAAGACCTGAATAACCACTCGTTGTCAAATGGAAACAAGTAAACAAACAAACTGTTCGCTTTTGGCAATCGCTTCCCGCCCCTCTGGCCAGCAGTTCTCCTCATAAGAGCAAAAATTGAAAAGCTAAACCCCAGTCCTTGTGGGTGTAATGAAGGGACCACACTATTAACAATTTAAAATTTTAGCATTAAGATTTAGTCAGCGTGGCTACTCTATTGCCTTCCTGGAGGCTATCTTTTGTAAAAAGAAAAAAAAAAGCAGAAAATTCATCTACATATTTGTGCATGAAAAGAAACATCAGGTTATTAAAAGGTGTCCCTTGTGCCATCCACTTTGCTTTCAGGGGGGACCACTAAGGACTGTCTACTCTGTATTGATGGCTTTTTGGTGTGTCTCCTTCTACTTACAGGCTCTCCCAAACACAACCTTTTGCTTTTATTGATTCCGTTCCTAGGCTGCCTTTCAACAAGTGGGTCCTTAGTGCGAATTACAATATTCGGTTCATCAGAGTGAAATAGAGCAATTATAAGAAGTACCAGGAGATTCAAAATACTGAGAAAATACACCTCTATTTTGTTTAAACACACATACATGCGCAGGAACAATGCCGCAAAAAGGTTGCCCTGCTGACTTGAAGGCGAGGAAGTGGAGAAATCAAAGCCGCACTTTGAAAAATAGGGCACTGGGTTAGGCGAGGGCAGGCGCAAACAAGCGAAGGAAAAAGAAGGACAAGGGAGAGCCAATATAGGGCAGGGTTCATGAAGCACATGCTTGGCTAAACCGCCCGCTACGGCAGGGACAGCAGTGATCAAGGTAAGCTTTTGGCCTCCCAGGTGTTCCTATTAACCTGTCCTGGACTTCCGCGCTGGAAGCGTGAACTCCAAACCTCAGCCGGCTCCACTGCCGTGGCTGCTCCCACCACCGCGAAGCCCTCAGGCCGGCTGGGAACTAACCTGTGTGGGTCCTGAGGTGAGCTTTCAGATGGGAAGACTTGCCGTAAACCTTTTCGCAGCCGGCGTAGTGGCATTTGTGCTTTTTCTGAGGTAATTCGGGGTCAGGCCGACATCTGCCTTTCCTGCTCCTTTGTTTGGGGCTCGGCTCGCTCATTGCTGCCAGCCTGGTAGGTGTGGCTGCTTTGCCTCCGCCACGTTTGCCGGCCGGCAAGATGCCTTCTTCCCCAAAAAACTCTTCGCAAGAAAGGGATGGGTTTTGTGGCTCCCCTCGGCCGATGCTCTCCAGTTTCTGCATCTGAAGCGAGGGGGTTTTTGGAACGTGCTGGTTGAGATCAGCCAGAATACTGGCTACGGCATAAACAGAAGAGCCACCTCCATGTTCTCTCCCAGTCTCTTTTGCTTCACATTTCTCGTCTCGGTTGGAGGCAACCAGAGGAGAAACCATGCTCCCCGGTTTGGGAGATGGTTCCCCCACAGGACTATGTATAATTGCACGACTGGACATGGAGACAAGGCACTCGGCGGCAAAGTAGGCAGCAGTTGCCATTTTTCCTCCCCCACACCTCCCAAGGAACACAAATCAATGCCAATCCTTCTTGCTGGTTGGGAACTTTAAAAATAGATATAGAAACCCAAAAGTTCTCACAGGTAAGCACCTTTCTCGCAGCAGTGATGATCTCCGGTTTCCCAACTCACAGGAAAAAGTACTTTGTGTGTCAGAGTCACACCCAATATCTCTCTTCCGCAAGAGGGGAGACATCCAGTGAAAGTCAGAAGCAAAACAAGCCCTCATGCAGAACGGTGCATCGTTTGAGACAGAATCAACGACGACGGCTGTCGGCAACCACAGGTCGGCCGGTCCTCCAGCCCTTCCATTGCATTCTGACAGCGGAGCAGAACTGGCCCCGTTCTTGCTCTTTGGATTGCTTCAGACCCCCAGGGGGTGGGGCTCTGCCAAACATCTGGCCGTGATGTCACGGAGAAGCTCCATTGTGGGCTGATCAGGTTAGCCAGCAAAGGGGAGACTTCAGCTGTTAATGCTGCTGGAGCGTCCGCTTCTGGTCCTGCCACCACCGGGGAGAGGCAGCCAGTGAGAAGAGCAGGAGCTCCAGCGGCAGAAAAGCACAGCAAAGCGATGTGGCTGTGAGCTTGAGCTTGGCAGGAGCCGGAGTTAAATGAAAGGAAGCCGCTGATTGGCTTGAGCCAAGCCAATCAAAACAAAAAAGTCCTCATTTGCACATTTCCCTGGGCTAATGAATTTCTCCTTCTTCTTCTTCTTCTTCTTTTTCCTGTATGACTTAAGACAAGGCAAGAAATTCAGGATTCGTCTTTGGCTTCTCTGATGCAAGAGAAAATATAGCCTTACGGAAAGAGGCTGCCTTTTCCTCTGGCCGTGACAATGCAAAGCGGTTGCCGTGCCTTGGGAAAGCCCTCGTCTTTGGGCACACGCTGTCCTGCCCAAGATGACTTGCGATGCACCGTTGCCATTGCTAGGCTCTTGTGGCCCCTGCTGACCCATTCCTTCTGCCGCTGCAGGGCACAGCCCAGGGAACTATTTACCAGCAAAGGGCAACCGGAGAGGCCTGGGAGGGGACCCAAGGTTTGCAATGCAGAGGGGAGACTGGTAAATGCCAAGCCAGGAATGTTTCACAGGGTTGTGGAAAGCAAATCGGCCTCTGAATTGTCCTCCGTATGCAAACTGAACGGAAAGCAACTGAAGGGGTGGAGGGGCTGGTGAAACAGAGGAGCACAGAAAAACCGCTCAAAGACTATTGTGACACCACATATCTGGCCCAAATAAAATAAATAAAGTAATCGTCTGCTGGTAATGCCAATCCGTAGAAGGAAACTGTCTGTTATTTGAAGACAATGGACTATTCAGTCTCTTACTGTCAGCAATAGGGTTGCTACAGCGAAAACTGGAGAGCGCCCCTATACCTTTAACGATTGTTTGGAAGAGATAATTGCTTGTTGCTTGTTACCCGGTTGCATGACAGGCAATACCTGTGGAAAATTTCTCTTTCTGCACACAACCATTAAGGGGACAGGGGCCCTCCTCCGTTTTTCTATCTAGCAACCCTAATTCAGCACCTATCAAGTGGTGTGTTAGATTGCTATGCATTCTTGCAACATCACAACCACACATGTACAGAAGACTTTGAAGCTAAAGGTCAGACTAGATTCAGGAGCTGAAAACTTCTGAGTCTCATTTTCGTTGAGTTTTTCTAAACCACTTTATTTATTTATTTACATCATGCCTTTTTACCAGCCCATGGTGATGTAGAGTATAAGATTAAAACAAAATACAATCACAGCCTTATTTGGTACTAAAGGATTTTTTTTTTAAAAAAAGTGCCATAAAAAACCGTGCATTACCTTCCCATTCTTGTTTTAAACTGCATTGTGCAACTTTGCTTTATCTTCCCACAAGGAACTGTACTGTGTGATATATTTTTCCTAATGTGTACACTTATCTGTCCTTTTCAGCTAGTGTATGTACTTACCCAGTGAGTAAAATGTGTTGGTATTTTTTTCCTAATTGTTCACGTTTTTACCCATTTTCGTTTTAAATTTTCTGCAATTTTTTCTTTTCCAAACAGGTGCAGAGAAGCCCCTGGGAAATATATCTGATCATACTAAAAGTCTTGACCTCTTTTGAGAACTCCTACAGATATTTTCATTCTTGAAACTGACCACAGATTTCATGTGAGGTGAAATTTGTCCACAATTCTGAAAGTAAGAAATGGAACTCTTTGAAGGGTTTTCTGAGTCAGTCCAGAATTTCTGCTTTCTCAAAACAAGCAGCTCTTTCAGTGATGAGAAGAAAGCAAGTTAAAGTGTTGGGATGTAATTCTCCATCAATTTTCTTCTTGCAAGAAGATATTCAGAAACAGCAGTTTTCAAAAACCATTTGTGATTTGAAACTTATTCTATGCAAATTTCGCACATGGTAAATTTTGCATGGTGACCAGCATTTTCTGCATGCAAAGCAGCATATTTTGGCACATAAATTTTGTTTTCTATACAGAAAAAGTTGTTTCCTGTGCAGAAAGTGCCATTTTCTGTACAAAACAGCTGCATGTGAATTTTGCACAGACTAAATCCTGAACTGCGAAAATTCTTGTCAGGCTTTCTCAACCCTTAAGAAACCTGCCTTTCTACCAATTTTCAACCATTTAAAAAACATTCATCCTATCCTTAATATAGTGGGAGAAAACTCAGGACTTGTAAATGCCTCTGCAATTTGTGATGTAGTCCAAGGCCATTTCCACACTAGCCTGTTATAGCGCGATGATTCCACTTTCAACATCCTCTGGAATCCTGGGGTTTGCAGTTTCGGGAGGGGCCGGCCAGCCCCTCCTGAAATTGCAAACCCCAGGATTCCAGAGGATGTTGAAAGTGGAATCATCACACTATAACAGGCTAGTGCGGAAATGGCCCATGTCTGATAGATACACCTGAGCTTATTCAGAATCCAGGCAAGGCCAGACCTCTCTGCTGTCTCTCTACCTCCTTTTTTTTAAAAAAATTGTTAATGATTTTTCCTACTGACAATAAAGAGGTAAAATAAAACAATGCAGAACGAAAGGGCGAAGTAGAAAACTAAAAAGACGAAAGAAACCTACATACAGAAAAAAAGCAGAAATATAAATAGATGACTTCTGACTTTGTTTTCAGCAGTTATATCAATATATATAAAATGGTCTTGCCCTACTCTCATACGCTTCTTCCACTAGCTAACTCATATTAATTCGCTGAAACCAACAGTTATTACATCATTTTCTTTTTTTTCTCAAAAAGTCTACCAGGGGTTTCCAGTCTTTTTTTTTCTTTTCCGCATGACACTCTTATAGCGTGATGATTCCACTTTCAACCTCCTATGGAATCCTGGGGTTTGCAGTTCCCGGAGGGGCCGGCCAGCCCCTCCCGGAACTGCAAACCCCAGGATTCCATAGGAGGTTGAAAGTGGAATCATCGTGCTATAAGAGCATCATGTGGAAATGGCCTAAGTCTCCAATGACGCTTCTCTAATCAGACTTGATAATTTATTCATTTCAGCTAACTCGTTCAACTATAATAGCCGTTCTTCCTCTGTAGGAATTTCTGAATTCTTCCATTGTTGGGCATATCGTAATCTCACTGCCGTGACCATATAATGAAGCACTCTTGTCCATCTACCTACGGTTGGTGGACAGGAATATATGTTGTGCAGATAGCAACACAAAAGACAGGACATACAGGCCACCTTGAAAGGGGGAACCAAGAGCCACAAGGGCCCTCTCCAACTCCGTTTGGCCATGCAGGAAGACTCATGGCCCTTTTCGCACGGGATTTCTGTCGCGCGACAGCCCCCTGAGCCTCGTGGGAGTGGGAGCGTCGCTCTGCACGACGCACTCCCACTTCCACCGCTCTCACGGGGCTGACGCTGCGCGAACGCGTATTTTTTGATTTTTGCCTCAAAGCGAAAATCATCCGCGCTCGCGCAGCGCTCCCGGCGGCCACACGCACTTACCTCCTGTGCAGAGCGTCAGGGAGGCGGCCGGGTTGTGCTTCCTTCCCTCCGCCCCTGCGGAAGGAAGGGGCGGGGCGGGGAGCTAGCGTGACGGACGTGACACCTCCTGCTTTGCATGCGCGCGGGGGGGACGGACGCAACACCTCCTGCTTCGCGCGCACGCTTGGGGGACGGACGCGCGAGCCTCCTGCTTCACGAGGGGGGCGGACGCACAAGCCTCTTGCTTCGTGAGGGGGGCGGCCGCGCAAGCTGCCGCCGCCTCCGGGAGGCGGCAGCTTCCCCGCTCATTCCTTCGCCTGCGGAAGGAAGGAGGGGGGAAACGGCAGCCTCCCGGAGAAGGCTTCTCGCGCGACCCGCCCTCCCCCGCTTGCGCTAGAAGCCTCAATGCGAAAAGGGCCATGGTCAAAGTATTCCTGACAGACGGCCGTCCAGCCTCTGTTTCAAAGCCTCCAGAGAAGGAGGACTCCACCATACTCCATGGAGGCAGAAGACTCCACTGCTGGACAGCTCTGACCACCACAAAGTTCTTCCTGAGGTTCAAATGGAATCTCTTTTCCTGAAGTTTGAAGCCATTGCTCCACAGTACCCAAGTCTCTGCAGCAGAAGAAAATGGGCTTGCTCCATCCTCCATAGGACATCCCTCCAGATATTTAAATATGGCTCTCTTGTCCCTTCTTAACCTTCTCTTCTCAAGGTTAAGCATACCCAACTCCCTAAGCTGCTCCTCAGAGGGCTTCCAGACCCTAGTTTGATTTAATTTAGTTGTAGCTTTTGTTATACCTGCATATTGTTTAGGTACAGTTTGTTCCTTTTTCTTAGAATCATAGAATTATAGAGTTGGAAGAGACCACAAGGGTCATCGAGTCCAACCCCCTGTGTTCTTCTGCTTTTATTTCTTCCTCCCTAGTTGTGAAATTGTTTGTTTATATTTCTGAACAAGAACTAATAAATATTAAATCATTTTTTAAAAAAATAGGGAGACGAGAAATAAGGCATCTTTGAGGAATTTCACTCGGAGGTTGGTCGGTGCCAAGTTTCCATGGACAACCAACGCAAGCGAGATGCCCTCCTTTCTGTGCACCACACACCATGTCTTTGTTTCCCTTACACACCCTTTCTTGGATCACGCCCATGAGCCATCTGCTTGACTCTGGAACTCTCAGAAACATTTCTTTTTCTCACAGGGCCCATCCTTCAACACTTTGTCCTGCCCCGTACCTTTCAAGCCAACTGAACATTCATGAAAGTTAACGTATGCTTCAATATCTATCATTCCTATTTCTTTTTAGTCATGTATATCCCACATTGTTTTTGTTGTTGTCAGCCTTCAAGTTATGGCTTATGGTGATCCTAAGGCCATTTCCACACTACACACTTATAGCACGATTATTCCACTTTCAACATCCTATGGAGTCTTGGGCCGGCCCCTCCCGAAACTGCAAACCCAGGATTCCATAGGATGTTGAAAGTGGAATCATCGTGCTATAAGAGTGTAGTGCGGAATGGCCCAAGGCAAACCTGTCACGGAGAGTTTGATTCCTTGCTCAGCCGTAGAAACTCACTGGGTGACCTTCAGTATGTCACATACTTTCAGTTCCAGAAAAAAACCATGATAGATTTGCTTTAAGGTCACCATAAAATGGAAATGACTTGAAGGCACACAACAGCACCAGAAGCTTCTCAGTCCTGGAGAGCTGCCTTTTCTTCAGCCTCGGTTTTTCCATCTGTGAAGTGGTCACAATAATACATCTCATCTTGGTGTTATGAAAAATGAAGAAAACTATTTTGTGATAGGAATTACTGGAGAGCTAGTACAGCACAGCTAATAAGGATATCAATAACAGAATCTGACTCCCTGCACAAGCACAATACTTGGTTGCAACCAGTCATGATATTTCAGTCTCAGCTGCCTCACAGGGGTGTGGTGAAAACAGAACGGGGAAAACACAATGCTTGACGCTCCGATTTGTTGGGAGGAATTAAGCAATACAAAAGGTGGCTCGTGAAAATTGGCTGCAATAAACTCTAACGCTGAACAATGTACAGAAAAACTCCTTGGAGATTCAAGGTCAACGTTTTCTTGCAAGAGCTGCTTCCTTTGGAGAGCAATCCTATGCTCGGACGATGCTGGGATGTGGGCAAAGCCCCACAACAGCAACCCAAGATATAGTGCTTCCCTGGAGAACATCTCGGGCACAACCACATAGGTGTGTCGCTTTTAGCTGCTGTTTATTGGCACAGCTCCACCACCACAGCAGCCAGCCAGGCAGGAACAAACTGACATAAAACCCCATATCCAAAGGATGGGGAAAGTTCAACCCATCAACCATAGGCAACCCCCTGGTCTGTTTTTGTGGGTCCCTAAGATTCCCAGGCCCCCAAAATGTTCATTTCCTAGTAACTTAGAATCATAGAGTGTTAGAGCTAGAGTTGTTTCGTTTTAGTTAGTGTAGTTATAGTAATAGATGAGTCTTTGAGTCTTTTAGTACACTTGGCCCTCCACGTTTGTGGGTTTGACTTTCACAGATTTGATTCTTTGCACATTTCTTCTCCCCTAACTCAAGCAGTCCTTTTGCAGGGGAACCTTCCCCCTTGGCAGCTCCGATCAGCTGTCCAGCCCTTTAAAAACCCACCTCTGGTCCTCCTCTTCCTTCATCAGCTGCTGCTTGGCCAGCTAAGGATGGATCGCACCCCAATTTCTCAGCACCAGAAATGCTTTCCCGATATCCACACACACACACACACACACCCAAGGAAGGAGACGGGCAAGAGAGAGGATGTATAAGTCCACCATACCAAACCATTACTTTCCCTCTCCTTTCCCTGACAGGGTTCAGACCCTGGGTGCCCCCTCTCCCACAGACACATTTTTATATTTGTTGTTTTTCCACCTTTCCAGGAACCCTGCAACTCTAGGAGCCTTTCCCCACTACACTGTTATAGTGCTATTATTCCACTTTCAACATCCTATGGAATCCTGGGGTTTGCAGTTCTGGGTTTGCAGTTCCGGTCCCTCCCGGAATAGCAAACCCCAGGATTCCATAGGACGTTGAAAGTGGAATAATAGCACTATAACAGTGTAGTGTGGAACATGTCTAAGCCCAGCAAATGTGGAGGGCTGACAGTAGTGGTAATCTTATAGAGAGCTTGGAGGGAAAGTTCCTTGCCTGTCACATCCCTTAGATTGCAGTTGGGATTAAGAAAGAAAATAGCATGGGGATACTTTCATGCTATATTTTCTGCATTTTGGCGGTCCAATAAATGTACAGTCAGCCCTCCATATCCACAGATTCTGTATCTATGGATTCAGCCAACCACAGCTTGAAAATATTTTTTAAAAAGTCCAAAAAGCAAACTTTGATTTTGCCCTTTTACATAAGGGACACCATTTTACTACACCATAACAAGACTTGAGCATTCATGAATTTTGTATCCTAGGACCAAACCCTAGCAGATACCAAGAGTCTACTGTTATCACTCTTGGGGACATTTGGGGTTTTGCAGTATATTGCAATATGGCCAACCTGGCTACCCCTGAACATTTTCTGGAAAAACAAGGGCCTCCTGTGTCCCAGTCTTCCACTGGAGAAGAAGATCTTCCAGGAAGCATTGAGTCAGTCTCCAGTACCCTCCACCAGCGTTTTGTAGGATCTAAGCACATGATGTACTCAATGCCTGTTAAACATTTACCGGGGGAAATGCCAACTTAATTGTAGAGCCCAACTATTCACGGGGGAGGAAAGGCAGATGGTTGTGACCGAGCTTAGTGGCAAACACAGTTGCGTTTGGGAATATAAAGAAGTCCTACAACCCACGTTGAAGTGATTCAGAAGCTAAAACAAATTTGATTAAATGGGATTTTGTGCTCATCTGCATTCTGGGTAGTATTTTTCTCTGGATGTAGCCACATGTTAAGGGAAGATCTAAAGTATCACACATTTCAAAGCATTAGGGAAGTTCACGTCCCCTAAACCGGAGCCCAGAAACCATCCTTTGAGGTTCTGTTAAGCTCATTTCAGTGCTGTTGGTGTTGGCCCAGTCTCCCACCCTGTCCTCTTGCTCTTGGTTTAATACGCATCTCTGCTTCCTCCCCCATACACACACTGTGTTTTGCAATGGTTCAAAATTGTCTCTGCCACCAACCACGCACGAACGTTATTTTATTTGCAACCCCAAGGGAGGCAGGAACGAGAGCCAGATCTGAGACAAGCAAATTGATCCAGCAGGTTTATACGTCCAATTATTGGATCAGACTTTTATCCAACTTGGACCAGGATTTGTCGATCCAGCTCGTACCACCTGGCGTGGACAGGAAATTCCATGTCTGTGCATGACAGCTGGGTTACTCTTTCTGTAATGTTTGGAGGTTTGTATTATTGGGAATGTTTTATATTTTACAGTATTGTTTTACTACTCCCACCCCCCACTTTCCTAGCCCCCTGCCACCATCAAATCCTCTGGATAGGAGGTGGAGAGACACATTTGTGCCTTGATTTGGTTGCAGTTGGGAAGGCTGACTCTCCCACCCACCTAAATGAACTTCCCTGATTTACTCAGAGCCTTTCTGCTTCCTACATCTCTAGCAAGAAATTCCATTTTGTTTTATAAATGGAGAAAGCAATAAGAAGGGAAGCAGTGAAATCAAAAGACAGATGTACATCCCAGAAGATTGGTCCCTCTTCCAACCTTGAAACTGAGTTCTTAGGCAGCTTTATTAAGCCTGAATTCATACCTTCCAACACTTCACAGATGAAAACTTTGCAGCCAAGCAGCATCAGAGGGCAAGTGATTAATGCAGGTGAGGAGAAGCTATGCCCTATGAGGGATGTCTTAGGGAGCTGGGAATGTTTAGTCTGCAGGAGAGAACGTTAAGAGGGGACATGATAGCCATGTTTAAATATTTGAACAGATGTCATCTGGAGGATGGAGCAAACCTGTTTTCTACTGCTTCGGAGACTAGGACATGGAGCAATGGCTTCAAACTGCAGGGAAAGAGATTCGACCTGAACCTCAGCAAGAACTTCCTGATGGTCAGAGCTATCCAGAAGTAGCTTATGCTGCTGCCTCAGAGTGTGGTGGAGTCTCTTCTTTCTTTGGCAGTTTTTAAACAGAGGCTGGATGGCCATCTGGTGGGAATGCTTTGATGGCAGAATAGGGTTGGACTGGATGCCCCCTGGGGTCTCTTCCAATTCTATGATTCTATGAGAAGCTGCAGCAGTTTGCCCCTGCCCAAGTCTTCTGGGAAGGTCAAGAATCTGCCCTCTCTTCTCCTTTCCTTCCTGCTGAGTTAATAGAGTGCAAACTCCTTTTGCCAGTGGGGGTCACTAAGTGGGTGCTGGGGGTGTGGACAATGTTGGGTGGCACCATCAGAGGGAGGTAATACTAAAATGACTGCCTGTCCCTTCTTTCTTCCCCTGCTCCACAGGAGCCCATGTAGCTTCATGTAGGACACTGCCCTCTTCCCCCCCCTTACTACTGGATGTCCATGGAGCCAGGTGGATAGATCAGGATACCCAGAGAGCAGGTCCCCATGGTAGACTGGGAACCCCTGGAAACCCAGCTCCTAGGTGGAAAAGGCTCCATGGGGGGGACACTGTCAGTTACAGCACTGGATAAAACAAACCCTGGTAATGACGTTTCTTTTGCACATTGAACTCAATTTGCAGAAATTAAAGGAAGCCTAGGATGAAGGGGGAAAGTGGGAGAAGGCGAGAGGAATTACAATATTTTAAAAGCAGCCAGAAAAGTGGGATGACAAAAGATTAATAGGGACTGCCCTGCCAAATCAAGATGGTTAGAAAGTATGCTACTTTTTGTTCATTGAACTCAGTTTGCAGCAACTGAAGTTGACTAAGACAAAGGGGGAAAGTGGGAGGAGGAGAGAGAGAAACTGGGACATTTTAAAAGCAGCTGAAAAAGCAGGAATCAATCAGGTTTCTTCGATGCTCTACTCCCATGCCGTGGCTATGGATTCTATAGGATTCCCCAGCTGACCTCATCACCTTTATTTTTCCCTTCCATGTGCTACATTCTCAGAGAGATGAATCACCAACTAGAAAGGAGTCTGGTCGGTGGCATCCGGTCCAGCAGGTGCCAGCTAATTGCACATGTTCATTTTGCAGCTGCCATGTGGCCCAAATGGCCCGCGGGGGCAGACCCCCCAAAGGTTCTCCTCAACCCAGGCAATGGCCAACAGCCTTCAGGAACAACAGTGGTATTGTTCTTGGTGCACGGATGGTAAACGCCCCGGGGCAATGCCCTGAGATTAACATTGTTAAACTATTCTGTCCTCGAACAAAGCTGCTTAAACCAGGAAAAACATAATGCCGCGGATGTGCCCATGTTGTCGTTGTTTTGTTAAAGTTGGCCGTTTGTTTGTTTATTTTATTTCCTCCTTTCTTTTGGGAAGATGGATGGCCGAGGGGAACAAATGGGAGTTGCGTTCCTCCTCTCAACCGAAGTGCCCGATCTCATGATTTCATTATGGTTACATGAAGGCCGAGAATTAAGTTGCAGCTGCAACGCAGGACCAGATGTACACTACGCTCATTAAATGTGAGTTTTCTCGTTCCCCACCCTAGTAAGCTTGCTTTGCTTTATGTCCTAGCCTGATCAGGCATGAGAGCTTGAGTTATAATAAGGATATTGTCTTTGGGGCGTGCAGAGATGGAGGTTTTAATCGTTTGCTGAAGCTCTCGTTAGCGTGCCCCATGCACAGTGGGGGGTTCCGTCAGCTCGGACTTCCAAAACCCATGTTTGATAATGTGGCCAAATTTGGAGAGATTAACAAATACACAGCACAGGCGAAACCTTCCAGAAGCATACATTGCACTCTGTACGTTTCGACTTGCAGTAGCGTTCTGAGGTCAGGCTAGGTAGTCTGCTCAGATTAGAGCCCCATAATATTTAATGAGATTTGGGAAGGTTTTATTGACTGCAAGGAGGGAAAAAATAATAGCAGAAGGAACGTAGCAGCCGGTGTGGCCCGCAACGTTCAATGCTCCAGTTGACATGGCTTGGCAATCACCATTATACACGGCCCCCGTGGTACGCCCACCTCACACAATTCCCAAACTGTTCCCAGGGAAGGAAACCTCTTCCCTTCCTAACTGTATTTTGATGACATGCAGGGCAGCCAAAAATGCATAGGACATTCTGAAGTACAGCTTCGGCTGAGGTCACCGCGGGGAAAGTATAGGGAAATTATAGGGAAAGGTGAAAACCAGAGTGGAGATCAGCTGGAGATCAGAGTTTGGATTCCTGCTTGGCCATGGAAACCCAATGGGTGACTCTGGTGACACTCTCAGCCCCAGAAAACCCCATGATAGGTTCTCCTGAGGGTTGCCATAAGTTGGAAGGAACTTGAAGGCGCACAACAACAATAACAACAACATAGGGGAAGGGCCTGTTGCTCTTTTGGAGGGCCTTAGAAATTCCTACATGAACGGTTGTCGTTCAGCCCTGGTGTTGTCCCAAAATGGGTCTTACCCACGGAGGAATAACTGCTTGGAATTCCACACAAGGAGTTCTTCTGAAGTTACTCAGTCTCAGACTTTGACCTCATGATGGAACTAGCAAAGCCATCCCTGAGTATTCCTAGCCTAAGAAAAACCTAGGAAATTTGTGGGGTCACCATAAGATGGCAGGAGGCATGAAGGCACTCATATAACCTAACAGACACACGCATAACCTAAAGGCACCAGATCTTACCTGATCTTGGAAGCTCAGCAGGGTCAGTCCTGGCTAGTACTTGGATGGGAGACTGCCAATGAAGACCGGGTGCCATAGGTTGTATTTCAGAAGAAGCTGGCAGGATACTTGAAGGCATGTACACACATACCATGAAAAAATGAACTACAATCTTCAAAAGCTGAAGCCATAACAAATAGGTCAAGCTATACCATGCCTTAAGCCTCTTAGTTGTTTGTGCTGTGTTGCTTTAAACTTATCAAATGGTAAGCCACCCTGAAATATTCAGATATAGGACAGGATAGACATATTTTAATTAAATAACTAAAAAGGGGTGTGTGATGTGGAGCAGAGTGTGGGAAAGTTATTTTGTGGGCTATGACTCCCCAAATTGATCAGACATCCTCATCAATGATCCTGTTGGCTGGGGCATTTTGGAAGGTCTAACTTCAGAAGTAACTTCTCCAAGTTGCAGTGTGGAGGATGGAAGTCTCCATCCCTTCTCCTAGCCATCCCTTCTCCTCCTCCCCCATGCCAGAGCCGACTTTTGCTAAAAGTAGAGAAAAGAGACAATCCTTTCTGTTCTTCCAAAGCAACTCCATCTTCAGAAGAGGACAAACTAACCCAACACATTGGAGAAGCAAGCGATAGGTATAAGATATCTGCAAATAAATGCCCAGATTCCAGCAAAACCAGCGTGTACAACCACAGCAGCAGAAAACTGTCACGCTCCAACCGGCTCAAATTCTTGTGCTCTCCAGACCCGGTGAGAAAACAAGTGGGTGGATTCTTTGCTAGTAAATGGTTGCAAGACTCTTCTGTTGCTTCTCTGGGTTGGGACACAAAGAAGACCCCGAGGAGTCGCTCGTTGCATCCTCCGCTCTCCCCACCCCGGCCAAACACCCCCACAACCATCTGCACGGCCTGGGCATAAGCTCGACCGTACAAAGTCTCCATTGTATTCTGCGCGCAAGTAATACCTATGTATATTTCAACAGACATAATGTACTGTGGTAAATCAACGGGGCAATTACAGGCCATGCGCACAGAGTACATCAAAGGGGGTGATTGGGTTTCTGGCCACATGTCTCAAAGAACTGGGTTTCGGCTGCCTAAAATATGTCAGAACACTGTACAGTTTCCCTGCCCGTTAGCATTTTTCTGGGCTCAGCAGGACAGGGTGTGCTTTATTTATTTTTTAATTTTCAGTTGCCCTTTTTTCAGGGAGGGGGAGACAGCCAGAAACCAGGTTTCTGAACCCACCACCCCATTTCACTTTGATAGGGCTTAATTTCGGTTTATTTATTTACCTAGATCACTAACCCACCCATGCTCAGGGGCTAAGAGCGATGTAAAAACACACACGTATAGAAAAACACAATCCAAAGAAAATCAGACACAGTGAAATGTAAAACGTTCAGACTGCTAAAACAGCCACGGAAAGCAAGAACAAATGGAAAAGTCTGCCTGGGCCTGTAAAGGATGGGGGAGGTGGACCCTCTACAAGGAATAAAGCAGCATTCTGTATTATTTATCTTTTTATATGTTTAATTAATTAATTAATTACTATCCTGCTGGCATGGGACTTACAGTGGCTATTAGCCATGGACAGAATCCTATATGGCAGTTATAAATGTGCAACTTGCGGTTACACACTTGTGGCTATTACATATTCATGGTCCCTACGTAGCCCCCTACAAATGCATAACTGCAGTTTACAGGTTCATAACTGCTGTGCAGGATTCCTACATCTGGCTACATAGAGACTGTGAAAATCCCCCAGTCTTAATTTACCAAGGAAGCAGCTGATGCAATCAATGAGGGTCTGTTCCCCAATCAATCAGGAAGCAACTGGCTGCAGTTCTCACCCTCCCTTCATGTCCACAATCTCTGACATGAAGGGGAATTACAATTGTTTCTGCCCGTCACAATGGAAACTGCTCACAAGGGGGAGTGAAAACGTTAGCTGGCTGCATCCCAATCAACAGAGGAACAGATTCCTGTCAAGCACAGCAGCTGCTGTCCTATATGTGGGGACTGGGGGGAGGTTAAATGGAAATTCACAGTGTAGCACCATAAATACAGTGCTTATAAATATGGAAAGACCATACAGGATTCTGGCCCCTATCCCTAGTCAACCACATTCCATAACCTTATTCCATAGCCACCAAAAACACCAATACGTCCCCACTGAACACCAGTGTGATCTAATTGTCCATACCTAGTGGACAGTTGGAGAACTCAACAGCATAGAATCCTAGAATCCTAGAGATGGAAGAGACCCCAAGGGCCCTCCAGTCCAACCCCCTTCTGCCATGCAGGAAGACACAGGCCCTTTTCTCATGGCCTAGACCATCGCACGATTGTGAGGAGCAATCGTGCAACATCCCAGAGGTCGGCAAGCACCAATCGCACACCTTTTCATTTTCGACTAGAAGCTGAAAGTGGTGCACGATTGCGCATTGCTCCTAGACCCCGCGCACACTTACCTGGCGTGTAGAGCCTCAAGAGCTGCACCAGTCACCCTTCCTGCCCAGCACAGCCTGGGAAACTCTGGAAGGAAGAGGCGGGGCTCTCGTGTGGGCAGGCAGCTCGTGTGGAGCCGAAGGACCCCAGACAAGAGACCCTCTTGCTGGAGGCTGCTCATGCAACCCCCGCACCCCAGCGCCGGAAGACGGTAAGGTGCGGAAAGGGCCACAGTCAAAGCACTCCTAACAGATGGCTATCCGGCCTCTGTTTAAAAACCTCTGAAGAAGAAGACTCCACCACAACATACTGTAGTGGTTTGAGTGTTGGACCATGACTCTGGAAACCAGGGTTCAATTCCCTGCTCAGCCATGGAAACCTACAGGGTGACCTTGGGCATGTCACACAATCTCAGCCCCAGAAAACCCTGTGAAAGGTCCACCTTAGGGTCTTCCTAAGTTAAAAACAACTTGAAGGCACACAACAACAATGAGAACACATATAAACTGGAACCATCTTGGGACCACGAGTCTTGCTCACCCTCCCTCCCTCTCAACAGAGTTCTTGGGATATATTTCATGTGTTGATGTGCCCCAGTTTTCATCTGTGAAATGTCAGGTGGTACGGTTTAAATAAGAAACAGAACTGCATAATGCCAGGCTTGTAATGGCATGATGAGACCAGTCTTCCCACCCTTTATGTTTTGGTCTCGGTGGCTTAATACACCAAGAGAAGCATTGTCTAAGCCCAGCCCTTCCTTGTTCTTTTCAGCAGAGAGACACAGTGAATAGAGGCAATTATTTTAGGGACTGGCTCCATTCCACCCAGTTAGCAATTCATAGGTCTGTGCTCTCATTCCAAAATGTCATCTTAGCCAAAATGCAAATGCTGCATAGTACAAGTTATGCTTTCTCGTGCACTCTTCATTTTTCACTGGACCGGTCTTATAACACAGGCTCGTATTTACTCTTCTGGACGAACATCAGTAAATCTTCTGGCCTGCCAGATTTCATGGGCACGTTTGCCAGAGACACAAACACACGCATGCACACACATAGGATGCTTCCCTCTCTGCCGTACGTGTGAGCTGTGTTCTGCACACTGGAAACGGCTTCCTCCCAACACACTGGCCAACTTGGCGGGTGGAAGCGATGCCTATAACACCTGCTTGGTCCCTGTTGAGCTTTTCAGGAAAGTTCTTATGGTTTCCAATTCGAAATACAGAGAATTTGTTAATGACTTCCAAGGCTAAGCTTAACAGTAGAACTCCTCAGACTTGAGAAGCCTTCCTGGGGACAGAAGCCACTGCTTTACAACAAGCAGGTTGCAACACCAAAAATGCTACTCTGAGAAGTGTTGAAGGGAGAAACAATGTCAAGGGAGGCCATCTGCAAGCAAGATCTTTTTTTTTTAAAATACAGATTCTACCAAAGTGAAGGGCTATGGAACCACTGGATGACCTTGGGCACATCACACACTCTCAGCCCCCAGAAAACCCCGTGATAGATTCACCGTAGGGTTGCCATACGTCAGAAAGGACTTGAAGGTGCACAAAAACAATCTTTTTTAACCACACGTGTTCTTGCCGACAGAGTGGCTTTCTGTGGATGATTTATAGGACTGAGCAGGAGTGGGGGGGGAACTTCCCCATTAGTACATTGGACTTTTTATTCCCACCTTGAAGCGCTGCTACTGAAGTTCAAAAGCAGTTTGCCAGAACTTGCCGGCCACAAGCCAACCGAGGGGGGTGGCTCTACTCCTGGGAGCTGTTCTGTAGCCTCAAGGGGCAGCTAATTTTTAACAAGGCCCCCTCTTTTGAAATGGGAAAGGACCGAAGGACAAGTCACAAGTGGCTTGGATGCACTCAAGGGCACAGCCCCCTGTGGCCAGGGACTTGGGCAGTTTAACCCTCTCCTCCCCGGGAAGCTCTTTCCATGTTCGCTTTTGACAAAATGACAATGGTAACGGTGATTGATATAGTGCCATCGATGTGTACGGCACCTTTTATAAGGAAAGCAACCAAAAACAGCACCCCCCTCAAGCTGTGCAGTCCAAAATATGTCTAAATATACACAGACCCACACAAAGGGAAGGAAGGCATAGTAAAATGATAACTGCAAAACAGATTAGCCAGATAAAATACCAAAAAAAAGCAAGATGGTATCTAGCAAACTAACAACGACACGTCCTCAAACCATACAAAATTGTAAAACAATCTTAAAACACCAAAAGCATTTGAACAGAAGGTTTTTAATTGAGATTTAAAGATAATGAGGGAAGCAGCAGTCTGGAAATGTTCAGGAGGCAATTCCAAGAATAAGAGCAGTGAGTGGGAAAGGGCAAAGCCCAGTAGAGGAAAAGGAAGCCCTTGGGTGGGTGAGGAGCTGAGAGTTCCTAAATGCAGATCTCTTTTTATTTCTTTATTTTCCTTGGTGCAAGTGTTTGTGCATTAATAACGTTAAATACATTTTATGCAATTCAAAGACCTTTAGATTTCTGAAGGCCGTGGATGTAATTCTGGCTGATCCATCAGGCAGCTTGGTGGTCTTCCCTTCTATTTTTATAAAACATTTGGGGAAAAAATATATTGTTGCAACAGATGAAGGTCAAAGTTATGAGGAAAAGGTTACCAGCTGTATGCAAAAAAAAAAAGTTGTTTTTATGTTTTCGTGGTTACAAGGCATTGTTAGGCAATATTTCATTTCCCAGCAGTTCTGCTCAACACGGCTTGTGTCTCATAAGTGCCAACACCACCATCACAGCGTGAGGGTGTGAGTCAGAAACCCTTCTGCAAAGCCAAGACATTCATCTCTCTCCCTCTCTCTCTCTTCCTTGGGTTTCTTGGTTTTAGATGGTCAGGGATGGGGAGCTGAGGAACCACATGAGGTGGGAATCTAATTACAAGTTGTGTTTTCCAAGCACTGAAGATTGTTTTTTCTGCAAGATTAAAACTATGCAAAACAGCAGCAAGCCATAGACAAAGAGGTGCAGCTGCAGGGAAGAGGGCAAATGATGGTATTGCCCTTCCAGTTGAGAATTCTGCCCCTCCACAATGAAATTTTCCCTAGGATCCCAAATTTCTACCATTGTCGAGAGAATGAGATGAAGGGATGCAAATACCCTAAAGATGATCTTATCCAGAAAGCTAAGCAGGGTCAGCTCTGGTTAGTACTTGGATGGGAGACCAGCAATGGCTACCAGGTGCTATAGGATCTATTTCAGAGGAAAGAACTGGCAAAGCCACCTTTGAGGATTACTTACCTAGGAAAACCTTATGAAATCAGTCAATATAATTTCCCACATATACAAGTAGGGTTTAAAAACCTTCAAGGCAACAGATTCCATCTGATCTTGAAAGCTAAGTAGGTTCTGCCCTGGTTAGTATTTGGAGGGGATACCACCAACAAAGACCAGGTGCTGACCCTGCTTAGCTTCCAGATCAGATGCGATCTGGTGCCTTTGGGGTGTTTAAGCCCTCTTTATAAATAGAAGCTTGTGCGACCTCACAAAGAAGAAGAGACCGCCATTCTGATAAGAGTCTAGAAGAGCCAGGGTGTAGCTTGGCACTGTTCTAGTTTGTTTTGCGGAGGAAAATACAGGCAAAACAGCAGCCCAAGAAAAACAGGCTAAAAGCCAAGCTGGCAATTAGGTTTTTTTTTTTTAAAGTTGCAGAGACACTGGGAAGCCTCCACGGCCCTACAACCCAAAGTGTGCCTTGCTGGCATGGATTGTGGCAGACCAGAAACTGCCATTCCCAGAACCTCAACAGTGGAAGCCTATGATGCCGAGGGGCTTCTGGGCCTTACAGTCCAAATAAATGATTCCCTTCCCCAGAGTAAGTACTACCTGGCTTTTTCAAACATGGCTGTGTCTGAATACGTTTGCTAATTAGAGACATGATGCCCACCTAGAAGTGGCCATTGCCAAGAGCTTTCTCTTCTTGGGGTGAGTGGCAGAACCCCAGCAGACAGCAAACCCAGCAACTCCCTCTCCAAAGGTCTGACCAAGGAGCAGTCCCAGGGAGGGGAAAAAAAACTTGACCAAGTTCTGCCCCACACTGCCATGGTTCACGAGGCACTAATGCAAAGCATGCAGGAGAGAATGGGTGGCGTACTCATGGATTCTGGGTTCCGAAGCTTGCTTTGCAATATTTTTCACCCAATTCCCTGAACAGGGGAAGGAACTTGGCCACATTTTCACAGTCTCCTTTGCATCAGAGGTTTTTCTTTGGTGGGGAGGTGTTTTCTGGCCGGTCTTGCAAGACGGTGCCATTTCCCCCCACACCTCTTGGACCGAAGCAATTAATTAAGAGGTTAAAGTGCACCCATCCAGGTCTGGCCCGTAGGTGAACTGTGAAATTCCTCTCTGTCCTCCCATTCGGCAAGTCAATTATTCCAGCCTCTTCTCCCATTTAGTCACTTGCTGATCCATGAAAGACATATCCCCCCCCCAACAAGACCACTCCAATCCGCCCCCGTTTGCCGGAGAGCTGTCTACTGGGGAGAGAGATTTGGTCAAAGCGTGTTGCAGCATAATGAGCCATCTTGATCCTCAGGGCATTTCAACGTGGAAGCTCCCATGTGGGCCAAAAGAAAAATAATAATAATACAACAAAAGACCTAGAAACCAAGGCCATTTCCACACAACACTGCTATAGTGCTATAATTCCACTTTCAACCTCCTGTGGAATTCTGGAGTTTGTAGTTTCCTGAGGCCAAAGGGCTCTCTGGCTGAGAATCCTAAAGGCCCTTCCCTAAACTGCAAAGCTCAGAATTGCATAGGAGGTTGAAAGTGGGATAATAGCACTACAACAGTGTAGTGCAGAGTCACCCTTTGTGCTCTCCCTGAATTATTACCTAGGCCCTTTTTGCACCTTACCTTCATTGCGGCAGTGGGGAGCGGCGCTCACATGAGCAGCCGTTTGCGTGAGCCGCTCACGGCAGCCCTTCTGCCTCCCGCAGCAGCTTGTCAGTTGCGCGACCGTTGCGCTAGCACCCCGCCCCTTCCTTTCGCAGCGCAGCTTGGGAGCTGTAGGCTGCACTGGGGGAGGAAGCACGACTGGGCTGGCTTGTTTGGCACACTGCATGCAGGTAAGTGTGCGAGGGCCCCGCAAGCATTGCACAACCGCGCAGTACTTTTGGCTTAGAGCCGAAAATAAAAAAAATGCATGCATCGCCCACTTTAGGCTCATGAGCATTGCTTGAGTGGGAGTGCATCATATGGAGTGACTCTCCCATTCACGCGACACTTATGGGGCCCTCGCGCAAAAAAAACTGCATGAGAAAAGGGCCCTAATTGGGAAACACACACACACACCAAGATCTCTAGGAGGGTGCTATAGGGTTCTGCTATCAACATTTTTATAAATGACTCGGATGATGGAACAGAGGGCGTGCTTGTCAAATTTCTCAATGACACCAAATTAGGAGGAGTAGCTAATACCCCAGAGGACAGGATCAGAATTCAAAATGAGCTTAAGAGATTCGAGAGCTGGGCCAGAGCTAACCGAAAGAATTTCAGCAGCGAGACACGTACTACACTTAGGCAGAAAAAAAATTAAAGGCACAGATAGAGGATGGGTGACACTTGACTTGACCACAGTACATGTGAAAGAGATCTAGGCGTCTTAGTAGACCGCAAGCTGAGCATGAGTCAGTAGTGTGGTGTGACAGCTTTAAAAAGCCAACGCAATTCTAGGTGGCATCAAGAGGAGTAAAGTGTCTAAGCTGGGGGAAGTGATAGTACCACTGTATTGTGCTTTGGTCACACCTCGTGTAGTGTGCTGTGTCCAGTTCTGGCCACCACAATTCAAGAAGGATCTTGACGAGCTGCAATGTGTCCAGAGGAGGGTGACCAGAATGGCTGAAGACCTGGAAACCATGAAGACTACTGAGGAGCATCTTAAGGAACCACACGTGTCTAATCTGGAGAAGAGAAGGTTAAGAGGGAACAAGACGACGGTGTTTAAATGTCTGGAAGGAGAAAACTTGTTTAAACACTTAAATGTTTAAAGAGTTGAATGGGGAAAACTTTTTTTCTGCTGCTCCAGAGACTAGGAGATGGAACAATGGACTCAAACTATAGGAAAAGAGATTCTGTGTAAACGTTAGGAAGAACTTCCTGGTGGTAAGAGCAGTTTGACAGTGAAATACTTTGCTGCCTGGGAGTGTGGCGGAATCTCCTCGTTTGGAGGTTTTTAAACAGAGGCTGGATGACCACCTGTCAGGAGTAGTTTGATGTTGCCTTCCTGCTTGGCAGAAGAGGGTTGGACTGGATGGCCCTTGAGGTCTCCTCTGACTCTATGGCCCTTTTTGCATGGGGTTTTGCTCGCGCGACAGCCCCGTGAGCCTCGCGGGAGTGGGAGCGTCGCTCCGCACGACACACTCCCACTTCTGCCCGGCTCACGGGGCTGAAGCGGCGCGAGCGCAGGTTTTTTTGATTTTCGCGTCCAAGCGAAAATCACCCCGCACTTGTGCAACGCTCCCGGCGCCCACCCGCACTTACCTTACCTGCGGAAGGAAGGAGCGGGGTGGGGACCTAGCGCGACGGACGCGACGCCCGCTTCGCGCGCGCGCGGGGGGAATCCGGTGCGCGTGGGGGGGAATCCGGCTTGCGCGGGGGGAGGAATCCGGTGCGACGCCGCCCGCTTTGCGTGCGCATGCGGGGGGGGGAATCCTGCTCGAGGTCTCCCACTTCGCACGGGGGGAGGGCAGCTTGCGCGGCAAGCCTCCTTCGGTGCCGCTTCCCCGCTCGTTCCTTCGCCTGCGGAAGGAAGGAGGGGGAAGCGGCAGCCTCCTGGAGGAGCCTTCTTGCGCTTGCCGGCCTCCGCCGCTTGCGCTAGAAGCCTCAGTGCGAAAAGGGCCTATGATTCTATGGAGGCGGTGGATGAATTCAGAAGAACAGTTTAGGAAAAAAAAGGTTTTTTCCAAAACTCAAAAACGTCCTTGTTGTGGACTGCAGGTCCCAGCATCCCCCTAGACAGCATGGCCATTGAAAAGCGGGGGGGGGAACCTTGCTTTTCCTGTTCATCTGTCCAACCTACTCAGTGTTGGCCTCCCTGTGAAATATCATTGAAACACGGAGCTGGCTGGCTGGTGCATTCTGTGAGCTGTAGTCCCACAAAAAAGTGCTTTCCAAGGTCTGGTTCAGATCTGAAGTCTAAATAAGGAAGGTTTTGGAGCTGTGGTTTGGCCCTTCCACAGAGATCTGGTGGTGGGTCCCACCAGAGGTATTTAAAAAGAAGAAAAAAGACAAGGCCCTTCAACGTCTCCAGTTTTTGCAAAAGCAAAGCAGCTGCATGCTCCGACTGTAACATGGCTGGCAAGTGAGCACTGAGTGGGCTGGGCAGAGAGACAATGGGTGTGGGGGAGACCCTTGCCCTTTTAAGAACCAGAAAGAGTTTGCTGCGGTGGCGGCGGCTGCTTCGGCTGTCCTCAGGTGACCCTGCTGGGGAGGGGGCTTCTCCTTAAAGGAGCTATTAATACTCACACAAGGGGAGGGGGTTTGCTTGGTGCTGAGCTGGGTGCTTTTCCCCCCCACAAGCACCCTCGGTGCGCATGCATGTCCCCACCTTGGAGAGACAGAAAGCGCTCACTTGCAGGAAACCCCAGCCTTGCCAACCCCAGGCTGAGACAGACTTCAGAGGCGCAAAAACAACACTTGCAGAAAGGAATTGAGCAACAGGCCAGAGCAAGGAAAAAATCCCCAGTTGACCACTCCCTTAAGAACAAAATTATTAAGACGATTTTACAAATACGTTAAAAGTCACAAAGAGTTGCAGAATTGCAAAGAAACAGAAAAAGAAGAAAGAAAGAAAAATGAATTCATCCATTTTTTTTTTCCTTTCAGTGGTTATTAATTCATATACTTATTCATACCTCTCTCTCTAGAACTTACAATATATTCCTTTCTTTCAATGGCCTACCCTTTCTAATCGATAAAACCGAAAGGTACCAGCTCATTCCCCTCTTTTTTGCCTTTTTTGCCAAATGCAAAAAATTCTTCTTTTAAACTATATTCATAAAAGCTTTACATATTTACAAAAAGCTAAAACATGACTTCCTGCACCATTCTATTTGCATACAAAAGAATACAGTTAATGTACTGTTAACGACATACTTGAGAGGTCAGATAAATTGCTAGCAGAGTCTTAAGGACGGTGGCACCCAGGCTGGAGAGGTTCTTGAGATCTGTTGTTTCTTTTCTGCATTTCCCCATTTAGAGAAGCTTGTAGCGAGAGGTGTATCCCTTTCAATGTCTTTTTCTACTACAAAAACAGCAGGTAGCCTAAATACGCTAAAGGAACAGATCCCATCTGATCCTGGAAGCTAAGCAGGGTCAATCTTGGTTAGCATTTGGATGGGAGACCACCAACAAATACCCAGAGGTGGTTTTGCCAGTTCCTTCCTCTGAAATATAGCCTACAACACCTGGGATTTGTTGGTGACCTCCCATCCCTATAGTAACCAGAGGTGACGTCACTTAGCTTCCAAGACTGGACGGGATCCAGTGCCTTTAGTTTATGTGTTTGTATATACCCTCAAGTGGTCTGTCGGCTTATGGTGACCCCATGAATTTCATAGGATTTTCTCATGCAAAGAATACTCCAGAGGTGGTTTTGCCAGTTCCTTCCTCTGAAACAGAGCCTTCAGCACCTGGTATCCATTGTGGAACTCTCATCCAAATACTAACCAGAGTTGACCCTGCTTAGCTTCCTGGATAAGACAGAGCCTTGTGCCTTGAGGGTATTTAGGCCCTTACCTGGGAGAAGTTACCATCCTCTATTTAGAGCCGAGTTTCATTTTCTTGCAACGGGACCTTCAAGACAGAGTGGACTTGACTGTGGCCATTTCCGCACGACAGTCTTATAGCGCGATGATTCCACTTTCAACCTCCTCTGGAATCCTGGGGTTTGCAGTTCTGGGAGGGGCTGGGGACCCTCCCGAAACTGCAAACCCCAGGATTCCATAGGAGGTTGAAAGTGCAATCATCGTGCTATAGACTTCGTGGGAAATGTCATGTGTTCAGGTTCTCCACCACCTGACCCAAAACCTACCTTTGCAACCTGGCAAAGGAGAGGCTGAGCTGCCCCGAGTGGAATTCACACAATCAGCTTAAGCTGTGGGAAGCATCTGATAGGCTTATTTCACCTTCTTACTTGCCTCCCATGGTTAGATAATCGGCTAAGGTGATGAGAGGAGGAAAGATCTGTGATTGATGATCTGTTGGAGTGATTTCTCCCTTGCAAAAACATACTCTCCAACATGTTGCAGATGGAACCCAGGATGTGAGTGGCCAAGCAACACCGGAGTGTGGTTAAGATAGCAAGGGTTTATTAATGAGGCTGAACACATAGCCTGCAGCAATTTGCTTTCCCCTGAGCCTACTGGGAAGGACGAGATTCTCTCCCTCCTTTCCCCATACCCATTGAGTTAACTGCGTACTAACATACATTTGACTTTTGCAGCAACTGAAGCCAGTGGGGAACTAAAGGGGAAGGAGGAGATTGTAACTGGAATATTTTAAAAGCAGCTGGGAAAGTGAGAAGATTAATGGGGACCGTCCTTGCTGAATCAGGATAAATGAGAGGTATCCATCCCAATAAGGCTTCCCAGACTGAATAGTGGAGAGAGCACCTGCATCTTTAATGGATGTGTTGTTGTTGCTGCTGCTATTGTTGTGTGTCTTCAAGTCATTTCCAACTTATGGTGACCCTAAGGCCATGGGGTTTTCTGGGGCTGAGAGTGTGTGACACACCCAAGGTCACCTGGTGGGTTTCCATGGCTGAGTGGAAATCGAACCCTAGCCTCCAGAGTTGTAGTCCAGTGTTCTAACCACTACATCATGCCAGCTGTGGTCCCTAACCTGTCATATAAATGGGGGAAGCCTGTCTTATTAAATTTGCTGGCTCTCATTCTGCTTGGGACACGCATCTTTGTAAATAGCCTTGCATTTGCATCAAATTGCATTGGGCAGTTTTGCGATGTCTGTATTCACCTAGGGGCTGCCGTGGCATTACAAAGTATGGGCATCCATTGCAGAGTGGTAGCCTGCAGAGTGACTGTTGCACAAGGGCCCAGACTGCAATGGGACCAGGCTAGGAAGTGCTGGAGCAGCCAAAATTGGGCATCAGAATTGCCGAGTGCATTTCAAAAGTGGAGCACTCTTGCCAGGGCTCCGATGTACATCTTCTCATTTCACTCACAGGGTTTTCTGTTGCATTTGTGCAACATTTTGCCCCCTCTCATAGCTACACCCCTACACCACTTCCTCCTCCTCCTCCTTCTTTACAACAGCACAACCCGCCCAGCAAGGCATGAGCGGTATCTGAGACCGGCAGCTGCCAGAGAGTGTGACGTCCATTTTGAACAATGTTACCCATTCCTTTCTTGCCTAGACTGGCAGGGTTGCATTATCGCAATAGGAGGATGAGTCACAGGGCACTAAAGTGAGCTAGGAGTGTCTTTTGGTGGCATTCTTCCTGCCTGGCCTGGAAAGAAAAAGGAAAAAGAACAATACTGTTTTATTTCTTTTTTCATCAGTGCTGCTGCTGCCTCCCAGAAGGCCTTTTCTGGACATCCACCCTCCCTCCCTTCTTTCCCCTGACATTCTTCATGCCCTGCGAATCACAATGTGGTTGCTTGCAGCCGTTTACATTAACAGGGCAGAAGTAATCTCCTAAGTGCAGCAACGCCCCTGCCTGCTGAACTCCCTGCGTGAAAGGGGAGGGTGGGCTCCTCTTGCGTGCCTTTGTAACACGCTGTCCTTTCTGCCTGGTGGGCCCATGGTTCAGGCTGCAAAATGCTTTATGAACCCCTTGAGACCCGAGTGCCGTGTCATTTCTCCAAAGTGTCCCCCAGCAAATTGGCTCTGCGTTAGAAACAAGGGCTTTCTGTCAAGAGCTGTTAAAGGATCACGCAAACAAGGAGGCCCTTGGCTTTCTAACAAAGCTTTTATCAGCCCTGGGGAAAAGAAAGGCAGCAGTGCTGATCAGGCAGCGGAGAACAAAAACAGAAGAGAATCAAAGACTGCCTTCAAGAAGTCAGAAAGCACCGTGAACAGAGTCCACCAATCAGGGAAGAAATATACCATGTCTCCATTCTGTACGGTGCTTATGGCTTCATAACCTAGGCCCTTTTCGCACAGCATTTCCAATGCGAAAGGGCCCCTTGAGCATTGCGTAAATGTGAGGAGCAGTCCACACGACGTACTCACATTTGCACGACGCTCAAGGGCCTGACGCGGACCACGTACGCATTTTTTCATTTTCGGCTTGAAGTTGAAAATGCTGCACGGTCGCACATCGCTCCGGGGCCCTGCACGCACTTACCTTGCGTGCGGAGCCTCGGGAGCCGGGCCAGTTGCGCTTCCTGTCCAGTGCAGCCTGGAAAGCTCCCCGGCTGCACTGTGGAAGGAAGAGTGGGGGTTTCACACGAGCAGGAAGCTCGTGCGGAGCCAAAGGACCCCGGACGCGAGAGCCTTCCTCCGGAGGCTGCTCACGCGAGCCCCACACCCCAGCTCCGCGAAAGAGTAAGGTACAAAAAGGGTCCTAAAAGTTACAGATCCATAACTGCTGTGTATTCAGTCACACTGCCTATCCAAATGGTGGTACTACTGCCATGATTTTAAAAGTCTCCTTAAACTTCCCTTAACAACCAGCAGCCACACCAAGTGATGGAGGTCTGTTCTCTTGGAAATTGGGGTGCAAGAGGATGAAGTTTCCAGACCACTCCTGCCATCCAGTGAGGATGTGCCAATCAGAAGCAGGACCCCATCACAATTCTTCACCATAACCTCAATCCCTGGTAGGAGGAGGCTGGAAAACTCATTCTGTGGTGCCCCAATCTACCTGAACAAGCAGCAGGCTGACCAAGGGATGGAGGTGTGTTCCTTTGGCAACTAGGGCATGGTGGGATGATCTTTCCAGACCACTCCTGCCAACAAATGAGGCTGTGAAAATCAGAAGCAAGAGCCCCATTGCAGTTCCTTATCAAAGCCCTCCTTTCAAAGATTTCTACTTCTGACTTCATTGCTCTTCTTCCTTGGCAAGGGAACTACTTTCAGCCTGCCAAAGGCTGAGGTTGTTTGAGGGTTTTAAGGACTGCAATCCTTGCAATGAAGAACTACTTCACTGTCTAGGATTTGCTAACTTCTTCTTTCCTTGGATCCTCACCAGTGGTCTCAACACCCATTATGGGACACTTTGGCCCTTTTCGCACAGCATTTTCCATGTGAAAGGGCCCCTGGAGCATCGTGCAATTATGAGGAGTGATCCGCACGACGCACTCACAATCAAGCAATGCTCCAGGGTAGGGCAAGCATTAATCGCGTACCTTTTCATTTTTGACTAGAAGCCAAAAGCGGTGTGCGATCACGCATTGCTCCCGGGCCCCACATGCACTTACCTGGCATGCAGAGCCTCTGGAGCTGTGACAGTCGTGATTCCTGCCCCAGCGCAGCCTGGGAAGGTCCAAGGCTGCACTGCAGAAGGAAGAGGTGGGGCTCTCGCACGAGCAGGCAGTTTGTGTGGAGCCGAAGGACCCCAGACACAAGAGCCTCTCGCCAGAGGCTGCTCACGCGATCCCTGCACCTCAGCGCCAGAAGACAGTAAGGTGCGGAAAGGGCCTTTATTAGGTGAACCAAGAAGGGCCAAAATACGTAACACAAGCTTCCGGAGCTCATAGGCTTCTTCATCAAGCCGCAATGTTAAAAGTCATATTTATGGCAGGGAAAGGAGGTGGTGGAGAAAGTCAGAGAGTTGTGCCTTTCATGTTAAAGCTCTTGTTTAATGTGGTCTTGGAGATGGGAGAGTTGATGAAGGCAGAGGTCACATGATTCATGGGCTGGGAAGAAGCTGGAAACACAAACAGCCACAGCAAAGCAATAAAATTGTCTTCTTCCTTGGTAGAGACAAGGATATTTCCTCTGAGATCTGGGCATGGATGTAGCTTTGGTTGGGGCAATATGAGGGCTTTGCCCTCCCCAAATAGGAATTCTGCCTTTCCATGAAATTTTCCCCCAGTCTCCAAATTTCTAACATTGTAGTAAGCTAGAAATTTAAGAGGAACATTTAGAAATACAGTTATAGAATCACAGAATCATAGAAATGTAGAGTTGGAAGAGACCACACGGGCCATCCAGTCCAACCCCCTGCCATGCAGGAACACCCTGCTTAGTGCAATTTGCTGCTTAGTCCAATTTGAGCCTTGGGCTATGGCCCTGGAGAGCAGGGTTTGATTATCTGCTCAGCCAAGGAAATCCACTGGGTGACCTTGGGCACCTCACACACTCTCAGCCCCCAGAAAACCCCATGATAGATTCACCTTAATGTTGCCATAAGTCAGAAATGACTTGAAGGCACACAGCAACAAAAATGACTTAGAGAGGGTGAACACAGCAAATCGAAAAATTCTTATGCTTAAAACTATTTTTGACATCCCACTTTCTCCAATGTTGGAAATTTGGGGATCAAAGGAAATTTGGGGGGGGGTCAGAATTCTTGTTTGGGAAATAATATCCTCGTTTAACCACCGCCCCATGGCTACACTCTTGGATCTGGACCAGATCTGCCCATGTGCAGCTTCGTTGAACCTTAGACCATTTCTGCACCAGACTGGTATAGTGCTATCATTCCACTTCCAACCTCCTATGGAATCCTGGGGTTTGCAGTTTAAGGAGGGCCCTCAAAGGCATTTAGATGAACTCAAGGGCCCCTCCCGAAACTGCAAACCCCAGGATTCCATAGGAGGTTGAAAGTGGAATCATCGCACTATAAGAGTGTCGTCCGGAAATGGCCTAAATTAAGACGTGTTGCAGAAATTGCCTGATCCAATTGTAGCCTGTGTGTGAGTCTGTGTACATGTGTGCTTTCTCTCTCCCTGCCAGCATTTTCTTTCGCCTCCCCCACCCTGTTTGCCACACGCCTCCGTACACGGCGGGGTGAGCTTGTGTGACTCATGTCCGTGCTCTGGCAGCAACGGCCAGGCTTAGCAAAACAGAGCCCCACCCACCCCAGTAGGAACAAAGATTTCGATCTGCGTAGCACCTGTTGTACAGTCAGGGTGGGTGTGTTTATTTTAGGGTGCCAGCTTTGAATACAAATATAGGGAAAGTAGGTCATTACTCCCCCCCCAATCCTCTGGATTTGAATGGGGGGGGATGTTGTTTTTGGTGCCTGGCCTGACATCCAGAGAGGGATGGTTTTTGCTGGAGATCCTTTCCAGATTACATGCCAGAGACAAAGAGAGAAGAAAGAAAGAAAGACTTTCAGTCCCTTGGGAAGTTTGTCCTGTGCTTGTTTTTATTTAACGTTCCTCTTTGGAGAGAGATGGAAGGAGACCACCCTGAGTTTGCAATGAACATATTACAAGTAAAGTAGTTGCCAGTGAACACTTATGCCCTTTTGTTTGGCAATGGGGCCATAGAGGAGTTACATTTGAAATGGAACATATTGATCAGGGATAAAGTTACTGGTATCTCTCCATTAGGGAAGCAAAAGTGTTCCTGAGCATTACCTTTTCAACAGAAACTTTGCTCCCAAACCATGGTTACAGTTATTAGCAACTCTGGCAAGTCAAATTAGAGCACTAAACTTTCTATTAATCAATTTTTCTTTTTTCATCACAGTTTGCCAGTTTGTCAAAGTTCTTTTCTGTCCTAGTTAATTCGTGATTAGTGGTTGTGTTTATGGTAATAGATCAGTGACACCTTCAGTGGGTGTCAAACAGCTCTATCCACCGAAAAGCTTTTCCTAATGTTTGGAGGCAATCCCTTCAGCTGTAATTTGAATCCATTGGTTCATGTCCGAGTCTCTGGAGCAACAGAAAACAAGCTCACTCCATCTTCTAGCCAGTTTCAGATGTTTAAAAATGGCTATCGTATCAGCTCCCTGTCTCCTCTTCTCCCGGCTAATTGTTACCACTGTGTTGCCATCTTACCTGTTCTCGTACCTGATCTCCAGAGATGTCTTTCGCCCCTCTCGTGCCCCCCCAGCCAGGTGAGAAGTTCACCAAGCACCCGTGACCCTCCTATGATGTGGTTATCAGGGAGACAGGAAACTCTTTTCAAAATAAGGGCCTGTCTTTATAAACATGGGAAATGTTTGGAAGCACATGATGTCGGCCACAGAGAGGCGCATCCAATGGCTTGCTAGCTCCACCTGCTGATGCGAAAAGGCATGGCCAGTTGAGACATAGGTCATTTCCGCGCTAGGCTGTTATAGTACTATGATTCCACTTGCAACATCCTATGGAATCCTGGGGTTTGCAGTTTCTGCAAACCCCAGGATTCCATAGGATGTTGCAAATGGAATCATAGCGCTGTAACAAGCTAGTGCGGAAATGGCCCTTATTGGATTGCCGGAAACAGCTGAAGGGCTGTTTGGATATTTCTGTGGTTGTTGCGTGCCTTGAAGTCGTTTCTGACTTATGTCAACCCTAAAGCAAACCTATTGCAGGGTTTTCTTGGTAAGATTTGTTCAGAAGAGGATTGCCTGTGCCTTCCTCTGTGGTTGAGAGAGTGTGACTTGCCCAAGGCCGGCCAGGGGGTTTCCATGGCCAACCAGGGATTCAAACCCTAGTCTTCGACTTGTAATCCAACACTGGCTCTCATACTTCAAGTAATATCCCTAGGCAAAAAATTTTGAATAAACATCTCTGGAATTTTAATGGTGAAAAATTAGATGTTCTGGAAGATTTTTAAAATTTCCTGAAGGTTGTTTACGAAAGAGGACATCTTGTACTTACTTTGAACTATGGAACAAACAGTTCCATAGATCTTCTTCTCATTTTTTGTAGACGGGAAAAAATGTATACAGCATGCACAATTGAAGGGGTAGCATCATTGGTCTCTTGTATGCTTGTTCACTTTTGTGAATCTGGTTCGGGCAAAGAGAGCCATTTCTCTGTGAAAAACAAAGGTAGCAATGCAGCAATAATATCATAATTATAGATTTGGGAAAAGTAATGTATACATATACCTATACCTAATATATAAAAGTCAAAGTTTGTTTGTCTGTGTCAGGAGAAGACCTCACAGGATTGGCTGCCTAAGAACATTCTGTGGAATCCTGGGTTTGGCAGTTTAGGGAGAGGCCTTTAGAATTCTCAACCAGAAGAGCTCTTGGGCCCCAATCAGCTGTGCCTGTCTTAAATAGCCCAGTTGCTATGGAGATGAGGCCTAGCAGCAAGAAGGAGGGCAACGTGTTCCCTCAGGAACCCAGTCTCTGCATGTTAATAACTCTGAATACAGACTGGATATCCAGTTCACTGGGAACAATATTATTTTGCCTACTTTTCACTCTTGGGCCATTTCCGCACTAGACAGTTACAGTGCTTTTATTCCACTTCCAACAATCTCTGGAATCCTGGGGGTTGCAGTTTAGGGAGGAGCCTTTGAGGCAAGGCAAGGCCTTTTGAGGCCCCTCCCTAAACTGCAAACCCCAGGATTCATAGAATCATAGAATCGTAGAGTTGGACGAGACCCCAGGGGCCATCCAGTCCAACCCCCTTCTGCCATGCAGGAACACCCTCAAAGCCCTCCCGACAGATGGCCATCCAGCCTCTGCTTAAAAACCATAAGTGGAGTAATAGCACTATAACAGGCTAGTGCGGAAATGGCCTGAGTGTCAGACTGGCTGCAACTGAAAGGGAGAAGACCCAACTGCTTGATCTTTGTCCCATTGCTTCCCTGGTTCCCTTTGCTACGACGCAGTATTATCATCTCAGGCAGTGAGCGAATCCTTTGGCTCCTTTTAGATCTCAGAGTGGTCCTCAGCAGCAGGAAGGCTTAATCAAGGGAATTAGGAATTAGCATTTCCCTAATACCCTGGGTGGAACGCTGCACAGCCTTCTCGGTTTCTCGGACCTGAAGCCTCTAAGAAGCCACAGGGCTAATGAGCCACGAGGGCAGTTTGGTGCCGACACTTGCCGTACCTGTGGAGCCAGGGCATTCCAGAGAGCCACCGTGGTCCGTATGCCTGAGAAGGTAGGATGGTATCTTTTTTTTTTTTTCCTGCAAGCTGAAATTTGGTGGGAGTTTTAGAGAAAATAGTATAGGAGTTGTTAGGATGGGAGAAGGTGGCGCTGTCTTTAAAGGTATCGGTTCTTTTGGACAGGGGTCCTTAGCAGAAAAGAAAAGCAAGACAGGGCATTTTTGGAAATTTCTTGAGTGCTGCACTGGAACGTGATAGAAACCGTGAGTGTGAAATGTTCTTCTGTGTGGGAAACAGCATGAGGCCCGTGCATGACTTTTGTCAGTTGCATTTTGTTGTTTTCTTGCCTATGCACTTGGGCCTAAGTCCCCACTAGATGGGAACAATTGAATCAATGGGATTTATGGAGAGCTTGGCCCACTCTTTTGTTTCAACGGGTCTGCCCTAGGTGGGTCTAGCAACTGAAATTTCAGCCTTAGCATTAACAGCACACATGAAGCCATTCTTTTAAGGATGTGGAAGAATATATCTTTATGTCCTGCTTTGGTCAGACCTCACCTGGAATCCTGTGTCCATTTTTTTGTTTTTGTTTTTTGAGTACCGCAATTCAAGAAGAATATTGAAAAGCTGGAACATGTCCAGAGGAGGGGAACCAAAATGTTAAAATGCCTGGAAACTAAGAGGAGCAGCTTAGGGAGCTGGGAAGGTTTATCCTGGAGAAGAGAAAGTTAAGATGTGACATGATAGCCAAGTTTAAATATTTGAAAGGGAGGTCAAGCTTGGAAAATGGGACAAGCTTGTTTGCTGGTGCTCCAGAGACCATGACATGGTTCGCTGGTGCTCCAGAGACTATGACATGGTCAAACTACAGGGAAAGAGATCCCACCTAAACATTAGGAAGAACTTCCAGATGGGAATTGCTGCTTGACAGTGGAATACGCTGCCTTGGAGTGTGGTGGAGTCTCCTTCTTTGGAGGTTTTTAAAGAGAAAGTGGATGGTCATCTGTCCAAGGGAGGGCTTGGATTGTGTCTCCCTGTATGGCAGAAGAGGGTTGGACTGGAGGGCCCTTGGGGTTTCTTCCAGCTCTACGATTCTATGCATCTATGTCCTAAGCATGTCTCTTGTGAATAATAGCAGTGTTAAAAGGGGGGAGGCATTAAGTCCAATGCACATGTTGCTTAATATGGCTCACACAATTCAATTTATGATTGCAATGAATTAAAACACCCTTGTTGGGACCAATGGGGAAAGCATGCTCAACCTTGAACATTTCCATATGACACTCTTATAGCACGATGATTCCACTTTCAACCTCCTATGGAATCCTGGGGTTTGCAGTTTCGGGAGGGGCCACTTGGCCCCTCCCGGAACTGCAAACCCCAGGATTCCATAGGAGGTTGAAAGTGGAATCATTGCACTATAAGGGTGTTGTGCGGAAATGGCCCTTGTCTTCCAGGTAGGTCCATCTGTGGGGCATCTGTGCATGAAAACAAGACACATACACCCATAGGTGTATTCCTAGCTGGACTGTGTTCTCAGACATGTTTGCTGATCCTCCAGCCCAACTTAGTCCAACTGCACATCAGTCACCTCAACAGCCCCTTGCTGAATTGGACATTGAAAAACTGCCCAACTCTGTTTCTGCAGACTGAAGTCTACCTATTGTAGATGCAAGTCCCATCCTGAATAAATAGCTGACTTCCAAATATGCTCAGTAAAGTTTGTCTGAGACAATTCTTGGCATTATTGTCTGCATGGTTCTCTCTTTTTTTTCTTTTTTCTTTTCTTTTTTTGCGAAAAACATTTCAAATTTTGCGTCATCCATAAAGTCTCAGATACCTGAGCTCAGACTCATATTTAAAGTACAATAAATTAGTCTGGCCTACCTTGCTGGACTGCTGTAATGGACTTTGGAGTCTTCCAATTGCTTGTTGTTGTTGTGTGCCTTCAAATCATTTCTGACTTAGGGCAACCCTAAGGTGACCCTATCATGGGGCTTTCTGGGGCTGAGAGTGTGTGATGCACCCAAGGTCACCCAGTGGGTTTCCATGGTCAAACGGGGAATGGAACCTTGGTCTCCAGAGTCATGTCTAGCAAGCAAACCACTATGCCACATTGGGTCTCAAGCATCTTAAAGGGGCATAAATGAACCATGTTGGAAGACCTTCTCCCTCCCTCGCTTTCCAAGTTTCTCAGTAAGCCCTTCATTGGAGACAGAATCCTAACTGAGCAAATTCCTCCTCTCTCCTGCAGCCCACTCAAGACCAACCTGTTTGGAATGACCAAAGTCAAGTCAAGTCCCCGGTCAGAGAACAGAAGGACGTTATGCCAGGTGAAAGCCACAGTTGTCAGAACCACAAGCCAGTAGATCCTTGGAGAGGAAAAGCTGGTGCAGTCATTGACTCACCTGAGAGCCTAGTGAAGCGAAAAAGGAGATGTTTCCAGCCTCCAGGGCAGAGGCCAGGAGACAGGTAAGAAAGGGTGAACCGGTTGCCAAGCGTGTGCTGTTATCCCTCTGCCCGAGAACCCATTTGGTACAGTGGTTTGAATGTTGGACCATGACTCTGAGAACAGGGTTCAAATCCCTGTTCAGTCATGGAAACCCACTGGCTGACCTTGGGTGAGTCACACTCTCTCAGCCTCAGAGGAAAGCAAAAGCAAGCCCCCTCTGAATAGATCTTGCCAAGAAAACGCCACGATAGGGTCTCCTTAGGGTTGCTGTATGTCTGAAATGACTTGGGCCATTTCCGCACGAGCCTGTTATAGCGCGATGATTCCACTTTCAACCTCCTATGGAATCCTGGGGTTTGCAGTTTCGGGAGGGGCAGGCCGGATGTCCTTTGAGGTCTCTTCCAACTCTATAGAGACCGGCCCCTCCTGAAACTACAAACCCCAGGATTCCATAGGAGGTTGAAAGTGGAATCATCGCGCTATAACAGGCTCGTGCGGAAACGGCCTTGAAGGCACACAACAACACCTGCACAGTGACCTGGTTAGCAAGGGCATAGCTTTGACCTCAGAGGAACAGGACGATGCTGGCATTATGGCATTATGGGTGGGGAGGATGGGGTACATTTTAATGTTTTAATGTATTTGTATATTTTTGTAATGCCGCCTCGATCCATTGGGAGAGGCGGGATAGAAATAAATTTTATTATTATATTATTATTATTATGGCAAGAATTGGGATCTGTTCCTGGGCAGGAGTCAAACTGCTGGAATTGACCATAAGTTGACTTAATGAGCATCCAAAAGTGAATTGGGATGGTGTGCAACATCCATATTCTCTGGAGTGGAGGGGTGATGTAGCTAGGTCATTGGGACCTCTGCACAAGCAAAGCCAGTGGCATACACACATTGAGCAACGGATCCTATGACATAACGGGCGTCACAGAGCTATGGGTCCTTCTTGTACAACAGGACACTACAAGAGATGCCCTGATACTCGCCATCACAGTTCACCCAAGGGTTGTGCATCTTGTAAGGGACGTAGGTATGTCATTCCAAAGTTACACCTCATAGGGCCATTTCCACACTAGCCTGTTATAGTACCATTATTCCACTTTCAAGATCCTATGGAATCCTGGGGTTTGCAGTTTAGGAAGGGGCATATAGACTTCTCAGCCAGAGAGCTCTTTGGTCTCAGCAAACTACAAACCCTAGAATTCCACAGGAGGTTGAAAGAGGAGTCCTAGCACTATAACAGGCCTATAGCTTCTGATGCAGGATGTTGGCTGTAGTTTGTTAAACACATTTAATTGTATAGTACCCTGGCCCTGTATTAGAGCTCTGGAAAGTTATTTTCCCGGACCAAAACTTTTAGAATCCCTCCATCCACTGGCTGTACTGGCTGGAAGACTTTGGGACAGATAGCAACCCCGCCTAGAATCCTGAAATAGTTTGTACAGATACACCCTTTGTCTCCTTCTGTGCTTCCCCTGGAACGTCCCACCTCCACCCTTCCTTTGCTGGCAGCTGTTCTTTGCACTAAGGTGGGGCTGGGAAAGCCAAGCGAGAAGTAAGTAAGCGAGTGCAGCTGAGTGTCTGGAGAAAGATTAGTTTGCTACGGCAAGCGAACAATGAAGCCAAGTCCAATCCGTGTCACGGGCTAATCCTGGCGTGATCCTATTACGACAAGGTCAGGCAGGGTTTGGATCACTTTTTAAAAATTGCTTGGCTTCCCCTCCTCCCTCCCTCTCTCTCACACACACCAATTAGTGAATCTATCTGTTTGAAGTCTTGCCTGCTTCTACAGGCAACCTCCAGGGATTTCTCTAAACCCAGGTTTTAGTGAGAAGCTTTCTTTCTTCCCAAGGGAAAACCACAAAAAGAGAAGGGTCTTGACAATAGTGGCACCGTCATCCCACAAAAGGCAAGTCCATGTTTCGTATCGGTTTGGGAGGTCTGGAATATGGGGAGAAGCAGGGGCTGGTTTGCAATAATGCAATGTGGTGCAGTAGGGAGGGGAAAACTTTTGCAAATATTTGGAAATGGTTTTACAAAAGTATTTCTTGCATGTTGAGAAAACCTGATGGAGAGAATCTTGGTTTCAGGACCGATTCTGCACAAAATTCACATGGGCATTGTTTTGAACAACGTTGCCTGTGCAAAAAATTAATCATAATCAGGAAATAGTACTCTCTGGGTATAAAATAGTGTTATTTTCCTTGCAGAAAATGCCTTATTCTATGCAAAACACCGTGCAACATCAGCTCCAAATGGCAAATCGTCTTCAAAATAGCAGTTTTTGAAGATTTGCCCACAGCAGGGAGAAAATGGCTTAAATAACACACTGCTTCCTTTAAGAAGAAAATAAGCAAAGGATTACAGCTAGTCCCCCACATTTTATGGGTTTAGGGGTGCAGAAGCCTTGCAAAAGTAGAAAAATTGCAAATATAAAAATGTGTTTGTGTCTGTGCAAAGGGGAGTGAGGTGTAGTAGGAAGAATAGACACCCAGGGTCCAGATGGAGTTAGGGAAAGGAGAGGGAAAGGGGGGTCAGTTTGGTGACCCTAGACTTCCTCTCTCTCTCCCTCCCGTCTCCTTCTTTGAGTGGGGGGCATCGGGAATGGATTTGTGGTGCTGAGAAATTGGGCTGTGATCCATCCTTAGTTGCCCAGGCAGTACCTGGTGGTGGTGGAGGAGGAGGAAGACGACCAGAGGTGGGTTTTAAAGGGCTGTTCAGTCCGATTGGCGTAGCCAAGGGGGAGGTTCCCCCAGAAAAGAAGCGCCTGAGGTAGAGAGGGGCAGGGGGCAGTTTTTGAAATTTTCTGGCAGCAGTGAGAAAAATGGCAAAATTATTCTTTCTCGCTTGTGTGAATGAAATGTGCAAAGATGAACTAGAAGGAAGAGGTATAGAGGAGTGTGATCTGAAGAAGATATTTCCTGAATGTCCTGCAGATGGCACTGGTAACTTTGCAAAGCGTCCTTCAGCGAAAGGAGGGTGAAGAAATCACATGTGTGTCTGCTGGTTTGTAGAAGCGTAGAAGCATAGAGTTGGAAGAGACCACAAGGGCCATAGAGTCCATCCCCCTGCCGTTCAGGAATACACGATCAAATCACTCCTGATAGATGGCCAACCAACCTCTGTTTCCAAACCTCTACATTCATGGGTTTGACTTTCACGGATTCGATTATTTGTGAGCTTCTCCAACCCCTTCCCGCAGCCCAACCTTAAGCCTCCCTTTGCAGGGAAACTTTCCCTCTCGGGGGCTCTGATCAGCCCTTTAAAAAAGCCACCTCTAGTCTTCCTTCTCCTCCACCAGCCACTGCCCAGGCGGCTAAGGATGGATCACAGCCCAGTTTCTCAGCACCATAAACCTTCTCCTGATGGCCCCCGCCCAGCCAAGGAAGGAGATGGGTGAGAGAGAGGAAATATAGGGCCACCACGTTGACCCACCCCTTTCCCATCACTTTTGCCTGTCCCGTTTTGGGCCCTAGGTGCCAACTCTCTCCACCATGCCTTGGCTCCCTTCCCATAGGCACATTTTTATATTTGTGGTTTTTCCACTTTTGCTGCACCCCAACCCTAGCAAATGTGGAGGGGTGACTAGAGTGGTGACAGTTTGTGGGAAAAATTCCTTTCTAGGGCCATTTCTGCACTAGACTGTTATAGTGCTATGATTCCACTTTCAACATCCTATGGAATCCTGGGGTTTGCAGTTTCGGGAGAGGCCAGCCGAACCCCAGGATTCCATAGGATGTTAAAAGTGGAATCATAGTGCTATAACAGTCTAGTGTGGAAATGGCTTAGGACTACAGTTCCCAGAATCTCATGTTAGCTAGGGGATTCTGGGCATGGCAGTCCCAGAAAGGAACTCTTCTGAGCTCTGGTATCATGAGCTGTGATCTTAACACCCACCGTGCAGATGTGCGGGGTCTCTGGCACTGAATCATCCCATTCCCAGGAGCTGATCATTTATCCGCTGGAAGGTGCAAAGTCATTATGAGATTAGGCCAGGCGTGTCCAATTAGCATCTGACTGGCGATAAGAAAGAGAATTGCAATCGTCTCTGAAGCAATTAGAAATCACGAGAAGAAGACAAAGAGTCATTTGAGATTCAGTCAGAATGCGGTGGGTGTTCATATGCTTTCCCATTTACCCCTTGTAGAACGAAGAGCAAAAAAGAAATATTAATTATATACAAAAATAATGCACACTAATTAGTACTGTACTGAGCTGAACATTTGGGGGATGAAAGTGTTATGCTGAGGTGTACACCCAACCTGGTTTTTTTTTTTTTCCTTTTCTTGTTCTACCTTTGGCTTTTTCTTGCTACCCAATCTGCTGTTTCCTTAGCATCATTTGTTCAAATTTCCTAGGGATTCTTTCTTCCTGACAACATGATCCCAACCAATCAGGGATCACATAGTGGACATGAATGCCAGAGTACCAACTAGGAACCACAGAACTGACAAAGTGAGGGGAGATTTAACCCCTTTTTGTTGGAAATAAAAGTTTCCTGGGGTGTTAGCCCTATTGGGAAATTCTATGGAAGCTAAAACTGTAAGGATTCAGCCTCCTTTAGCAGAGTAGCAGAAGAAGCATGTCTAAATTTGTGCATGGCTTTTCTGATCCCAAACTGACTGAAGAAATAAAACAAATGCAGGCAACTTCAGTTTGCAAACTTAGAAAAGTTTACTAATGGCTTCTACATTTGCATATGTATTGGGGAGCCTACATCCTAAGTAGCTAATGAATAGTAGTAGCTTCAGTCTTAACTCATCATCTTCTGATGGAGATGCAAAGCATGGTCAGAGAGGAGGAAGGGGAAGCAAAAATGGAGGAGAAGAGAGAGAGAAGAGGGGGGTCTCTTTTTTTTTTATAAGACCGGTGACCCAACCAACTGTCCTGGTCACATGATCTGATCACCTGAACACCAAAAGTATTTCTGATCATGCAATTAAATGACAGAAAAGCAAATGGTGGAGCTTTGGCATGCAAAACAGAAAGGAAGCCCTATGCTAGCTATGCCCACTTGCTCTAAGAACAAGATGGGGGTGGGGGAGAGAATGCTGGAATTTTCCCAACACTTTTGCACATGCCATTTTGTCTGTTTAGATGACTGACCTCTCAAAAATATATAGAATTACCCATATGGGACAGAGCCAGCATGATTTAGCGTTTGGGCTAGGAGTTTGGAGACCAGGCTTCAATTCCCCGCTCAGCCATGGAAACCTACTGGGTGACCTTGGGCACATCGCACACTCTCAGCCCCAGAAAACTCCATGAAAGGTTCACGTTAGGGTCACCATAAGTCAGAAACAACTTGAAGGCCCACAACAACAACACAACCAATATGGTAACTGCATTTTTCCCCCCACTGTGGAACAAACAGCATTAGAGATTACTGCAATTGGTCCAAATTGATTTAGATTCCATCTTGTTTAGTTCAGCATTCAGAAACAAAGAAGGGAACTGGAGTTTTTTTGCTGACCCAAAGTTTTTTTGCAAGAAGACCATTCCATGTCAGCAGGAGGCAAAGTTAAGCTTTTCAAATTCCAGACGTGCTCTAGAGTGAGAAAGGGCAGCATGCTTCGGCTGTTGGTGTTTGTAGAAATGAGTAAACCATTGCCTCTTAGGCAGTAGTACAGAATTAGCATTTGTAAGGCACCTATTCTGCATTTCTATCTGGTTTCTGACATGGCTCCAGTTTCCCAAGTCATCAGAAAGAAACATGAAACGGAGATGACCACAGAGATGGGGAAAACGATACAAAAGCGCTAATGTGTTGAGTTAAAACACCTAATTCAAATTTGGGTTCACAATGGAGAAAATTATTACACTTGTGGTGAAATGCCATTTAAATTAAATTAAAACTTTACCAGAATGAACCTGGAAAATAGCAACCGTGATTTTATCCACGTATCCGTTTCATCTCTATGCTGAGCTTTGGAGAAAAGGAAACACAGGCATGAATTTTCTTTAAAAAACCACTTCTCATCCGCTCTACCAAAGCAACTTTTCTTGCTTTCCCTTTCTCTCTCCTTTATAATCTCATCTCCTTAACCTGCATTTCAAAACTTATTATTCTGCACATGGATCCCAGCAAAAGTCCCAAGATTGGAAACATCAAAATACTGGTTCTCGGGAGAGATAAGAAGTCTCTAATCAGTTCCTGGTAGAGAATACAGGAGAATCATCTGGAAGCAAAAAAATAATAATAATTCAGCCTCCTTCCAAGCTATCTTCGTATTTGATGGTTTAATTTCTTTCCCTCTGTTGGAATTAACAAAACTATCATGCTGTAACCATGAACCAAAGGAAGTGGCTTGGATCTTATGACCTGAACATTGTACTTCCTCAGTGCTCAGGGAAATAAGGGAATGCAAGAAATATTTTTGACAAAATCCAAGAGAATTAGGTTTTGGATTAAGTAGCAGCTGGGAAACATAAGATGTGTTAACTCCTTAGCACTAGATTTCATTTAATCAATTAAGAGTCTGGAATTAATTCTGGAAATTAAGTTAATGCTAAAATTCCAATGTAGAGGCTGCTTGCCAGCTAGCTTTAAAATCACACTTGGCTGTTCCCTTGACTAAATAGAGAAGCAAAATGCCTCTCTGTGTGCCCAGGGCAATCGCCGTCTCTGACTCTAGTAAATCTGATCTACAAGTTAATAAGCAATTGGAACTTGGGAAAGTTACCTTTTGGACTAGAACATCCATATCGTGCCAACCTGCGCATGGTGATGGGAGATTCCAGCCTTTCTGGTCCACAACCTCCTTTGCCCAATCTGACAGCTGGCACGTAAGCAGGACTCAAGGGGGCCAGGCTAGGAGACGTTACTTAGGGCCTTTCCACACTTAGACCCTTTCCGCACATTACCTGCTCACGGAGGTGGGGGGTGCCGTTCGCGCAAGCAGCCTCTTGTGCGAGGCACCCGCATCGCTCCTCCGGTCTCCTGCAGCTGGCTTCCTGGTCACGCGACTGTCACACAAGCACCCCACCCCTTCCTTCCGCAGTGCAGCCTGGGAGTTGTAGGCTGCGCTGGGGGAGGAAGCGTGACCAGCCCGGCTCGCCCGACGCACTGCACAGCAGGTAAGTGCACGTGGGCCCCGGAAACATTGCACGACTGCGCACCATTTTCGGCTTAAAGCCAAAAATGAAAAGGTGCATGTCCGCACTGCGTCTGGCTCTTGAGCGTTGCATAAATGGGAGTGCGTCGTATGGACCGCCGCTCCCATTTACACGACGCTCAAGGAGCCCTCTCGCAACAGAAACTGCGTGCGAAAAGGGCCTTACACTGTTCTAGTGTTATTAACTCCACTTTCAACATCCTGTGGAATCCTGGGATTTGCAGTTCACTGAGGACAAAGAGCTCTCTGACTGAGAATTCTCAATGCTCCTCCCTAAACTGCAAACCCCAGGGCTCCATAGGAGAGTGTAAGTGGAACAATAGCGCTATAACAGTGTAGTGTGGAAAGCCCCCTAATTACATCTCCTAAACTAAGTAGTTGATCTGGGATTCCAGCAAAAGCTTCAAGGCAGGGCTGAAAATACATTTCCTTCCCAGAATTCAAGTTTAGGGACTATGGTTTGGGCCAACAGCGGTTAATATTTGAGTCTAGCCATTTCCGCACTAGCTTGTTATAGCGCAATGATTCCACTTTCAACATCCTCTGGAATCCTGGGGTTTGCAGTTTCGGGAGGGGCCAGTGGGCCCCTCCCAGAACTAGAAACCCCAGGATTCCGGAGGATGTTGAAAGTGGAATCATCGCGCTATAATAGGCTAGTGCGGAAATGAAATCTGATGTTCAGGAATTGGGATGCATAAGAGTGGTAATGAGAAGCATTCAGACAGATAGAAGGACGGACAGATAAACGGATGCATTTAAATATGCGTGTTTAGATTTGTTTGTGTACATGCAGGTTGCCAAGACTTCAGTGGCAGAATCTACAGTTTTCAGAAATAATAAGCCACACACTAAGAGGAAAAAGATTACTGGAGTCTTGTAAAAATAAGAGCAGAATGAGAGGAGGAGGAGGATGAGGAGGAGAAATGAAAATAGAGTAGATTACAGAAATTAATCCTAATTTCTCTGCCTCTGCTACTCCACTTTAAGGGCTATTTAGCCCATATGGCCTCCTGTTTTCTTGATATACTTATTCTTAGAAGCTCGTAGTATTGTTTCTGAAATGTCACTGGCTGGCCTTAGTGGACGTGAGCCACCATAACCAAAGGTTTTGGTACTTAAACCAGTGTCTGCTATCAATAATGGACTGGATGAGGGTGAACAAAGTTTAGATGCAGACTGTCTGGTAGACCCCATCTCCCTATACGATGCTGTCCAAATCTCAAGATCTTCTGGGAAGGGCCCTCTTTATAGTCTCACCATCCTCACAAGACGATTGAGTAAAGACATCTGAGAAGGCCTTCTTGGGGACTGCTCCCAGGCTATGGAAGACAGGCTGAGCCCTCTCTAAACAGATGTTTGTCAATTAAGTGGGTGTCCGCAGAAGAATTTTTTAATGGTGTGTGTGTAGTTTTCATTCTCAGAAATGACTTGAAGGCACACAACAACAATGAATTGTAGTCTAAGACCAGCCAGCATAGGTTCACCTAAGAGTTCTCACCTTGCAAGGAAGCCAAAATCTGTCCAAGGAATCTCTTCTTGGGGTTTTGATAAAGTTGAAACTTGGGTAGGTAATGTAAAACGTCCTCTGTCTCATCCATTCCACAAATACAGAGCCTTAAACTTCTTGGAACATTCCTGTATCTACCATCCAAAACAGCCATTGGCATAGTTTGGATGTATAATTCTCTAAATGAAGTTCTCAGACGGGCAAAGGGAAGTGTTTGTAAGTATCAGGCTCTTACGTGATTTTATTTCAGCAAATGACTAGATTTCGGCAGGGTGTTGGACATTATGGCGCTTGTGGTCTCTTCTGGCTCTATGATCTTATGATGCCAATGGGGAAAATTTGAAGATTGAACGACCAGAGTTCAATTCCCTGCTCAGCCAGCGAAACCCACTTGGTGACCTTCGGCATACCGTATACTCTCAGCCTCAGAAAGCCCTGTGATCGATTTGCCTTAGGGTCTCCATAAGTCACAAATGACTTGAAGCAACAACAAAGTCCAGATCATAATCCAGTTTATAGATCTGGTCCCTCAGCTTGTTTTTAAGCCCATAAAAAACAAAAAATATCTGTTGAAAGAAATTTAGAGGTTAGTATGTCTTGGACTTGCTTAGCCTGGATACCTTTCTTCTCTTGTTCTCCTAAATACAGCTTAGGGGGGTGGTCCTCTGACAACATGCCTTTATTTTGTCCCCCTCTGGAACTACGCCAAACTGGCCTGCTTGTTGCCCACCCCTCATGCTCTTGTCTGTCTCGAAATCCCTTTACTGGACTCTTTCCCCATCACCCATCCCTTGCAAGAGACCAAGCTTCTAGTCCTCTGCAGGGCAGCTATTCTTCTCCCATGACTTTCTGCTTGGCAAGCTGGAGACATTCCTATCTGACCACGCTATGCTTTATGTGAATAAATAATAATAATAATAAAAAATAAAAAATCTTTTGGGTCCTGCTGCTTCGTAAAGTAGATTTACCTTCAATCACCATTTATTAAATCTCCCATCCATTAGAAGCCATCGCTTGCAGGAGCTGTGCGCATTAAGCCTGATTATAGAGAAGGGGGGGGGGGGGAGAGGAGGGGGTGTGACTCAGGGGGTGATAGATGTCCATTTACTTCCTTTCCATTTTTCAGTCACTTTGCTTTCCAGCAAGGGAGCCAGCACTTCAAACCATGTCCCAGGGCTGTGACTGTGCTGCCTGGATCCTAGTGCCGAATATGTATTGCCCGGGGTTTGGTCTTGGCGTGGTAGCCAGGGGCTAGCTTGCACATGGAGGGCAAGGGGCCAGGAGCCAAGAAGGGCCGAGGGGGGAAGATCGGGGGATCCCTCCGAAGGATGAGCGGCTCCTTCAAACGCACTTCGCTGAAGGGCTCGGCTTCTGGATCGCAGAAGGTAAACTGGCCGTTTCGGGGGTGGGATGAGGCATGTCAAGCAGGTGGATGGATGCAGCAAGAGGCGTATGAGGGCAGGCAATGCAGGACAATAACGCTGAGAGGTTTTTCCATGCCTAGTTTAGGATGTGGGGCCTGTTGGGTGGAACTCAGAATGGAAGCAGTGGCTCTCCCTTGGAGATGCTCCTTTGTGTTATGAATCTGGAGGATCAGCTGAGCTCTGGACCCTTCTTCTAGAAGTGATATCCACTGGGCATGGCAAGTTTCCTTGTTAAGAAGGATGCTAGTCAGCATTCATCTCCCTGAAAGGGAGATTTAAACCTCTAAAATGCTTAAGACCCAGGTACACTGAAGAGTTCCTCTTGAGCTTGCCCCAAACTGCTTTGGTCCTTTGTCTTTGGTTGTTTCTTTGCTTTGACAGAGGGCAGTGAGCATCTCTGGGAATTCTCTCCGGAGGAAATCCTCTCCTCTCCTCTTAAAAAATATGGTGGTGGTCTCTGCAGAGGGCTTTTTCAATAGCAATGGGATGTTCTTCTCCCCAGGCAGATGAAACTGGCACCAGCTCTTTGGATATTGAGAATACAGGATAAACTCTTATTATTCTCCAAAAGTTGTCATGGCCGGTTATTGCCTGGTGCTTTTGTCCCCTTTCTCTCCATATGACTCTTTTTTTAAAACTCTCTTTTTGTGCTGCTGTGTTTTGTATGTGTCGTGTGTGAAAGCTCTACTTTTCAATAGTTTTATTGTCATCTTATATGGAAGCTGCTGCACATACGATAGTTCGATTCAAGTGGACCCAAAGCCATAGAAATATTGTATATATCACTGTACTGATATCTAGAATCGAAATTAGTGCATCTCTTCTGCCCTATAGAGCAATTCACGTAGCTGAAGCAAATGGAGAAATTTGCACAAGAGAGGAGCTTTAATCACTGAAAATAGTTAGTGGCCTAGGGGACCAGACTCTGCTGTAGCCCCTCTCACTGGCCTTTAAAAGGTCAAAAGGGAAAAATTTACTGTGGCAAGTTTTGGTGGAAGAGGCCTTGCACAGACTTTGATGATAGTTGTGGTTGTGTTTGTTGTTATATGTCTTTGTGTTCACTCTAACATACACTGACCCCATCCTAGGACTTTCTTGGCAAGACTAGTTGAGAGAAAGTTTACTATTGCCTTCCACTAAGACAGAGAATGTAACTTGTCCAGGATCACCCAAGAGGTTTCCAGTGCTAAGGCTGGGATTCTTCACTTCCGCACTACAGTGTTATAGCGTGATCATTCCACTTTCAACATCCTATGGAGTTTTGGAGTTTGCAGCTGGCCCCTCCCAAAACTGCAAACCCCAGGATTCCATAGGATGTTGAAAGTGGAATGATTGTGTTATAACAGTGTAGTGTGGAAATGGCCTAAGTTTCTTCTTGAAGGTTGCAATGAATAATTTCAGTGATGTTCTTTCTGTTTCAAGAAAGTCTCCAAAAACCACACAGTTTTCAAAGACTATTCGCAATTTGGCTATTCTGCACAAAATTTGCATGTGGTTGTTTTGTGTAGAAAACAGCTTTTTGTGCACAGGAAACAACACTATCCACATGGAAAATAATATTTCAACACAGAAATATTTACACCTTTGCAGAAAGTACTGTTTTCTATGCAGAAAATACTGTTTTCTGTGCAAATCAAGGACGTGCGAATTTTATGCAGACTCAATCCCCAATTACAGATTTTTTTTCTGCATAGAAATTGTTATTTTCTGCACTAGAATGAATATTTCTGAGCTGAAATATTATTTTCCACACAGAAAATGCTGGTTGCTGTGCATAAGATGCTGTTTTCTGTGCAAAACAACCAAGTACAAATTTTGTGCAGAAGAAGTCATGAACTGCAAACTACTGGAGCAAAGTGAGAAAATGGGAAAAGGAGAGACAAGCCATGATATTTTTAAAGCAGATGCAAAAATGGAATGTGAGAGAATTAATTGGGACCAATCAAGGCAGTCAGAATGTGTGCCCTGTGCTGGGCTAGCCCACTGGCCTTTAAGCAGAGATATCGGGGATTGAAACAGGCCCTTCTATGCGCATGGGATGTCCTTGAGTATGAGATGATAGTGGTCATTTCTCTGATGTCCCAGCATCCATTAAAACCTCCTGTTCTGCCAAGGTTTCCCTCCTCTCCCTTCTATCAAAAGAGGGAGGAAAAAGGACCTTAAAACAGCTGCTTTTCCATGCACCCTTGGAAAAAAACAGAAAAAAAGGTGGTCTTTTCTGTACAAAAGATTAATCTCTGATAATAGCCCTGTAAAAGATGTAACAGCTGGCGTGGATTAATATGCTGAAATATCTGCTTTCATGTGATTAATAGCTGTATGGATAAAAAAGAAAAAAAAGCTGGCATACAATTCCACCAGCAAAAAACAAGCAGAGGTACCCAAGCCCTGATCGATTTGTCACTTGCTACTTGCACATTCTTCTGTCCGCCTCTGGTTGCAAGCACTGAAATGCTAAGATGTTATCCTAGTTCGTTCTTTTTAGAGTATTAAGCAGCCTAGGTCAAGTGTTGAAATAAATAAATGGAAATAAATTTAAGCTCCATGCAGTGGATTTTTCTGGAATTTCTTTGCCAGACTGATCCTACAGGTCAACTTGAGGCCAAAGTCAGATATGGCCACATAGAGCTTGAGAAAGCTACGGTTGGAAACTGTGTTGGGGTGGGGGAATTGTGGGAGACGGAGCATGGCTAGAAAGTGAAAGTGGTTGAAAAGGAGAACCCAGGCCCTCTCTGCACTACATAGTTATTTCACGATGATTCCACTTTAACTACCATGACTGCCTCCTATGGAATCCTGGGGTTTGTAGTCTTGGGAGATGCTGGAGAATTCTAAATATCCCTCCCTAAACTACAGATCCCATGATTCCATAGAACAGAACCATGGGAGTGAAAGTGGAATCATAGTGCAATAGGTATGTAGTGCAGAAAGGCCCCCAGTCCTTCATCAGTTCCTTTTCTTGACTTCTTCCTGTAGGAAACATGAAGGAATTACAGAGGCTCATCAAGTGAGGCTCTGTAATACCCTCATGTTCCCTATAAGAAGGAGAAAAGAGGAGAAAAACTGGTGAAAGAGTGGACCCCACATCAACAGTACAGCACATGGCTATAATTTGCAATGGCAGAGTCAAAAAATGAGTTATCAAAAAGCAGGGGACACTTGTATGGGACTTACCTCTATGTAAGTGGACTCACCTCTGCAAGAAATTGAAATGAGCAGTATTGCGATGTCCGTATTCGGCCACGGGCTGCCGTGACATCGCTACAGAGAGGAGCCAGTGAAGTGTTGTGCATTGAGGCAACAACTAGGGACTGCCAATGTGCATCGGTACAGCCTGAAGCCCACCGGGAAACTGGTTACGAAGTACCAATGAGCATTAGTAGATGCCAATGTGCATTGCATGGTTTTGCAAGTGCCCTGATACACATCTTTACAGTTCACTAGGAAGTTTCTGTAGCAACTCTGCTACCTAGCAAAGCATGAGTAAAATTACACAACTTAGGTCCTTTCCGCACCTTACCTTGTTCCGGCACTGGGATGTGGGGATTGTGCGAGCAGCCTCTGCCAAAAAACTCTTCCTTCCCTGCTGCTTCAGCTCTGCACAAGCCGCCTGCTCACACAAAAGCCCCACCTCCTCCTTCCACCATGCAGCTTGGGACCTTCCCAGGCTGCACTGGGGCAGGAAGCACAACCGGCCCAGCTCCAGAGGTTCCGCATGCCAGGTAAGTGCGCGCAGGGTCCGGGAGCAATGCGCAATCATGCACCATTTTCAGCTTCAAGTCGAAAATGAAAAGGTTCGCAATCGGTGCTGCCGGCCCCTGGAGCATCGTGCGATCGTGAGTGCGTCTTGCGGATCACTCCTTGCAATCGTGCGATGCTCCAGGGGCCCTTTTGCATGGAAAATGCTGTGTGAAAAGGGCCATAGTCTGCAATATAGAGTCACAGCTGTACTCAGTGAACTCAGCATCGAGAAATGGTGGGGTTGGGATCTTGCCCTTCTCAATAGGATCAGGCAAAAGCAAACTACTGAAGCCTTTCATAGCTTGTCTGCTCTTCTTGAATAATTTTGGCCATTGTGACCACACTCTGAGGTTGCTTAGCCACCGGTGCCCCAGCTTTCATCTGCGAAAGGTTGGGTGGTGCGTTATTCCACTTCCAAATCCTCTCGGTGTCTCTTTTGCTTGATATTCGATGTTGAGCCACCCCTCCCCGCAGCCAGTTCCCGACAGCATCATGGTCCCCTCCCAACGCCCAGCCTACAAGCTGTGTCACTTTGTAATTCTCTCCAAGGATCAGCCATAGATTAGCGTGGTGCAGCTGCTGTGTTGGGGCTTTTGGCATGTTTTCATTCATCTTTTTTTTTAAAATGCTATTCTCTAAGTAAATCCATCCTCTCCCTCACCTACCCTCGGAACTTAGCATGATGATGACAGGGCAAAATCATGAAACTTGCAACAGTAGTAAATAGGTGGATGTACAACATTAAATTTACAACTCTACACTTTCAACACAACTTAACCTTACTAACAGTAAAATTCCAACAACGGTAAAATCTGAAACAAGAAGCTGCAACAATTAAAAATAAGTTAACAGTAAATGAAAATAAGTTTTTTATACATGAACATTTTAAACATAACTACCACAATTTCCAGGTAAAAGACCAGGAAACCAGAAAGCCCTATAAAGCTTAGGGAGCTGAGTATGTGTAGCCTGGAGAAGAAAAGGTTGAGAGGGAACATGGTAGCCATGTTTAAATATTTGAAAGGATGTCATAGGGAATCGGGAACGAGTTGTTTGCTGTTACTCCAGAGAACGGTGTGAAAACCAATGGGTGCAAACTACAAGAAAAGAGATTCCACTTAAATATTAGGTAGAACTTCTTTAATGTAAGAATTTTCAGCAGCCTTGGGGTCGGGGTGGATTCTCCTCCTTTGGAGATCTTTAAACAGAGGCCCTTTCCGCACAAGGCAGTTAAAATGGGCCAAGGTGTCCTGGCACGGAGGTCGTCCACACCTTGGATCGGACTAGATGCAGACTATTTAACTTAGTTCCGCACCTTAGTCTGATCCAACCCACCTCCAAGTGGTCCTCCAGCGTGCTAAGTAAAGACCAGAAAAATCCGGGCTTTACATTTTCTGGAACGCGCCATTGCGTTCCTACTTACCTGTGAAGATGCGCAGGCTTGCACTGATGCGAGCCTGCGATCAGCGGAGGGCAGGCTGTCGGTATGGCCAGCATCAGTGGCTGGTCCACTCCCACGAAGACACCGGAACCGGCCATTTTGAGCCGGAGCAGTGCGGATCTACAGACCTCGCACTGCTCCGGTTCGCCCCGCACCAATGGAGGAGCCCTGTGGAAGGGCTCAAGGGAAAGTCTGTGTTACTTTGGACCCAAGAAGAGCCAGTAAATAACAGCATGGAGCAATTCACTCGCCTTGTGCGGAAAGGGCCAGAGGTTCTTCATGGCCGGCAAGGAGTTGGGCTAGATGAGTTAGATTTAGGGTTAACTCTATCCCTATCCCTTCCAACTCTAAGATTCTGCAATTCCATAAAAAAGGATACTGGTGCAAAAGAAAATTCTGCACAGAAAAGCTGTGGGCACTACTTTCCCTGCAAAGACAAGAACAGCTCAGCCTGTGTAATTCAGCTGCCCAGTGAAGCATGCTGAATTGCAGCCCACATTAATCTGCCCCTTTCAGCCACCCCACATTCCAGCGCTGTTGTCTCAACCAGCATTCCAGCCTCCTAACAGCTTTGATCGCTTTCCCTTTTGGGCCTGTGACACAGGACTCAGACCAACCGCCTTCCCACCAACTCCCTTCCAACTGTTTGCACAGTGGACAGCAACATTTTTTAATCCTTCTTTTTGGTTAAATATCAAATACTTGGGGTTTACATGAAAGAATCATAGAACTGTAGAGTTGGAAGAGACCACAAGGGTCTACCAGTCCCACACCATTCTGCCATGCGGGAATATACCACGAAAGCATTTCCGACAGATGTCCATCCAACCTCTGTTTGAAAACCTCCATAGAAGGAGACCAGCGGTGGAGCTTGGAGTGGGGGGGGGAGCAGGAGGGGCTATGGAGTGAGGGATGTGGCCGCAGCATGTGAGGGCATGGCTACATTACGTGGGGGTGTGGCCAGGGCTCATGGCGGCATGGCCAGGGTGCATGGGGGCATGCTATGGGTCAGGACACCCCATAAACATTGCTGCCCAGGGTGAACCACCCCCTGCCCCTACGTAACTGAAGGAGACTACACCCCAGTCCCAGGCAATAGCATATCCTTTTATTGAGCAACTCTTACTGTCAGGAAGTTCTTCCTCATGTTTACATGGAATCTCTTTTCCTGTAGTCTAAAGCCGTTGTTCCATGTCCTAGTCTCTGGAGCAACAGAAAACAGGCTTGCTCCGCTCTCCATATGACATCCCTTCGATTATTCAAGCATGGCCATCATGCCACCTCTTAACCTTCTCTTCTCCAAGCTAAGCATGCCCAGCTCCCTAAGCCATTCCCCATAGGGCATGGTCTCCAGGCCTTTTGACATTTAGCAATGTCCTCTAGACATGTTTGAGCTTGTCAACCTCCATCTTGAATTGTGGTGCCAGAACTGGACACAAGATTCCAGCTGAGGCCTGACAAATGCGGAATAGAATGGTAGTGTCAAGACCTTTAGAAATAGACAGAGTTTAGATATGGACTCAATGCTCAAATGGAGTTTTAAGTTACTCAGTGCTAGAAATTTGGGGACTGAAGGAGAAATGCATGCAGGGGTGGAATTCTTATTTCTGGAGCAATGTCCATATTTTGCCCTCTCTGCGGCAGTGAGGGGCCAAAACCCTAGGCAAATTTCTGTTCTCTGGAGCTACTCATGTTTCCGTGTCTTCCCTCTATTTTTACCTTTCTGGGGTATCATATTCCAGGAAAGTTTCTGAAGCTCCATCATTCATATCCCTCTCCGCCACCGCAACTAGAAGTTTAGTTCCAATGGGCAGCAAATACAGCTTTCCAAATATGCATGCATTTCCTTGCATCATGTATTTCCATGGGCTGTGCTCTGCCCTTATTGCCTGCTTGCCATGAGATCAACTTTGGTGCTATAGGAATATCCATGGATTTCGCATCCACAGATTCAAATACCTATAGTCAAAAAGTATTTAAAAAATTATTTCAGTAACCAAAACTTGATTTTGCCATTTTATATAAGGGTCTCCATTTAACCGTACTGTTGTACATAACAGGACTTGAGCATCCACAAATTTTGGTATCCATGGGGGGTCCTGGAATTAAACCCTAGCGATACCCAGTGCCCACTGTAGATTGGGAGGTTGTGATATTTATTGCTGTACATCTTTGGACCTTTTGTTAAAGTCTTGGATGATTTGTTATCTGGGATGATTTTTCTGTCCACTCCCCACACAGCCGAAACATTTCATTCCTGCAGCTGGGGAGGGTGGTCTTTTTAATTCCGACATATATTGCAACAATATCTTCCCTTGTTTTCTCCTTTCTTTTGAATTTTTTCTCCCAATTACAGCCCTATACTGCAGCAGTGAAAGAGCACTTTTGTATGACTCTATGGCTGTGCTGGATTGAATTATATTCACGGATTCCAATGTGCTAGCAGATTTATGAACAAAGACAATGGCTTCACAGCACACTTCATAGATCAATACAAGAGACCTCATTGTGGGGTATATAATGAACAGACTCTCCCCAGAGAGAGAGTTTTGAACCCAGGGAAACTGACTTTTGGTAAGCAGAGTCATTGCTTTCATGCACCATAACTGACCATGGTTAAATGCTGTGTGAGCTCAGAAAAATGTGATGACCTTCGGCTTAACCAAGGGCTCAGCTTTGATGCTACAGACAACCTGTTCATTCATTGCTGCCTCGACCGATGAGGAGGATGTTATTATTAGCTTGTATTTTCATCCAGGTCGTTTCAACACTGGTGTCAAAGGATCATCCAGGCCAAACACAAAATGCTTGGACAAGACTGTTTCCCTCGACACCACCCATCCCCTGCGGAGAAAACCTGGCTCACAGAAATAATTGACAATAGCCAAGATCCGACATTATCTTTGCTTGCTGTAAAATTACACTCATGTACGGTTGTTGCTATTGTGTGCTTTCAAGTTGTTTCTGACTTATTGGCGATGCTAAGGCAAAAACTATTGTGGGGTTTTCTGGGGCTGAGAGTGTGTAATGCATCCAAGGAAACCACAGAGAGCAAAACCAGGGATAAAGAGGGGACTAAGGTATTCTGCTATTTCAACCTATAAACTGGAAACATATGTAATGTTGCAGCATTCCAGTATCCCAGCCTTAAAACTGGAAAGGTTCTGCCCTTTTCCTTCGTCTAAGTTGGACTTCCATCTAAAAGTCTGGATAAGTACAGGGATAACATATGGTTGTTGCTGTTGTGTGCCTTGAAGTCGTTTCTGACTTACAGCAATCCTAAGGCAAACCTATCATGGGACTTTCTGGGGCTGAGACTGTGTGACACTCCCAAGGTAACCCCCAGTGGGTTTCCATGGCCAAGTGGGGAACCAAACACTCATTTCCAGGGTCCTAGTCCATGGCTGAAAGCACTGCAGCATGCTGGCTGTCTCTTTATAACATGTCATGCATTTTATCTTATTTTTACTGGAGTTTAAAAGTAAGATTACAAATAAAAAGGAACAACAAAGAAAGAAAGAGGAAGGAAGGAGGGGGAAGGCAAGATGAAATATACAGAGTTCTGGTTCCCTAAACAAACGTTGGTCTTCCAGATGTTTTGGACATCCGCTCCCAGAATTCCTGACTATTAGCCAAGCTGGTTGGGACTTTCTGGGAACTGAAGTCCAAAACACCCAGAGGATCAAAGTCTGGGAATCAATGATATAGGATATTTAAAAGGATTAGGTATATATATTCAAAGAAGCGGGACATATTGGCAAAAGTAAGGTTGCAAAAGTAAGGTTTCTCAAAGTTGGTGTCTATAAAATGTCCACTGATGAGTATCTAAACAGTGAGATCTTCTGACCCTTTAACAACAGCCACTGAATGTTCTACTTTCCAATGAAGTATAAGCCTTTTTGCAAAAGTAAAAGCATTCAGGATTCAATGGTGTTTTGTTGTTGCATGCCTCCAAGTCATTGCTGACTTGCGGTGACCCTATCATGAGGTTTTCTTGGCAAGATTTGTTCAGAGGGGGTTTGTCATGGGCCCTTTCTGCACTAGACTATTATAGTGGTATTATCCCACCTTCAACATCCTATGGAATCCTGGGGTTTGCAATTTAGGGAGCGGCCTCAACGCATCGGCTCTCTTAACATGCAAAGTACGAGCTCCATTTTTTGCTCTCATTTTGTTAGATTTCCTCCTCACCTCCACTTTTGTTGAGAAAGAGCAGGAAGGTTGCAAGATCCAGACATGGCTCCACACACATGATCTGGACATGCTCTCCCCTGACATTGCACATCTTCCTTCACATTGCACATGCATTATTCTCCATTTCCAGGTTGCACAAATAAGCCCTTGGTCATTCCTACTGTTTCTGAAGCTGCCCTCCTCTCCTTGCAGGCTAGGGGAAGAATACCGAAGCCTTCCTCCATAGTTGCTGAGCCACACATTATTCCATCCCTCTTCATCCCAGCTGCACTGATGTGTTAAGCGATCCCCTTAAACAAACTCTGGAGTCCAAAGAGCCCTTCCCACAGTCTGAGTGCAGGCACCCATGAACACTGTTTTTGGTATCGCTGCACTTTCCCTGGGAGGCCGGCTTTTTCCCCCATTCACCGTCAGCATTCCTTTGAACTATTCAGCCCGTCCTTTGGCCCAATGCCGCATGCATTGCGTGTAAATTTCAAGTTACAAAGGACACGTAGCCCACCCTGCCGGAACTTCTCCTGCACATATACTCACACAGACACCCCGCACGAATGGGAGGTGCATGAAGATCAACACGGGAGGCTGTTTTCTACTGAGTCACAGCACCGATCCAGCTAGTGCTTTGCTATCTCATCTAGGGTCACTAGCTTCCAAAGTTTCACTTCAGAAAGTCATTCCCAACCCTCATTTCTGCTGGAGGTTGTCTCAGCTGGAGGTGTTTGCATCTGAACTCAGGCCCTGCAACTGAATTCTCCTGGCACCCCAGTTCATCCCCCTGGTTCTTCCAACGGCTATAGGCTATATTACCCATTACACCGTCAGATGGGGGTTTCCTAACATTTGTGGGCTTTCCCCCTCTTTCTGTCTAACTATCCTGAAGGTACCAGTTCCTGTCTGATCTTGGAAGCTACACAGGTCTGCTTAGCACTTGGATTAGAGATCGTCTATCATTAATCAGAATGGAGACTTGCTCTCAGGAAATCAGAAAAGACTAGGATTTGGAAGGGCAGCTAGAAAGGAACAAGACAAGATCCTGAATTGTCAAGATATATCTCTAAATACTAAATTTATCTTGCCTCAAGATCCTAAAGGAACCAGATCCCATCTGCTATTGTTTTTTTTTTTGGCTCATACGCAACTGTTCTGCAGTAGTTTGGTCCATTTGCTGTTGTGTGATCTACTCTGACTGACTGCAGATCTCCAATACCGTTCATTCTTTCCTAGCTGTATTCTGGGGCAGCCAGGGCTCCAACCCTCAAGCTTCTGCCATTTTATTTGCATGCAAGCTATAACCCTCCCCTGAAGAACTACAGCTCCTCCCTTTCTTGGCACTGCCAGGTAGGAAGACGATGGGCAAGTTGCTAAAGCAAAGACAAATAATTGCTGAGAGAGAAGGGGGAAATTCCTTCTCCATAGGGAGCAGATTTTTTTGTAGGAATCAAATTCCCCTGCTGCTACCCTTTGATTTGGTGACAGAGTATATCCAGGATTCCAGCTATTGTTATTATTTATTGTTTTAAATTATTTTATTGTAAGTAGCCCTGAGATATTTTGATATAAGGCAGGACATGTATAGATAGTTTTCTTGTGAACTTAGTATTTTGTTTGCGCTAAACAGGGGTGAACCTAATGGAAGTTGTTTGCAGTTTTAATTGTATTCTCTCTCTCTCTTTTTTTTTAAATGCAAAATTACCATGAGCCACTTTGACCCCCTGAATTGGGACTAGATGCATACAAAGATATGCATACAAAGCTGGTACTTTCCTACAAATTCATGGCCACACCACGTGCCTATAGGCATACAAACTCATGGTTTAAGACAAAACTGTAAACTAATCCCAAGAAGCTACCTTGCAAGATAGTTGTGAAGATAAAATGGGGACCTGGAGGCTTTTTAACAACATCAGCATTGAGGTGATGATGGAGGAGGGTTGGAGAAACACAGGCCGTTTCCGCACTAGACTGTTATAGCGCGATTATTGCACTTTCAACATCCTATGGAATCCTGGGCTTTGCAGTTTTGGGAGGGGCCATTCATTTTGTTAACTGAGGTATACCTCTATTTCCAGGGACAGCTACAGATCATTCATTTTTTACTGTTTCTTCCATCAGTAGCTTTTTGGAACAACAGCATATACTGCGAACAAATTATGCCATTTGCGATTAAAATCTCAATGATAAGGGAGCACGCTAGGACCAATTTAGCCAAAGAGCAATGGCCAACGCGTACCGGGAAGGGAAAAGAAGTGTGCACAGTTGCTTCCGAACCTGTGTTCTGCTTTTAATGTAACACCCACCCTAAGTTCAATTTGCTCCAGAAAGGATTAGACATAATTAATGCCGTATGACCTCCTTTTCCCCTTTTCCAAGAATGTTGAGCTGTACTTCTAATGAGGACCCTGAAAGGGCTATTATATCCAATTGTCTCAATTATGCAAATAGCACTGAAATTTCAGCCCTAAAGAGAGAGAGGGTGAACTTCAGATTAAAAGTTGTGAGCGTCCAAACCGGCTGAGCTTTTTTCTTTCAAACCAGCCTTCTTACGCGTTTCTCTAAGCCACTCGTTTGGCGAGAGAGAAGGGGGAACAGGGGTTTAACAAACTGGAGATTTGGGCACCATCAAAGTTCCTCGTTCCACCATGAGATGGAAATTCCCTCCGGGCAGGGAGATGAGGGGTCATGGGATCTCAGAAGGATTACCTTCAAAGAGAGTCATGGGATTGGTTTGAACAAAGAAGCAACTCACATGCTCATCATATGAGAGGCTCTTCTTAAAGCGGTGGGACTCCCAAACTTCATGGGGCTTCAGAGGGACCAAGTCTGAAGAGGAGATGTGGAAACTAACTCATCCAAACCATAAAAACAGTGTGAGGACTCATAGATGTCTGCCATCTCTTCCATATTTTGCAGTAACATTCTCCAGAGGTAGGAGTGTTATTTCAACTCTTATTTTGTGATTGTCATCCAAGATTATGTATGTGCATTTCATTTGCTGGGTTTTTTTTTTCCCCCTAAAGGATATGTCATATGTGAGGTTGGATATTATGGAGGAGGCACAGTGTATTCCAGTGATTTACCTTAGAGGTCGTTGGCAGCTGTTGCATCTGGCAAGGTTAGAAGATGTAGGAGAAGATGCCAAGGAGCATCCAAGAAGGGTGGAGGCAGACTTGACTTCATAAGGTTTCCTTGATGCTTGTGGGAAAGCTGGAATGAGGTTTGGTCTTGCAACATCTCACAAAGAATACCATTTAAGCAGTCCTGTAACCTTTTTCTGTGGTTCTGTAGCCCTGCCTTAACCCCACTGAAGCATATTAGGAATGTGCGGGGGGGGAGCCACACTTCTCTGATATAAATGAATTGTTTATGTGAAATTATTCAGAAATTTTCTTCCAAGCAGGAATCTCGAAATTCCCTTTGATTTTACACGGGTGAGTTTTTGGCCATTTCCGCACTAGCCTGTTATAGCGCAATGATTCCACTTTCAACATCCTCTGGAATCCTGGGGTTTGCAGTTTTCGGAAGGGCTGGGTGGCCCCTCCCAAAACTGCAAACCCCAGGATTCCAGAGGATGTTGAAAGTGGAATCATCGCTCTATAACAGGCTAGTGTGGAAATGGCAGTCTCTTTGAGTGCCCAGTTCCAAGTCTTCTTGGATTTTCCCACCACCACAACCACTGAACGGAGGATTTCAGCCCCAAATTCCAAATCAGATGGTCAGGATGAGTGAGAGGCAGGAAACAGACGCTGGATGTATCTCAACTCATCAACTGTGTGGTTGTTTTCTGGGAGTCATGGAAGACACAACATTGTGCAGACTCATGACATAGCAAAAGAATTGTTGATATCCTGTTTGCTTCTTTTGAAATTTGTCTTTCTCCCCAACTGGTCGTCTCCAAACCTGGCACAGAATTTCATTTCCAGTTGCCACTAAACACATACTTTGAGGTTTCAAAATGAATGCCCCTTGCTGGCCCCATTGTTCCTTGCCTTCAAGCCAACTCCAACTTATGGTGGCCCTCTTCTCAGATTTTCTTGCCAGATTTTTTCAGACGAGGACCGCCACCATTGCCTTCCTATGCAGCTAAGGTTAAATGACCTTAACAAATTAGAGAGCTCAGCCAAAACTGACAAAATGAATTTTAACCAGAAAAAATGTAAGCTACTACACTTAAGCAGGAAAAAAAAGCAATGTGCAAATGCAGGATGGGTGATACTTGACTTCACCCCAGTACTTGTGAAAGGGATCTAGGAGTCTTAGTAGACCACAAGCTGAAAATGAGTCAATGTTGTGATGCGGCAGCTAAAAAAGCCAATGTGATTCTAGACTGCATCAATAGGAATATAGCATCTAAATCATGGAAAGTAATAGTACCATTCTGTTCTGCTTTGGTCAGACCTCACCTGGGATACTGTGTCCGGTTCTGGGCACCACAATTCAAGGAGGATCTTGACAAGCTTGAAGGTGTGACCCCACCTTGGTTTTTATACATTAAGCACAGGTAGCTAGTGGGAATTCCTGTGCAAAGGGGAGTTTTCTTGAAGTCTCTTGAGTTTCCTTGAAGTTTCATCCTCTAGGTCTTTCCAGTCGTGTTCGCTTGAAAAGAGCACTGTAATCGTGAGGCTGACGCATGAAAACAGCCCATTGTTACATGCTCCAATCCAGGACACACTTTCTAAGTGGCTTAAAGTTCAGTAAATAAAAAAATGCAGAGTTGCATTTGCTCATGACCTTGCTAGCTGGCTCTCTTTTTTCCCCCTCTCTGCGATGTAAGACCCTCACGGGTTCTGGACTGGAGCATTGCCATTAATCCATCATAATCCCTGCAGAATTCTTTCATGCCAAGCCGGGCGGCTGGAAACTTACTTAGTTTTCCCAAAAGAGGCAGGGAGCGATGGAGACCGTTCCTCATTGAGGGCCCAGGAGATTGCCTTGGTGCTCCACAGCCGGGAGAGAAGTTCTGGCCAAACCAACAGGAAAAGATGCCATTCGCCTGTCACCGTAGATGCATTTGCTCCAGTCTTTTCAGAGGATTATAATCAAGCCGTGGGTAAGGAGATTAGACCTACAAGGGCAGTGGAACTTTAAAGGCCAACCATACATGCTTTTGTAAGTTTTTTTTGTAATTGTGTTTGCTTCTGCCTCCGTCTCATTAAGTAGCACAGAAGCCTGTTTAGCTGGGGTCAACTCAGGGATATGGTTTATTTTTATCCATTTATTTCTATTCCACCATTCTCCCAAAATGGGAGAGGCTTTGCAATCCCGGGGGTGGGGGCAACATGAATGTCTTTCTCCTTTTGAAATTATCCTTCAGTGTCCAAACGTCTAGCATGGAAGAGACTGAGACACCAAAATAATTTGTTTCCTTATTTGCTGCATTGATGCTTCTTCGGTATCTTTGCCCACCCATTTTCTTTGGATGCTTAAACTGTGCTTTGAAAAGTTCAACTGAAGTTTTAAGTGGAGACTAAGGCCATTTCCGCACTGGCCTGTTATAGCGCGATGATTCCACTTTCAACATCCTCTGGAATCCTGGGGTTTGCAAACCCCAGGATTCCAGAGTTTGCAAACCCCAGGATTCCAGAGGATGTTGAAAGTGGAATCATCGCGCTATAACAGGCTAGTGCGGAAATTCCCTAAGAGAAATTTCATTTGGAGGAGCAGAATCCTTTTCTTTGGGCAGCAAAGCTTTCGTCTCACCCCTCCTGAGACTACACCCCTGCCTTGGCCCTGCCTCAAAGAAGAATTCTGCCCCACCAGATTATTTTTTTTTCCCCTTCCAGTCCCTAAATTTCTAGTCCTGCCGATAGTGAGATGTTGAAAGTTGTCCAGTCTCAAGGGCCGTGGGAGATCCTCCAATATAGGATCATGGAAGCAAGACCGTGGTACGATGCTACTCTGGTGCAGATGCCACAATGGAGCCATCTGGAATTTCCTTGCCTCTGTTACTTTCCTGGTCTTTTGTCTTCGGTTCCTTTGTTTCTCCATCTCCCTGTGCCTGAATTTGAAATCAGACGCGTTTGGAGCAACACAATCCAAAATATTAGTTTGCCACAGTGTTGGCCTTGAACTAGGAGACCCTCTCTGAGGTTTTCCCAGTTCTCCGGGGCCTTTCGACTGATGCAGAGAATCAGAAAAACACACCATGGAACAAACAAGGGTGTTGGAAATGCATGTTGGAAATGTGTAGGGTTATTTTGCCTTATGTGGTGGACATGTGAAAAGGCCCAAAAGTTCCGGATTCAAATACATACTTTGATGCAGAAGATCTTAAAAGGTTAATAGTCAATTAAAACCAGGATTTTTTCTTTAGGGACTTATGAATGGACAGTGGGAAAAGAGACATGGGAAACCTTCTTCATTATATAAACACGGCAGCAAATCTTTTGTTGGACAAAGACGAAAGAAATCAATATTACCTCCTAAGGAGGAACGGTTGTTGAAACTGCCTGACTGAGCAGAAATTGACAAATTATCTGGCTTGATTAGAGAAAAATCATTGGAGAAATTTCTAAAAGGCTGGAAACCCCTTATAGACTTTTTGCAGAAAAAAAAAATGATTTGGCAACTTGACCTTTTGACAATTAGCAAGATTTGGTTCTCGGAAGAGGTGAATACTGTAGTTTTAGAGAAAGAGGTATGACTATATTCTTTGTATGGATAACTACCGGAAAGAAAGTCAGAAGCTACTTTTCCTTCTGTCTCTATTTCTTTTTATATCTTTGCTTGCTTGCTTTTTATTTCCTTTTTTCAAACTATCTCTAATTTTTTATTGTGTTGGGAAAAACTCTTAACAAAAACTATATAATCAAAAAGAACAATGCAACACACTGTGCATTGACATAGCATTCTATGGGCAATATTGAGGAATGCATGGAAAGTATTCGTCCTCTCGGTATCTGGACATTGGGAGCAATTCCTGGTTTTCTGGCATCAAATCTTAGAAAATCACTACCTCTTGTCCCCGTCCCATTTTTGCCTTGAGAGAATATGTTGGAGGTTTGCTGTTATTATATCCCTTCAAGACTTTTCTGACTTCCATTGGAAGATTGGAACCCCTTATAGAATTTTTTGTGGGGGGAAAAAGAACATTATTTGGTAACTTTTCGTCTTGACAACGATCGGAAGAAATGCATGTTATCGTTTTAGAGAGACAGGTAGGATTATATGTAGGTGAAAGTGCCAAAAATAAAGTTGGAAGCCACTGTTCTTTCTGCTTGGATTTCTTTATTTCCTTTCTTCCTTTAGCTTTCTATTTTTTTCCCCAAAGATCTGAATTTTTTTTATTTTATTTTGAAAAACTCTTAATAAATGCTACAAAATGAAGTGTTATAAAAAGGAAATTGCTCACACGTAGAACTCTCGGCCGGCCCCTCCCGAAACTGCAAACCCCAGGATTCCATAGGATGTTGAAAGTGGAATCATACCGCCATAACAGGCTAGTGCGGAAATGGCCTATATAACCAAATCTCTTGTGTTGGTCTTTGGGTGTAATAAAGATTTTGCTTTACTTGCAGTGGCAAAATAAGGGAAATCTCCCCTTTTCTTCAATGATACTTCAGCCCCTGGCATTGTTCTTTGTTTCCCAAGTTTCTAGCATTGCAGTAACTTATAACTTTAGCTGAACTTTTAGAAATAGAGATCAGGTCAAATGGAGTTGCACTATCATAACCCTTTTTTTGGGGGGGCGGTTGTTGCAGAAACTGGAATGCTATACTGACCCCATAAACAACCAAAATCTTGCCAAGCCATTTCAAGCCGTCAGGCTTTTAAAAACTGGCTAGGATGGACTTTCAATGATATGCCGTGCTTTGTTTTGTGGCTTGTATATATAGTCTTTTAATGTATGTTTATCAATCGTGTAATTGTCTTTTAAACAATGTTTATATTTATGCTTTATTGTGAAAGTTTTTATGCTATGTTGTTTTTAGCATGTTGTAACGCACACAGAGTCTCGGAAAGACGCAGGACAGAAATGAAAATTATCAATTTTTCCCCCCAAAATTGGAACTCAAAGCAGCTCACAATTTAAAAAAAAACTATTAAAAGCATACAAAAGCTGAATGTTAAAATAGAATTAGAATTAGAATTAAATAGAATTAAATAGAATTAAATAGAATTAGACCATTTGGAGTTTTCAAACCATGATATACCTCAATAAAGAATTAACATACAAAGGGAAAAAGCTCTTTAAAACAACAGTTGAAACTGTACAGTGCCTCTTCATGCATTCTTTAAAAACTTTCTGCTTTAAAAGCCTGTCTGGATAAAAGGGTCTTAGCCTGCTGATGGGAGGACAACAAGGAAGGGGCCATTCTGGGAAGGGAATTCTAGCGTCTTGGGGAAGCCACCGAGAAGGACTTTCCATGTCCCCACCGACCATACTTGTGATGTTGGTGGAACTGCGAAAAGGAATTCTCTTGAGGATCTCAAAGCCCCGACCAGCTCATACAGGGAGATATGGTTGCCCAAATAGCTTTGACCTCAGCCATACTGGGCTTTATATAAATCATAACCAACACTTTGAATAGCGCCTGGAAACAAATTGGTAGCCATATAACAACAACACTACCATTCTTTCAAAGGAGGCAACCCCTCTCCAACATGGCCATCTCCATATTGTTGAGAGTCAAGGGTACCAGCAGAAGGCCATCATCTTCAGATACCTCCTGAAGACCTCCAAGAAGGTCCTGAGGATGTCTTTTGCAGACTACCCAGCTGCAGGAAAGGAGCTAGATGTGTCTTTGTTGAGACAATGGCATGGAAAGGGCCATATTATGGGGGCTGCATCATTTAAAAGGTGGGTTTTGGGGGTAGCATTGGGCAAGGTAGCTATAGCTACCTGCCAGGAGTATAGCTCTCAATGCAGGGTCTCCACTGAGATCTTAAATCATGCCCCCCCCCCAGCATCTCTGCTTATTATGAGGAATGGAAAAGGCAATTTGGCAGGTGCTCTTCAAATATGCTGCTTTCTTGCCATTTATCTATATCTGAGACAACACCAGACATTGCAATATTTCCTCTCCAGCACTCAACCAATTCCAATGGTTTTTCTCTCTGTTTTTGGTTCCCTAGGGTCAGAAGGCTTGGATAGAAAAGACCTTTTTCAAGAGAGAGTGCATCTACATAATTGTCAACAGCAAAGATGCTACCAGGTAACCTTTCTTCAACTTCTACGAAAGATATTGTTCCCCACACTGAGGGATCCTCCAAATGGGGCAAATCTGTTGGGAGCTTGGGGCATTTGTTGCTATAATTCTCTGATTTTTTTGATTTTTTTAAGAAAATATCCAAATTATTTTTCTCTACACCCAGACTGCTTTCTGGCAATTCCCTGCATCAGCTGCAACATTATATTCCCACCCTTGAGTGGATTTCCCTTTAACTCTTTGATGTATTTATTTATATTCCTTCATTTGAGATCCCTCCCTAAACTGCAAACCCTAGGATTCCATAGGAAGTTGGAAGTGGAATAATAGCACTAGAACAGCCTAGTGCGGAAATGGCCTGACACTCTTTCGGTTAGTAGAATAGGATTTCTTTAGCTGAGCACCAGCCTTCGTCTTCACTTTCATGAACAAGGGAGGACAGACTCACAGTTCCTGTTCTGGCTTTTGTCCTCAGGTGCTGCTGCGGCCAGCTTCTCACTCAGCACACCCCAATTCCTCCCAGTACAACGGCAAACAAAAACGGAGAAGAGACTACAAAGCAGGTGGATGCACAGCCTGAGAAATGGTCCGTCAGTAAACACACCCACGCGCTCCCAACAGATGCCTACGGAAACCTTGAGTTCCAAGGTGGAGGACACACCAACAAGTCCATGGTAAGTGGCAGGGCACTTACTGCTTCTTGATGGGAACAATGACTAGCAATCTGTTAGTGACATAGCATGCACGTAAGTGAAACATAGACATCTCTGTCTCTGGGGAGGGGTATAGGGGGCTATTACCTTCCCCTCACACTCTGTCCTCAAACCTCATCATCAGAAGCTGTCAAGACTGAGGAGGAGGTGTTCCTGCTGCTTCTTACTGATGGGTAGTGTCAGAGTCCAGGACGTGGGTGGCAAGGCTTATCAGATGCAGGCAATGGGTCAGGAGGCCAGAGGCCAGTGAGAGTCCACAGCAACAGAAGTCTGACCTGGTATCAAGAATCCAAGGGGCCAGAGAAAGGTCCAGGAAAACAGGCCAGAGTCCAGGGCAACAGGAGTCTACCTGGTATTGGGAGTCTAAGAGGCTAGAGGCAGGTCCAGGGGAAAAGGCCAGAGGAAAGAGTCCAAGGCAAGAGGAGTCTACATGGTATCAGGAGTCCAAGGGGCTAGAGGCAAGAGGCAGGTCCAGAAGGTAAGTCAGAGTCCAGGGGTCAGCAAGGTCAGGACCACTGGTGTCCAGAGAGTCTACAGGCAGCACAGGAGACCATGTTGCTGTGGCAAAGGCTGCAGAGAAAGCCCAGGCCTTATATAGCTGGCTTCTAGCCACTCCAACTGCCCTGCATCTGAGCAGCCAGCTGGGCTGGAGGTACTGGGCAGGAGAAGGGGGTCAAGGTCAGGATCCTTGTAGGCAGAATCCTGCAAAGACTTAGTCATGGACCTGAACCCTTACAAATAAGGGAAAGAAGGGATCCAAACCATGAAGATATGGCTGGTCTGGGCTCCTGGGGGAAGGAAAAGGAGGGTGTATTCCATCCATGATGACACCTGTGTTTCTTCTTCCACCCCAAGCTGAATCCAGCTGCTACTTCATCGGCCATTTCAGCACTACACTTTTATAGTGCTATTATTCCACTTTCAACACCCTATGGAATCCTGGGGTTTGCAGTCTAGGGAGGGGCCTCACATTTTTCCTGGAGGTACCTAGTTGTCCCATGTAGGATGTCCACATGGGAAACTGGACTCAGTGAGCTCTTTGTCCAATCTGATACAGACCTTCCTATGCCCTCACATCCATCTTATCTTGCAGTATATCCGAGTATCTTACGACACAAAGCCGGACGCGCTGCTCCACCTCATGGTGAAAGAATGGCAACTGGAACTTCCCAAGCTCTTAATCTCTGTGCATGGAGGGCTTCAGAACTTTGAGCTCCAACCCAAACTGAAGCAAGTCTTTGGGAAGGGCCTCATCAAGGCCGCCATGACAACTGGTGCTTGGATCTTCACTGGAGGAGTCAGCACAGGTAAGAAATGGACAATCCACCATAGGTCTCAATGTTCCTATGATAATGTTGCAAACTATCATCTTCTTTCAAGATGATGCTTCCTTGTGGGGTGGTGAGCAGGAATCATAGAATCATAGAGTCGGAAGAGACCCCAGGAGCCATCCAGTCCAACCCCCTGCCAGGCAGGAACACCCATTAAAGCATTCCCAACAGATGGCCATCCAGCCTCTGCTTAAAAACCTTCAAAGAAGGAGACTCAACCACACTCCATTGAGTTAGCGTATTCCACTGCTGGACAGCTCTGACCATCAGGAAGTTCTTCCTGAGGTTCAGGTGGAATCTCCTTTCCTGCAGCTTGAATCCATTGCTCCTTGTCCTAGTCTCTGGAGCACCAGGAAACAAGCCCACTCACTCCTCAACATGACATTCCTTCAAATATTTAAACATGGCCAACATGTCCCCTCTTAACCTTCTCTTCTGCAAATTAAACATTCCCCGTTCCCTAAGCTGTTCCTCATAGGGCTTCATGGCTGCTAGACCCTTCACCATTTTGGTCACCCTCCTCTATGATATTATTCTACTTTAAACATCTGGTGGAACTCTGGAATTTGTAGTTTCCTGAAGCTCAAGAGCTCTCTGGCTGAGAATTCCAAAGGCCCATCCCTAAACTGCCAACCCCAGGATTCCATAGGAGGTTGAAAGTGGAATAATAGCACTATAACAGGGTAATGCGGAAAGGCCCCAAGTTTCTTTTAAGAAAGCAAGAACCAGGAACAGAGCTACTTTGTTAACTGAGGTACACCTCTACTCATTTCATTCCAAAAATTTGGTGTAATAAGATGTTCTAACCAACTCTTCTAAAAAGTGTGAAAACCTAATTTTGGAGATGCCTGAGACCACCATGGTGAAGTCCCTGTTCTGGCCAATTTACCACCATTGAAGAATATGCACACTCTAAGTCCACACACATCATCAACAACAGCAAAGAAGGGAGGGAAGGCTTAGCAGAAGTTTTGTCTAGCAAGCACAGCATGCAAGCACCTTGGAGAAGACTCTGATCATTTTGCCCCTTTCTTTAGGAGTCATTCGCCATGTTGGAGATGCCTTGAAAGACCACTCTTCCAAGTCCAGAGGACGAATCTGTGCCATAGGGATTGCTCCATGGGGTATCGTGGAAAACAAGGAGGACCTGATCGGGAAAGATGTAAGGTCCCAAATGTTTGGTGGATGTCCTCTAGGATTTTCTCCTTAACTCAGTGCCATTGGATGAAAGAATCTCTTGGTTTTTAATCAACAAGTCAGACCTTTTAAAGAATGGGCTAGCGGGGTACTGTATTGCTGTAACTATTTTTTTTTTCAAGAGGCTTAAAATCTTCTTTACTGCTTTTTATTCTTTTACTGAGGAGTAATTGTACTAATGCTGCAAATAGTTTAATTCTATTTTAACGTTCACTTTTTGCGTGATTTCTTTTGAATTACGTTGTTTCTTTAAATTGTGAGCTGCTTTGAGTCCCAGTTTTGGTGAAAAGGGGGATAATAATGATCATGATAACAAGATGTTAATAAGCTTCAGCAAGACTCCATGCTTTCTTTTTCCTTTCTCTTTGGCTATTTCCACACTAGACTGTTATAGTGCTATTATTCCACTTTCAACATCCAGTGGAATCCTGGGGTTTTTATGATTTTATGATTTTATGATTTTATGATTTTTTATGATTTTATGATGTTTATTTGGATTGTGTACTGCGTGTTGTCTTTTTTCCTTTTAAATCTAATATATAAAAGTCAAAGTTTGTTTGTCTGCGAGGCCTCTCCCTAAACTGCAAACCTCAGGATTCCATAGGATGCTGAAAGTGGAATAATAGCGCTATAACAGGCTAGTGCAGAAATGGCCTTCCTCTAGCAAACTTGTGGAGGGGAGACCTTTTCATCTCATAATGGAACCTAGAAGTGGCAATTTCAGAAGCTTCATCCTGCCTTCTTTTCCCCTCACAAGCTGCTACCACGGAAACCTCACTTTCCCCCAACTTTCTTTTGCATCTAGGCACCCTCCACCCCAGGACGAAAATGCAAAATGGCCAACTGGCTAAGAACTCTATTTTGTCCACATGGCCCATGCACTAGCTTAGAGGTGAAATACCTACTGTTTTAAATGAGCATCTTCCTTCTTTCAGAAAACGGTCTGTAGAGGGCAGATGGAGTCTGCAAACCTGCATCTGCTTTCCTACCTGTTTTAAGCCTCCGCTGATAGCAGCGGGGCTGTGAATTCACGGTCTCAGATTCCCTAGGGCCTCGGTGGGCTTAGGGAAACCAGGCTCTTTCAAGCTCGGTGCTCCTGTGGAGGTTATTATAATTGACTTCCCTTGCAGATTGGTTTGTAAACCTTATTTCTTGTTGCCAGGACTCCTGGGCCTTTAGTGGTAGGGCAGGAAAGGAAATTTCTGCAGGTGTTGCTTGTCATGCAACCAGGTAATAAGCAACACCTGCTCAAAGTCTCTCTTCTTTGCACCTGTTAAACATACAAGGCCCTCTCTCCGTTGCACTCTGGTAACTCTACTGAGGAAACACACAGAGAGGACTTCAGGATGTTGGGGTTTTTAAAGATTTTTCTGAATTCTAGCATACATACCCAGCGTTGCCTGGGATTTTATTTTCTCATAGGTAATACTTGTTAGAAAGATTTGAAATCCTGTGTCTCTAATTCCCCAAACTGTCTTGTCCAGTACCTGTAACTTTTTCCCATATTCCCTAATCCAATCTGTTTTCAGAGTTAACATACAGAGGTTGGGTTCCTGAGGGAAACACACTGCCCTCCTCCTTGCTGCTAGACCCCGCCTCAATAGCAACTGGCTTATTCAAGACAGACACAGAGCTGTCTAGCTGAGAATTCTAAAGGCCCCTCCCTAAACTGCAAACCCCAGGATTCCATAGGATGTTGCAAGTGGAATCAAAGCGCTATAACAGCCTAGTGCAGAAATCAGGCTTGATTCTATAATTCATACATACAGAAAGGGTACCACTCTACTCTGCTTTGGTTAGACCCCATCTTGAATACTGTGTCCAGTTCTGGGCACCCCAATTCAAGAAGGATATTGACAAGCTGGAGCAGGTCCAGAGGAGGGCGACCAAAATGGTGAGAGGCCTGGAAGCCATGAAGCCCTATGAGGATAGACTTAGAGAGCTGGGGATGTTTAGTCTACAGAAGAGAAGGTTAAGAGGGGACATGATAGCCATGTTTAAATATCTGAAGGGATGCCACGTAGAGGAGGGAGCGGGCTTGTTTTCTGCTGCTCCAGAGACCAGGACAAGGAGCAATGGATTCAAGCTGCAGGAAAGGAGATTCCACCTGAACCTCAGGAAGAACTTCCTGGCGGTCAGGGCTGTCCGGCAGTGGAATCTGCTGCCTCGGAGTGTAGTGGAGTCTCCTCCTTCCTTGGAGGTTTTTAAGCAGAGGCTGGATGGCCATCTGTCAGGAGTGCTTTGAGGGTGTTCCTGCACGGCAGGGGGTTGGACTGGATGGCCCCTGGGGTCTCTTCCAACTCTACATTTCTATGATTCTATGACTTCAGGATGTCGAAGCGTTATAGAAATGCTAATTGTGGAATCATCAGATCATAGGATCTTAGAGGTGGAAGGGCCCAAAAAAGGGCATCTCACCCCACCTCATGCCTTGAAGTCAAGTCAATATTTAGACATGTTGGCTCAGAGTCCCAAGATAACCACCTATTATTATATCATCATCACCATCATCTTTATTTGTTGTTGTTGCTGTTGTTGCAGACCTTTGAGCCATTTCTGACTTACGGCGACCCTAAAGGGAACCTATCACAGGGCTTTCTGGGGCTGAGTGTGTGTGACATGCCCCAGGCTCACCCAGTGGGTTTCCAGAGCCAAACAGGGACAATTCCACCTTTTCCCCAAGACTGGGATTCAAGATATCTTACGTATTAAAATAATTACATTTGTGACATCTTTGCTTTCCCTGCCCAGAAGTAAAATAGAATAAAACAAGGCTGCCCTTTCTTTTTCTTTTTGACAGGTGACAAGAGTGTATCAAACCATGTCAAACCCACTAAGCAAACTCTCTGTGCTCAACAGTTCCCATACGCACTTCATCCTCGCCGACAACGGCACCCTGGGCAAATACGGGGCGGAAGTGAAACTCCGGCGCCAGCTGGAGAAACACATCTCCCTCCAGAAAATCAACACCCGTAAGTGACTGGTTCTCTCCTGCTTCCCAGGGAGGTCCATCTTTCAGCCCCCCTGGTCTTCTTGCTGCTTAGGACTAGCATGTAAGAACACCGAGGTGAACGTTCTTCTCTAGGTGGCCTCCAATTCAGCTCGATTTATCTTCCCACCCCGTCGTTGTGGCACCGGGGGTGACCCTCCATTCTCCTCTTCATCTACCCAAAGGCTAGAAGCAAGGAGGCTAGATTAAGGCCGTTTCTGCACTAGACTGTTATAGTGCTATTATTCCACTTTCAACATCCTATGGAATCCTGGGCTTTGCAGTTTAGGGAGGAGCCTTTCACTAAAATCACAGAAAGTGAAACTACAGATAAGGGGGGCACTGCTAAAATCACACTAAGGTCCAATTACATCATCCTGGGAGTTTGCAAAACAGCGCAACAGCATCCTTGTGTACGGTAATCATACATTTGTTGCATACATATGTGCACAGCTGCATTATAATGTCAGCGTGGCCAAAGCATGGCATGTGGCCCTAATTCAGTCCCTCACGTTATTCTGTGGTCTCCAGGGCTCTAAAAGAAAGTTTTGCCCCTAAGCATCTCCTGGAGGTGTGAGGGATAATTTTGCCACATTTTTTACATACACACCAGGCTGTCTAAGCTGTGCACGGTGTTTGTCTCTTATGCCATGTGACCCATATGCTTGTTCATAGAATCACCCATTTAGTTTAGGAGGTAACACCACCAATCAAAGACCTTAGACAAGTTTTGGACCTGGTCTGTTAGCAATTTTTGGTGCATCCCAAACACAGACTTTGGATTTCTCTCATTTTTCCCCTCCAAGCGTGCACATATATGAACGGATTTTGACCAAATTTTGCATTTAGACTTGGGTCAACATCCCAAACATTGTTGTCAGAATTTGGGATCCATTAGCAAACTTCAGGGTTCTTTTTTTTTCCCAGTGTGGGTCCATTTTGTATGGATTTGGTGTGAAACCAAGTTCAGAGATTGCAAGTGTACCACTCAAACTTTTCTTTCCTTTCACATCAAAAGATGAACCATCAGTACCAACCTGGGAGCAACACAGCATAAATTTCCTGGGTTTTTAGTATGTTGCACAGTTCGTATGGGAACCAAGTCTCGACTACATCAGTCCGGAGTATTCCAAAAGAAGAATGTGTTTCTTTCTCTGTGTGCATTTTTTGTTCTGTTTCTCGCTCACGTTCCCTGGATTGTCTGGCCAAGGGCCTCTCATGCTCATGCTTTTCATCTGAGATGTGTAGATGTGCTTCAAGGCACATAGTACTTACTCGTCAGAGAAGCACCCTGGTCTGAGAGATAAGACAATTAAGTCCTGAGAGGCGAGATATGCTGTATAAATAATTGAATGTCTCCTTTCTTTAATGGTTGGGCCTGCTTTGTTCCTTGTACACTGAATTATTCCACTGTCTGTAAAAGCAGGGCTGTGGATCTGAAGATGTACTAAAGCTAACAGGCCTTTCGCTGCCAGCTCCACGTTAATAACCACATGTGGACACTAATTGATGTCCTTGTTAATAATCCTGACAGAGACAAAAGAATCTCTTGGACACAGAAGCTGACCTGGCAACCACATCTCTGGCATGGAATTTGCCCTGGATCCCAGGGTTGAAGCCCAAGAGATGGACAGAGAGAGAAACTTTCCACCTTCACCCATTATCCGTGAATATTTATTCCCCAGTGAAAATAATCTGCAATCGATCTGATGGAAATGCAAAGCAGAATGATAGATTTCCAATCTGGGGAAGTTTCTTTCTTGGCCTGCATGCCCTCCAACATTTCACGGATGAAAATTGGGACATGTCTGTCCCAGCAGCATCAGAGTGTGGCCAAGATGGCAAAAGTTATGCACGAGGAAGAACACACAAATTAGGAGAGGCTGCAGAAGTTTGCTTTTGCCTGAGTTGACTAGGAAAGGCAAAGTTCCACCCCTTCCTCTCCTCTTCTACGGCTACCTTTGGACCTTGAACTCAGTTTGCAACAACTGCAGTAAGGTGAGGACAAAGGAAGAAAATAGGAAGAGAAGAGAGAAACTGGGATGTTTTAAACTAGCTGGAAAAGTGAGATGCAAGAGCATTATAGAAATTTCCCCCACCTTTTGATGCCCCATTATCTGACGACTCACTCTTCCGATGCTTCCAGATTAAGGACAAGTTCCGTTAATTCGACTGGCATGCTGCTCTTCCATCAGTTCTTCTTGCCTACAGAGGTTCATTTGGAACAGCTCGCATGCAACTTCTGCTTGCAAAGTGACCTGAGGAGGAGAAAAGGCATTGAGCCAGCTGAGAAACTTTGCAAGCATCACACACATTGTCGGTCCCAAGTGAGCCTCCATAAATCCTCCATGCTCCCCACAATACAGTCCCTGGGTTCTGCTTTCCAACCAAATTCCATTTTCTGACATTGCTCCAATCCCTAACCTGTCAGATAAATGGGGAACCCTGTAATTGGGGGTCACTGTAAATCAGATCGATTGGGACTGGCTTTGTCAAACTGGGATATTTGGTGGGTATGCAGAACAAAAATTTTAGAGACATTTACATTTTCTAATCCTGAAGAAGTCCCCGGGAGAAACTGCGGAAACACCTCGGTCCTTACCATTTCTGCGTTGGCTGTACTGTTAGATTTGGGATGATTCTTTGACTTCAGCAGCTCAAAGCACCGTATTTTCATCAGAAGCCCAGCTGTCATATTTGGGTGGGATCTCTGGCTACCATCTGTTTAAGAATTTTTGTTTATCACTATATATACATACACTGCATGAATATAATTGGACTAAATACTTCTCCAAATCAGCAACCCCAAGCTTGTTTTCTGCTGCTCCAGAGACTAGGACAAGGAGCAATGGATTCAAGTTGCAGGAAAGGAGATTCCACCTGAACCTCAGGAAGAACTTCCTGATGGTCAGAGCTGTCCAGCAGTGGAATACACTGACTCAATGGGGTGTGGTGGCGTCTCTTTCTTTGGACGTTTTTAAGCAGTGGCTGGATGGTCATCTGTTGGGAGTGCTTTGATGTGGGTTCCTGCATGGCAGGGGGTTGGACTGGACGGCCCCTGGAGCCTCTTCCAACTTTATGATTCTCTGATTCTATGAAAGCAGAAGAAAATCTACATCGGAGAGTGTGCTTTGAATCTCGTAATGCCATTCGTGCTTCAGAGTGGGTGGGGTTAAGCCTCTAGTCCTCAGTACTCCAAACACTGAGTGTGGTATACACAATTTTGGGATAATCATTATTTTTTCCCCCTCTAGTCCTGCAACTTCCTGACATGCGACCAAGTCTACCCAGATCACGTGACCTGTGGGCTTCCCTTTGTCATCCTATGCCTGGAGATTGCAGAGAGGCAGGGACAGCAAAGGGGTGCTCAGCTGTTGTCTCTAACGTCGGCCGGCCGCGTTACTCACAGCAATGCTAACAATAAAAACCTTACGATGGGCCCTTAGGAAAGGTGGATTTTTCAAGGGGTTGGTGCCAGTTTGATGCCAACTGAGCTATTGGTGGTCTTAATTAAAATTTAAGAGGTGCATTGTGGTCATTCTAGTAGAGAGATGCTACAATTTCCTGGATTGTTAAGGAGTTTACCTTATCCTCGTTCTTTGGTATTCCCGCAACATCTTTGGTCATTTCCACACTGGATAGTTATAGTGCTATTATTCCACTTTCAACATCCTATGGAATCCAGAGGTTTGCAGTTAGGGAGAGGCCTTTGAGGATGGCCTTTGAGGCCCCTCCCTGAACTGCAAAACCCCAGGATTCCATAGGATGTTGAAAGTGGAATCATAGCACTATAACAGTCTAATGCAGAAATGGTCTTTGTTGGCGGAGAAGCTGTGGCTGCCACTCTCTCAGAACATTTATTTAGTGGTTAATAACCTTCTCGCTTGGTTCTGCAGGACTCGGGCAGGGGGTCCCCGTGGTCGGACTCATCGTCGAAGGAGGCCCCAATGTGATCTCGATTGTCTTGGAATGCCTCCGCGAAGACCCACCACTTCCCGTTGTGATCTGCGACGGCAGTGGGCGAGCATCGGACATTCTATCATTTGCGCACAAATACTCAGAAGAAGGAGGGTAAGAGCACTAGACCCCTTGGGCTTAGAGGAACATGATGGCTTTTTTAAAATCACAGTTTGGCTTGGGTGGGGACAGAACCCTTCCGTGTTTCAGGAGGTTAGCCTTTAGCTTTTCGGTTAGCTAGTGTTCAGCGTTCTCCACCATGATGCTCACTGCTTAACTGACAGCTGTGCCATAAATCTAAGCAAGAACATTTTTTTTCTTTTCTCTCTCTCTCTTGTAAAATCTCTTTAGCATCATAAGCGAGTCGCTCAGGGATCAGCTACTTGTCACCATCCAGAAAACCTTTAACTACAGCCGGAATCAAGCTCAACAGCTGTTTGTTATCCTTATGGAATGTATGAAGAAGAAAGAACTAGTAAGGAACTTATACACTTTATTTCTGGAAAAAGGCCAGCGCCAGGACTCAGCGATGGGTTATGTTGAACACCAGTTATTTTCTTTTTCACATAAAAGTTGCTGTGAAGGTGCCAGTCTGGACTGGGGCCATAATACATGTTTTAGCAGAGGTTTAACCTTTTCCCATCTGCTTGAGAATCTTGGTAAAAACCACTCTCTTCCAGCTACTATTTGCTTCCAAAGGGTTGCAGCAAATCCCATTTTGGAACCCAATAGCAGCTGTTTGGGGGGTATAGGATTAAATTCCTCCTCCGTATCTCACGGTGCTTTTCCTTGGAGAAGAAAATGTCAAAAGGTAAGCTGGTGTTCAGTATATTTTCAGCCAGTGTATTCAAACTGCTCTTACCATCAGGAAGTTCTTCCTCATGTTTAGGTGGAATCTCTTTTCCTGCAGTTTGAAGCCATTGCTCCATATCCTAGTCTCTGGAGGAGGAGAAAACAAGCTTACTCCATCTTCCATATGACACCTCTCCAAATATTTAAACATGGCTTAGTCTTCTCTTCTCCAAGCTAAACACACCCAGGTCCCAAATCCACTCTTCACAGGGCATGATTATACCACTGAAATGAGGACAAATAGGAGGAGCTCTTTTCTTGCATTAAATGAATTCAGTGTTGGCATCTTTCTCTGATTCACTGGCATCTGAGAACTTTGCTTGAAGTGTGAATGGGGAACGCCCACCTTTGCTGTTTCGCTGGTCACATGGCATCAGCATCTGGGCAGCCAGGGAATCCCTTCGGATTATATAATCCGCCTGTCCTCAAAAGCCCCCATCAACGAATGACTTTTCTGTATCCCTTCCCATCCGCCCATCCCCCTGATCCCGTGGAAAGGAAATAAAGTAAGCAAATTACAGAATGCACATTTTGCAGCAATAGCAATTAAAAGGTTCCCTCTGTCTCTCTCTCTTTCTAAAAGGGGGAGTTAGGAGACCAATTTGATCAGATTAAATACAAATCCCCGTGTTCCTGTTTGGAGATAAATGGTTGCAGATAGACCATCCAGCCATCTCGTTCACTTTCCCCTCTCTGCCAAATTCAACAAGTCTCTCCAAAGTTTGCAAACCTCTCTGCAGATTGCGGCCGATGCAACAGGCAAAGGGCCCAGTCCTCCAGTCTGCTGCTCTGCCACAGGGCCAAGGAGTACGTTCACAGTGAAGACAGGATGGCAAAATCCTTGTGACAGGACCTAGTGACTTATAGCAGGGCTGCTGGTCCCCAATTTTGCTCCTCTCTCTACTTCTACTGTGCAACACAGCTGAATTGGGCAGGAGATCCACTTGACATCAGAGGCCCCTTTCCATGTCTTGCCACCATCCAAGGCTCACAGAATGGGCATTCATGGGTAGGTAGGGAAAAGAAATTTAAAAATGTCCCCAAAATATGGTCATAAATGTGTCAAGAAACCCTGATGGAAAGATTCCTAGACTGATGAGAATTTTCATGGTTTGGGATTCCTCCCATACAAAATTCAGCCATGGTTGTTTTGCACAGAAAATCGCATTCCCTGTGTAAGAAATAGTATTTCTGCATAGAAATGTTATTTTCTGTGCATAAAACTGTGCCAAAAAAAAGAGCCACATGTGAATTTGTACAGAATTAATCTCAAACTGTGACTAGTCTTCAAAAACTGCACAATTTTCAAAAATGTTCATGCAGTGAGAAGAAAATGACTAAAATTACTTCTTGCATCCTTCAGGAAGAAAATTAGTGAATAATTACATCCTTGTTATGACAAGGCCTTCTTGGTTGCTGCATCTCAGCTGGGGAACAGGAAAATCTGCCTAGCGTGTGCTTTGCTTAGCTTCTTGTAGATGATTAAACCTTGGGCCATTTCCACACTAGCCTGTTATACTGCTATTATTCCACTTTCAACATCCTATGGGATCCTGGGGTTTGCAGTTTAGGGAGGGGCCTCCCTAAGCTGCAAACCCCAGGATCCCATAGGATGTTGGAAGTGGAATAATAGCACTATAACAGGCTAGTGTGGAAACGGTCTTGGCTTTTCATTGACAAGTGTTCAGGATGGTTTGGGGAAGAAAGCTATGCTCTGAATTTCAGAGCCTGAGAAAGACACTGTTTGGAGTTACAGTTCCCAGAACCCCCTCAGAGGCCATGCCATCTGGGGGATTTTGGGAGTTGGAGTCCAAAACGACTTTTCCAAGCTAAGCGTACAATGTGGCTTTTCCTTACATTCTTTCTCCTCACGTCTTCTTTTTTGGGTGCATATGCATGTTTTAAAAAATTAAAACCTCCTGTTGGTACATGAAATGTAGAGTTAAACAGAACAGAGTGGGGGAAAGGAGTGGCTAGTGATGCTTTTTCTTCTTTGTGGATATTTAGATCACTGTCTTCCGCATGGGGTCCGAGGGACAACAGGATATTGAGATGTCAATCTTGACAGCGTTACTTAAAGGTGAGTTATCCAAGCAGCCCCATAGAAGCTGCAAAAAGGTTGCTCCCTCTGTCTAATAATCCCAGGATTCCATAGGATAGAATAATGATAATTAAAGTGGGATCATTCTGTTCTAATTGTATAGTGTGGATGATCCCCTGGTTGCTTTTCTTTTTTTCTTTTCTCTTTTCTTTTTCCTTTCCTTTCCTTTTCTCTTCTTTTTTTGTTCATTTATGTGAAGCTGCCTGCATTGTGGGAGAAGCAACACAGCCAACCTCTATTTCTTTCCATAGGTACCAATGCATCGGCACCGGATCAGTTGAGTTTAGCCTTGGCCTGGAATCGGGTAGACATTGCACGAAGTCAGATCTTTGTCTTTGGACACCACTGGCCGGTAACTGTTTTCTTAGAAAAATTGTTGAGTAATTTTTTTAAAAAACAGTCATAATTATCTAATTCTTAGTGAAAGCATCCAGCCATTTCCTGGTAATTTCTAAACGATAACGACCTAGCCAGTCTGAATATGGCATAGTCTGGCAGTTGTACAGTAATCCCCATCTTATTTGCAGTCTCAGCTTTCTGCAGTTTTGGTTTCCTGCAGTCTAAAAACATTAAAATATTAGATGAAAAATATACAAAACACTAAATGGAAAATGCAGGTGTCTGGGTGATGGCATCCACGCGGCATATTCTACCGGATAGCATGAACCCTCTCTAGGGTCCCTGCAAAGCTGGAGGGCTATTTCTAGTGATGCCAGAGCCATTTCTACCTTCACAGGGGTCATAGAGAAGTTTCCTTCTATCTAATAATATGAAGCCCCTCTATGGTCCCTGCAAAGCTGGAGGGTTCAATACTATCTATGGTTTCCAAGTATCCACGGGGTGTCTTGGAATATATCCTCTGCAGATAAGGGAAGAGATAAGGGGGGATTACTGTAGATTGGTTAGCGGTTCTGACTCGGAGTCCATTTCCGCACTATACTCTTATAGTGCAATTATTCCACTTTCAACATCCTATGGAATCCTGGAGTTTGCAGTTTTGGGAGGGGCCAGGTAGCAATTAAGAACGTGAGAAGACCTGTTGCTGGATGAGACCCAAGCCCTGTCTAACCTAAAACCTGGCATCCTGGACCCCAAAGTGAACAACCACCTCACTCTTGGCAAGCCACAAAGTGGAAATGAGTACATCAGCACTCCCATTGTAGCTAGTAAATTGCAAGTTGAAATTTTATTAATTACAATATTTATTGTCATTATTGCTGGTGTGTGCTTTCAAATCGTTTCCAACTTATGGTGACCCGAAGGTGATCAGGGGGTTTTCTCAGCAAACGTGTTCAGGAATGATTTGCCTTTGCCTTCCTCTGTGGCTGAGAGTCTGTGACTTGCCCTGGGTCTGATGGAGCATCAAAGGAACTCTTTGGCTGGTATTTCTAAATGCATCCAATCCCAGGACTCCATAGGAAGTTGCCATGGCAGTTACAGGATCCTAGCACTATAACTATGCAATGTGAAAGAGCCAGAGGTCCTTGTGCCACCCAGCTGTCCAGTTTTGCCCTAGATCCCCTGTTGCTTGCCCGTTCAGATGTCACTTTGGATTTTCTGCATTCAGATGTATTCAATGCATTATGGGACACGTCGGACCACTAAGCTCCCATTTTGTTCCCTCTTAACCACAGCCATTGGGAAGCCTCACGGCTGCAGACGGGGCGGCCCCCGAAAAGGAGAAGAAATCGCCAGCGCCCCAAGCAAAAGGAGGGAGAGGGAAAGGCAAAGGGAAGAAGAAAGGAGGGAAGCAGAAGGAAGAACCAGAGGAAGAAACAGATCCAAGGAAACTTGAGCTACTAAACTGGGTGAGAATAAAAATATATTGTGCTTTGGTCACCCTGAATGTAGATGGCCTTCATGGATGGTTTGCTCCTTTCAACTTTTCTGCTTTTCTGTTGGAGTCAGCATGGGATGTTTGGGAATCTCAGGGACTTTGTGCTTATTTAAATGTTTTCTCCTCCACAATTTGGCATCGGAAATTCTCTCAGAGAGCAGCTGTGAAGGTCTCCATGCGGTAAAGCTTGTACTGTTCTTGTGGGATGGTAGTACTTTCCAGAGTTTTAGACTGCAAATAGGAGTAGTTGTTAAAAAAAAAACTAAAGTTTCCAAGCTTTGGTGTTACAGTTGGTCCTCTGCATTTGCTGGTGTTAGGGGCTCAGGACCCCCTACCAAAAAAAGTGGGAAAACCCACAAATATAAAAATGTGTGCACATGTGTGCCTGTGGGAAGGGGGCCGATGCATGGTGGAGAGAGGGTCCCAACCAGGTCAGAGGAAGTAGAGGGAAGGGGGGCAGTAAGGCATCATGGCTTTATACTTCCTCTCATAGCTTCCACCTTACCCTATCAAGATGATCCACTTCTGGGCCAAAGGAATATCACCCTCTTCCAGCTCAGTGTTTGTATCGATGTGGCGTTTTCACTCAGTGTGCCTTTCATCCTCCACTTTTGCACAGGTCAACTCCCTGGAGCAGGCAATGCTGGACGCGCTGGTCTTGGATCGGGTGGATTTTGTGAAGCTCTTGATCGAAAATGGGGTCAGCATGCAGCGTTTCCTCACCATCCCACGACTGGAGGAACTTTACAACACTGTGAGTCAACATGGCGGGAGCTCTTATGAGGCAGGAGTATTAACTAGTTTTTAAAATATGTGTAGCGTGCCAGGAAAGCATAGTGCATGTTCGACCCACTGTTGAGGGACTGGCATTAGTGATATATTCCAGCTATGCTGTTTCTCTTTCCATTCTTCCCTTGAAATTTTTTGTTCAAGGACTGCTGTCTTAAGGTCCAAGATGGAATGTCCAAGAAGATTAAATTCAATTCCCATTTCTAATGACCAGAACTAGAAGTAGACCTGGCCAGAAACTGGTATAAAGAATATTTTTCAGAAACCATCTCCATATTAAGTCTTCCAACAGTGTCTGCCTGTTATCTTTTTTCAGAGATTGGGCCCACCAAATACCCTACATCTGCTTGTCAGGGATGTGAAAAAGGTAAGGCATTTTGTGTGATGCAGGATAGGAAAAGCTTCAGAAGCAAAACAAGTGTTGTATTTATGTTGATTGTAGAAGTCACTGAGAAAAAAGAATATGTTGCAATGTAGTAGTTGGCTGCTGGGTTTTTTTAAATGGGTTTTTTTTTGAGGGGGGGAGAAGATCCCAATTTTCTATTCATGATCAGGTGGAATTATAGCATTTGGGCTGTGAACTTCATATGGTAATGCTATTGCAAAAACATAGACCAGGTGAGGACCCCACAACCTGGCATCTGATGATTTATTGCTATATCCTTTCAATTGGGCTACTGTTTATGATGGAGTTAAAGCCTCTTCTTCTTCAGGGGAGTGCAACTTTAAAATCACCCATAAGGATTTCAAAAAGGGTGTTTTCCAAGCTTCTTCCTGGTTACTTCTCAAGCTATCAGTTGCCAGCTTGGAAAACACACTTTTTGAAATCCCCACAGGCAGTTTTAAAGTTGCATTCCCTTGAAGAAGGTGTTTAAATATGAGTAGACCGAGATGCATTGAGCTAATTGGAAGAATAAAATCGTCTTTTACAACATTGCAAGACTTTGTGTCTTCTCTACGGGCATTTCCGCCCTACACTGTCATAGTGCTATTATTCCACTTTCAACATCCTAGGGCATTCTGGGGTTTGTAGTTTCCTGAGGCCAAGGAGCTCTCTGGCTGAGGATTCTAAAGTCCTCTCCCTAAACTGCAAACTCCAGGATTCCATAGGATGTTGAATAATAGCACTAGAACCAATGTAGTGCGGAAAGGCCCTAAATCTCCACTGCCAGAAATGGAAAGCTGGACTGTGTTGGCCTCCAATCCAATCCAATGGAGCACTTTACATATTGCTGTGTTAACTGGAGGGAAGAAGATCCCCAAATCTGAAAGGACATGTGGTGCACCACACTGTACATCTGTTCATTAAATCATGTTTGTGCATGTTGTATATTCATGTTTCATATTTCACTCTCAGCATTTTTCAGTGTCACTAACATGCCATTGTATGTTTCTCCATCTCTCTCTTTTCTCTCTCCCCCTCGTTCCATTGCATTCCCTCGGCTCATTCTCATTCAGCGACAATCCGGGGGATTTAGCTGGGTGAACATGGAGGTGAATGGCTCGCTTAGAAAACAGCACTTTTGTCTTAGTTAGTTGCTGTCTCGTTTCTCATAGACTAGATCCATTGTTGTCTTGCAGCATTAAAAGGCACCCAACAGCAAAGCACTGTGTTTCTGTAGAATCTCTAGGTTTTAATAGAACTGTCCGGTTTTCAACAAGATGACCGTAGAGGTTCTACAACGGCCTCACTGACCTAATCTGGGTGGTGGGTTAACCAAAAGCTCGCTAGGCTTTGAGAGATTGTGAAATGTAGTCAAAGGGGGTTTCCTGAATTGCAGCTGGTCGTTGGGTTTCTGTCCAGCGTAGGATCCTGGTTCCTCTCCAATTAAGTAGAATCTGGAAAGTGGGAGACTCCAAAATTAATATATGCAGTAACATTCCCAAATTAAGAGTTATTGCTTACTATTCATAGTTGAGTCGCATTTACTTTTGCTCATGAGTAACATGGAGGGAGAAGTCTTGGACCATTTTTACACTAGACTGTTATAGCGCTATGATTCCACTTTCAACATCCTATGGAATCCTGGGGGTTTGCAGTTTAGGGAGGGGTCTTTGAGGTCCCTCCCTAAACTGCAAACCCCAGGATTCCATAGGATGTTGAACGTGGAATCATACGCTATAACAGTGTAGTGTGGAAATGGCCATGGACTGAACCTCCTAATCTGATCACCTTCCCATAGACTGAAGCACTGGGCTTCCTCATCCCGGAGTCTCTGACTCCGTAACTTCCTTTTATTTTTCTGCAAGTAGAAATGCAACACTGTCAGAAGGTGAATGAACCAGCAGGAGAAATGCTGGAAATGCCGAACGAAGGCTTCACATTCCCTGCAACAGCTGTCAGAATCGAGAGCTGTTACAGGAACCCAGAGACTTTTTCTGATTTAATATTTATTAATTTTATCTCAGTGAATGCAAACAAACAAAATAAGGCACAACTACAGAAGGGGGGAAAGGAGCAAAAGTAAAGGAAATAAACTATGCACAAACAACATGCACGTCTAAATAAAACCAGAGCTAAACTCAACTGAACTAAAATTAAGTCATAATAACAAAAACTGTTACTAAAAGACTAACCTATTACACTAAACACATCCTGCACAAAACAAAAACACAGAAGAACTCTGACTCCCCCTTACAAATTCTAATGAAAAAAATATGATTACTATTCCAAATCTTATCCTACCATTACCAATCAATATCCGTTGAGCTTACTAGAGACAGAAATCCTACTTTTTCCCATTTGGGAGAAAGGCAGGGTATACATTCAATAAATAAATAACTATAACCACAGATTATTACATCATTAGGTTCCTTATTGCTCAAAAATCAATAAATAGTTTCCAGTCTTTCAAAAAAAGAAATCTTCAGTTGATTTATCTATTAAAATTTCATGTCAATTTTGCAAAGAGGGCAAGACCCACAACTTTAAAAACCCATTGTGTCATCATCGGTGCTTCAGTCCATTCCCAAGTTTGGGTAAACAGCATTTTTGCAGCTGTTATTATGTGTCGAGGAAGCATCCCATATTTACTATCTAGTGTTTTAATCCATAATTCTTAGCAAAAACATTTGGCCAGCCAAAGACTTCTGAACATATGGAGCTCATTCAGATAACTGTGGGATACCGAGGCTTTCTTTAGTCGTAGGAGAGGGTGTTTTGGCAGGTCTTCGGTAAACAAGAGCCGTGGTGGACCAGTTATTATTCTTGCTGTTTATTTATATAGCACCATCAGTGCGCATGGCGCTTTTACAAGCAAAACAAAAGAAGCCAGCCATCCCTGCCAAAGGCGCACAGTGTAAAATATACACAAACAAATAGAGGAAAGAAGAGAAAACTATGCAATACGGTTGCAAAATAAATTATCCAGACAGAATGCATGAAGCAATACAATATAATGTATGATAAAGCAACCTGATAAATACATGTAATCAAAATATACAGGACAGTAAAACAATATAGTTGTTAGATAGTGGTGCCAGTGTGACTGAGTTCTTGCCAGATGACAAAGCAATCACGGTATTTCCTCAGGGCCTGAACTCAGCCTTTTGGCTGCAACATCACACACAACTCATCCTCCCACCAAGGTGCCACTGAAAAGGCGCAGATATGGGATTCTGTTTTGCTTTCAGAATCTGGAACAAATATAGACGGGCATGCTTTGATTGGCGCTGTTACATGCCGTCTAGTCATTCCAACTTGCAGAGAACCTATCCCCACGTTTTCTTGGCAAGTTTTGTTCAGAGGGGGTGTTGCCTTTGCCTTCCTCTGAGGCTGAGAGAGTGTGACTTGCCCAAGGTCACCCAGTGGGTTTCCGTGGCCAAGCAGGGATTCAAACCCTGGTCTCCAGAGACATTTCCCAACACTCACACCACTGATATTATATACAAATATAAGTGTGCCTTAAGCTTCTATGTGTCTCTGCAATGACCAGATACATTTCCACACTAGACTGTTATAGCACTATCATTCCACTTTCAACATCCTATGGAATCCTGGGGAATCCGACCGGCATCTCCCTGAACTGCAAACCCCAGGATTCCATACGATGTTGAAAGTGGAATGATAGCGCTATAACGGTCTAGTGCGGAAATGGCCCAAGAGGAGACATGAGAGCCATGTTTAAATATTTGAAAGGATGTCGTGTGGAGGGTGGAGCAATCCTGTTTTCTGCTGCTTCAGAGATATTCCAAACTCCAGGCAGTTCCAAACCCCAGGAGCAGCCACCAAGACGGTCTCCCTCCCTTGTTCCCACCAACCAGGACTGCAATCTCTAGCAAATATGTTTCAAATTGCACTGTAAATAAATGCAGTGACAAATATATGACCTTCTGCAAAGCAATGACATTTTGCATTGGGTTTTTCAGGGCAACCTGCCACCCGATTACCACATCAGCCTCATTGACATCGGCCTTGTGCTAGAATATCTCATGGGTGGGGCGTACCGCTGCAACTACACGCGGAAGAGCTTCCGAACCCTGTACAACAATTTGTTTGGACCAAAGAGGGTAAGAAATCCATTGAACCTAGCCGATATCATCAGCTCCTGACAGGAATTGCACCTGTTTTGGCTCCACAGTCTATCTTGGGCAGAAAACATTGGATTTGAGCTGAACTACCACCATGCACTTTATATGGGGCTGCCCTTGAAGGCAACTCAGAAATTGCAGCTAGTGCAAAATGCAGCAACTGTACGGCTAACTGGAACACCATACAGAAACCATATAGCACCATTTAAAGAAAAAAAAAATCTGGCTTCAAATATGCTTCTGGTCTGAATTTCAAGGTGCTGGTAAGAACACTGAAAGCCTTAAATGGCTTGGGACCTCAACAGAGGTTGAGCATCCCTAATACGAAAATCCAAAATCTAGAAAGCTCCAAAAACCAAAACTTTTTGCTGTCAAATGTCTGCTTTCACCTTTCTATACATCATATTTATACATGCATTAACGACTTTTGATAGTTTTAATCTGTGCTGTTTTCAAATATTTTAAATATTTTAGTGACATAAGAAGTATGGATAACCTTAACACTGTTTCCTAGTAAGCTAATATTTCTCACTCTCTCTCTCTCTTTCTTTCTTTCTTTCTTTCTTTCTTTCTTTCTTTCTTTCTTTCTTTCTTTTTTCCTTCCTTCTCTCTCTCTCCTCTTAAATATGCAGCCCAAAGCTCTTAAGCTTCTAGGGATGGAGGTAAGTTTTTATTCTGTCTGCACCTCTCACTTTGATTCCCTGGTTTTAGAAACAAGCACACTTATGTGGCCAAGATTACCAACCTATGGTCCCTCTGATTTATTTGCTTCTGCCTGATTACATCCTCAGAAAGTACTCCAGGTTTCACCAGGTAGCAAAATAGATCAAGACCCAGAATGAACACAGGAGGTTGATCTGAAGATTATATCTTTGTGCTTTTGAGAGAACCAGCATAGTGCAATGGTTTGCCCATTGGATTATTGCCCTGGAGACCTGGGTTTGATTCCCCGCTTGGCCACAGAAGCCCACTGGGTGACCTTGGGCAAGTCACACTCTCTCAGCCTCAGAGGAAGGCAAAGGCAACACCCCCCTGAACAAATCTTACCAAGAAAAACACATGACAGGTTCACTTGAGGGTTGCCATAAATCAGAAACAACTTGAAGGCATACAACGGCAGCATTTTACCTCTCCCTGGGTATTGCAAGACCCTGGGTGGGTATTTATGTCCTGGATAATTGTTCCATGTGTGCTGTGTACATACCCTCCAACTTGTCCTGGTTAGACTGGAAGAGTATCAGTTAATTCTTGTTTCTCTCACTCTATCAGCTGCTTTTAAAATGTTCTCCTCCTACTTTCCTCTATCATCTTTAATTGCTGCAAACTGAATTCAAAGTGCAAAAGTAGTTTCTATTCAATTAACTCAATGAAGAGATGAGAGAGGAGTTTTGCCCTTCCCAGTAGACTTAGACAAAATCAAACTGCTGCAATCAATTCTAGCTTGTGTGTTTTTCCTCATTAACATTTGCCATCTTGATCACACTCTCAAGTTACTTAGTTACATGTGCCCCAGTTTTCATCTATGAAATGTTGGAAGGTACATCCATGCACACTGAATATGACATTGACCACTGGATTGGGTCCACTCTGTTCCCCACAAAGTCTTATTCTATTTTGGCCTTTAAAAAAAAAAAAATTACACCTCCATTTTCTTAGAACCTGAGACTTGCTAACTATACTGCTTGGATAAAGGGGAATGTTGCTGCAGAGGAAATATCTAAAGCCTTGCTCTAAAGAGGCATTGGCACATATTGTTATATCACGGTGAAAAACGCTTATAAAAAATGTATAAACACAAACCCAAGCCCATTGCTCTGAAAGCTGGTAAGCAGCTTTGCACGGTACAAAGGAAGCATCAACAATTGCTTAATCTTCTTTGAGATCTCTTTGTCTTTTCCGGCAGCTGCAGAACAAATTCCCTGCCTCTGCCAAGACAGAAGGTGTCCTGGTTTAGCAAGCCTGGAAGGACCAAATCTAGAGATGTGCCATGCATAGCACGCCATGCCTTGATGTGTGTCTCTTCCCAAGAGATAGATGAATGATTCTGAACAGGTGTTAGAGAATTTTGGCATTTCCAGTTGTTCTTATAATTACTGCAGGAATATTTGGTATGGATAGCAGCAGAAGGAGCGCAAAATGGTAGAAGACTTGGAAACCACGAACCCTGTGAGGAACTGCTTAGGGAGTTAGATATGTTTGGCCTGGAGAAGAGATGGTTAAGAGAGAACATGATAGCCATGTCTAGCTATTTGAAGGAAGGTATATGGAAAACAGAGCAAGCTTCTTTTCTGCTGCTTGAGACTAGGACACTATGGGACAATGGCTTCAAACTTGAGGAAAAGAGATTCCATCTAAACATTAGGAAGAACTCCCTGCTGTAAGACCAGTTTGATAGTGGAACAGGCTGCCTGGAAGTGTGGTGGAGTCTTCTTCTTCTTTGGAGGTTTTTAAACAGAGACTCTATGGCTTTCCGTTGGGAATGCTTCGATGATGTGTTCCTGCATAGCAGAAGGGGGTTGACTAGATGGCCCTTGAGGTCTCTTCCAACTCTTGGATTCTTTGACCGTGGAATATGCTGCCTCAATGGAGGGTGGTGGTGTCTCCTTCTTTGGGGGGTTTTCAACAGAGGCTGGATGGCCATCTGTCAAAAGGAGGGCTTTGGTTGTGCTTTCCTACCTGGCAGAAAGGGAGTGGGCTGGCTGGCCCTTGGGGTCTTTTCAAAGTCTATGATTCTGTGATACTTCACTCCCACCCAACAGCATGGTGCTTCATATCCTGGTCTGTTCTGCGTGTCTCCTTTTTCCTGTGCCCTACATCCACATTGCCTCCCTGGAATAATGTTCCACCTTCCTTCTTCCTTTAGGAAATGAGATAGTCATTCCTTTGGTGAGTCCTGCATAAGTAAAGAGGAGAGATTCCTACTCAAAGGTGAAAGTTTAGCTTCCTAAGGACTCATCTTCTTTCGTGCATGACTTTGCTTGTTTTGTGCATGGCATCCAAATAATAATAAATTTGGGCATTCACATCCTTGCTCTTTTAAGACGGTTCCACTTGCACTTTCCAGATCTATGATCCAGGGGGTTACTCTGGCTTTTTGAGTTCATTAGCTGACCTTGGGATAAGACCATTGGCCAGGTGATAATTTGGTCCACAGTTCTAAGCACAGTGGCCAAAGGCAAGTCCTAACAGCCAAATGGAAATCAAAGAGTGTTTTACTGTCTGCAGAGTGACCCCCTTGCTGTGACTGCTATGAAAAGGTCCCTCTTATGCAGGTATACTTCAGTTAACAAAGTAGATGCATTCCTGGGCATTCCTTCTTTAACATCTTCTTTGCATGCTACTATTTCCCAATTTTCGCCTGCCTGTCTACAACTAAGCAACAGTGCATGGACTTCTTGCTAACTGTATTCTTGCAACTCTTTCTCCTTATCAACATGTTTGTGGTATTGCACAATGTGAGCAAACGGTAGTCTCCATGAGGTTATAATTCCCTTCCTTCTTCCTAGGACGATGAGCCTCCAACCAAAGGGAAGAAGAAGAAGAAGAAAAAGGAGGAGGAGATTGACATTGACGTGGACGATCCGGAGGTCAGCCGTTTCCAGTACCCCTTCCACGAGCTCATGGTGTGGGCAGTGCTGATGAAGCGGCAGAAGATGGCTCTCTTCCTTTGGCAACGAGGAGAGGAATCCATGGCCAAGGCTCTGGTGGCTTGCAAACTCTACAAAGCCATGGCCCATGAGTCATCAGAGAGTGAGCTGGTGGATGACATCTCCCAAGACTTGGACAACAACTCCAAGTTAGTCTGTGATGGACTCCCCTTGACAAGGCTGGCCCTGTGATTCCATCCCTGGGTTCCTGTCTCTTAGCTTGCCCTTTCCCCCCATCCCCTGAATCCCTTCTCAGATTGGGTGCTTGGGCCTCAAGGTGACCCCCTATTCTGTACCAATGGTGTTGCTGTTTTGGTGGGTCCTAGTTAGTAAGCATGGTCAGGCCCTCCTCAAGCCTACTCTTAGCCAGCAATTTAAGTCCCTATGGCTGGCTACAGTGAGCCCTTGGGCGGGCATGAAACCCCTGGGGTGAGAGGCCAATGGAAGATGGACTCTCAGGCTTTATACAGTGTATAAAAACCAAAGAAAACCAAAGTGCACAAGCATGACCCCTCTCACCTCCTCATAGCTATGAGAACTGTAGGGACCATTGCAAACCTTCCTGTGCCTCTGCAGGCTCTCTCAAAATGGTGACAGGAAGAGAGGCAGCATCACTTCTTGTCCCCATTTTGAGAGGTCCTGCAGAGGAGCATGGAAATATTGGTACTTGCTGTGGGGATGTATGGCAATGGGAGGAATCTGAGGAGAGGGAATTTGGCCACCAGCCTCCACATAGTTGCCCACCACTGATATAGATAGAGCTGGCCGTTGTATGTGATTCTTTCCTGCCTCTTCTTTCCCACAGAGACTTTGGCCAATTGGCTGTGGAGCTTCTGGACCAGTCCTATAAGCATGATGAACAGGTGGCCATGAAGCTCCTGACCTACGAGCTGAAAAACTGGAGCAACTCCACTTGCTTGAAACTTGCAGTGGCAGCCAAGCACCGGGACTTCATTGCACACACGTGCAGTCAGATGTTACTGACGGACATGTGGATGGGGAGGCTGCGCATGAGGAAAAACCCAGGTCTCAAGGTAAGTGCCAACTGGTATCTTCTGCTGATGTATTTGTTCATTGGACAGCCAAGGGTACCCTTAATTTGCACTAATGCACACATCAATGCCTTTTGCACTAATGCACACATCAATGCACACTAATGCCTTTTGACCTTGATCTTGACTGCTGCGTGAGTGAGAGGGCACGGTCTCTGAACAACATGCTTGGAAGAAGGCCCTCCACAGGTTCTTCACCTACTTAGGTTGACACCAATGGCTAAGAAGAGCAGGGACTTTGGGTGATGGCAACTTCTTTGTAGACTAACCCTCCCCTAGGGAAGCAGATCAGGTCCAATTGCTTTTTCATTTTAGGAAGCTGGTCAAAAGTTGGCTGTTTGAGGAAGTTTCTTCTAGTAGTAGGCTGTCACTCATCTACCATTTTGTGAAGAAACCAGGATCTGTTATACCAGATCATAAGTTGGCCTGGTCCCCCTAGCCTTCTCACATAGTCGCTAACCAGATACCTCCAGAAAGTGTATAAGTGGAGGTGGAAATAAAATAGTGGAAATTGTTGCTTGGCCATGAAAATAAAACCCCTCCCACTCTCCGCTCTTAGTTTCTGCATCTAGTTTCCAAAGACACACTGCCCCTTAGCATGGAGGATCCGTTTATCTCATAGTTGTTGGATGACCTCTCCTGCGCTATGGATTCACTCTTAAAGCCATCCAAGCTGGTGATCTTTGCCACATTTTTATGGCCATAAAATACACATATTTTGCATTAGGTGAAGAACTGCTTCCTTACAATCTACTGGAGACCACTTTCACTGGGATTGGGCTTTTTTAAAGATTTTGTTTTATCTGTGTTTTGATTATTCGGCCTGCATTATTTTTATGGGTGGGTGTTAATCCATTTTGCCTACTGAATTTCTCCATGCAAGCTAGCCCAAAGCGCTGTAGAAATGTCATAAATATCAATGAATAGATCTTCTCAGCAGAAAGGGGTAAATGAAGGAGGCACATCTCAAGACGTTATCCAGTTAAGAAGCCTCCTCCTCTTCTTTTGCAGGTTATAATGGGGATCTTGTTTCCACCCACGATCCTCTTCCTGGAGTACCGCACCTACGACGACTATTCCTATCAAACGTCAAAGGAGAACGAAGTTGGGAAAGAAAAGGAGGAGGACAATGCGGTCAGTAGGGCCTCTTCCAAGACAGCCTTTTCGGGGTCTCTCTACACAGAATCATAGAACTGGAAGTGGGGGTCACAGCCCAGCAAGTACAACCCCTTCTCAGTACAGGGAGTCCATCTAGAGCATCCCCAGCGGGTAGCTGTCCAGCCTCTTCCTGAAGACCTCCAGAGAAAGAGATACCACCACCACTTCTCTAGGTCATTGGTTCCATTCCCAAATTGCTCTTACTGTTAAGAAGTTTCTTCTAATGTCCAATCCAAATCTACCCTCCTTAGGCCTGGTCCTACCCTCTGGGGCAGCAGCGAACAAACCCACCCTCTCCTCTCTGCAACAGCCCTTGAGATATTTAAAGAGTGCAGTCATGACGACCCTCAGACATGTCTTCACCAGGCTGAAGAAGCCCAATTCCATCAATCTGTCCTCACATGTCTCGTTTTCCATCCCTCTTTATCACCTTTGTTGACCTTCTCTGAACCTGCTCCAACGTGTCCACATCCCTCTTAAAATGAGGCATCTAGAACTGAACAAAGGACTAAGCTAGTGCAGAATATAGTGTAACTATTACTTCCCTAGACTTGGAAACTATGGTTCTATCAATGCCGGCTAAAATATTATTTGCCTTCTTTGCTGCAGCATCACACTGCTGGATTGTGTTCGTCTTGCAATCACAAGAACCCCAAGATCCTTTTTCACTTAAACTTCTGCAAAATTTAGATCAGTTTTATCTAAACAGTTCTATTTCCCTCAATTGGAACAGTATACTCTGGTTGATGCAGCCCAGAATCACATTGGCTTTTTTGGCTGCTGCATCACACTGCTAACTCTTTTTTGTGGTCCACTGAGACCCCCTAGATCCTTTTCAGATGTGCTACTTTCAAGCCAGGTGTCATTCAGCCTGTATTTGTGTGTTTCATTTTTTTCCTGCCTTTTTCCCCTTTGATATCCATTTGGGTCACAGACTATGGGCGTTTCCGCACTAGCTTGTTATAGTGCCATTATTCCACTTTCAACATCCTATGGAATCCTGGGGTTTGCAGTTTAGGGATGAGCCTCAAAGGCCATCCTCAAAGTCCCCTCCCTAAATTGCAAACCCCAGGATTCCATAGGATGTTGAAAGTGGAATAAGAGCACTATAACAGTCTAGTGCGGAAATGAGCAACGACAATGAATTGTCTTTCAGGATGCAAATGCTGATACCGGCTCCCGAAAGGGAGATGAAGAAGATGGAAACAAAAAGCAAAGAAGCCTTCCCATTGGCACAAAGATCTATGAATTCTACAATGCACCCATTGTGAAGTTTTGGTTTTACACGGTAAGCCACAGTTATATCCCCATTTCTGCTGCGAAAAAATACATTTTAAGTTTGCAACTGACCAGTGTAAAATGTTGTTCAATAGGTGGTATCAATCCAATATGGAAACCCTCACCATGTATGTTTTTAATCATATTGCTTTTCTAAATTGCGGGTCTCAATTTTCGGGGAGGAAAAAGGATTAACATAGATGGTGCGGCACTTTCCCGTCGAGCTCTTTCAGCACACCAGTATTTTTTGGGGGGATGAGGTATAAAAATTCTAAAATTCCACAGCTGTGGAATGATATTCCACCACAGACTGGAAAAATTATTTTTTTGGACTGCGGCTCCTGGAATGCTGTAGGTAGCATGTGGAATTCTGGAAGCTGAGTCCAAAGAAGTAATTTTTCTAAGCTCTGGAAGTTTCACTTTTGCAACGGTCATTATCAAATGTACCTACAAATGAGAGCATTACATGGACACTGAAGTCTAGGGTTAAAATCTCTTCTTCATTTCGCCAGATCTCCTACCTGGGCTACTTAATGATGTTCAACTATATAATCTTGGTCCGGATGGAACGCTGGCCATCGGTCCAAGAGTGGGTTGTCATCTCCTACATTGTGACCCTGGCGTTAGAGAAAGTGAGAGAGGTAAGTGCAACCGTAGCAGCGGTTGTGTTCTTTTGAGTCCATCCACCTGTAGACAGGAGGAAATCAGTGAGTGATGCAGAAGCTCCTCTTTCCAAATATTCCCACTTTATCCCTGGGAAGGAGGCAGCGGTCTGTGTCGAAGGAGGACAGGGAAGGGATGCTGCATTGAATGGTGCTCTAAAGAAATAGGAGGATACTAGACCAAAGTATAAGAAGGTTGGGCTCTAAGGGCTGATTATTGTACTAGTAAAAATAAATAAACCAAGTTTGTGAGGTTCCCCCCCCCCCGACATTATGCATTGAGAAAGACCTGCATGGAAATGTTGTTGGTGTCAAGTCATTTCCAACTTATGGGAACATTTCCCAGCTGTATATTTTGGATGGGTCTTCTAGCCCAGAGTTGCCAGGAAGGAACCACAAAGTCTCTGCACCTTCTCTTTCTTGCTCTTTCCTTTAAAACTGCAGCTCACAGGTGCTCTCTCTTTCCTCTTCCCCCTCCACTCCTTCTCTTTCCCTCACCCCACATCTTCGTTTTCAGATTTTGATGTCAGAGCCTGGTAAACTCAGTCAGAAAATAAAAGTGTGGCTGCAGGAATACTGGAACATCACGGACCTGGTTGCCATTTCTGTTTTCATGATTGGGGCCATTCTCCGCTTGCAAAACCAGCCTTACATGGGTTACGGGAGAGTAATCTATTGCGTGGACATCATTTTCTGGTACATCCGGGTCCTGGACATCTTTGGTGTCAATAAGTACCTGGGACCTTACGTCATGATGATTGGGAAAATGGTACGTAACACTGCGCTAAAACCATGGACGTTTCCACACTAGCCTGTTACAGCGCGATGATTCCACTTTCCACATCCTCTGGAATCCTGGGGTTTGCAGTTCCGGGAGGGGCCGGCCGGCCCCTCCCGGAACTGCAAACCCCAGGATTCCAGAGGATGTGGAAAGTGGAATCATCGCGCTGTAACAGGCTAGCGCAGAATCTATGGCAGTGCTATTTGTTTTATATTTTATTGCATTCCCACCTTGCCCTGGGCTCTTTCTCTCTGCAGATGATCGATATGCTGTACTTTGTGGTGATTATGCTGGTGGTACTGATGAGCTTCGGAGTGGCCCGGCAGGCCATCCTCCACCCCGACGAGGAGCCCTCGTGGCGCCTGGCCCGTAACATCTTCTACATGCCCTACTGGATGATCTACGGCGAGGTGTTCGCTGACCAGATAGACCGTAAGAGCAGAATCCATAGTAAGATTCTGTTTCCTGCTTCCGAGGCAGATGATCAAATCCAAATTAAGCAACCTTTTCTATTTTTAATTTGGAACCAGTGTCGCTCTTGCTGCCTTGTTTGCAGCAGACTGTATCATCTTCCTCGACAGTGACCTCACCTTAGAGCAGGGGAGAGTAAAGTGTGGGGTTCAGGGGTCCCCGAAGAGAAGCCCCCCAAAAGCCCTTAGGCACCCCAGAAAAAATGAAATCTTCCCAAGCAATTTTTCACCCCTATCCCCCCTCCCCAAATTGGCTCATTTTGCTCCTCCAGTTCTCACCTCCCACACAAACATACTTTGAAAACCCTCCAAAAGCCAAAAAGTTTGGCTGAAAATCCACTGAAATCAAAACTGAAAGTGACACCACTCACTTCCTATTTCTATTTCAGGTGATTTTATTTTTTTGGTCAAAGTTTTTTTTTTACTTTTTAATTTCATTTTATTTATTTATTTTTTGCTGCTAGCAGCTGTTCAGGGGGAACAAGACCATAGCATTTTGCAGTGTTTTTGAGCCATTCAGGAGTTTGGATGGAGTTGTTTTTTGGAGAGCTCTGAGAGCGGCAGAAGGGCGCTACCAGTAGCCCCATGTTGGATTTAGACCATAATTCAACTTGCTGAGACTGGCATTTCTTCCAAACACCAACAGAGCACATTTCCAACCTTCGGAGGCCTACAGAGTAGATGCCGTCCCTGTAGAACTCCCCCTATTAACAAGAATCCCTCCCTCAGTTCTGAACTTGGGTTAATCCAAAGCTCAGCCCTTCCAGAGACTGCAAACCCCACGATTCCATAGGATGCTGAAAGTGGAATAATAGCTCTCGAACAGGCTAGTGCGGAAATGGCCTTAGTGTGAAAGACCAGCCCCAGGAGAGGTTCTCCTGTTTCTTCCCAGATCACCCACAGGAATGTTCTCGGGCATGGCCCGGCCGTATCCATCTCATGAAATTTCCTCTGTGGTGTTTTGTGCTTGTGGTGAGACTCCTCCTGCGTCATCCTTGCATAATTGAAATCGCCCGCATATTGACACGATCATCTGCCAGCTGCCTTTTGTCATTCTCTTTTGATCGCTGCAAACGCGCTGCCGTACATAATGTTTCGGAAAGACAAAGAGGAAATTGCTGGGCCGTCTGGAATCCTGACAGAGCCATTGTTTCGGAACGTGTATCTTGCCTGTTATAATATTTGAGGGTCTTATCTTTCTCTGGCAGCCAAGGAGCTACACGATCGCCAGCTCTGAGCTTCCCTTCCCTATTATTCTTTTGTTCTCAACCTTCCCTCCTCCGACCCCTTACCCTCTTTTTAATATTTTATTTCTTTCTCTCTTCATTCTATGCTTTCGGAATGCCGTGTAGTCTATGCCATGGAAATTAATCGTAAGTTCTCTGCGGGGAGTTGACAAATCAATTAAACGTTTGTGATGGTGGATTTTCCCCGTTGAACTCTTGCGAGTCTTCAAGCCATTTCCAACTTATAGTGAACTTAAGGCAACCTATCCCAGGGTTTTCTTGGCAAGATTTGTTCAGAGTGGGGTTGCCTTTGTCTTCCTCTGAGGCTGTGAGAGTGTGACTTGCCCAGGGTCACCCAGTGGGTTTCCATGGCCAAGAAGGGATTTGAATACTAGTCTCCTGAATCATAGTCCAACACAAACTACTGCACTACACAGGCTCTCTATTGAATGATGACTCTTCACTTAAGAGTTCAGCTCAACTAGAATCTACATCTAACACATAGATGCAACACCTGCCAAAGTCACACTGAGTGTGACCTTTCCACCTAAAAACCAACAATGCCCCTTGGCCCTGCTACCTCGCCTTGTTTGCACAACGACCAACAACCCACTCAGAATCACCCAGCCAACAACTCGGACAGTCCAATGGCCAAGCTAGTTGGAGGAATCTAGGAGCTGAGAAGTAACTTTTCCCAGCTAAGAATATTTAGCAACAGGGAGACCTGGCAGGTGGTCAACAACCTGACCACCAGCACTCCAGATATGTCAGACAATTGCATGGATCGCCTGGACATCTATGCCAGATAAGAAAGGAAGTGAGTCTTGGAGTCTTCTGAAGATCAGCCAAAAAGCCAATGAAGTCCCAATAGGCTCCATCCACACCCCACCTCTATGTACCTTGCCCCCCCACAAACCATCCAGACTCCACCCCACCCACCATAATCTCCAGTGACTTGACATATGTTATCAGGATACCAGTGGGCAGGTTGGAGCCTATATAGTTTAATCCCTTTGGCCTTGGCCAGATGGAAACTGCAGTACTACACATCAGAGGTGAATGGTTGAGGGGAGAAGATGAGAGCTTATTTATCTAGGTCTACATGGGTAGATTCAGGTGCCACAGAGACCCAGATAAGCTGAAATACCATAGCACCCTTAACACGCCCAATCTGTTCTGATTTTGGAAGCTAAGCAGGGTCAAGCTTGGGTCACCCCTGGATGGAGACCACAGGGGAATCTCCAGGTAGGGCCAACCAAGATTCATCATGCCTTGAAACTCTGTAGAGAGCCATGACTGTCCGGCAGAAATAACAGGATTAGCTGAGATGAGCCAAGCGTCTTAAGGAATCTAAATATATTCCCAAATTTATTGGTGGAGTGGGGTAGGGGACTTAAACGTGCATCTTGGGTTCCATCACATCTTGCAGGCGCTTTCTGTGTCTGCATTCCCTGAATGTACCAAGCACCGTACGTCTGGCAGATTGTAAAACTGATCCCAATTGATCCACAGCTCCTTGTGGGGACAACCTTTACGATGAGGATGGCAAACGGCTCCCTCCGTGTATCCCCGGTGCCTGGCTGACTCCGGCCATCATGGCTTGCTACCTCTTGGTAGCCAACATTCTACTGGTCAACCTGCTGATTGCCGTCTTCAAGTGAGTGTCCATCTTGCCCAGTGCAGCAATGGCATTTAAAGTGGAGTCAAAATTCTATAAATGGAAGGGCCTGAGGGGAAGGGGAACATCACAAAAACCACACACTAAATCACCAAATAAAATACAAATGTCATAAAACAGACTATGGTTTCATATAATCTCTTTCCTGAAGAGGGGCCATCACTATGCATTTCCTGCTGGATTACCGTGAGTGGAGCCATTGGTGTGGCTCATCTACACCAACCCGCACAGGAGTCTTGGACAGTGGAGTGCTGACAGCTCAGGATGTTCCTCTCTCCAACCTAAGAGAGCTAAGGTGGCCCAAGAAGGCTAGGAGATGCTCACAGAAAATGATTTGTCCTTCTCTCTCCAGCATACTTGCAAACCAGGAGAGGTTAAATTAGTTGGAGATTAACAAAGAACGAGGACTATACCAGACGAGGCAAGTGAAGTGCAATTACCGCTACACCATGCTGGCTCTCCCAAAGTGTGATAGTTTTAGTTTAATCATTTTTGCTTCCAGGAAAAGTTCAGGATAGATTTGCTCTCAGATCTACTCATTTATCTTTCTGGCAATTTTTCATATAGGCAGAAGTTTCCTGCAGGACTACATTTCACATGACCCAATCCTCTTCCTGTCTGTTTTCTTCACTGTAATTCACAATTTACATGCCAGGGGAAAAAACTGGATCGGGGGCTTGGAGGGAGCACTCACACAGCCTGTGGGCTTCACTGTGGCCACCCCAGGTTTTTATGTGTGTGTGCTTGTGCGTATGCATACCCTCTAACATTTCACAGATGAAAACTGGGACATGTGGGGGCAAGCAACATCAGAGTGTGTTCAAAATAGCAAAACGCTATTAAGGAGGAAGGAGACCCAAGCTAGAAGAGGCTGCAGCAGTGCACTGTTGCCTAAGTTTAAAGGGAAGAGTGAGAATCCACTCTTCCTTTTCTTCTCCCCTCCATGAGTTAATTATGACTTCTGCACTTTGAACTCAGTTTGCAGCAACTGAGGCAAGCTGAGGACAAAGGGGGAAGAAGAGAGAGAAACGGGGGCATTTCAAAAGCAGTTGAAAAAGAGGGAAGAAAGAGGGTTCATCAGGATTGTCCCTGCCAAAACCACACTGGTGAAAGGTGTATAAGTGCATGTTTGTGTTTCTAAACAGATACAGATACCTACTGATACATACGCACGCATGCTTACATACATACAAATTTCTTGAGATTTGCAAGCTCTGGTATTTAGGTCAAGCTGATCCATCTTATAATAAAAGCACGGCCACTAGAAGCTTCTCGGGGCTTTGATGCTACGAAAGGCCTTTCATAACAGAGATGCTTCACGTCAAACATCACAGTGTGTTAGCAATGCTCAGTTTGGTGCTGAACTTCAAACAACTGGCTCCTTTGGAAGTGACATTTTGCCGAGATCCTTTTGGTGGTAGGCGCTGCCTGCTGCAGAAATGCAAGTGATCCAGCTCCTTCCTCTATCTGTCTTCAGAGTGCTGAGCAAATGGGGTAGCCTTAGATTCTCTCATCTCCCACATGAGCCTTGTAGGCCCCTCTGTCCCTCTTCCTTTGTCACATCTTTCCATGATTCTGCACATCACTGTTTTATAATTCTGGCTGTTCTTTCCAGCATACACAAGAATGCACCTTGGACACTAGATTGTAAGACTACCAGAGGCACTTGTCACGTATAGAAATGTGCATTTGTATTTGTGTGTGCACATGTGCACACACACAACCCGTGGTGATTGGTTTCCAACTCTCAATTAAAAAGATTCCACCCAAACATGAGGCAGAACTTCCTGACAATAAGAGCTGTTCAGCCGTGGAACACCCTGCCTCAAACTGTGGTAGAGTCTCCTTCTTTGGAGGTTTTTTAAGTAGAAATTGGGCTGTCCTTTTCTGGGAGTGCTTTTTTTCAGTATGTTACGGGGTCAGGCTAGATAGCTCTTGCAGTCCCCTCCAGCTTTGTGATCCTTTACGTCTCTTGCAGCAACACCTTTTTCGAAGTGAAGTCCATCTCCAACCAGGTCTGGAAATTCCAGCGGTATCAGCTGATCATGACTTTCCACGACAGGCCGGTGCTTCCCCCTCCCATGATCATCTTTAGCCACCTCTATATCATCATCGTCCGCCTCTGCTGCCGCTGCAAGAAGCAAAGGGAAGGGGAGCAAGACGAACGCGACCGGGGGCTGAGTACGAATGGAAGCGGGAGAGCTGTGTGCCATGCGAGTGGCCTGTTGGAGTATTCTTTCGGCTAGACAGAGGATAAGGAGAAAGGGAGGGACTGGGGGGGCTAAAAAATCTTAGTAGGCCGTTTCCGCACTAGACTGTTATAGCGCTATGATTCCACTTTCAACATCCTATGGAATCCTGGGTTTTTCAGTTTCGGCAGGGGCCTCAAAGGTGAGCAATGCATACACTTTGAACAATGCACACACTTGGAGGCCCCTCCTGAAACTGCAAACCCCAGGATTCCATAGGATGTTGAAAGTGGAATCATAGCGCTATAACAGTCTAGTGCGGAAACGGCTGTAGTAAAAAGTAGCTTCACTGCTAAAGGCTTGGTTAACAGAGGTTATGCCAGTGCAGGCAAGAACCGGACAACACAGACATTTCAAGATGCCTTTCAATCTAGTGCTTGTCTCGAGCAATGTCAGTAAACTGAACCATTGAGATAGCAGCTCGCTCTTCAAAATTTTGGGTTTTAGTAGCAAAAGAAAACAAAATATATATGCATATCTCCCCTTTCCATTTCTTACAGAGCTGTTCCTAAATGATGAAGAGTTGAAAAAACTGTATGAATTCGAGGAACAATGTGTGGAGGAATATTTCCGGGAAAAAGAGGATGAAGAACAGTCTTCAAATGATGAACGTATCAGAGTAACTTCTGAAAGGTATCTGATGAAATTACCATTATATATATTTTTTTCCAGTAGCAATAGAATGTGTTCAGAGGAAGGCAACCAAAATGATAGAAGGCCTGGAAACCATCAAGCCCTGTGAGGAGTGGCTTAGGGAGCTGGATCTGTTTAGCCTGGAGAAGAGACAGTTAAGAGGCAACGTGATAATAATGCAATAATAATGCTTAAGTATTTGAAGGGATATCATATGGAAGATGGAGCAAGCTTGTTTTTTGCTGCTCCAGAGACTAGGACATGGAGCAATGGTTTTAAACTACAGGAAAAGAGATTCCACCTAAACATTAGGAAGAATTTCCTGACAGTGGAACCTTCTGCTGCCCGGTAATTTCTGCCAAATTGGGACAGTTACAGAAATTTACCATCTAGTAAATATTGTGGTGTGATGTTACTCGCTCCTTGCAATTAAGCCTGAACTTCATGTTTTAAGATTGCCAGCTTATGTTTTGTTGTCGTTGTGTACCTTCAAGTCATTTCTGACTTATGGTGACCCTAACGAACATTGATCACAGGGTTTCCTGGGGCAGAGAGTGTGTTACTCAACTCCTTTATTACTTTCTCGTGCTCTCTGTTTTTGCCTTTGTCCCTTAAACTTCCACATTTTAATAAAACTTTTTCAATTTGGAGCCTGATACTTTTTCACCACTCTGGTACCCTTCCTCTGTGTGCCAGACTGCATTTCCACACTTTGTACACAGACGACAGGGAAGTAAAGGAAAAAGACGTTGAGTTTGCTCAGCAGTGCCTTAACATCTCTCCCAGGTGGGAAATTAACCTGTAACACTTGGGAATTTATTTTGCTCACAGTGATTTTCAGGGTGACGGCAAACTTAAATTGGGTGTTACATGCTCATCATGATTCCACAGAAGCAGAGCAGTTGTCGTGCAGGTTGTCTAAAAATGTAAGGACTCAGACTAACCACTGTTGGAAATATTAAGAAAATAGAGTTGTCCAAACCAAATGCGGATACAATCCTTATATTCAATCCTCGTATTTAATTAAACACTCACTTTTCCCCCTTTCTAGGTTTTATTATTGTTCATTTGTTATAACCTGTGTTAAGAATAAATAATATTACAACAATGTACCAATTACCATAATTACAATTGGAACCCCTAACAGTTAAGAACGAACCACTATCCTTTTTTGGCTGTTGTTCCAGACCGATAATTGCAGTGTAAAAGAGGCCAAGCAATCCCAATATATATTGCTCGATTAAACTTTCCTTTCCTTTTTGGATTCTGTAGGGTTGAAAACATGTCTATGAGATTAGAAGAAGTGAATGAGAGAGAACATTTCATGAAAGCCTCCCTTCAGACGGTTGACCTTCGACTTTCTCAGCTGGAAGAGCTCTCCAGCCGAATGGCCAACGCTCTGGAAAAACTGGCCGGTATTGACAAAGCTGAGCTGACCCACACGCGCTCCCGGGCCTCCTCCGAATGTGATGTGGCTTACCTCCTGAGACAAAGCAGCGTGAACAGTTCTGACGGCTACTGCATGTACAGGTATCATGGCGATGACCTTCCCTATGAAGACCTGCCCGCTACTCCGATGTCCCCGGCTTTGGCGTTGCGTAAAGCGGATTCGAAGTTGCATCTGTCTCCGGAACGTCAAGGGAGCATCCGCTCCATCTCGAGTCCCAATGCAGTGGCTTCTATGGATCATGGTAAGAACACCTTAGATGTTGCACAGACTTCCGCTGGACCATGCCCAGGGGACCGGCAGGATCACTACAAGAGCGAAGAGACGATACCCCAAACCCTCAATCCGACAGACGGACAATCCGGAACGCTCCCAAATGCTCACTTGGCACTCGAGAGGACCAAATTAGAAGCCACCATCTCCTATCCCTTGGACAGACCCAGAGCCCTGAAGTACTACCCTTCTGAAACATTCAACAGTTGTCAAGCAACCATGATGAAATCAAGGAGCTTTATTTTTGCCCAAGGTGGGAAGATGGTTGGAGGGGTCAACAACTGGGCCATCGTCAACCAGGAATACCAGACGATCATGGACCGAGTGTGCCCTGCTACCATTGAACAGTGGACTGCCGAATGGAAATACGAGCTCCAGCAGAAGCTCGCTAATGAGCCCCCTCCGGAATACCCCGGCATCGTGTCCGAGGCCGCGATGCAGGCCGAGAGGAAACAGATGATGACGGACACCGAAGACGACAGCGACGCTGGCGAAGTCGTGGCTCTCAGTGCCTCCCACCCGTCTTCGCCTCTCGTGAAAAGGACAGACGTGGACAATCAGCTTTCGGTGAACTCCGATAGGACTTGCGGATTCCCATCTGTACGCTCCAAGAGTTTACACAGCCATTCGCGGAAAGCCAAGTCTGTTAGAGACAAGCTGAATAGACCAGGACACGCCAGCAGCGTTAGCAGTCTCGTGGTGGCCTGTGGAAACGCAACAGAAGAACAGAAAACGAACAAAGAAAATGCCTCCGCCACAGAAACTGAGTGCTAAAATGGCCTTTTCCCTCACCAGATGGCAGAAGAGACAAGCGTCTGGTTTGCTGGACTCAGCCAGAACGCTGCTGGAGGAACACACATAAGCATCCATGGCTTAAAGAGCCAGTTGGCCTTGGGCAGTTTGCTCTGTTTTCTTTTGCAGGTGAATTCACATCCGTTTCCTTATTTGAAGCACTTCCTATTTTGGATGAAGGGACAATGTGCACTGTAAAGATGGGTATCACAGAAGGGCATGACCAACAATGTTACATGGAATTTATAATTCATTTATGGACCAGATTCTTATGCTGATGAGGGTGGGTGGTTGTTTTAATACTTGTCATGAATGCAACACTTTTTTTTAAAAAAAATCTAAAACCACAAAAAAATGACCTTTTGTTCTTAGCACTTTACTTAGAGAGGACAAACTTTGAATGAAAATGTCATTCATTGGGCCTGAAGGCTAGATTCTCCTGAGAGGTCAGACCTGTCAGATGGAGGGATGTGGCTTCTTGGTGAACGGGAGACAGCACTCTTTGAAGACTATAGGAAAACGCTGGAGAAAGATATGACCAAGAAAACACTTTGGAGAGCTCCTAAGTATATATATCATGGCCAACTCTTCTTCTTGCAAGATGGATTGGGTACAGGTGGCAGTTTGCTTTTCAAACATAAAGGTGTGAATCTGCACTCAGAGCTTTCAGTTTAATTTGGGTGCATTTTTAGTGAAACTTCAGCAAAAGGCGCCTGACAATGGGAGTGTGAAACTTTCATTAAGTCTCAGCATCAAACTAGACATTGCACCTAGTGTTTTCACCATTATCCGGAAGGGCTTTCTAAATGGAAATGCCATTTCTAGAGGGTCAATCAAGATCTTTGGGATGGAGAGGAAAAAGATGCTGAGCCCTTCCATCACCTACCGCTTCTCCGCTTCCAATGACCACCTCTCCAACCTTTCTAAACCTTTCTAAATCTTTGCAAATGTGCATTGGGACCACTGGAAGGGGAAAATCCATGGGGCAAGGGGAGGGAAAGGAGGTTAGGTCTGAAGAACAGAAATAGAAGGTATGGAAAGAATTAAGTGCCCCATTTCTCTGCCATTTCTCCTACCCAGAGCTGCCTTTCCTGCTTAAAGAGGGCTATCACAGTAAGACAATGCAATGTCACTCTCTGTGGATCTCCAGCTGGGCCTTCAGGTCTTGCATTGTCCAAAATACTTACTTTTTAAAAAAGAGAATCTTTTGTCCACGTACCCTATAGGCCTCCACGTTCCTAATCAAACCATATCAAAGAGCTGATTGCCTTACATTTGTGGTGTTTGTGTTTGCTGCTGCCTTCTGGAAGGCTTGTTAATGGTAGAAGATATTTGTCGTAGAGTATACCCACGGTGTTGCTGTGGCAGTACCTTTGGGTTATAGTGAGCTAAGTGCTACTATAGTGCATTGCGGGGGGAAATGTTTAACCCAACAGTTGCTTTGGGGACTTTTGCACCCAGTCATTAAAGAAGCAGCCAAGGAGGAAGTACGACTTGTATTTTTATGAAGAGAAGCAGAAGTAGCTGGGAAGACTCACAAAGGAAATGTTTAAAAAGGGCTGCTGTGTTAGAGTTCTGGTCCAGAAACCACCTGCTGGAATCTCCCACAGCAATGCTCGGGCCTGGGCAAAATACATGTAAACAGATGGCACCCATTCCTTTTGCACCTTGTCCACATTCCTTTGGCTCCTTCATAAGTTTGATAGCATCCAAAAGTTGGCATGCAACCAGCTCCAAGCCACAGCAGTTAGATTGCATGTGCAGCACACAACTTGGTCCTGCAAGCATTAATTTCCACTAAGGCATATTAATTTACAATCAACTTGCTGTCGCTGTGTGCCTTCAAGTCATTTCCAACTTACAGCAACCCTAAGGAGAACCTATCATGAGGTTTTCTGCCTGAGAGTGTGTGATGTGTCCAACGTAACCCAGTGGGTTTCCATGGCCAAGCGGGAAATTGTACCTCTTCTCCAGAGTTATTGCCCAATGCTCAAACCACTACAACATGCTGGATCTCCACAATCAATCTAACACTTTATTTATATAAAAGTGCAAACAATCACACTTGGAATATCATCAAATCGGTTCCGTGATTTACATAGACATGCCTCCAATATTCAGTAGACTTGTTCAAACCTATAAGCACACAACAATAAGTCACAGTTCCCTGGTGCCTATTCCTCTGTCATTCTGGCTTGCAATGGAACTGGGTAAATAAACCACAGACCTGATGTCAATGGTTTGTTTATCTTGATGTCCAGTCCCAGCAGGAGCCTGTTGTCTGGCTTGTCTCTTCTCCAGCAAACCCAGAGAAACAATCCAGGGGTTGTTCTATTTATAAAGAGCTCCTGTGTCTTTTAGAACCTTGAATTATTAGGTTCTAAATTGCTCAAGGAGCCCACTCTGTGCATACAGCAGGTGGCACGATTCAGAAATCCAATACAAGTTGGGTATCCATTACCAAAATACTTGGGAGCAGAAGCATTTTGGATTTCAGATTTTTTCAGATTTTGGAATATTTGCATGTACATAATAAGATATCTTAGAGATCGGACCCAAGACTAAACACAGGATTCATTTATGTTTCATATACACCTTACACACATATCTTAAAGGTCATTTTATACAATATTTTTATTAATTCTGTGCATGAAACTAAGCTTGTGTACATTGAACCATCAGAAAGCAAAACTGTCACTATCTCAGCCATCCTTGTTGGATTTCGGAGAATTTAATATTTTGGGATTAGGGATGTTCTACCTGTGCCAAATTTCAACCCACATGGAGGTCTGAAGAGCCAAGCTTTTGGCAGTAGAACAGAAGGAAGAGGTCCCTTGCCTTCCCCTCAAATGATCAGGAATGGAAGAAGGAAATACCCACACGTTATCTGCTTGTGAAGTATGGCAACCCCATAGGGACCCCCAAGAACCCTGCTCACCAACCAGCCTCCTTAGATTTTGCAAACCAGGGGCACCTATTGCTTCCTTGATTGAATCCATTTTTCCTGCTACTCTCTGCTTCACCAAGCACCATTTCTTCCAGTGAGTCAGATCTTCAGAGTTTGGACTACAACTCTCAGAACAGCCAGTATGGCCACTCCAATTCTGCAAACTGTAGTCCCCAAAAATAACATTTCCAAGAAATGGTAAGACGCATGGAGAACAAAATATTGAAGGGCTTGTTCAGCTTGACTGTGCTATTTAAATATCTCAAGGGCTACAGCAGAGAGGAGAGGGTGGGTTTGTTCTCTGCTGCCCCAGAGAGTAGGACCAGGTCTAATACTTTTAAGTTATAGGCAGGTAGATGTCAATTAAACATAAGAAAGAACTTCTTGATGGTACGAGCAATTCAGCAATGGGACCAGGGACCTAGAAGGGGGATGGTGAGATCTCTGGAGGTCTTCAGAAAGAGGCTGGACAGCTACCTGCCGGGGAGTGCTGCATTAAGCAGGGGGTTAGACTTGATGGCCCATGGGACCCCTTCCAACTCTAGGATTCTATAATTCTCTTGTCTGGAAGCTGGACTGCCTAAAGAGGCAGTCAACTCACAGTACCTGATTACAGTATGGGCCAAAACTCCATCCCATGGCAGCCATTTCCTTGGCAGATCTGGAGGGTTCCGTCATGGAAGCTAAGGTCATTTCCACACTAGACAGTTATAGTGCTACTATTCTACTTTCAACATCCAATGGGATCCTGGGGTTTGCAGTTTAGGGAGGGGCCTTTGAGGTGTCCCATTGGCATGGCTGATGCTCGGCAGGCAGATCAGTAGTATAATAGGGTGCCCTTAATTATTCCAAGGTTAAACCTGTCAGATTATGATTGATGCACGCCATCAATTCTTCCATTCGGGGAACAGCACTGCGTACTGAATTTTCTTCGAGACCTTTCCGCAAGAGTGCTCTGCCCCCTGCAAAGGGTTTTCTTTCCAAAGAACAAGCAAATAGATTAAGCCACAAAGAGTTTCGGTTAAGTGGGATGCAAAAGTTAATTTTTCACAGAGTATTGGTCAAAGGTTTGGGCTCAGCTTCTGGGATGCGGCGGCAGTAAGCTGGTAACTGCATTCCAGTTTTCATTATAGCCTATATCAGCGGTTCTCAACCTGTGGGTCGTGACCCCTTTGGGGGTCGAATGACCCTTTCACAGGGGTCGCCTAAGATCATTGGAAAATACGTATTTCTGATGGTCTTAGACTCCATTCCCTCCTCGGTGGTGGTGTGCAAGCGCGAGCCACACACTCGCGTCCTCCTGCCCCCTTTGGCGGGAGCGCGTGCAGCCATAGCGTTGCCACAGCAGGAGTGGTGGTGCGCAAGTGCGAGCCACGCGCTCGCGTCCTCCTGCCCCCTGTTCAGAAGGGAGTGAAATTGCTCCCCTTCTCTGCTACTGGGAGAACCTCCCATCTGACGGGCCAGCTTGGGGGGCGGCGGCAGCACGGGGGGCAGGCCTCCTCCTCGCCACGGCCCCTGCCCCACTCACCACGGAGGCGGGCGCTGCGGAAGGGCCGGGGAGCCGCAAGGTGGTGCTTTTCCGGGGGGTGAGCTGCGCCCAGCGCAAAAGACAAAGGCGCTGGGATTCCTCCCCCCTACCGGCCAGGCCTCTGGAAACTTTTCCCACACTCCCCCCCCACCGGAAACGAGAGCAAAGCAGAAGCAGAGCCCAGGGGGGTTCTCAGAGTTTTTTCCCGGGGGAGATGTGCGGCTCCTCTTTCCCTCCCTGCCTGCCCACCCTGTTCCTGGCCGGTGAGGCAGCCTTTCCCGGGGGGGGGAGGCATTGTAAATAATAAAAAAATAATTTTATGGTTGGGGGTCACCACAACATGAAGAACTGTATTAAAGGGTCGCGGCATTAGGAAGGTTGAGAACCACTGGCCTATATGCAATAAGAGGATGTTCTTGTTATGTGCTGTCAAGCTAGTTTCGAATGCAGACCCTCCAAGAGACCCTGTTCCTAACAGCCCTGCTCCGGTTTTGCAAATTCATGGCAGCTGTGGCTTCCTCCATTGAATTAATCTGCCTGTTCAGTCAGCCTTCCACATCTATGGGTTTGACTTTCACAGATTTGATTATTTGAGAGTTTCTTCAGCCCCTGCGCCCTCCTCACACCTCAGGTGCTTCTTTTCTGGGGAAATCTTCCTTCTTGGTGGCTCTGATCAGGCTGTGCAGCCCTTTTAAAAACCCACCTCTGGTCTTCCTCCAACAGCCATTGACTGGCCAGCTAAGAACGGATCACAGTCTGATTTCTCAGCACCACATCACAAACCCTCTCCTGATGTCCTCCACACACACACACACACACACACACACATTCCGCATTACACTGTTATAGTGCTATTATTCCACTTTCAACATCCTGTGGAATTCTGGGTTTTGTAGTTTAATGAGGTCAAAGAGCTCTCCGGCTGCGAATTCTAAATGCCTCTCCTTAAACTGCAAATCCCAAGATTCCATAGGATGTTGAAAGTGGAATAATAGCACTATAACAGCCTAGTGCGGAAATGGCCCTAAGGAAGGAGATGGGCAAGAGAGAGAAAGCATAGGGCCACCCACCCTCTCCTTTTCCTCCCCAAACTGCAAACCCCAGGATTCCATAGGATGTTGAAAGTGGAATAATAGCACTATAACAGTGTAGTGCGGAAATGGCCCTAAGGAAGGAGATGGGCAAGAGAGAGAAAGCATAGGGCCACCCACCCTCTCCTTTTCCTCCCCAAACTGCAAACCCCAGGATTCCATAGGATGCTGAAAAATGGAATAATAGCACTATAACAGTCCAGTGCACCATCAAGGAGCGGCTGGTTCTGCAAAAAAGCAACATAAAACATATTTCCTTGTTATGCCTTCCTCCAGCTTCAGACACATCAAAAACCGGCTTCCCCTTTTTCATGCTCTTCCAGCTCAGCTTCTCCAAATGCCCTGTTGTTAGTGCATCAGATGCACGCTTCTTAGCGACCGCAAGGCGGTTTTTTGGGTGGGGTGCGAGGGAAGTGAAGAGAGGAGGCGGAGAGCATGAGAACTCAGCATGAAGACGGAAGGCGCGCGCAGCACAAGAGACCCGGGACAGAGGAAGCCAGAGCCCATTTCCGCACCACACTCTTATAGCGTGATTATTCCGCTTTCAACATCCGATGGAATCTTGGGGTTTGTAGTTTCGGGAGGGGCCAGCCAGCCCCTCCCCAAATTGCAAACCCCAGGATTCCATCGGAGGTTGAAAGTGGAACCATCGCGCTATAAGAGTGTGGTGCGGAAATGGCCAGAGAGAGGTAGGACTGCACCCAGGGGTTAAAAATTTGAGAGCCACTGTGCTACAATCTCATTGCATGCTTTTCTTTTTTATGGAGTGATGCATTAACCAGGCCTTCATTTTCAACATTTTTCCCCCTTGAATATGAACAATTATCCTTTCTCATAGTGTAGCATCTTCAGTGGCGCTGCCAGAGGCTAGCACGTCAAACCAAACAGATAACATTCCATTATACAGAGTTTCTTTGTTTTTCCCTCAAACACAGAGGGACTTCAATTGCAAAGGAAATTAACTGCTTTCCCCTCACACCCAGAGGCCATCCAGACTGACCCAAAACTGTCCACCACAATAAGTTAATCCAGGAATAATGTGGACCTCTCTTAAAGGACACTCTTTATTCACTTTGCATTGCCTGTTTCCTTTAGGACAGCTAAAAACAAACGAAACCTATACGAAGTAAGGATTCTACCTAAAACTGGAATGGCACATTAATAAATTCATTATTTATTTTTTAAAATATGTCTTGGGGGGAAAAAAAATCTCAGTTTGCTATTTTGTAGACTCAGGATTTAAGGACAGATGAGCCAGTGTGAGTTTGGTTAAACAGAAAAACCGCCATTTTAGACACAAAGGAAGCTTGTGGTGCCTTTGAGGCTAACAGAGAAAAGGAAATTTCTAATATAAGCTTTTGAGGAACCCGGTCTACTTCATCCGAGAAACCTAACAGAAGAAATTTTGTTTCCTAAATTAATTATAATTATATTATTATCATTAGCAGTTATTATTAGCAGTTAATTTCCTTTGCCATTGAAGTCCCTCTGTGTTTGAAGGAAAGAGAAAGAAACTCTGTATAACGGAATGTTATCGGATTTCTTCATACCCATTTTATGTGGAAAGACTATGGCCCTTTCCGCACTAGACAGTTATAGCGCGATTATTCCACTTTCAGCATCCTATGGCATCCTGAGGCTTGCAGTTTAGGGAGGGGCCTCAAAGGCCAGCCTCAAAGGCTTCTCCCTCAACTGCAAACCCCAGGATTCCATAGGATGTTGAAACCGGAATAATAGCGCTATAAGAGTCTGGTGTGGAAATGGCCTCAGATTCATATCTGACATTTATGCCTTGGGTTCAGTTATTGTCAAAACAATCCTCAGTCATTCTCTGGGAAAACCAATCTTGCTCCCATTTCCACCCTAAACTCCTTTGCTGTCTTTATTGATCTGACTCAGAGCCTAAACAAACAAAAAAAAGCGATTTCAACACTTTTGTCCCCTCCGGTCCTCCATCCGCCGTTCCCCTCTCACAGGCCGCTCCGCGGTGGTTGCTAGGAAACGAGAAGAGGAGGTGGTGTGGCTGGGGGCTGAGCGCCATCTTTCGCGCCTGGGGGGGGCTCCTGACGTAAAGAGCTGAGGCGGGGAAAGCGGAGGGCTGCACTTGCCATTGGTCCTGGCCCTTGCCCTGAGGCTCCTCCCTTCTCTCCGCCCTCCATTTCGCTCGGGCGCGCCTGCCGTGAGGGGCGGAGCCGAGGCCGGGGAGCTCGTGACGGAGGGGGCGGAGCCAACCCAACGGCCGCCCTCCTTCGCTCCTGAGGTGGGGCCACGAACCCAGCCCGGAGCCCTGAGGGGGAAAAGGAGGCAGCGAGGCCGGCCTGGCTCGGGAGTCGCCGCCGCCGCCACCATGTTTTCCCTCAAGCCCCCGAAGGCTACCTTCAAGTCGTACCTTTTGCCTCAGGTATTTAAAATAAAAAGGGGGAGGAGGAGAGGTTGGGCTTACTCGCGAGTAAGCCCTCGCTGTGTGAGGGAATAGTTGCCGTGGAGGGGGGGAAATAAGCCAGAAGTACATAAGTAACGAATAATGATGATAATAATATAATTAAATAAGCCGGTTGGAAGGGAGGCGCCGAACAAAAGCGAGGGGAGAGGCTGCCTGCCTCGGGTTTACTCGCGAGGAGGACTCTTTGGCAGCACTCCCCCTTTCACTGCCTGAGGGAATAGTTGCAGGGGAGGTGGGGGGAACAAGCGAGAAAAAAGGAAGTAAATAATAAGTAATTTAATAATAGTAATAATAAAATAATAATAAAAATAACAATAATGATTACAATAATAATAGTAGTAGTAGTAGTAGTAATAATAATAATAATAATAATAATAATAATAATAATAATAATAATAATAATAATAATAGAGATGCAAGTCAATAAGCCGGTTGGAAGGGAGGCGCCAAAGAAAAGCGAGGGGAGAGGCTGCCTTCCTCGGGTTTGAATGGGATTTTATTTGCAGGGGGGGATTTTTTTACTGAATAGGACTCTATTTTGGGGGGAAATTCCTGTTTTCCCCCCATTTCTGCTTTTCTCTGGTTTACTTGTGCAGAGGACTCTTTCTCAGCAGTTTCGTCCCCCCCTCCTGTTTCACTGAATGGGATTTTATGGGGGGAGTTCCTATTCCCCGCCCCCTTCCTCTAGGAAAGATGCAGATCCACCTGCAACCCAACAAGTTCATAGAATCCTAGAGTTGGAAGAGACCCCCAAGGGTCATCTAGTCCAACCCCATTCTGCCATGCAGGAACACCCATCAAAGCGTTCCCAACAGATGGCCGTCCAGCCTCTGCTTCAAAACCTCCAAAGGAGGAGACTCCACACTCCATCCTTGCCTGTTTTGGAGGAAACCTCTTTCTCTCAGGTATTTAAAATAAAAAGGGGGGAGGAGGAGGATCTGGAAAGGACCACTGGAGCAGAAGAAGAATGGCTGGGATAATAAGATCCTTCGCCTGCCTAGGATCTCAAAGGCGTGACTTTTGTGTCAGCAGCTGCTTCTTTGGACTCCAGCACCCATAATCCGTGTGGGCTGCTGGAGTTGTGTTTGCTTGACCACGGTGGCCGGAGGAACCTTGAGGGTTTTCGTCCCCAACTGTAACTTTTGCAAGCTCGGGTGCCTTTTGTGGGTTTTTTCTGCAGCAAGTCTCATTAGTTTGTGTCCAATTGCTGGTCCCAATAGACCAGTGGTTCTCAACCTTCCTAATGCCGCGACCCTTTAATACAGTTCCTCATGTTGTGGTGACCCCCAACCGTAAAATTATTTATTTATTATTTACAATGCCTTCCCCTCGGCAAAGGCCGCCTCGTCAACCAGGAATGGGGGGGCGGGCAGGGAGGGAAGGAGCAGCCGCGCATCTCCCCCGGGAAAAAACTCCGAGAAATCCCACCCCGGGCTCTGCTTCTGCTTCGCTCTCATTTCCACTGGGGGGGGGCAGTGTGGGAAAAGTTTCCAGAGTGTCGACCCTGGCCAGGGGGGAGGAATCCCAGCGCCCTTGTCTTTTGTGCTGGGCGCAGCTTGCTCCCCTGGAAAAGCGCCACCTTGCAGCCCCCCGGCCCTTCCGCAGCGCCTCCCTCCGTGGCAGAGGCCGTGGCGAGGAGGGGGCCTGCCCCCCATGCTGCCACCGCCCCCCAAAGCTGGCCTGTCAGACGGGAGGTTCTCCCGGTAGCGGAGAAGGGGAGCAGTTTCAGTCCCTTTTGAACAGGGGGAGGAGGACGTGAGCACGTGGCTCGCGCTTGCACACCACCACCGAGGAGGGAATGGAGCCTAAGACCATCAGAAATACATATTTTCCAATGGTTTTAGGCGACCCTTGTGAAAGGGTCGTTCGACCCCCAAAGGGGTCCCGACCCACAGGTTGAGATCCACTGCAATAGACTAAGTCTGTAAAAGCAATGGAAATTAGGTAAGTAGCAATTGATTCAGGGGCTCTGCTATTGTTGGGACTAGCTGGTGGATTTTTTGGAGCGGTGGGGGAGAGTTGCTCACTGCTTCTCTTGCTTGCCTTCTGCAGATTTCTTCCATAAGTCTCAGACCTCGAGGAGGGAGGAGGTGGGAGGTGGGAGGAGGTTCCAAGACAATCATACCAACAGAGGTGATAAATTTTGATCTGTTGTTAGATGCCTTCAAGTTGACTCTGGCCTATGGGGACCTTATTTCTAATGGGAGTTTTGGCAAGATTTCTATAGGGAACTTTTGCTTCGGCTTTCCTCTGAAGGTGAGCAAGAGTGTAACTTGCCCAGGATCACCTAGCGTGTTTCTGTGGCTGGGCAGAGATTCAAACCCTGGTCTCCTGAAATCCTAGTCCAACCAGGAAACTTAAAGAGGGCTCTTGTTTCAAGCACTCTGGTGCCAAAAATGTTGTTGTTGTTGTTGTTTTGTGCCTTCAGGTTGTTTCCAACTCAGAGCGACCCTAAGGTGAACCTATTACAGGGTCTTCTGGGGGCTGAGAGTGTATGACATACCCAAGGTTACCCAGTGGGTTTCCATGGCTGAGCGGAGTATTGAACCCCAGTTTCCAGGGTCGTAGTCCGACTCTCAAACCACTACAACACGTTGGTTGTAAAAAAGTACCTGTGCAAAAAGTAAAAGAGTGTAGTTCCCAGCTCTCGAAAGTGGCAGGACTGCTCTTGAAACTTCCTCTTGAGTTTGTTTTAAAAGCTCCAGCTTTTTCTTGCGGCTAGTGAAATGAGGAGGGGAGTGTTTTGAACTGCTGTTCTGGCTGTAGCAAAGGATACCAGTATGAGAAGAAGAGTTGCTGAAATATTTTTTTATCTTTCACAAGGATGCCTTTCCCCGGTTCGTCACTGCTGCTTATATTCCTCCAGAATTAGCTGAAGTGTGGTGTGTGTCCTGGCTCCCCCAAGTTGCTTATACTGTCACACCATTGAGATCCTAGGCAGGTGAAGGATCTTATCCCAGCCATTCTCCTTCTGCTCCAGCGGTCCTTTCCAGGCATCTCCCCGCTCCCACTACACTCATTTTTTGTTAGCTGGTTTAAAGATGTATGGCCTCCTGATACACTTGGCAGCATTTGTCTTCTGGTGTTATGACAAGATCTGTGTCTGCTTGGCTCCTCTTGCTTGAACCCCTATTCCTAGTGCTTTATAACTGCCAAAATTGTCATCTGGGGAAGTGCCTGGTACATTTAGGATGTGTTAATTTAAGGTTGCTTATTTTCCTGGCAGACAGTTTTTTAATAACAACCTTGACAGGCAGAAACTTAACATGCACGCAGTTTTGGTTGTTGTGTGCCTTTAAGTCATTTCCGACTTACGGTGACCCTAAGGCTAACCTGTCACAGGGGTTTTTTTGGGCTGAGAGTGTGTGATGCATCCAAGGTTACCCAGTAGGTTACCCATGGTTGAGCAGGGAATTGAACTCTAGTCTCCACTGTCATAGTTCAACACTGAAACCACTACACCTTTCTCTTTTCGAGAAAAGCTAGAACTGTGGAGCTGATAGAAACTGTCTCTAAGGAGGCAAAAATATCCAACTCCAAGCTGGGTAATTTACTTTGAGTTAATTTGAAAATGCTTTCATAAATAATGTCTAACTGTGATGGCCATTTGAGTGAAATCAGCTTGGCAAAACATTTAAATACACAAATAGTGTGGATATGTGTAGTTTGGATTTGAGGTGTCTTTTACAATATTCCAGTTCTATTGGAATAAACTAATCAAAACATTGCTCCAGTCAATTAATGAGCCAGCCTAATTTTTTTTAAGAAAACAACAACTTTGATGTATTTAAATACCCTCTGATCTGAAGTTCTATTACAATAGACAAATATCAGAAATGTCAAAGAATATTTTTGTAACAGTTAGTTGTGATATAATCACCGTATAAGCACAGAATTCCTCTTGACAAAGGCGAGTGTTCTTTATTCAGAAGTAATCCTCCATTAAATTTACAAGGGGGCATTTCAGCACAACAGGTTTTTTTTGTTCTTGTAGCTAAAGGAATGACAGAAATTGTTTTTGCTCCACTGTGACAAAGGACACATTTGTGCAAGTAGGTCTAAAAATTTGGGGTGGGGACTGCTGGTTTTTTGTTTTTTTTTAAAGGGTGTATGCTGTTTTGTACAACATGCATGGACACAGCCAGAAAATGAATGAAAAAGGAGAAGCTGACATTCATGCCTGCTAAAACTTGCTTGATGACTTTGTTTATTTGTTTAAAGCTGCGGTTCCCACCCTAAATTAAATCAGGAGTAAGCAAAGTCTTCAGCAGGAAGGGGATATCCTTTTTTTCCCCCTACAGCGTGAACAGGAGGTAGGCAGAAATCCTATCTAGCTCTGAGCCTTTCCACACTTCACAGTTACAGTGCTATGATTCCACTTTATCTGCCATAGCAACATCCCGTGGAATTCTGGAAGATGCAGTTGAAGAAGGGGCATTAAGAACTCTCAACCAAAGAGATACAGTGCCTCTCCAAAGAACAAACCCCAGGAATCCATATGATGTAACCATGACAGTTAAAATGGAATCATATTGTTATATTTGTATAGTGTGAAAAGATCCTCTATCACATAAACAAATCATAGTAGAGTCTTAGATTATACTAGAGCTGGTGTGGGTGGTGATTTGAACATTAGATTGTTACTGTGGAATTTAAATCCTTGTTCAGCAAACCCACTGCATGACCTTGGCCAAGTCACACACTCTCTCAGCCTCAGAGGCAGGCAAAGGCAACGACAACTCTGAACCAAACTAGCCAAGAATGCTGTGCGATAGCATCACCGTAAGTCAGAAACATTTTGAAGGCACAAAGCAAGAACAATAACATCCTAGTAGCTAGTCCATCACTTGGACACACAACAGGGCCCATCCTGTTACCTCTGGAAAACCCACAAGCAGGATGTGAAGAGATAGTAGCCCTTCTTGTGAGTGTAAGCAGAGTGCCTACAACAGCCTATCTGACCCAGGATTTTCTTCACTGAGTGTGAAGTCTTAAGAGCAGGTCATGAATGCAGTACTACTCTTGCATTCATGCTAGTCAGCAGCTGACATACAGAGGCATGCTGTCTCTGTTAACTGGAAGGAATGTATATCCATCAATCTTTCAGATTAGGCCGTTCACTCCAGCCCCATTCGGCCATGCAAGAGCACAGTCAAAACACTCCCGACAGATGGCTATCTGACCCCTGTTGAAATATCTCCAAAGAAGACTCCCATCACACTCACTGAGAGTAGTTCCTCACTCTGTGAGCAGGTACTTGCCTTCATCTGTCCTGCATCTCCCACCATTCGGCTTCTTTGGAAGACCTTAGGCTCTAGGGTTCTGAAAGTGGTGGTGGGGAGAACCTTCCACCTATTGGTTCTCTTCACACTGTGGATAATTTTATATGCTTTTATCACATCTACTTTTACTCTGGCTCCCCAGCCATTGTCATCCAGTGGCCAAGGTTCTCTGAAAACTTTGTGTAAACATGGCTTTTCCAGAAGCTCACTCTCCTGATGCCATTACTCCTTGGGAGGCAGCAGGTCCTGTAGGCAGCATCTTTTAATTTTGCATCTTAGAATACTACCATATTAGTTGGCAGAGCTTGTGGTGAAGACTACAGATTGCAGGCTATACCAGTAGCTGATCTAGAGGCCTCAAGAAAACGCTGGACATCTTGCCAGTCACCTCTCTCTGGCATCAAGGATAACCATTTGAGACTTTTCTGTGACCCATTTTCTGATGTGGAAGAATGTGCTTTTCCTTCTCTTTCTCTCAAAGCAGTTTTTGAGATACTAATGAAGGAAAAATAAAGCAACAATTTATGGTATTGTTTTTGGTCATGCAATTTTTAAAAGGGGTTGACAGATTTGTATTCAATTACCAGAGTTAAAAATTTTAAAGGGAACGTACTTAATTATTTAGTATGCCACATCAGTCAGCTTAATGTAAAAATAATTGAAAAGGCTGTGTATACAAACTGAAATAAAATTAAGAGAATTAACTAAAACACGAGACCCAAGACAACACACACAAGAAGGACAAAAGAGGCAGTTGTAAGGTGCTTACATGTTCTTTGAATTGCTGTAAAACTTAAAAAGAAAGTTTAATCATCTGCTGTATGTTGAGCTGCAAAATGGCTGGCTACACTTTCTTATGGAGATTTTTTTTTACAGTTACAGTGCCATACCACTGAGTAGTCCAGGAGGTATTTTCCTATGCCACAGATTTTCTCCTCTTAGGAATCTGGTCACAAAATACCAGTGAATACTACTATTCTTGCATATGCCAGCTTGTTAAGTCTATTGGCTGCATTTGGACATCACAAAAGGCTGGAATTCAGCAGACTTCTAGCATGTCATGTGTAGCCTTGGGCAAGTTGCACAGGCTTCATTGGCTCCAAATCTTCTAAGCCAGCACACTGATGCATGCTGGTTAATTTTTTCTGATGTAGACAGGATGACTTAACAAACCGTGGACTTTCCATCTCTGTTTGTTGTGGCGTATGAAACAGCCAGGGAGATGCCCAGATGGAGAATTAATCCAGAATTTCTTCTATGGTTTAATTATCTCACTTGTCACAAGGGAAGCAACTCATGAGTTCTGGTTTGTTGCCGAATTCTCACGTTGCAAAAACTGTGTGGACTTTGTCCATGCTTTGGTCAGCTGCTCCCACTGTGAGTAGGAGTGACTGGACAGGGTGCACCAACATGTTTCTGACCCTGGAGCCCTGGCTTATTCCTTTGCTCTTCTTCTCTTATGTCTTTTTAATCTCAGTTGATCTAAAATACTGCAAAAAATGCCAACCTTATTGTAAGCATAAGGTCATACATTGTGTTTGCTGCAGGCAGGAAATTTTATACTGTAGGTTTCTGAAGCTGAGGGCAGTTCCATTGGGTGTTTAGACATTTATCTAAAAATGTGTACATAACAAATGAGTGTATTCAGCCACACCTCTGATAGGGATAAATATGCTGTCTAAGCTGGGCTTGGATTGCCCTCTGCTGCAGCGGAGTGAAAAAATGGTGTTTGCTGGTATAATGTGTGTAACTTGACTGATAAGAAACCTTGTGCATGTAATTCATTGGAAGATCAGTGTTCTGTAGTTTTTGGAAGATTGATGTATATATTGTGGCTAAGCCCTGTTAGTTAATACACACACACACATCTATTTTGTGCTCGGACTCCATGAAAGATTTGAAAACTGTCTTTAAGTATTAAAATATTTACGCCCTTCTATTGCTGCTGTGTTTCAGGCTGAAGACAAGATAACACCTGAGCCCAGGCTTAAGAAATTGGAGCCAGTTCTCTTGCCAGGTAAACCTTCTCTGTGTTTGTTGACCTGGCTTTTGTCTCACACAGTTTCTACTGCAAGATATTTATTAAAATGCCTGAAAACTCTTTTGCTGGTATTCCACAGCATTCATGCTTCATTTGGGCATCTGCTTTTCTTTTTCTTTTGACATTGGAGCCATCTTCTTACTTGCATGCTGTAACTTTTCATTTTGCTTTTCATATAGCGTTCACTCGTGCAGTGCAAACCTTTTATGTTTTCCATAGTCTGATCTTTGTTGAAGAAGCCTCTGGTGAGAGTTTGATAAATCTACTCAGATCTGCTCCTCTGCCACATTGCACTTGTGCTCAGGGAGTGAAAAAACCGCTTCATTTGCCATTGGTCTTGGTTAATTGACTAGTAAGGCAAGTCAACATTGGTTGGTTGCTGTCTGTAGTGACTTTTTTTACATACACCTGAGTCCCTGGGATGTTCTGTTTAAAATCTACAGTAAATCGGGGTAAAAAGGTCAATTTTCAGGTTTATTTCTTGCAACAAGAACTTTGTAGGCTGGGCTTAACAGTTACCTTTCACATGTGTGACTTTCAGAAAGAAAGCCAGAAGAATCTGTTACTTCACGTCTTATGCCTTTAGCCAGTTGTGAGTTACGCACCTGCCACACCCATCCACCACATGTATTGAATGGATAGGTGA